>JASJET010000397.1:0-1241794 GCA_034092305.1 Diaprepes abbreviatus
CGGAGCTTTAACCCTAACTTCTCCGAAATATCGTTAAGAAGCTTTAAAGAAAGTCAAACAAATCCTAAGTGATCATAATTTCCTCGAAAAACTCACAAACAGAATAATAAAACGATATTATAGTTTGCCACAAAACATACAATCACTTGTCACCACTGTTTACAAAGTTAAAACGTAAGGTGGCCCATAAAAAGAAATCTAACGTTATCTATTCCGTACCATGTCTAAATTGTCTACAGAAATATATTGTAATAACAACACTTTGATATACATTAGAACCACTTTGGCATACTATTTATATATTAAAATTGATGAAAATAAACGGCTTGCACATTGAAATTTATGACTATTTGAAATGTTTATAATTGCCTCGGATATAATTATCTATGTATTAAATAACATTTTCTGGACACGGGGTGGGTACAAGAGAAGCATTATTTGCTTTTAATGTGCTTACTCAAAGATGCTTAGATATCAATCAGGACCTCTATGTCTGCTTCATAGATTACAACAAAGCTTTTGATAGGGTCAAACATGACAAACTGATAGAGATTCTCAGAAGCAAAAATTTGGATGAAAGGGATTTAAGGTTGATATCAAATCTGTATTACAATCAGCGAGCGGCAGTAAAAATTGGACAGGAAATATCCGGAGATATGGAAATACAAAGGGGAGTCAGACAAGGGTGTATATTGTCACCTTTACTATTTAACGCTTATTCTGAAGAGGTCATATTGGAAAGTCTTGAATCTGAAACAGCAGGGATAAAAGTAAACGGAGTTTTAATCAACAATATTAGGTATGCAGATGACACCGTAATAATAGCTGATAGTTTGAAAGACCTAGAAAAAATAATGAATAAAATATTAAGATTTAGTGGAGAATATGGACTCTGTCTTAACACGAAAAAGACCAAGTTCATGATAATTAGTAAGAACAACACCAATAATAATGAAACCCTAATGGTAGGAGGTCAGCACAGAGAAAGAGTTAAGAAGTACACTTACTTGGGAACCCTAATAACAGAAAATAATGACTATACAGTCGAAATAAAAACCAGAATCGAGAAAGCACGTGCCAACTTTATTAGAATGAAAAAGGTTATCTGCAGCAAAGATCTAACGTTAGTCCTGAAAATACGACTGATTAAATGTTACGTATATAGTGTTCTATATTATGGAATGGAAGCATGGACACTGAATCGAGAGGCAATGAGAAGACCTAACTCTTTTGAAATGTGGACCTATAGAAGAATTCAGAGGATTTCGTGGGTGGATCGAGTTACGAACGCAGAAGTGTTGAGAAGAATGGGAAAAGAAAAGGAAGTCGAGATAACAACAAAACAGAGAAAACTGCAATATTTCGGACACATTATGCGAGGAGAAAAGTACAGCATCTTACGGCTCATAATCTAGGGCAAAATAAGTGGCAGAAGAGGCGTGGGACGACGACGAATTTCATGGCTAAAAAACCTAAGGGAATGGTTTGGATGCAGTTCAAAACAACTATTTAGAGCAACTGCCCCAAAAATTAAAATAGCTATTATGATTTCCAACCTCGGCAATGGAGAAGGCACTTGAAGAAGAAGGACATTTTAATCCTAGATTTGCTTACTAAAAACTTAAATCTATCTTATAATCTAGATAAATCTGTCTTATATTTTTCAAAAATGTATCTTACATGGTTTTAATTTTCCCATATTTTGTTTAATAAACCTTAAAACTATTACATTCTTGTTTCAAACTGAACATTAATGAATGTTTTCACTTATCACAGTGTTTTATTTTCTCGATATCCGCACTGATAGTAAACTTCTCGCATTTTAGTGTCAATGTTTATTTTAGAACCAAAATAAATGAGTAACACTTGATTCTTAGTTTCTCTAACGCATTCACTCACTTATAGTACAAATTAAAAATATATTAATCTACAATAATGTTTTCTCTTTCTTGTTCAATATATTTTACACAGTTTTTTGTTGAACTTATGTCTCTAAAGAAGAAACTAAGTCAAGACTTTGCTAAAACAAACAGTTCGAAAATTATCTGCTAAGACCAGCTTTTTGGTAGCTATTGAGTTATTCTTAAAACTATTCCTAATTATCTATTCTATATTTTAAACAAAATACCTTAAACTATACTTAATTCTATTTGATATTTTATTCTACACTGTGGTTACTAATTTATTATGTATCAATGTTTAGTTTTAATCTTTCTGTGTATTGTTTGTATCATGTAATCTCAAAACAATATGGGTTTTTTATCATTGATCTATAAAATTATATATATATATATATATATATATATATATATATATATATATATATATATATATATGTTATGTCGGAGCGAACTGTTCGCTCGTAGACGCCATACAGTGAGCTTTGAAAATTATGAATGAGATTTCACCGAAACGTCAGCTGCCTTACAGTCCTGAAAGGGACTCAGCATATACGAGATGCCCGAAAACCTTCGATTACATATATATATATATATATATATATATATATTATATATATATATATATATATATATATATATATATATATATATATATGAAGTAAAATGCGAACAGTAAATGCAAACTTCCTCCATCATATCCTTTCTGTGTTAGAGGTTGCACAGTTAGAATAAATTGTTATAAAACGCAATTTATCCTATTCCACCACCATCGAGATGATGGCCTACCTGTACCACCATACCGAGAAGAAAGTCTAAACTTACCCTCCCCGCCACAGTGATACGGCAGAGGTACATGTTTCGTCTCTACTAGACTCATCAGGGTACCGACATGCACCTGGCTGTGCATCTCGATGGTGGTGGAATAGGATAAATTGCGTTTTATAACAATTTATTCTAACTGTGCAACCTCTAACACAAAAAGGATATGATGGAAGGAAGTTTGCATTTACTGTTCGCATTTTACTTCATTCATACGCGGAGCTGCATATAGTTGTATGTTTGCTGAATGTGATTTCAGCACTACATCGGCATAATGTGGATATATCCACTGCTATTGCATCTCACAGGGAGGAATCCGTGAAATCCGCATTAACATATATATATATATATATATATATATATATATATATATATATATATATATATATATATATATATATATATATATATATATCTATGTATATATATATATGTATACGAAACAAATTTTTAAACTTTTAATAAAAAAATGTATGTTATTTCTTTGCCTCTCGAAATAATACAATCAAATCTAAATTAACAACGTTACGCCGATCTGAATATGTTTGTTTTCTCTCGGAAATATAGCAATCGTTTCATATTTCATTCATTGTTTATTTAAAATAAAAGCGTAATTTAACAAAATAAATGGCAATGTTCCCTTGTTTAATAAAAACGTTTATTTATTGGACGTTTATCGCGAAATAAATGGAAATGTATAATTTTTTCCAGTTGAGTCAAAAAGGACGTATCATTTTTTTTTTTTTTGCGAATTTAAATGGTTTTTCGAAAGTTTTGAATTGTAAAATCTCTTGTGGTTAAGGAAACCATAATGAAACGCTAAATAGAATATCGTCTTATTTTTTCTAAAAATATTTATTTAAAATTATTTTTATTTCAAGCTTTTTGAAATAATTTTTCCTTCTTAATATTAATAATTTAAGCATCTGGCAATGGGGCAACAGCTTAAAACGCGCGGATTTTCTTTAATTGGCAACATAGGATTGGGCCATTTATCGATACGGTACAGTGAAACAAAAATCTAAAGGGGCTTATACGTAAGCGAGGAAGATGGAACTATGTATTAATATTTTTCCTATATAGCTATGACGAAATTTATGCCAGGCGCTAAATGACTGAAAGATTACTAAACAAATTCAATAAATAACACACTTTTAACCAGGTGAAAAGTGACATTAGTTTCTTATTTAAGCGTTCATCTTGTTTTGTTTGCATTCGGCGGTTCAAAAAATATTATTGTGTGTATGTATGCGTACGTCGGTGTTTGTTTTGTTACTAAAAGTCGTTTTATTTGCTACTAGGAGTGCAAGTAAAGTTTTTCTTACCGTCACTATAGATGAAATTATTGTAAAACAACATATTTCATAATGATATATATATATACATATATATATATATATATATATATATATATATATATATATATATATATATATATATATATATATATTTTCGTATTCCGCCAAGGTCCTTGTATCTAGCGAGAATTACGAATAATCTAAAAATTTGGGGTGTTTCGTCCCGGTGCCAGCCTTAAGACTCCTCAGTGGGTTTCGACTGACACCTTCCCAGACACCCGTTGTCGTACTATATAATATTTAATTGTGATATTTGAACTTAAATTGTCGCGGGAATTGACGGTGAGATGTAGTTTACACAACACCCCCGCCTCTAGATGATCAACCTTCCTTGGGAATCGGAGATTTGTACTCCGGATCCCGATTACAAGGAAGGTGTGATTGTTAATTTGGGCCTGAGAACTGCTGGGATTAATACCCCGTCGCGGATTCGGTGCGGCTACGCACCCATGCTACTTGAGACCACAAGTGCACGTTCCCATGTCCAGGGATGCCATTTCGTATTCCGCTAAGGTCCCTGTACCTAGCGAGAATTACGAATAATCTAAAAATTTGGGGTGTTTCGTCCCGGTGCTAGCCTTAGGACTCCTCAGTGGGTTTCGACTGACACATCCGTTGTCGTACTATATAATATTTAATTGTGATATTTGAACTTAAATTGTGCCTGGAATTGACGGTGAGATGTATATATATATATATATATATATATATATATATATATATATATATATATATATATATATATATATTTTGCGACAACACATATGCACGAACTTGTGGATATTAAAATATGCCTTAATAACAAGACAAAAACACATTGCTTTTCAAATTGTTTTATTTATTTACAAAATTAACAAACTAAATTTACTAAAACAAAACAAAAATTTCCAACATTTGTTATGAAAACCAACAAAACCACATTTCATAATTAACAATACTTTCTTTATGCGACGAAACAATAGCACATTTTCAGGTTATTCCATTTAAATAAAAATTTAACTAATATTTAGTTGCGCAGCCCTTATTTTTTATAACCTCCTCGCATCTGCGTGGCATCGACTCTATAAGGTTAGATAAAATTTCATCGAAAATTCGATTCCATGCAATTTCCGCTTGTCGGAAAAGGTCATCCGCATTTTTGCAATTATCGCGATTTATTTTGCGATCGACAATATCCCATAGATTTTCTATGGGATTGAGATCAGGCGATTGCGCTGGCCATTTTAAAACGTCAATCTTGTTGTTTACGAACCACTCTTTCACACATTTATCAGTGTGTTTTGGGTCATTATCGATGACAGTAGCGACAGTGAAATAGATTTAGTTTAGTAATATACAACTTAGTGTTAAGTATTTATACATATGCAAATATTATAATGTATTATATTATTATCGTGTTTTATTTAATTAAATTTAAAAATCAACTCTTGCCTGTTATTTTATTTCCTACGAACATAACAAAATTAAAATTAGAATTAAAAATAAACATTACTCCGGACCTGAACGGATTTCGGCATAACATTACAGCTGTGGTTGAAAGGTTTTATTGCAGTTTCATTGTTTTAAGTGATTGTACTTTTTAGTCGGTTTCTAATAATTCTGAATACCTTATAAGTATAGTCAGCAGACTATCTTAAAAACGACTTAACAACGTAAACTAATAAAGTTTGTTAAATCTCTCACAACACTGAACTATTCTTTTCAATTTCTAAAATCTTTAACAGAAAAGCGTCATGTCAGGCTAAGTTATGATTCCACACCAAGCAAATAACAAAACATACGTCATAGTATGTTGAGTTATGATTACGCTATTTTATCACTGTAACCTTTTTAGAAGCGAATTACATTATAGAAAATTAAAGAGAATACGGTTTTCTCTGCAAAGAGACTCTCCACTCCTTAAAAAAGACACGAGAAAATGCTTTCAGAGCGTCATTTTTAGCCTGAGACTCTATTTATCACGAGCACAAAGGAGGAGTCGCAGTAAATAATAAACATGGCGGCAGTAGCGCGGCTTAAAATTTCTAGCGCTGGCATCAACAACCTTAATAGGGCGTAAGAGATTACACTGTGTGGAAAATTACGTCGTTACCACACGCGAAAAGGTAAAAGAGAGGTGAGAAATTATGTTTATTCTAGGTTCTTTAGCAAAACGTCTTTTAAAATAGGACTAGAAGAAAATATTCATTTTTGATATAATATTGGATAAGATTAAATAAAAAAACCTAAGTTTAAATAAAATATAATAAGCAGATTCATTAAAGAAGTTTAGTTTCTTCAATATTTAAATTTCTTTAGGTTACGGGGTTTATCAGAGTGGTTACAAAGATAATAATAGTCTGATACTTGGGTTGGGCATGATGAGTTTTCATTAAATTGCTTTCTTATGACCAGATCTTGTTTGTGATTCCAAAGAAATTGTTCTTCACAGACAATGATTTGTAGCTTACCTTGCTACATTTCGCTACTAACTTTAGTGTATTCCGAAAATCCACATGATTCATTACCAATATTCTATAATATGATACACCAATCACTTTCCTGATAAACCCTGAAATGCTGGCGGGATTGACTAATGCCGATTTCTTAGTTAAAATTTCATTTTATTGTGTATTTTATGATGACAAAGTACAGCCAAGCGCAAACATTATCTTCATCTTGATAAACTTCAAAGAATGGCTTGTATGGACATAATGAGTGCAATGAGAACTGCCCCCATTACGGCATTGAACGGTTTAACAAACCTACCTTCCCCCTACTTATATATAGCAAACAAGGCCTTGAAGGCTATTTATCGTCTCAGTTGCATAAGGCCTATTGGATTTGGAACATGGTGGAGAGATCTCCAACTGTGCCCGCGCAAACGGATTACATGGCATCAGTTTTGAAATAAAGTCTTCCCATGGAGACTGGTAGTTTGCAGATGACTTTCGACAGAATGAAAGCGCTGAAGCTGAAGTGTTCTGTAGAAGTCCGGTAGTAACAGAGTTTTACTCTCTCAGAGAACATGTAACAGTCCTCTAGGTATAAATTTATGTTGTTCTGCAATGTGGCTATTTTTGAGAGGGAGAGGAACATAAACAGAAATAAAACAATAGACATGTGGTGAAGTCTATTATCGTAGCTTCTAAAATGACATCTTAGTGCAAGGATGTACCTAGAAAGTCTGACAAGGAACGGCTGCACAATCAAACCCGCGTGAGTCTCGGGGTATATAGGGTAAGGAGCGATTTGGTATAGTTGAGGCCCACGATTGAACCATATAGACCGAACCAATTCTAGCTGTCCCAATTGTCCTTAGTAAAAGAGAATTAAAATTGTTGCTACAAAGTTAAATAATTAAATCCTGAAGAAAGGCTCCTGTAATGAACCTTTTTCTCTGGGGTGAAAAAATCTGCTAATTGCGGTGGTACAGGATGTTGTCACCTAAGTGCCTATCTTTATAGAAATGGGATCACGGATAACCCAAAGTTCAGATGGTGTCTAGAGGAAGATCAAACTGTTAAACTCTTGACCATATCCTTAGACTGAGGCAGAGACATTTCGCATATACAATATTATCACCATAAGCTGTAAGTACAGTTAACGAGGCAGCTTGGATTCGCAAAGGCGATCGGCCTAGAATGACTTGCAGTCAGGCTGGAATGTAAAGGATACAACGAGACCTAGGCATCGAAGATTTAGTTTCATCACTTTTATTCATTCATTCATACTTTTCAACAAAAAGCTCATCTTGTGTGATACAATGTTGCTTGCACATGCTTTTAATTATTTCACATACAAAGAAAAGGATTTCATAAAAAAAAAACCTTATCATTAAATCTTATTCTTGGTTTAAATGGGAGAATGGAGTGAAAAGTTTACCACCTACCCTAGAGGTGGCACTTACATCGCTATTTTGACTATACAACCTTGAAACGTCATTCTCTTCAATATTAACTGAGTGTTTCAAAGATTTGTTTTGTTGTAATGTTTTTATTTTGCAATTTTATACTTTTGTTGGATTGATAGCGTAAGTACGTTGAAGTTAATTGGAATTAAATAAGATTCTTAAAAAAATAATTTTTTTTATTACTGGGAAGAAATCTTTTGTGGTTCTCATCGTATTAAGACACTGATAATTTTTACCGTGTATTTCGAAGGCTTTTAAAGCCTTGCCAAAATGTAAATTGAGAGTAAAACACAAAAAGTGTAGCATGAAGCGTAAACTTAAAAAATAAGATGAAGATGGAAATAATTGCTTTTAAAATGAAAATATAAAAAACGTGATTTATTAATAAGATTTTTCGATTTTTCTATACTTGCGATGAATGTGGATATAAAAGTTTTGTTTGTTTTTTTCAGGTATGGTATCGTTAAAGTTAGATTATTCTGAAAACATCGACTATGTGGTAAGTTAAGTTGTTTTCATATTAACCTTTTTAAATACATTCTTAGTTTCGCCTTGAAAATTTCAATTTTTTTTTTATATATATATATATATATATATATATATATATATATATATATATATAATGTTTTTACGTAGTGTTTAATTGTAACTACACGCTCAAACGCCAAGCTTAGTTTCGCCCTGAAAATATCAGTTTTTATAAGAATATATATATATATATATATATATATATATATATATATATATATATATAAATTGTATTACTTTCAGCACATTTATACATGAAAGTATCGCTAAATACTTATACTTGGATCGAGCTGAATACTCGACTACGCCTATCTCAGACTCACACACACTCCAAGCCAACGGTACTCCTACGTCAGAGATTGGCTTCTCGACCATTAAGCTGGGTCACTTCTTCCAAATGTAACTAGCTTAAAAGCCAAATTGAGTTCTCAGTCTCATACTGTTCTAAGTCCATAACTATAAAGCATACAAGTCTATATATACATATATATATATATATATATATATATATATATATATATATATATATGTATATACATATACATATACATATATATATATATATATATATATATACTGATATTTTTCCGGTTGTCAATCCGTTCGTCAATAGAAATATCTTCACGACGTTTCGCCAACATCTCAGCTGGCATTTTCAAGTGATGCTTCCTCGCTTGAAAATGCCAGCTGAGATGTTGGCGAAACGTCGTGAAGATATTTCTATTGACGAACGGATTGACAACCGGAAAAACATGAGTACACATTCCACCATCCGTGAAAACCTACCTATGCAAACGCATAATGTGGATATATCCACAGCTATTGCATCTCACACGGAGGAATCAGGTAAAGCCGCATAAACATATATATGCCACCCGGCGGGAGGTCGGCGAAGCCGCGTTCAGTATTTGCATGCTTCCTTCCGATCTGTCATTTGCACAACCAGGTGCATATCGGTACTCTGATGAGTCTAATAGAGACATAACATATACCTCTGCCGTGTCACTGTGGCGGGGAGGGTAAGTTTTGACTTTCTTCTCAGTATGGTGGTATAGGTAGGCCATCATCTCGATGGTGGTGGAATAGGATGGATTGCGTTCTACAACAATTTATTCTAACTGTGCAACCTCTAATACAGAAAAGATATGATGGAGGGAAGATTGCATTTTACTTCATTGATATACGGAGCTGCATTAACTTGTGTGGCGGATATATCCTCGATAGGAACAAAAATGCTATCGAGATGTGAAAACCTGTCTACAAGAGTTATAAGAGAAGCCATTGAAATTGCAAAGAGATCCAACAACTTAAATAGCAGAGATGATACAACCAGTACCACTTACTAACGAAACAGATTACAACTCGGCAACTGAACCCCAAATACTGGCAACAGGGCCGATGCCGCGCAGCAGGTCTTGGAAGCTGATTGGCCAGAACCATTCGGAAAACGAACACGTCCGACGTACACACGGGACCGACAGCACCCGAGTCGCAGGCGTTAGTTCGCTCGTAGACGCCGTACATTAAGCTTTGAAAATGGTGAATGAGATTTCACCGAAACGTCAGCTGCCTTACAATCCTGGGACTCAGCGCATAAACGGGATGCCCGAAAACATTCGATTAAACATATATATATATATATATATATATATATATATATATATATATATATATATATATATATATATATATATAAACTGTTTTAGATCTCCCCTTTTTGCTTTTTATTTAAAATTATATTTTAAATAGATATAACATGTTTCGCAGCACTGCTGCTTCGTTAGGTGTCAAATTGACAATGACAAACAAAGTTACCGTCGATGTTGGCTCCCAAACCTTCACAGTCCAGTTGTTGGAAAACGTCCTCTAGAGCTAAAGTGACAGTTTAGGAGAGATAACATCACCCTGGCGTAACCCTCTCTCTAAAAGGACATTTTCTGTCATTATCAATCCTAACATTCACCGTGGTGTTACTGTATGTATTGTTTATGATCGATCCTTCGTTGTTGAGTGTTGTTAAAAAAGACCATTTTCCTATCGTATCGAATATTTTATTGTAATCAACAATAACTTTATGCAGTGGAACATTATATTATGGATCTTTTTCCATTAGTTGTTAGCCTATTTGTTATTATCCTCGAAAAAGACTTGTAAAGATAGGAGGTTGTTAAGTGGAGGGGGGGGGGACATTTCTCCAAACATTCGGTATTCTACCCTTCATTGTTTTTATAATATTTTACATTAATTTTTTTACGACCTTCTTTCACAAAAACTTAATATTTTTCACTTAAATATATAAAATAAAGTGCATTTTCCCTGTTACAAAATAATTTGAGTCATATTCAAAAACGCATTTAAATCAACGTGTCGTTAAATTAATGCAGTTCTTCAATGTGGTTTTAGTTAATCAGTGATGCTAACCGACAAATTAGTAAATTTCAGCCGGTTCTCATTCGTGTGTTAAATAAATTTGCATCTGTTACCGTTTGCGGCCGCGTCTCACTCTGACAAACACTAGTCTGCGCGTTCGCACGTATTCGAATAACCGCTACTGCTGGAATTAACTGCCAGAGTTGCCATTTTGGAGCAATAACATCATTTCTCGCAGCCTGGCAGTTTTGTACGAAAGTCATGGCGGAGAGATTTATATTTTTAGGAGATATACGAACTAGGATGTTTTTATACGATGTTTAATGAGGTGGCATAGGTCAAGGAACGTGTAAGGGAACTAAAATTATTTAAATAAAACATCACAAAGTAGTAAGTTATTTAAACAAACGCGTTATTTATTTTGTTGTTATACTTGAAACGCTGTATATCTTTAAAAATTTAGTAACTGTAACGGTTTTTAGTTGCCATACATCAAAAAAAAATGTTCCTCATAAATATAACTAGGGTCGTTCATTTCGATTTTCTGTCTTCCTCTCGGAGTAGAGAAAAATAAGTTATTTTTACAATTGAAACAACATTTATACTTATTTCATAATTTTTAACATGTTTTATTATCTAAAATTTTATAATTCTTCAAAATATCCCATTAATATTTTTATAAAAATATGAACGTTAACACGCTTACCTACTCCGTATCTACTCCAGACATAACATAAATCGGAAAATACTGATGATTTTTTTCTCTTAATAATAATGAAAGAGATAAAAGATATCACAGGTCAGGCGCAAGGAACACAAAAGAAAGCCGCTGTTATTTACATAACCTTGCCTCAGACTAACTGTGTCTTTATTTTGTCCTGCTATAATAACGGCAAACAATATTATTAAAGGCATTTTTGTCGACAACGTTGCGATATTTTTATTATATTACGATATAAAATAGTTTAGACACTTTGTGCCGCTATTTAATATTGTAGTGTTTAGTGTTTGTGACTTTAAACACTTGATAGCCTATAAATTTTAGACTATCGTTATTATAAGAAAAACACTTTACTAGTGCTTGTTTTTATTGGATTTATTTAGGTTTTCTAACTGGGTATGGATGTACATATGGAAAATTTTAATCAGCTTGATATACCGGTAAGTAACTAATAAAGAGGTTTTTTCTTGTATCTCTTTCGAAAACGTTAAGCAACATTCTGTCGAGCTTTATGAAAATACACAGTATTTCAAACTCATGTGTACACTATGATTAGTTAATACAGCTTGTACAGAATGTAATTAAAAATATTTAAAATATTATAACAAAGAATAATACAATAGCTGAAAACAAGGGAAACTGTTGCCTGAAATGCTTAATTTTGGAAGAAAAAAATAAGATGAACAAAATAGTACACATGCACAAATTTTTTAGTTATTTTTACAGGGAACGTTTTAGATTTCTAGGTATTTATTGGATTTAGTGAAGATTTAGGAGATTATTAGAGTACTTTAAGGTAGTTTTTGGAAAAGAAAACGAAAATACGAATAAATCCCATGGAATATATTAACTTCCATTCTTTTCACTTTGTCTTGTTACAGGATTGTTTCATCTAATTAGTTTTTGTTTACTTCTCGTTTCTGGAATATATATTTTGAAGCTCTTAATTCATATTTTAGTCCCAACATTTTTCAAAATTTTATATAGCTGGTATAATTGTCAATAAGAGAAAAATAACTTTCAGAATTCTTACGTTTAAATCTAGTTTATGTGTCCCCTCATCATTTATCCAAAAATCACTTTAAAAATATTTGTTTATAGTATGAAATATGTACATTTAAAAAATTTTCCTTACAGGCTAATTTACTAATTAAAACAAGTAGCAAGGGAAGATCTGGGTAATCAACTTTATGAATTTTTAAAATTCAAATTAGAAACCAATGCTTACACTTATCCCATACAACTGTGAGAACTTTCCTAAATGCCCCAATAACGACAATAAAGGAAACAAGAAAAAGGAAGAGACCAAAAACTGAAGATATGCCGGAAGCAACAAAATTACAAATTAGAGATGAAATATATATGTTTCTGAGGGTAAGTATTTCTAAAAAATTTTATATGTTATATTTTATTCTAACTTGTTTTGTTTACATTTTCTTACCCTTCAAGGTGTATGTATAATGAAAATATAAGTTTTAAAAATAAAAAAACCCAAAAAAATATTTGTAATGAATACAAAAAGTAAACATAATTTTACTAAATTAAATAGAATATTAAGATTTCGTCCTTTCTTGATAACAATTTTTTATTTGTGAAGGTACCTCAATAACAGTCTCAATATTGTTGGAACGATTAAAGGCAAAAAAAAATATACCATGGAGCAAGGACAAGTCTAGGCATATTACTAAAGCAAATAGGATTTATCTACAGGTAAACAATCATTTACATACAGCAAATAAATGTTAGATACAAATATAAAGCAGTTGCAATTGGGCCAAAATAATAAGCAGAATTTTTCACAGGAGACCTGTGTAATTTATTTTTGGAGGATACACATTTCATTTTTATTTATATATTTATATAGGAAGGATGACCCACGTAGAGCTTTAATGGAGAAACCACAAATTCAGAAAATGAGAAGAGACTTTCTTGAACAGTACTTAAAGAACGAAGAAAAAGGGAAAAATAAATTTGAGCCAGTCTTTATAGACGAGACTAAAAAAAGCCAATTTGAAATAAGTATTATAATTATTTAATTGCACACTCCTCATCCATAATTTATACAACATAAAGGTGCTTAAAAATAAACCAAAAATGGGTATAATACAGTATATTTTTAACAATGCATCATATTTCTAAAAAATAAACAGATGAAATAAATTTTCCAGTTTCAAGGCATTAATGACATAAAAATTGAGAAAAATAAATTAATTTTGATATTATCTTTTAACTAAGACCATCAACACTGCAATGTTCCGTGTTCTAATTACGTGAAATGAAGATCCCTAAAGATGTTTCGAGCAATCTAGGTAAAAAGTTGCATAACATTTCAAATTTGACTTGGTCTAAACTCAAGAACCACTATTTCTCAATTGACCAAAACCATGAAAGCTTCCGTTGGTTAAGACCAATTTGTGTTTCTGCAAAATATTTCAAATAATTTGTACTGCCACATACTACTCTACTTTTTTTCAGGTACATAGTACTGAATGCAGGAAATGAAAATGGATTCGTTGAAGATGCAATGCTGATTTTTAAATCAAAGTCAAAAACTGGAGATTACCATGGAGCAATGAATTCGGAAAACTTTGAAGCTTAGTTAAAAGATATTTTGCCAAAACTGGAAACACCTTTAATTGTTTTAGATAATGCTCCTTATCATAGTAGGCAACTTCAAAAATGGCCAACAAAGGGTTGGAGCAAGGACGCTATGAAAGCGTGGCTGAAAGAAAAATATATCAACTTGAGAGAAGATGCTACAAAAGATACTTTGTGGTCTTTGATATCTCGGTACCAAAGCCTGCAAAATGCTTTGTAGTAGATCAGCTAATAGAATCTTCTGGTATGGAGTCAGGCAAAGAGAAATTATGACCAACTGATTCTACAAGTTAAAGAACCAATAGAGGCTTGGAAAAAGGCGTTAGGAACAGTGACAAAACAGAATTGGGCTAACTATGTCGAACACACAAATAATATTATTAAAAAGCAGTGGTAAATTGAAAAGAAAATTCGAGTTCCTTTACATCCACTTATTATTAATGTTGGTGAGAGTGATGGCGATTCCTCAGAATAAGAGAAGTCATTTTGACCCTTAATCCTCTTTTCAGTTTTTGATAATATGTGGATGTACAGACATTTTTAATAATTTTCATTTGTTTTTTTTTTTAATCTCTTTTGGCATTTTCATACATAAAAATTTCACCACTTCTAAAGTATTCTCATAAAATTCTTTTTTACATATTTTCTAAATTTTTAACTTAAATTTTTTATTGGCACCTTTTAAGCACTTCTTTTCTTTTTCCATTTCTATATGGGATATTTTTTTCTTTTACCCATGGCATTATATAAAACAAGAAAGAGTATGATACCATTTTTTTTTATATTTATTATATATAAATAATCAATCTTAATTGTAATTAGTTCATTTACGATTTCTATTTTTTTATGGCAGTATTATTTTCATATGTGTTACTCTGTTTCAGTGAACTTGATGCAACATAGGGGGCCCTAGATTTTGCCTCAGATCTAGATGCCCCCAACCGAGCCCCTTTCATTATTTTACATGTTTATATGCTTACACATTTATGTGTGAGGATGTTGCATGTGGAATCTTGAAATGAGGTCAATAAAAGACTCAGAGCCATGAGTCGTGCGATGTATTAAATCTTACCTTTTGGGGCACCCATTTTTTAAAATTTCTGTATTTATTTTTAAGAAAACTAGCTATTTAATGAAGAAGAAACTAATTAATTATTTATATTTTTATTCAATATTTTTGTAGCTTGAATACCTTAGTTTTTGCAGTCAAAGATCATAAAGTTACAATAATTTAATATAAAATACTTATCATTTCTAGGATATTGTATATATACCTATAATTTTTGAAAATAGTGTTAGGTATATAAATAAATAATTAATCTTAATTGTAATTAGTTCACTTACGATTTCTATTGTTCCATGTCTGTATTATTTTTTATGCATGTATTACTCTATTTCAGAGAACCCGATGCAATATTGGGGCCTTAGATCTGGATGCCCTGGACCGAACCCCTTTCATTATTTTACACATTTATATGTTTATAAATTTATCTGTGAGGATAGGGCATGAGGAATCTTGAAATGTAGTCAGTAAAAGACTCGGAGCCTTGAGTCGTGCGTTGTGTTAACTATTATCTGTTGAAGCATACATTTTTTTTTAAATTTATGTATTTATTTTTAAGAAAACTAGGCTATTTGATGACGATGATTAATTATTTATCTTTTTATTCAATATTTTTGCAGCTTAACTACTTCATTTGTTGCAGTCAGAAATTATAAAGTTAGTCATTAAGTATAAAACACTGAATAATTTCTAAAATATTGTATACTTACCCACTGTTTCTAAGAATACTGTTTTTTAGTTCCGATTCTATTAGAATAGTCAATTTATTTTTAGTTTTCAGTTAGACTACCCTAATATTGTTATACCTAACTGGAGTATTATAATAAAAATAGAACTTTGTCAACAAATTGCGTATAATTTTTTCTGTTACCGAAATAGTTACCAATAATTTAGAATATAAAGGATTTACTTTATAAAATAAATAAATAAAGCTTTTATTGTCATAAATTTCATAGGTGAAACATGACAACAACATAGGTTCACTTATAAAAGTGAACATACACGTAAGCACTCCACACTTGTACCTTCAGACATCAGCCTACTAATCCCAAAATTAAAAAGAGTGTGTTTAAAATTTTTAGTACAATAGTTTCTACAATTTCAAAATTATCAGCTAACAACATATTAAAAAGGCAATGCTTATTAAAGAATGTACTAATACGTAAAGTAAATTATTTTTAGCAGTAGTACATCTCTTAGTGTAGTAATATAAAAGAGGAAATTTTAATCCGCTTTTAAAATCTCTCATATTTAAAATTTCACTTAAAATATCAAACCCATTATAAGCACATAAACTCCTTCATTAAATAGCCCTATACAAATGGGATATAAAATTATCGATATGTCTAAACAGAAGGAAAAACTTCGATTTTAAAATTTTTGTGTATAACATTTTTCTTTTTTAAGGATATTTAGTTTGTGAAACTTGCTTATAAACCATTCGACAAATTTCTTGTTATATAATCGAAAAAGAAAATAGTAGAATGAGCCACTCCGATCCTGTTACAGTTCTCAAAAAAAAAATGTCACTAGTTTGATGCATATGTCAAATTTTGACGTAAAGATATACAGCGGTTTAACTATAATTCATATCTAATTTATTTCTGGATGAATCCCGTTGATATTTGGGATGAAGACCAAGTCTAATGAACTGTCGTATCTACCGGTTAAAACTGTTTTATGAACCATTTCTGTAACTTAACACTAAAAGACACTCTATCTTAAAATCTTAAAACTACGTATCTCAAAACATGTACAAGATGCAGGTTTAATGATAGAAAAGCCGTTTTCCTTGATCAACATCATATTTTTTTTTAAATCATCCAAATCGGTTGTATAGAAACATGACGATTTTGCATAAACAAAATATGAAAAATATCTATTTTTTTCCCTGCATGATAGCTTAAGTCTTTACGAAGAGAATGAGCACTGACAGAACTATGTAGCAGTTTCCTAGACGACGGTACAGCCAATCAAAAATAGTCACTTTTTTCGTTTTTCTAATAAACAATTGCAATTTTACAAAAACTATTGAACTGACACCGCCCAACTTCCGCTAACTTTTTAAGCTCTTTAAAACTCACATTCTGGTAAAAGTTGAAAACAATTCAATAAATATTAAGAAAGTTATTAACAATTGAAAAATAAGCCATTTTTAATGTTTAATTTGCAATAACTTTTTCTTTTACAAACCGATTTGGACGAACAAAAACTCATTTTGAAGATATTTTCAAGACGTATAATTTGTCTGTGGAACATTTTTCTCTAAATCCCTTAGATTTTCTGTAAAATCCAAAAAACCGAGGAAAAATCATTTTTCAACCTATTTAAAAAAAAAAATGTTCCAACCAAAATTTGTTGAGACACGAGATGAGACGTCATTTCTACTATCTTTCCCTACCCATTTCTGCAATCAGATCGCAGGCAGTTAAAAAGAAAACTCTAACCAAAACTTTAATTAACAATAATCCAAAAAAAAAAAACGAACTAACGTCAAACAAAATTATCTTACAATTCCTTGAAGAATTTCAAAAATTAACTCGAGTTACGTCAAACAAAAACGAATCAAGTTTTTCTCGTGTCCTTCGATATCCTTTTATTCCCTCGGGAATACGATTCCTCGTCTCTACTTCTAAACACAATTTCCCATCCATGCACTTTGCCCTCTTATTCCGGAAGTTTTCTGGCTAACTTTTTCCCTATACATTTATTTTTTACTTCTTCGGTCTTACTTCCTGGACATATAACGAGGTTATGTATACCGAGATAGATTCCAGGCTTATGGAAAGTTCATTTTATTTCCTATACAGATAAATTGTGAAAACTGGTGTTTTTAGTGATATTGTATATTTCTATTTCTGCGCTTCCAAAATAAGTGGTTTTTGCGAAACGAAAAAGTTTAGTCGCTCTTTTTACTCTTTTATGGGTTATCCTGTAAGTATTTGTCAAACTCTCAGCAGCGTTCACAAGGCGTCAAAATAATCCTAGTGTAACACATAATTTGTTGTTCATAGATGCTTTTTTAATGGAAATATGGGGCCCAAATTTGATAACCCTTGTGGGCTGTAGCTTACGAACAGACGTATATTTTAATTAAATTTTGGCATATCGTATAATGGATAGAGATTTATGGATCCAGGCTTTAAACAACCTTTAACATTACCAAACTTAAACGAAATTAAAATTTTCTTTTGGTCACCATCTTGGCAAATACTAAATTGTTCCTAAATTGTGTAAAACAAGTATGGGCGTTCTGTACTGCAAAACACTTTCTTATCCTGCAGAATTTTTTTGGTCGTAGTCAAAATAACATTTGAGGGTGCGGCGTCTCCCTTTTTACAGGGTACGGCAACGGATGCGCACGGCAGCTCAATATGTCGGAGGCTAGGTTCCTATCTCTTTTAGAGATAGTTGTGCTCTGCTTTGATTACCCAATAGGCGCCACCTGTTTTACATTATCTGTGTTACTTACCTAGTGATTAAACAGGAAAACACTTAGGTATAAGGAATGATTTTAATTTATTGACTGTTAGTGTATAGCGCCACAATGAAACGACTTAATTAAAACAAAATAACAATTCCATTTTATTCCCAAAAAAAAATTATTATGTACATAAATTAGAATGGTGCCTACAATGTTTTTGTACTCTCTTGATAACTATGGTTGTTACCTCGTTTTTAAAAGGTTATATAAAATTTGCCCGCAAATGTTCTAGAACCTTTAATTGCCAATAACGTAAGTTTTATAGAGTTATCAAAAAGTTCTTACATGTTATTATATCACATTAAAATATATTTAGGTTGTTTTGTTTGTATTTAAAAAAAAAATTGATTTATAGCTCCAATTCTTTAACTTAAAGTTTTCTCCTACCTGGTCTATGCTATGGTACCTCTCACTTTTAGCGTTGTTGCTAGGATTCCTGTTCTGTTGTGGATGAATGGAGGCTTCACAGGGACACTTCCAACTCACCAACCAAACGCAGGGTAAGGTTAAAATAGTCGTGGTCACAAGGACAGGAAAACTAGGGCCGGAACCATCAGAAAGCCTTGACAGCAATATCAAGATGAAAAGAGTGAGATAAAGCCCAAAGATAAAAAAGAACTGGCTTCAAATAGCCCTGAAATAAAATGTTGTTTTTACCACATATTCGTAAAGATAAGGGGCAAAATCTTACCTCATTGATTAGTGGATTTTAAAAAAAAAACACTTGACCGTCTGCCCTTTCAAAGCTAGTGGCAGGATTGGTCTGCTGCCTTCGACGGTTTAACAGTAAAGGGAACGAAAATAAAAATCTCTCTTGCAACCAGACGTGACAAATGTTAGGGATATTGGTATTTACCTTTGCCAACCTTATTATCAACCTGGAGCACTCTAACCTAGTTCCGAACTTACACTGACCACCAGGTAATACATCAAATATTGGCAAGCCATGGAAAATTATCAAAGAGAAAATTATGATCACAGTCCAAAGTTACTAATCATGATTAAAACAAAGTTCAAAAAAATTGCCACAAATTCCATACTGCATACTCAACGTTAAATGATCGGTCTCGACATGCCGTGCTCGTGTCAACGAATCGGGAATACATCCTCACATTACCGACTATAACCTTATACTTTTAATACTGAAATGGAATGTAAATAAATGAGAGTTTATTAAAAATAAAATATTTTACGACTTTTAAATTCAAACCAAATAATGTGATATATAAACTACAGCAATTTACGAACTGTGTTAAGAAAAAAGAGTGATAAGTTACAAGACCAAAAGAGTTGTGAACCAAAAAAAAAACAAATTCCATGTTTACTATTTTAAATTACGGGATAAATAATTAAATTTAATCAGGTAAAAATATACAAATTATATCATATTACTAAAAACATGTAGCATTGATGCTAACTGGTAAATTTAAATGCTACAAGGGTCATTTGGAATAAAATTGCACTGATGGATTATCCTTTCAAACAACTCTTTTCTGAAGGTTACTGGCGTACCGACAGTAAACTCTATATAACTTATAGAGTAAATAGAAAATTCTCTGTGCTGTGCGGACATAAGATTGTTACTGAACATTACTCTCGTATTAAAAAGTGCGCAAAACTCCAAGACAATAGAGAAGCTCCGAATCCAAAAAATGACAGTGCGGTCTGTTTTGTCCTGGTATGGAACATCCGGTACAATCATCTCGCAATTGTGCCCTATAAAATATTTTAAAATAAAAAAAGCAAACAAAACAAGAATAGCGACATTTCGGCGGATCACTCCATAATACAAGAACAACACAAACCGACAATATTCTATAAAACTGCCATGTAATACCACGAAGGTAAATTAAAAAAGAAATATATAAAAACTTAATACACGAGACATGCTACCCAAAAGATAGAGGTCGCATCATTTGATACCGGCAACCAAACTAACCACGAGTTCCGCAGTTCAAGCAAGGCGTCGCACCTACGATCTCCCCATAAGAGTTGCTGAGTGTTTTAAACAAACAAATATATAAAAAAAGAGATAAGTTATCGTCCGGGCAATTTTAAAATTAAACACAAATTCTCGGCTATGTGGACATTTTATTTTAAAATTACACGGACGAAAACTATATATATATATATATATATATATATATATATATATATATATATATAATATATATATATATTTCTTGATTCTTGAACCATAGATTATATAATTTTTCCTTTATTTTGTCTTTTCTTTGGTTTAGGTTCTATTCTTAACAAAAAATGCATAACAATTGACGTTCCGTCCTTTATTTAAGGCATTTTCAAAATTTTTTCTTCCTAAAAATATTTTTATATAATTAAAACATTCACATATCTACAATTTTAAAAAACAAACAAGACACTATATTAATTTTTATTTTTATTATTAATATTTAATTTTACTGGTACACACCTTGACATTTTGTTACTCTATTACTAAATAAAATTCAATCTTTACATCGTCTACTGAGGATACATGGAATGCGAATGTGTTTTATTTTTTTTTATATTTTTTATTTTTACAATGCACAAAAAAAAAATAAGGTATACGTTTAGTTTTATGTTTAAGAGGATATTCAATTTTTGATTCTTATTTGACAGGATCGAATACTTAATATTTTTGTTTAAATTAGGCTTGTGTAAATGTGGCTCAATTTCCCATATCTGTTCTGTCGTTAATAGTGTTTTTAGATAAAAGATACTGTTCGTATTTTACTTCATTCATGCACGGAGCTGCATATAGCTGTACGTTTCCTGAATGTGATTTTAGCACTACAATGGCATAATATGGATATATCTACTGCTATTGCATCTCACACGGAGGAATCGTGAAAGCCGCATAAACATATATACGCCATCCGGCGGGAGGTCGACGAAGCCGCGTTCAATACTTGCATGCTTCCTTCTGATCTGTCTTTTGCACAGCCAGGTGCATGTCGGTACCCTGATGAGTCTAATAGAGATGAAACATGTACCTCTGCAGTATCACTATGGCGGGGAGGGTAAGTTTTGACTTTCTTCTCGGTATGGTGGTACAGTTAGGCCATCATCTCGATGGTGGTGGAATAGGATAAATTGTTTTCCTTAGCAATTTGTTCAAACTGTGCAACCTCTAACACGAAAAGGATAGGGTTGGAACGAAGTTTGCTTTTACTGTTCGTATTTTACTTCATATATATATATATATATATATATATATATATATATATATATATATATATATATATATAATATATATATATTATTCTAAAAGAAGTGACAATAAATTTTCCTCGAATTTATAAACTCTACTTGTTAACACGCATACACATGTTATTCCAAATATCGTTATTTTATCACAGTTTATGAAGCACAAAATACTTTTTTTGCACGAATCGGCAAAATATCCAATATCGACTCCAAGTCCAGCTTATTTAAGAGATTGGAAACATTTTTTGGGTAGTTAAAGATTTACTTGCCGCCACGGTTATTTTGATGAGCCTGTTTTTATTTACATCTGTAGGTTATACCGTCTAGTTTTTTTTATATAAATAAAATATAAACTTGTTTATACAATGTGTCCTGGAAACCATGATTTACCGGCCATAAGCTAATAAAATAACAAACATGATTCGAAATTTTCGAGATATAAACTACAAAAAATGAATCAAGGACCACCTTAAAAAACCCAGTCATAGAAATTCTACAAGCAATTAGTTTGTAACAAGCGGATTGCCAACAATGGACTTTTTCTGTGACCTCCTCAATCCCTGATTTGACTGACTTAGATTATTTTGTATAAGGAACGGTAAAAACATTATTTGTTGTAATCCACTAACTATGGAAGACTGCATGGTAAGGGTAAAGGATCCATTCGAATGTTTATCTCCAGATTATATTCTTCTTCTTCTTTAGGTGCCGTCTTCGTTCCGAAGGTTGGCAATCATCAGAGCTATACGTATTTTTCGAGACTGCTGACCTAAACAGCTGGTTATTGCTGCAATTATACCATTCTCTTAGATTTTTTAACCAAGAGTTTTCGTCTTCTTCCTACAGATCTCTTTCCCATAATTTTTCCCTGCATAATAGTTCTCAGTAGCTGATATCTTTCTCCTCTCGTAACGTGTCCCAGGTATTGTAATTTTCGTTTTTTAATTGTAAGTGTGACCTCCTTATCTTTATTCATTCTCCTCAGTACTTCAGCGTTTGTGATTTTCTCCATCCATGATATTCTCAACATTCTGCGGTACATCCACAATTCAAAGGCTTCCAACTTGTTAATATCGATCTTTTTAAGCGTCCATGCCTCCATTCCATAAAACAAAACTGACAGTACGTAACATCTTGCCAGACGAACCTTTAATTCAAGACTCAGGTCTCTGCCACAGAGCACTCTCTTTATTTTCGTGAATAACGGCTCTTGCTTTCTCTATCCGGATTTTGATTTCTTCAGAGCTATCGTTGTTTTCATTGATGACGGTGCCTAAATAGTTGTATTTTCTGACGTGTTCTATATTTTGACCCTGTATGCGTATATCTGGGACATTTTGGGTTGATTTGGATATTAACATGCATTTCGTTTTTCTTATGTTTAGTGACAGTCCATATTCTTCACTGACTGTTGCTACTCTATTGACTAAGGTCTGGAGATCCTCGAGTGTTTCTGCGATAAGTACTGTGTCATCGGCGTATCTGAGGTTGTTTATTAAAATTCCATTTATTTTAAATACCAACGATTGTCAATAAGTGCTCTATTCATTATGTCCTCAGAGTAAAGATTGAACAAGGTCGGTGAAAGTATACACCCTTGTCTCACTCCTCTTTTTATTTCGACTTCTTCAGTCGTCTCATGCTCCACTCGCACTACTGCTTTCTGATTGTAATAAATATTCGATATAATTCTGATGTCTCTTTTATCGAGGTTCTTTTCCGTCAATAGACTGATAAGATGATCATGTCTCACTTTGTCAAAGGCCTTATTGTAGTCTATGAAGCACATATATACATCCTGATTTATATCAAGGCATCTTTGAGACATGACATTCAGTGCAAATAACGCTTCTCTCGTTCCGAGTCCATTTCGAAATCCAAATTGGGTATCGCTAATATCTATTTCCAGTTTTTTATGTATTCTAGTGTGTATAACTTTTAGAAATGTTTTCAGTATGTGATTCATCAGGCTTATTGTGCGATAGTCGGTGCATTTGCTTTTCCCTTTTTTGGAATAGTTACAATGTGGATAAAAGCCATTCCTGTGGTATTATTCCTGTTTTGTAGATATGATTATAAAAGCTCCACCAATTCATAAATCGACTCTTCCTCTATGAGCTTGAGGACTTCCATCGATAGTTCGTCTGAACCCGAGCCTTTCCATCCCTCATTCTTCTTAGTGCATACATTACTTCCTCTTTGGTTATATCTGGGCCTTCATCCTCTGGTATGCTGTTTAGATTAGGTTCATGTATTTCATCTGTAAAAAGTTCATTAAGATAGTTCTTCCATACCTCCAATTTTTCTTCCAGTTCTGTTATTATTGTTCCATTTGTGTTATATAATGTCTTGGGTTGTTTGCGTTTTTTGTGTTCCCGTAAGTTCTTTCACTTTTTTATATATATTAAAAATGTCATGTTTCATCTGTAGATGCTCTATTTCCTCCAGATTCAATTAGAATGGCTAATGTTTGGAAGTTCAGGGTGGAAATTCTGAAAAATCTTGAACCCTGTTAATCTCGTGAAAATTAAATTCACAATAGAACATAATTTTTAAATAAATTTATACATGTGAGTGAGTGCAGTGTTGTTGTTCCTGAATCATTGTTCAAGGTAAATACATAACATGTAAATAATTTGATATTAAAATCAATCAAATACTTTGTTTTTTTAGCTACACACATTCTGACGAAGGTAAAAAAATTACCGAAACGTTAATGTTTTAAAAAAATTTAATATACAGAAAATACAACACCACCATTACATTTAATTTCATTTTTAACGGACCATAATCCCAGGAAAAACAAACAAATAAAAAATATTTTAATAAAGGTCCAAGAAATAAATAAGAAATACCTCATATATATATATATATATATATTATATATATATATATATATATATATATATATATATATAGAGTATTTCCTACGTTTGTTTTCTTATTATCTATACTATATAAAAAGTGTTTTAGGATACAAAAACTGTTAACTTTTATTACATTTCTACACATCCTATCGGCTGACGAATGCGAAAACGACAAACCTGAAATAACCCGACATTTTCAAGCGTCCATTACAACTATCTATCTTGACAGTATAGAGTACATAGTAACTAAAAGCCCTGGCCTTGCGTCAGTATATATTACAAGCTAAAGAAAATAAATCCCTCGGAACGTGCCCCGCATAAATGTATCGGAGAGGAGTACGCGTAACGAATGTCGATCCGGGCCAGACGGATTATTTTGCAACGTACACCTTCATTAGAAACGCCGGTGCGGGGAACGGAGGCACTCTAATTTTGGTGGTACAGGGGAACGCGCGGAAATACGGCTAATCCATCCAAAGGCTGCGATTTTCATCAAGCGCTGACGTTAACAGAATTTAAAGTTTATCGTGAAATTGCCAACATACGCACAGAGTGTATAAGTATATTTTGAAATCATAATTTCAAAATATAATTTTTACAATTTTAATTAAACAATTTTTAAAATAATACTAATCACAAAGTTTTTTTATGCTCATAAATTGAACATTTGGATTGGGAAGAGAAAGGCATTATTATAGATGGGGAAAGATTGAGTCATCTTAGATTCGCTGACGATATAGTCCTAATATCAGCCGATCTACAAGAAGTCAGAGAAATGCTAGAAGAACTATAACAGGCACTATAACACACAACAAAACAAAAATTATGACAAATTTAGTACCAAGTGCGCCTATAAAAATAGAAAATAAATCATCGAAATTACTGAGAAATATCACTACCTTGGTCACGAAGTTCGGATTGGAAGGGACAACCAGATGTGTGAGCTATCCAGACGAATAGCTTTGGCATGGGCTGCTTATGGAAAACTCAGAGATATATTCAAGACAGATATACCTATAAACCTGAAACGGAAAGCCGTTAACCAATGTGTTCTCCCAGTCTTAACATACGGAGCGGAGACACTAACATTGACAAAAACAAATGCTAAGAAACCGCAAATAACACAAAGCAGAATGGAGAGATCCATGTTGGGGGTGTCCCTGAGAGATCGGGTCCGAAACGAGGAAATTAGGAGGAAAACGAGGGTAGATGATGTCATTATGCGCATTGCAAGGTTAAAGTGGAGATGGGTCGGACATGTGGCTAGAATAGGGGACAACAGATGAACGAAAAGAGTTTTGGAATGGCAACCGAGAGCGGACAAACGCAGTCAGGGACGACCACCGACCAGATGGACAGACGAACTCAAAAGAATGGCAACAAACTGGATCGCAGTGGCTCAAAATAGAGGAGGATGGAAATCTCTTGAGGAGGCCTATGTTCAGCACAGGACAGAGATGGACTGATGATGATGATGAAATTAAACTGTGTGATAATAATTTTTCCAGCATTATTCTGTTTGCATACCAAAGCTTTTTTATCTTTCTAGATACCGCCGTTCTATGTCTAGTATCGTCTCATGGAAGCGCTAACATGTCCCATGCTTTGCGTTCGAAAGTCTAAATGTGAGTCCAAAATGTATGTTTTGAACGAAATTTAATACTGAAATACAGGATTATTTAAACTTTTTAGCTTAAGGATCTTACTGACTCCTCCACTAGGTTTCAAGGGCCAAGGCCTAGCTAGCTCATCATATCAACATACTATAGTTTTGAATTACTTGCAAATTTTTATATTAAAACTAACTGGCTAGTGATATATCTGCGCACACTGTGCTTAACGTTTTGATACTACTTACGACCATGCTAAATGTATAGTAGTGGCATCTCGAGAATATAGAAATTAAATGCAAGACTTGACAAAGTTACAGTAATAGAGCACCATCTTGTGAAAAGCGGCATAATTTAAGACTATTTACGTCCTCTTGTAGCAAGTAGCAGAATTAGAGCATGTCCTGCAAAAGTTTTGCTACGAGATAGCTTGTCTTGTTACACATTACAAAATATTCCGTGACATTTTATGAGATTCTAGTACTTTCTAGAGTTTTCATATGTGTTCTATGCACCAAGCAAGTGTGGTACAAATTTGGGTAACAACCGAGAGTTGGACAGCTTTGTGAAAATATAGTGTATGTAATTGTGAGTGTTTAATTTAATTAAAAGTATCCTAAAGATAAATTCAATGCATTTTATTTATTGAAAACCTCTGCTCTTAATAGTAATCAAATAATAATATAAGAATAATAGTAAATGCGTGCTTATTACAAATGCTTAAAATTGTAAAGGAGTTCTCCGGGATATCGGAATGCAATTGGGACTTGACAATTGCCGTATTTTCAACATCGTTAAAGGTAAGATGCAACCCGGAGCCTTTGAAATGCAGAACGGTAAAACTATAGCTGCAATGCAAGCAGAACAAACATACTAATACCTAGGTATGAAACAGGCTAAATGAATTGACCATCCCACTATGAAAGCCGAATTGATAACCGATTTTGTCAGGAGGGTAAGGCGGGGTATTACGAACCAACCTAAATAGTAGAAATTTGTTTAAGTAGCTCAACATATACGCTTGCTCTGCACTTAGCTATTCTTTTGGAATTGTAAAATGGAGCAGGACGAACATCCAAAACCTGCAAAGAAAAATAAGATCACTCCTAATAAAAGCACAAAAACATCACCCTCGGAGTGCTATTGAACGTACAACGCTTGCAAGATATCAAGGAGAAAGAGAATTGGTAAATATTGGTAAGCCGCTCGATTAACAAATAATAAACTTACGTTCATATTTCCATAGGCTAGCGGATTCTTCCACACTACATCGAGCAATATGCGAGGCAAACAATTCAATGCCGCTACAACTGAGGGAGCAGGATATTGATTCTCATCACCAAACAGACCAAGAGAAGTTACAAACCTGGCTACAAAAACCACTTCGTGGACGACATCCAAATGAGGCCAATCAGGACAATGTCGATAACTCAGCGTCAAACTACTGGTTGATTTCAGGACAGATGTTTCCGGAAACGAAGGGCTTCTTGTGAGCTATCCGAAACTAGGTTATTCAGACGAAAACTATCGGAAGTTCGTCAGAAATCTCTCAGTAGGAAGTGACCGATGTAGATATGGCTGTCGAACATCAGAGACAATCCTGCACATAATTGGACGATGCCAAGCGTTTGCCGCAACCGAGTATAAGGAAAGTCACGACTCAGCCGCTAAGATACTCCAGCAAGAGTTAGCAGATAAGTTAAACCTATTACAGGTATGAAAAATGCCTTATTACAAATACAATCCGGAGCCTATTCTTGAGAACAACCAGTTCAAGTTATATTGGGACCGAACGGTTCTGACGGATCAGACAGTTGCCCATAATAGACCAGACGTTATACTACCAGATAAAATTTTTAGGCGAACTACACTAATCGACATTGCTGTACCTAATAACAACAAGCTAAGGCCAAAATACAACGAGAAGATCGCCAAATACAGAGATCTGGAGGTGCAAATCCGATGACAATGGGCAACGAACAGCGTCCACACGATTCCCATAACACAACTCGAGTGATATCAAAGAACCTCCTGCAGAACACACAAGGGACTGGGCCTTAGTGAGCATCTGTATAAACCGATGCAGAATGTCTGAAAGTTCATAGGAAATACAGCAGACCACGTCACCTAGGACTCCATAACATGGAAAAGATTCCCACAGAGCTTCATACTTTTAGTATCTTTGTGTATCTGGTATGAGCCAGTATTTCCTGGAGGGAGTGCCAAGCCGTTTGGCTTGAAATCATAGATAATAAGTTTATTTAGCACTAGGCTAGTTCAATTCCCTACAAAAATACACAAATATATGAAATAATCCATTCCTTACAAAATAATTTCGGCAATATTTTCGTTAAATACACACAGAAAAAAATACACAGAGGCACGAAAAGCACACAATGAAAACAAAAACCAAATTAAAATACACACTATTAAATACTTAGAAAGTTTTTTGTTAAATGTTGTTAAAAGTCAGACGAAAGGTCATTATTTAAGCGTACTCCATCAGAAAACAAAGGTTTTTTCTACTGCCGTCATTCTTACCATAGAGATATTATAATCCTCACTAAATCTCACATTATAATCATAAAAATTAGGCCGCTTTTGCAGGTAACATTTTAAATAATCTGGCAGCATGTTATGTGCAATCTTATATATTAAAACAAGGATCGTCCTCTTAATGTACTGTTCGATATTCATTCAGTTTATCGATTTTTCCAGGTCCCACTTTATGAAAATACCGACCCCATTCCTGTGTTGTGTTGTATTGTCGTCTTCGTTGCCAAAATAGTATAAAATACCATTCACCTGTCTGCAAACTACCTTCATAAAAGTCAATCATATTTTTTCTCTTATCTTTTTACCATCTCCTCTGCAGCTGTCAATATTTCTGGCAAAACATATCTCTTTTTCTTTCTTTATTATTGAAGTACCTTTATTTCTTGTTCTCTTGTACTCATTCTAATCACTATTATTTGCACTAAAATAAAATTTCTTGTATGTATTGATCCTTTCATATTGTGCAGGTCTAACCTCTTGTGTAATCCATGGGTATTTTTGTATTATTTGTATAGGAGCTTTCTCATCTAGGGGTTTTGTATGAATGAATGAATGAATGAAAAAGGAGTGGTGATACTAGATAATCGATGCCTAGGCCTCTATTGGGCCCTTTACATCCCACCAAACTGCAAGTCATTCGAGGCCGATCGCCTTTGCGAATCCAAGCAGCCTCGTTAGTTGAACTTGCCTAACTGCTTCCGGTAAAACAAACTTGTATCTCCGAAATATCTCTGTCTCAGTCCGTTGAGTGCTGGTCACCCTCTGAGGACATGGTCAACAGTTCCATCCTCCTCCAAACACCATCTGCACGTCGGGTCGTCTTCGACACCGATTCTATGAAGATGGCCCCTCAGGTGACAATATCCTGTCAACAATCCCATCAAAATTCGCAGCTAAGGAGAGAAGCTCCTGAGTACGCCGTGCGCTAGGTCTAATTATATGTTTCTTAGCACACCTCATTCCAGGAGCTCCCTTCCAGGATTCAATAAATTTGCTTTCCAGCAACGATTTTAATTCCTTTTTGCCAATAACAATTGGGGCAGGTAGTATTGGTTAGGGTTCATACGTTCAGTTGCCGAACCCAACTTTGCCAGACGGTCTACGTCCTCATTCCCACCTATGTCCGAATGACTTGGGACCCACACTAGTCGGACTGTGCAACCGTTGCTTGTTATACTATTCAGTACGTCCTTACACACAGACACCAGTCACGAAGTTACGACACTGGATTTCAGTGCCTTATTATTTGAGCATATATTTATTACCCTATTCCTGTCTATATCCCTCTCACAGAGATAGACACACTGCAGAATAGCACAAATTTTCGCTGTGAATATTGTCGCACGTTGTCCAAAAGGGTAGTACTCTCTGACCCCTGTGCTCCTGCCGAACATTACTGCTCCAACTCTTTCATCTTGTCGAGATCCATCACTATACCACCAGGATCCATTTTTCGGAAGATTTTGCTCTCCCTCCCAATCCTCTCTACTTGGCAGAAATATCTTCAGGGAGAGTTTGAGTTTTAAAAGCGGCGTCATGTTAAATGTCTGCTGCATGGGAAGTGATGGACACCTCTCCACCGCCTTTCCCCAGACTCCTGAGTAGCCGCCCGGTGCTTTTTATATATTGTCCATAAACTCATAATAAATTATATCAATCAATCAGTGGACCTATAGTTCTAGTTTTCTCCAGTTAGAAATCTTCTAATTTTTTCTACATTTTCATTTTTTAAATTTCTCCTGTGTACAAATTCTAGTGATTTTATCAAAATAAACTATGACCGACCAAATTGATCGTGCTTACGAGTCGCGAGTTGTAGTTTGGAGACTCATGCTGAAAAATCTGCAAGGTCCGAATAACATGATGGACTAACGATGTATAATTTTCCTTTTTTTATTCTTTAAAAAGTTTTGGAATAACTGTATCATCGATTTTCAAGCTTTTTTTTCTTTCTTACTCAATTTAACTTCAAAGGTTTCATCTTTTATGAGTTGTCGTGTTTGCAGTCCTATAGAAATCCCGTCCTTTAACTTTGCATGTCATTCTTGTAAAATTTTCTTTAAGATACCGAAAATGTCACTTTCACGGTTAAGTGATTTCACAAATTTTTTTATTACTTCTCACTTTATAGCACAACAATATATTCCTTTTGTATTAATGATGGAGGAAATATATTCTTTGTTTCTGGTATAACATTTTTTCTTAAATTCCAGACTCTTTTTAATAAAATGATTCTTTTTTTCATCCTGGAAAGACATAAAGCGAGCAATAGTAGGGGAGACCTAGGAAAGTTGTGACAATTTTTACACTATCTAACATATGTCAGTCAATGACCAATCTTTGTATGTACAGGGTGAGTCAACGATTGGATGAAGTAGGTTTGTGCCTTTTCGGTGAAATTAACAAAGAAACTATATTTATTGTGTGATACAGTTTATTTTTACGCAGATTTTAAAAATATTTAGGACTCTACAGGGTGAGCCAAAAAACTAGGATAGCATAAAGTTGTATTTTTTTAAATAGAACACCCTATATACGAATCGTATTTTCGATTTAGCTTATAATTTTAAATCTTTTTTATTAAGGGTTTACTATAACAAAACTTTATAGTTTCTGAGATAATTAAGTTTAAAGAAAAAAAGTCACATTTTCAAGCATCAATTCAATCCTAAATAACGTTTTCAATTTTGTGACAAATATATTCAAATTTGGAATTTAGCAAGGCCAAGGACAAGTTAACATAATTTTTACCTAATATTTGCAATAAAAGCTACAGGGTGTTGAACACATCCTCAAATTTGAACAAGTTTAAATGAATAAATATCTTTTTTTTTTAAATGGTACACCCTGTATATTTTCATGTTATCTAATAGAGTAATAGAAACCCTAAAAGTTTTGTTCAATATATCCTATACCTATTTATAATAGTTTTTGAGATATTTCAGTTTTTCTTATTTTCCATACTTTTTTACAGAAATAGTCTTCATTATCATAGTAGGCATGGCAAAAACAATGTAAAAGAACATTTTTCTGTGTGTCAAATTTATAACCGCAATCACTTCTTTTGGTTTTTATGTAGTGTAGTTTGGTTTTTTTTGCATTCATCTTATATTGTAAAATGAATTTTCCAAAGAATGAGTTAATAGATATGATTTATACAATAGGAGAGGCTGAAAAAAATTGCCTTCTTGCTCAAAGAATTTACAAAATGAAGTATCCTGATCGACGCCAGCCTAATACCCATACTTTTCAAAACTTAATGCAAAGATTTGATTCTTCTGGTACTGTTGATTATCCAAAACGTAAAGTGGTCAACAAACCAGTAACTAATGAAGAAAAAGAACTACAAGTATTGTTAAATGTTCAGGAAAATCCTTATATTAGTAGCAGTCAGTTAGCAGCATTATGTGAAACATCACAATCCACCGCTAATCGTACTACCAAGAAATATAGGTATCATCCATATCACATGGAATTACACCAAGAATTGCATGGACAGGATTTTGAAAGTCGTGTAAACTTTTGTCGTACAATAAATGCGGAGATTCAATTAAATCCAAATTTATTATGCAAGGTAATGTTTAGTGATGAAGCTACTTTTAGAAGTAACGGTGCCGTAAATAGACGCAACATGCATTATTATGCCACAGAAAACCCATTTTGGATTAGAGAGGTGCAACATCAAAACCACTGGTCATTAAATGTTTGGTGTGGTATTCATCATAATCGAATTATTGGACCCCACTTTTTTAATGAACCACTAAATGGCCATAGTTACCTGAACTTTCTACAAGAAGAACTACCCCAACTGCTTCAAGGTCTCGATAGGGATGAGCTCGACAGTATGTGGTTCCAGCACGATGGTGCGCCTCCGCATTACCATCGTGAAATTCGTGCGTTTTTGGACCAACGATATCCGCAAAAATGGATTGGACGTGGGGGTTTCATTTAGTGGCCACCAAGGTCTTGCGACATCACCCCATTAGATTTCTTCCTATGGGGTTATATTAAAAATAAGGTGTATGTTAATCCACCAACAACAGTGGAAGATATGCGAAACAGGATTAGGGATACCTGTAGAACAATAACGCCATTAATTTTATCCAGGGTCCGAGAAAATCTGCAAAAAAGACTAAATTTGTGCATTGCACAAGAGGGTCGTTTATTCGAACACTTATTAAAAAGAAATAATTAATCTCAGTATTTAATAGGTAATTTTTTTGTTTCAATTTAGTATAAAAGTAAATATGTATTTGCCTTGTCGTTATTGTTGTGTTAATTTTTTCACATTATGTTTAATTAAACTATTGCCGTTGTAATATAACGAATAATGTATTTCATCATATTTAACCACATTCTGTTTGTTTCTGTAGTTTCTTTTTATTATTTAACATGGCTACTATGATAATGAAGACTATTTCTGTAAAAAAGTATGGAAAATAAAAAAAACTGAAATATCTCAAAAACTATTATAAATAGGTATAGGATGTATTGAACAAAACTTTTAGGGTTTTTATTACTCTATTAAATAATATGAAAATGTACAGGGTGTACCATTTAAAAAAAAAGATATTTATTCATTTAAACTTGTTCAAATTTGAGCCGATGTGTTCAACACCCTGTAGCTTTTATTGGAAATATTAGGTAAAAATTATGTTAACTTGTCCTTGGCCTTGCTAAATTCTAAATTTGAATATATTTGTCACAAAATTGAAAACGTTATTTAGGATTGAATTGATGCTTGAAAATGTGACTTTTTTTCTTTAAACTTAATTATCCCAGAAACTATAAAGTTTTGTTATAGTAAACCCTTAATAAAAAAGATTTAAAATTATAAGCTAAATCGAAAATACGATTCGTATATAGGGTGTTCTATTTAAAAAAATACAACTTTATGCTGTCCTAGTTTTTTGGCTCACCCTGTAGAGTCCTAAATATTTTTAAAATCTGCGTAAAAATAAACTGTATCAAACAATAAATATAGTTTCTTTGTTATTTCACCGAAAAGGCACAAACCTACTTCATCCAATCGTTGACTCACCCTGTACTATTGCGCAGTATGTCTCGGAGCGTATTGATTCTAGCACTCAGGTCGATGTCGTTTACACAGATTTTTTCAAAGCGTATGATCGACTTGATAACGGCGTTTTACTTTCCAAGTTGTCGTACTTTGATTTTGACAATCGTATTAGATTTTTTGAAAGCTACCTGTTAAACCGCTCTCGCTACGTCGAATACCGTGGTCATAGATCTAGTAATTTTGTAGTAATGTCGGGTGTTCCTCAAGGATATATTTTGGGTCCCTTACTTTATAAAGTTTTTATTAACGATATCACACGTGGGTTGAATAACAGCTGCCCATTTTATGCAGACGATTGAAAGATATGGCGATTGCTTGTACCTTGAACTTGATCTCATGAAATTAAATGCTTGGTGTGTAAAAAACTGCCTCTGAACGTAGACAAGTGCAATGTTATGTCATTTTCAAGAAGTAGAATGCCTCTGCTGCATCTCCATAACTTAAAATATCTACTTCTTTGTACTACATAAAGCTACCGTCAAAATTTTTTAATTATACAGGTTCAATGAGTAAATTGACAACAACCAGAAAGATTCCTGGTGTTACAACTCTCCTAGTATCAAGGTTAGTTACAACAAATGTGTCTTGAAGGATTTAAAAGAGGATAATTTAATTTTAAAGTATCTTTATCATAAAAAACATACATTTCAGAAATTTAACTGTCTTAATTAGCTTTTTCAATGTAATCACAACCTACAAAACTAATTAGACACGACCTTTGATACACGAATATAATTACGACCCAATAAAGTTGATATTAAGTTTAATCAGTCAACATGTTAAATATTGTTATATTAAGTACTAAGAAAATATGATAGCATCCATTCGAGATTGAAATCAAGTCTAAAATTAAGTTCTGCTTAGAATCTAGCCTGACAAACGGCTATGACAGATATATTTGGATCATCCTGCATTCGATGTACCGGACCCAAGTCTCTTTAGATTTGCTGTTGAAAAATGTTTCGAAGCAACACAAGAAAAACAATTATTTTCCTTACCATCATGGTCGTGAGCATTATTATCTTTTACTTTTTTGGCCCTTCCTTTTATAATTTGGGGGCATTGCCACCGGAAAAGACACCTCAAGAAGCTCAGACTGGTAGAAAGAGAAGAGTGCAAATTCTATGAGGAGGAGGACAAAATCTCTATTCATACCCTTTGAGAGTGCAACGCTCTAAAAAACCCTAGGAACCCACCTTGAAGCCATCCAACATCCTAAGGTTCCTGAGAGAAATAGAACTGGACGACCTGCTCTAGGCGATAAGGTAACTCTTACTATTTGACAGCAGTAGAGGAGCACAATACATCACTAGGTCGCAACTCTACACACACACATTAGTTAAAAAATGTATTTGTGTACTTTATTTCTGAGCTTTTATCTTTTATGGGAAATTTTTAAAAATATTTAATTTTACCGGTACACACCTTGACATTTTGTTACTCTGTTACAAAATAAAATTCAATCTTTACATCGTCTAGTGAGGATACATGGAATGCGAATGTGTTTTATTTTTTTTTATATTTTTTATATTTTACAATGCACAAAAAAAAACAAATAAGGTATACGTTTAGTTTTATGTTTAAGAGGATATTCAATTTTTGATTCTTATTTGACCGGATCGAATACTTAATATTTTTGTTTAAATTAGACTTGTGTAAATGTGGCTCAAATTTCCCATATCTCTTCTATCGTTAACAGTGTTTTTATCTTTTTTAATTTCAATCATTTCCTTTATCTGTAATTTTTGGTAATTCATATCTTTGTTTTTTATTATGGTACTGTTATAATCAAAAGTATGTTTTTCGTCCTGTGTGTGTTTGTTTAACGCTGTTGAGGCGTTTTTCATATTTTTATGGCCATTCTGTTCTTCAGCAATTGGCTCGTCATGCCTATATATTTTTTGGGATAATTTGTGCAAGGCATCGAATGTACAAATGATTGAAATTAAAAAAGATAAAAACACTGTTAACGACAGAGCAGATATGGGAAATTTGAGCCACATTTACACAAGCCTAATTTAAATAAAAATATTAAGTATCCGATCCTGTTAAATATGAATCAAAAATTCAATATCCTCTTAAACATAAAACTAAACGTATACCTTATTTTTTTTTTGTGCATTGCAAATTATAGAAAATATAAAAAAAAACACATTCGCATTCCATGTATCCTCAGTAGACGATTTAAAAATTGAATTTTATTTAGCAATAGAGTAACAAAATGTCAAGGTGGGTACCGGTAAAATTAAATATTTTTAAATATTTAAAAAATTTTAATACTGTTTTTAAAGTGTCTTGTTAGTTTTTTAAAATTGTAGAGATGTGAATGTTAACTATATAAAAATATTTTTAGAATGAAAAAATTTTGAAAATGCCCTTAATAAAGGGCGAAACGTCAATTTTTTGCATTTTTTGTTAAATATAAAACCTAAACCCAAGAAAACACAAAATAAAGGAAAAATTATATATATATATATATATATATATATATATATATATATATATATATATATATATATATATAACGAATCAATTTCAGTAGCTATGGTCTTTTATACGCTGCTACAGTTTCAAATCATAATAAAAAATCCTATTTTATGCATATTTCTCTAAAATTAATCGCGGGACCTCTTAATTTAACTTCAGAAAAATGGACCGGTCTATGTAATCATGACTAAACTACGTAATGATGACATAGAATCGTCACTGTTTTAACAATGACTATAAATGATAATCGCCCATGCAAAATCTCCTAGTATAAAATATAAATAATGCTCCTCATAAGTTTTTTGCATACATGCTGAATTTTCTTTATCTTTCCCCGTACACCAACTGGAAAACTACTTATATCGAGAGTTTACTGGCTTTCCAGCTTTTCCAGATTGATAACAGGAAATTTGTAAGGAAATGAGGCGGACTGACTACCCAGTGTCGGCTTATTGCCATATTATGCTTGTGTTTATGTCCCGTATCGTGTTCCAAGGGAAGGGAAATGGCGGAAAATCGAATAACAGCGATTTATCGTCGCTGTTTTTTCGAGGACATCGTTTAAGGGAATTTTCGAGATCAGCTGGATGTCGACAATCTAGTTGTAATAGATTTTTTTTAAATCTAACACTTGCTTAGAAAATTACATGAAAAATCGTAACAATCTCATTATAAGGGATGGTCCAATAGTACCATAGCTAGGTAATACAATATACAGGGTGTCCGGTAAGTACCTCCTAATTTCTCGGAAGCATACAAGGGAGGTCAAAATAACCCTATTTTGTCGTAGAAAAATAATATATATATATATATATATATATATATATATATATATATATATATATATATTCGGTTTCATAGCGTTCTATGCCTTCCGTTCCTAGTTTCCATTGTTTTCGGTCTACCCAAACCCCTGGAAGTAAGTTTCTTTCGGACATGACTCGGTTAATGTCCTTAATCCAGGTAACTTTTGGTCTTCCTCTTTTTATTTTTTCATTTGGTGTCCATTTTAGGATTTGCTTTGATAGATGTTCGTCCGTCATTCTCTCCACATATCCATACCATACCAGCTGACGTTGTTCGATTTTATTACGCCCATAATCTCTCTATTTCTCTCGTTGGTTATCCGTTCGATCCTTGACTTTCCGGCAGATCTTCGCCAAAAGTCCATTTCCAGAGCCAGCAGTTTACGTTCTAAAGTTTTATTTATCTGCCATGTTTCACATCCATACAATACAACGCTTTTAAATATTGCATTATATAAAAGATGTTTTCTTTCCTTGGAGATGTTTGTTGACCATAATAGTGAGTTTAGGCATCCGATAGCTTTTTCCGTTTAGTTATTCGCTCCAATATTTCTTCTTCAGTTCGTCCGCTATGACTGATCTTTGTTCCAAGGTAGGTATAATCAGAACAAGATTTTACTATGATATTGTCATCCACTTCCAAATCTGTTTCTTCTCCATCGATACACATATATTTAGTTTTACTGCAGTTGATCGCTAATCCTCACTCTGCGTATTCTTTAAATAGTTTCCTCGTCATAAATTCGAAGTCTTCTTCATCTTGGGTCACTACCACCTGGTCATCTGCAAAATGAAGCGTATATAAATGGGTGTCATTATTTAATTCTATTCCCATTCTACTGCATGATCTTCTCGAATTCTTTAAAGCTTTATTGAGGTAGATTTTAAAGAGAGTTGGTGATAGACAACATCCCTGGCGAAGGCCTTTGGTCACATGAAAGCTTTCTGATAAGTTATTGCCGATCTTAATTCTGGAGAATGCTTGGTCGTATAGCTGTTTGATGGCTTGGATCGCTGTATTGTTAATTGGAGACTTCTCCATCACCTGCCACACATTTGCATTCTTTGGTAACTTCATTTATTTAATGTTATTTATGATTACTAAAGAATTTTTAATATTCTATTTAGATTTGAAATTGCTATAATTTTTTAAAATATTTATGGAATAATTTGATAACTTATATACAGGTGCCGACACGTAAGATACGACAGGTCTATTTGGATAGTTTATTTTATGCTTAATTAAAGAGTACAGTTTGGGCTTTGTGAATTCGTGATTTTTAATTTAATTATGTCCTTGTCTGAAATGATGCTTTTTGCATTTCCAATTATTTGTTTGAATTGTCTTTGGTAATATTCCGTAGGGTCTTTATCTAAAATTGCAGAGTTTTCGTTGCTATTGAATTCTAGAGTTTTTTCTATGCATTGTTTCTAATCTATGTGAAGATTATGTTATCCGACTTAATTTCTTAATTAATAATGGGTTTAGTTCTGAGTGTTTTATCGGGTTATTTTTTTTTTTAATTTTAGCTTTATAATTTGTAAATACTGATGTTTAGCTGTAAGATTTAAAGGTAGATCTCTTACAAAGAAAGATCAAAAACTAATGTCTCCACGAGCGTAAGAGTTTGTTGCTTTAAAATAAGATGGACTGAGCATGTAATAAACTGAAAATCGAACGCTTAAATTTTGGGAATGAGTTCCCCAAATAAGCTCCACTTTCGTGAACCCCCATTTACATCTCATGTACTTCAAATTTTTTTTGTTTCCATTGACGTAAACCTCTTGCAGGGCGCACTTGGTTCCTGGAAGTCCATATCAATCACTTTGTTAAACCATTGATGCAAATAAACCCCATATTAAAATATTTTTTAAGCAGTTGTTTAGCAAGATGTTCTTTTGAAATTATTTTATTAAAATTTTATTCATTATATATATTTTTTGTGTTGTACGGATACAAATTTAAATAAATAATAAACGCAAAATGAGATGATTCCATTTCCTTTTGAAGGACATTCTATACCCCGTAAATTCACTTTTTAAATTCGTTTCAAATGAAATAAATTTGTTTTGATACAATTCGAAAATAATTTAAAGCGACTCAAAAATAAACAATATTGTGTATCAAATTTTATGTCTTTTGTGAACACCTCAGAAAGACCGTGTTTTGTTTTCGGTTTAAAACATTGATCAAAAGAGGCGAATGATGTAACAAAAATACGGCAGGCACACGGCTTATGTCATTATGCCTACTCAAGTTTGCTTTGGAGGAAAGAGGGATATAAATAAATAAGTGGGACATTGTCAAAAATAGGGTGGATTTTAATTAAATATAGGATGTTTTCTTAAATTACACGCGACAACATTAAAAAGGGGTTATTATTTGTCGTTTCGGCGATCTAAAAGCGAGCATTAACTTGACGCTTTGTAGAGGTAAAGGAAGAAGGGCAATTTTTTAAATTAAATTACTTGAATTTATAATTAATCTACTGTTACTTTAATAAGAAAAGATATTGTTTATTTAGGTTTACCAGTTTTACGGTGTTAGTTTTAAAATACAAGTTGGTACGTATTTAAATACTAGAGTTTTTGGGTCTGTTTACTTGGTACGTCCAACATTCGGGGCTTTGCTTGATATTCGAGAAATAAACACATTCACAATGAGTGAGAAATATAGAAGATTCGATGCTGTTTTTCTACATAGAAACGAAAAAGGCCCAAAAGTGACTTATGCTGCTATGGTAAAGTTTGTATCTTTTATACAGAAATGGGTGAAAAGGTGTGATTGAGAAAAAAATTTCGACGGACTTACAAATCGTGGTTCAATACGTGTGACTGCAAAAAATCGAGATAATGTAATTATTCAAGTCAAATTCACATCTTAATCTACAATAAGAACAAAGTATTTGAACTCGAAAGGGAATACATGTTGACCTAAATACTGTTTGATGGCGACTTAATGAAAATGGCATTCAGTATAGAAGAACGAAGTAAAAACCTTTACTGTCTAAAAACACATCTAAAATGTTTAGCATGGGCACAAGAAGACATCGATAGAAATTGACCATGCGTTATTTTTACTGGCAGATGGGCCTGGAGTTCTGTTTAAAAAGCTTAGTCTGCCCAGTGGTGTAGACAGGGGAGATCAAGAGATCATAGAAATACGAAAGAAATGTAAAAAGAGCTTTTCATCGTATAAGAGGCAATTTAAGGATCTTATGATAGAAACCGTTAACAATTTCTTCCACATTCCTAAAAGAAGAGCGATACTGGAAAGCGCTATTAAAGAATATAATAAAGTTACAGGAACAAAAATTATGAAGTGATATCGGGTCTAAGCATTAGTCCAGGATTTTGGACATTGCCGTTTTTTTAAGATAGGTACAGCCTAAGGCTTATAGGCAAGGTCTTTTAGAATATCCATAATTTTTGTGGGGTGGTCTTTTGTATCCATGATAATAGTTGCAATGCAGATAAAGATCTGCTGTTAATATTATGATTCTTTCGTTTTCGTTTAGGTTGTCTTTTGATTAAAGAGTTGATTCGATTTATGCAATTATTCATTTCGTTGGATATACATGATACAGAAGCGAAACAGTTAACATAGTACGACCACTCTCAACGCGTGTCAGATGCAAAACTACTTAAAATTATTAAATAGCAACCTCAAGAACGACGTTAAAGAAGAAATCTGGAAAACCCATCATATCATCATTTAAGCAATTTACCTCTGGCGGAACACAGGCAAATTTATTACCATCACGATGGCGCCCCACCACCTAGAACCGTTCCAGTTATCAACTTCTTACAAGCAACATTTTATGACGATTGCAAACAACTGACCTTTTCTTTGGCCTCCTTGTTCTCCTGATTTGACTGTCTTAGATTATTTAATGTGGGGAATAATAAAAATATCGTTTTGTATCCCATGACAACGATAATGAAAGGGTAAGGGATGCGTTCAAAAGTTTATCTCCAGATTCAGAGAGGCCACCTATGACGAACTAACTCGGAGATGCGGAAAATGTTTAGAAGCTGAGGGTGAAAATTTTGAACATTTATTAAAATAAGTTGTTTCCTTGTGTAGATAAACCATTAAATATGTTTGGAATATAAACGTGTTAAATTTCAAAAACTGTAAATTTTTGGAATAGACAACATTATACAAAGTCATATTGGTAAATAAGATAACATAAAAAGAGAGGGTTTACATTTAAAATAATTTACTTTTAACGATATTTTTAAGGTAAGATTTAATGGTTGTCGACAATATTGAAGATTGACTAAAATGTATATATATATATATATATATATATATATATATATATAAAACTGTAAATTTTTGGAATAGACAACATTATACAAAGTCATATTGGTAAATAAGATAACATAAAAAGAGAGGGTTTACATTTAAAATAATTTACTTTTAACGATATTTTTAAGGTAATATTTAATGGTTGTCGACAATATTGAAGATTGACTAAAATGTATATATATATATATATATATATATATATATATATATATATATATATATATATATATATATATATATATATATATATATATATATATATATATATATGCACGGAGCTGCATATAGTTGTACGTTTGCTGAATGTGATTTCAGCACTACAACGGCATAATATATCCACTGCTATATATATATATATATATATATATATATATATATATATATATATATATATATATATATATATATTTCATTAAGAAACATGACACAAGTAAATTGAGATTATATTTTTGAAAAAACCCACTTCGTTGGACGAAACATCCAGCACAGAAGAGTAATATTAATCTAAAACCTAACCCAAAGAAGTTACCATAGATTTATATATAGGCAGGGTGCGCCATTTATCTTGAGACAACGAAATATCTGGGTGAGATCACATTTTTTCGAAAAATGTTTTATACAAAAATTATAGGATGGCAGAGGGGACTAACTAGCAGTGACCTTGAAAATGATCTTGAACTTGCATTTCAAGGATATTTGAAGGTCAATTTTGGAATTTTAAACGGAACCCTCCCAGTTCGACCGTAAAAATGAAAAGGGCGGAAATTTTACCATCTGATATGACCTTGACCTCAAGGTGAAGATCAAACATCAAGGTAATTTCAAGCTCAAGACAAAAAGATCTCGGTATTTCGTAAAATGATACGTACAAAAGTTGTTAGGTGGTACAGGGGCTAAATGCTACTGACCTTGAAAATAACATTGACCTTGACGTTCAAGGTCGTTTAAAGGTCAATTTCAAAATTTGAAAAGGAAACCCACAATTTGATCCCGGAAATGGAAAGACCGATCAATTTCGCAGTAATTTCATCATTAGATATGACCTTAACCTCCAGGTTAAGATCTAATATCAAGGTCATTTTAAGGTCAAGCGAAGATCTTTAACGTCATTATTTTATAAAATGTTTCATTCTAAAGTTGTAAGATTGCAAAGTTGCTATAACATTACCTTGATCTCGATGAAAAAATTCATTCGTTCAGAAATGTTAGCAAAACTGTACTTGGTACGACTATGTGCATGATTAACTACTTTTAGCACTACCCAGGAACAACGACGTGGACGTAAGTCCTTTCGCTTTTCACCATCGGGGTGCTTGTTTTCTATGAGTCCCCTCGCCTCTTATGGTTTTATATGATCATTTTAAAAGTTTCAGAAGAATTTATTTCAATAAGTGCTCAAAATAGTTACCTTCAACTTCAATACACTTATTAACCAGCACTTCAAAAGGTTGCACACAACTGCGAAGCATTTCAAGTGTTATTTTAGCACCAGCATCTCTGATTCGCTGCTTAATATTTTCAGAAGTTATGAGTACGTGTTTATGACCGTCATCGTGTTGAATCCATATTTGTTACTTTACATCTTAGCGTACATCTTCAAGCAAAATTGTTTTTCTAAAATATCGCGATATATTGCGCCGTTGAAATTACATTTTAAAATTTTGAAATTGAGCTTCAAATGATCTTGAAGGTTAAGTTCAAGGTTATTTTGAAGTGATAGTGATCACTTAGCCCCCGTACCACCCAACAACTTGTGTACGAAACTGTCACGAAATCCTGCGATCTTTTTTGTTTTGACCTTGGAACGACCTTGAAATTTGACCTTCCTCTTGAGATCAAGGTCATATCCGATGGTAAAATTTTCTGCCCTTTTCATTTCCGGGGCCGAAATTGGGAAGTTCTATTTAAAATTCTGAAGTTATAATAATAATAATAATAATAAATTCCTTTATTGCCAACTAAATCAAATCAAATTTGACAAAGCAACGTCACAAAAGCGAAACAAATCTATGCTAAAAAATATATATATATATATATATATATATATATATATATATATATATATATATATATATATAAATAGAAATATACAACAGTTACTAAAATAGTAAATAGGTTTCCTAGAATCTAAATTTAAAATCATAAAAACATTTATTCTGTAAGAACTGAGTTGAGGCTTGCTTGAATCCTAAACTATTTTCAATAGACCTTATTTTTTGTGGTAACAGGCCATAGGCCCTGACAGCCATGTAATAAGGCCCTTTTTCAAAATATGCTGAACTATGGGCTGGCACCCTTAGATCCCCTCTGCCTCTTGTGACAGATGACATTTCAGTGCTATAGTGATCACTGTTAACAGCAAAGAGGTCATGATGCTTTTTGACAAACATCACCAGGGACAGAAAATATAATGATGGTGCAGTCATGATATTCAGAGACTTAAAATGAGGTTTACATGATTTTCCAGGGTGCAACCCCAGCATAACTCGGATAATTCTTTTTTGTGTAATAAAAATTTGTTGAGCAGTCGAAGATGATCCCCAAAACATCACACTATAAGCTATCAATGACTGCACCTCTGCAAAATAAAACTGTCGCAGCGACTGCAAAGCCAGTGATCGCCTCAATCGACGTACCAGCGCACAAAACCTATTAAGTCTCGGCTGTAGAGTCGCAACATGCTGCTCCCAACTAAGGGTAGCATCCAAGGTATGACCGTGAAGGGCAAAGTCAAAGACATTTTCAAGGTCACTGCTAGTTGTTCCCCTGCCGCCCTATAATTCTTCGAAAAAATGTGACCCCACGGAGATATTCCCTTGTCTTAAGATAAACACCGCACTCTGTATATATATATATATATATATATATATATATATATATATATATATATATATATATATATATATATATTTTATATCCCACAACTTTCATACTTACTAAAACAAAAAATGTATGACGCATTTATAACTCATAAACCGTTACGTCTCTGCGAAGTTAGTTGTGACAGAAATAAAAAAAAACTGAAAAAGTTTGATTCGTTGACGTGGGAGCCTTCGAAGAGATGTCGAAACAAAAACCGATAAATCAAACAGTTGGACGGGCTTAAAAATGTGTTAACTGGTGTTTTCGCGCGATTTGTTGTTGGTGAACAAATCTTAAGATTGATGGTCAAAATAAAAAATAACATATATCATATTATTGTGTAAAGAATAATACAACTCAAACTTTAGTATATGTAGAAATTTAGAATGAATTGCCCAAAAGAAATTGATAAAGTGTTATTTTACTTCTTGTTTTTTTTTTAATCGAAGTTAGACGAATTTGGCTCCGTCTAGTTTATTTTTATTCATAATTTGAAAAAGCACTTCAGATGGCGTCATTTTGTAGACGATAAACAATTGGAAAAGAGTTTTCATGCCTATTTTGAAGACCAACAGGATTTTTTTTCTCTTTGTTTGTTGCAAGATAGATGACGTTAGTGGAATTAAAGGATATTATGTTAAATAAATTACTTTAACAGAAAAAATACACTGAAAAAATTGCAAGTTAAACCGACATTATGTGAGTTTGTAATGATTTGTTCAGACAACTGTTACACAATTCATGGAATCTAGGTAACTAGTATGTTGAGACAAGAATATGGGAGTTTGTAATGACTTGCTTGCATAGCAAATGCGGTAACAGCTCAAGCAAACGAATTCATGCAAGTCGATGCGTGCTCGATTCAAATCTACAAAAAGTAGGGATCTATAAATTAGTCTTATCACTTCTTGTGTGCTGCTACAAGAAAATTGAATCGGAAAACATTAAATATATTGCTGCATACATTTAGAAGTTACTAAATTGCGCGTCTCCAATGCCGGTTGTTCCCACAGTGCAAGAGAGGAAGAAGAGTGAAAGCAGTAGTCTCCTCTTTTTAATGGGCGCAGCTTAAAACCAGACATATTAGTCGCGTTTGAGGTCATATGGTTCTATGCGTCACTAATTAGAAAATTAAGAGATTACTGCTTTCACTTTCCTTCCTCTCTCGCACTGTGGGAAAGCCCAGCATTGGGGATGCGCAATTTAGTATCTACTAAATCTATGCAGCAATATATTTAAAGTTCTTAAAATTAACTATAAATTATTCCTATAAGAAAGTCTTTATTACTTAATTTGGGCTCGTTTTTTTGTAGACGAAGATCGACTTTAGTACTTATTTTATGATATTTTGAAAATTATTAGTACAGAGGGATCAAAAAAGAAAAACAAAAATTATATTTAATAAATCGTCAAAAGTCAATTTTTTCAAATAGAAAGCACCTATTTTTATAATTTTATCTTATTAAGCATTAAAAATAAAGGTTGTCTATTCCAAAAATTTGTAGTTTTCAAAATATTGGCAATTTAACATTTTTCTATTGAAAAAATGCTATACGGCTTTTAAGTTTTGTTATTAGTTGGCCATGACGGCGAGTCCTGGCGAAAATAAAACAATCGAACCCTACAGAACTGTCACTTTTTCTTGCCATTTGACATTCATTAATAATAATCATGCCGAGGCGATTAAATTACGCGCACGAAGATTTATTTAAACTTATTTATTATTTATGGAGAATGTAATAGAGTTCTTTCAAGGACATGCGATACATTCGCGATCCGATATCCGCTAAAACAGAAACCAACATCGTCAACTGTTAAAAGGATTATAGAAAACTTCAAGAACTTTGCATCCATAAAAGTAAAAAGAAATAGAAATAAACCAGTTGTTAATAATGAAAATATTGAAATTACAAATTTAAGATATTTCGCCGCATATCCGAGAATATCTACAAGGCAAGTAACATTAGAGTCTGGATTATTTTAAACATCAGTTTTAGGGATTTTATGGAAACGCAATTTTCATCCCCATGTTTATTCCATAGTACATTTAAAACGTACTGATTTTCCATGAAAGGTAGAGCTCTGTCAATTTATTTTACTTCTTTCACAAGAAAATGCTGATTTTTTGGATAATATTATTTGGTTGGACGAAGCCAAATTCACAAAAAATGGATTATTTAGTCAACGCAATTTCCACTATTGGAGCGACTGAAACGTACATCTATTTAGAGAATTAAATTTTCAAGAGTCTTGGCAGTTTAACGTGTATTGCACTATAAAAAATGACGGCGTCGTTGCCCTAGAATTCAACCAAAATAATCTGAATGGTAAGTTATCCATTTTTGAAGACTTCTGGATACAAAATAGGTTTTTTAACTTATAGGTAAGAGCTACTACGACATCTTGGGGATTTTGAAAGTGAACAATTTAGATAACTTGCCGTTGACTGATCATAGAAATCTATATTATCAACATGATGGGGCGCGTGTAAATAATAATCACTTAGTTAACAATCATCTGTAAAACTTGTTTGATGATCAATGTATAGCCAAGAATGGACCACATCTTTGTCCACCTCGCCCGCCCGACCTAACAGTACTTGATTTTTTTATTTGGGGACAATCAAAAATAAAGTATACAACACCGCTTTATCCACTATGGAAGATTACATGCAGCGTGTCAGAATATATTTGAAGAACTTACTCCTCAGTCAATAAGAAGAGCCACCCATGAAGAGTTCCTGCTTAGATGCGAAAAATATTAGGAAGTTGAATGACGTCAATTTGAACATTTACTCAAATAATTTTTGTAACTTTATTTTATTAACAACTGGTTTATTTCTATTTCTTTTAGCTTTTATAGATTGGAAGTTCTTGAAGCTATATATATATATATATATATATATCTGCGTTCGCTCGCAGACGCCGTACAGTGAGCTTTGAAAATGGTAAATGAGATTTCACTGAAACGTCAGGTGCCTTACAGTCCTGAGAGGGATTCAGCTCATACACGGGATGCCACATCACACCACATCACACATCACACATATATATATATATATATATATATATATATATATATATATATATATATATATATATATATATATATATATATATATATATATATATCTTCGTTCGCTCGCAGACGCCGTACAGTGAGCTTTAAAAATGGTAAATGAGATTTCACTGAAACCTCAGGTGCCTTACAGTCCTGAGAGGGATTCAGCTCATACACGGGATGCCACATCACACCAGATCACACATATATATATATATATATATATATATATATATATATATATATATATATATATATATATATATATATATATATTATATAAAATAATTAATTACAAAACAGTATGAAAATATAATCAAAACTCGAAATATTTCGAAGTAATTTTGTATCGATTTAACGGTTGTTAGCCATGTACATACATAGCAACAAACGTCACGGTGCTTACGGCAGTTTATCATTCTGCGGAGGCTGGAATGTCGTTGCTTTAGTACCAAAATTTCAAACTTTGTTTATAAAGAGCGTCACTCAGTTTTACACAGATAAAAACTGAGATAACTTACCGAATAGTATTATTTTGGAAACTTCAATCAAAGCACAGGCAATACTACCCTGTAACTATAACTATATTAAAATAGAAACTGATATGTTTTATAAATTATAAAAGCTATATATATATATATATATATATATATATATATATATATATATATATATATATATATATATATATATATATATATATATATATATAATAGAATAAAATATTGGCGAAGCGGACGTGAAAATTTGTCCATCTACATGATTATCGTGTTAAAAAGCGCGGAGCACTCCAAAATATGGAAAAAACTCCGGGTCCGAAAGATGGCGACAGCGCTGTTTTGTCCTAATATGGGACTCGTCAGGCCACTGCATTCGGTACAAACCATCATCTCGCCTTTGCATCCTATAAAGCTACATTTAAAATCAAAAAACAGCAAACAAGACGACAAAGGCGACATCTCAATGGTCCACTTGATAATACAAGAACCACACAGACTAACAAAGTTTGTAAAAGAACCGTCATATGGTGGCGCGACGGTGAATTAAAACAGAAATATGTAAAATCGAGTACACGAAACGCGCTGCCCAAAGGATAGGGGTCGCGTTTTTCGGTACTGGCAAGCAAGCCTAGCGCTCATTTTAGCAGCCAAAGCCACGTGTCGTACCAAACGATCCCACCATGAGAGCATCGTTTAGCGTGTTTCAAAGCCAAACAAGTAAATAAATAAATAGATAAGTTTTTGTCCGTGTAATTTAAAATAAAATAGAATCAAATATTGCCAGTACCGAAAAATGCGACCTCTATCCTTTGAGCAGCGCGTTTCGTGTGCTCGATTTTACATATTTCTGTTTTAATTCACCGTTGCGCCACCATATGGCGGTTATTTTACAAACTTTGTTAATCTGTGTATTTCTTGTGTTATCGAGTGGACCATCGAGATGTCGCCTTTGTCATCTTGTTTGCTGTTTTTTTATTTTAAACTCAGGTTTATAGGATGCAAAGGCGAGATGATGGTTTGTACCGAATGCGGTGGCCTGACGAGTCCCATATTAGGACGAAACAGCGCTGTCGCCATCTGTCGGACCCGGAGTTTTTCCATATTTTTGGAGTGTTCCGCACTTTTTAACACGAGAATCATGTAGATTGACAAATTTTCACGTCCGCTTCGCCAATATTTGATTCTATTATATATATATATATATATATATATATATATATATATATATATATATATATATATATATATATATATATATATGTTATATCGTAGATTTTCACGGATGGTAGAATGAATAGTTTGGTTATTCCGGGTTTCAATCCTTTCGTTCAAAAAATCGTTTTCACAACGTTTCGCTAAAATCTCATTTGGGATTTTCAAGTGCGGTTCGTCTCGTTACTCGCTGAGAACTGATCAGTTCTGCCAAATGAGATTTTGGCGAAACGTCGTGAAAACGATTTTTTGAACGAACGGATTGAAACCCGGAATAACCAAACTATTCATACATATATATATATATATATATATATATATATATATATATATATATATATATATATATATATATATATATATATATTTAGTTATTTATTTATTTATTACATATAGTATAAATTTTTCGATTCGATTGTCCTTCTTATAAAAACTTAGTAATATTGTGAAATTGGTAAAATATCTTGTTCTTTCTCGTACAAATAACGTAATTCATCAATATTTAATGAAAAAAATTATTAAACTTTTAACTATTCGATATTTTTGCCCCCAGGTGTGATTTTGTCATTTTACAGCTGCAAAATACTTTTAAAATAGACACCGAAGCATTCCATAAAAATTAGCAAATTAATTACCTCCTTAAAAAGTATCCGAACTATCTAGGTTAGAAGTAGCCATCCCTGTCCATTATTAAAGGCTCCAATAATAGAGCTACATCATTAAAGAATGTAGGAAATGGCCATATCGCACTCTATAGGCTCTAACGGAACGCGAGGAATTTTCGGAACGCACCTAAAACGGAGGTTTATGGACGATAAAAAATATTAACGCCTTTGGGGACGGGTAAGGTTCGGATTAATAGAGCCCTTTGTGCAATTTACAGGGTTTAGGTATGTGTATTGATCTTACGTGTAAATTAAAGAGGACGATGAGACGTAAACTGTTAGATTTTATGGTACGAGTCATGTTTTAGGACGTTATCATTTGCTATAAGTAGGATCTGATAAGTTTTAAAGGATGGAAAGGACTATTTGATAGGATCAGGATATCTTCTTATTGACAAACTTATTTGATTTTGTTTTACTCTTTTCTATTCTGTTCTGATCTCTTTTCTGGTTTAAACGTCTCAGCAGATGGCAGTAGTCGCGTCAAAACTGAAACTGAATGTTCATTTTCACGTCACCTAGTAAAAAGTTTATTATCTCAGCTTTTATTCTATAAAATGTGCATTTTGTATACAGGGTGAGTCAACGATTGGATGAAGTAGGTTTGTGCCTTTTCGGTGAAATTAACAAAGAAACTATATTTATTGTTTGATACAGTTTATTTTTACGCAGATTTTAAAAATATTTAGGACTGTACAGGGTGAGCCAAAAAACTAGGACAGCATAAAGTTGTATTTTTTTAAATAGAACACCCGATATACGAATCGTATTTTCGATTAAGCTTATAATTTTAAATCTTTTTTATTAAGGGTTTACTATAATAAAACTTTATAGTTTCTGAGATAATTAAGTTTAAAGAAAAAAAGTCACATTTTCAAGCATCAATTCAATCCTAAATAACGTTTTCAATTTTGTGACAAATATATTCAAATTTGGAATTTAGCAAGGCCAAGGACAAGTTAACATAATTTTTACCTAATATTTGCAATAAAAACTACAGGGTGTTGAACACATCAGCTCAAATTTGAACAAGTTTAAATGAATAAATATCTTTTTTTTTAAATAGTACACCCTGTATATTTTCATGTTATTTAATAGAGTAATAAAAACCCTAAAAGTTTTGTTCAATATATCCTATACCTATTTATAATAGTTTTTGAGATATTTCAGATTTTCTTATTTTCCATACTTTTTTACAGAAATAGTCTTCATTATCATAGTAGCCATGTAAAATAATAAAAAGAAACTACAGAAACAAACAGAATGTGGTTAAATATGATGAAATACATTATTCGTTATATTACAACGGCAATAGTTTAATTAAACATAATGTGAAAAAATTAACACAACAATAACAACAAGGCAAATACATATTTACTTTTATCCTAAATTGAAACAAAAAAATTACCTATTAAATACTGAGATTAATTATTTCTTTTTAATAAGTGTTCGAATAAACGACCCTCTTGTGCAATGCACAAATTTAGTCTTTTTTGCAGATTTTCTCGGACCCTGGACAAAATTAGTGGCGTTATTGTTCTACAGGTATCCCTAATCCTGTTTCGCATATCTTCCACTGTTGTTGGTGGATTAACATACACCCTATTTTTAATATAACCCCATAGGAAGAAATCTAATGGGGTGATGTCGCAAGACCTTGGTGGCCACTCAATGAAACCGCCACGTCCAATCCATTTTTGCGGATTTCGTTGGTCCAAAAACGCACGAACTTCACGATGGTAATGCGGAGGCGCACCATCGTGCTGGAACCACATACTGTCAAGCTCATCCCTATCGAGACCTTGAAGCAGTTGGGGTAGTTCTTCTTGTAGAAAGTTCAGGTAACTATGGCCATTTAGTGGTTCATTAAAAAAGTGGGGTCCAATAATTCGATTATGATGAATACCACAGCAAACATTTAATGACCAGTGGTTTTGATGTTGCACCTCTCTAATCGAAAATGGGTTTTCTGTGGCATAATAATGCATGTTGCGTCTATTTACGGCATCGTTACTTCTAAAAGTAGCTTCATCACTAAACATTACCTTGCATAATAAATTTGGATTTAATTGAATCTCCGCATTTATTGTACGACAAAAGTTTACACGACTTTCAAAATCCTGTCCATGCAATTCTTGGTGTAATTCCATGTGATATGGATGATACCTATATTTCTTGGTAGTACGATTAGCGGTGGATTGTGATGTTTCACATAATGCTGCTAACTGACGGCTACCAATATAAGGATTTTCCTGAACATTTAACAATACTTGTAGTTCTTTTTCTTCATTAGTTACTGGTTTGTTGACCACTTTACGTTTTGGATAATCAACAGTACCAGAAGAATCAAATCTTTACATTAAGTTTTGAAAAGTATGGGTATTAGGCTGGCGTCGATCAGGATACTTCATTTTGTAAATTCTTTGAGCAAGAGGGCAATTTTTTTGAGCCTCTCCTATTGTATAAATCATATCTATTAACTCATTCTTTGGAAAATTCATTTTACAAAATGAATGCAAAAAAAAACAAACTACACTACATAAAAACCAAAAGAAGCGATTGCGGTTATAAATTTGACACACAGAAAAATGTTCTTTTACATTGTTTTTGCCATGGCTACTATGACAATGAAGACTATTTCTGTAAAAAAGTATGGAAAATAAGAAAAACTGAAATATCTCAAAAACTATTATAAATAGGTATAGGATATATTGAACAAAACTTTTAGGGTTTTTATTACTCTATTAAATAACATGAAAATATACAGGGTGTACCGTTAAAAAAAAAGATATTTATTCATTTAAACTTGTTCAAATTTGAGCCGATGTGTTCAACACCCTGTAGCTTTTATTGCAAATATTGGGTAAGAATTATGTTAACTTGTCCTTGGCCTTGCTAAATTCCAAATTTAAATATATTTGTCACAAAATTGAAAACGTTATTTAGGATTGAATTGATGCTTGAAAATGTGACTTTTTTTCTTTAAACTTAATTATCTCAGAAACTATAAAGTTTTGTTATAGTAAACCCTTAATAAAAAAGATTTAAAATTATAAGCTTAATCGAAAATACGATTCGTATATAGGGTGTTCTATTTAAAAAAATACAATTTTATGCTGTCCTAGTTTTATGGCTCACCCTGTAGAGTCCTAAATATTTTTAAAATCGACGTAAAAATAAACTGTATCAAACAATAAATATAGGTTCTTTGTTAATTTCACCGAAAAGGCACAAACCTACTTCATCCAATCGTTGACTCACCCTCTACATCTTGAGGTACACGTAGCATTTAATTTTTTTTCCACAAACATAGCTTGATTTTAAAGTGCAATAGACCAGGCGCTACATGGGAAGTTGTCCCTAATATGAAGTCGCACCTCAAGGGAACTCATCATGGCGGCGTACAGGAGATCCAAGAAGCTGTAAAAATGTTGCTGAACGGGTTAACTTCGGAGGATTACCAAGAGTGCTTCCAATCGTGGGAGAAACGTTGGAATCGTTGTGTAGAGTTAGAGGGAGACTATTGTGAAAGTCGATGGTAAAATGTTGCCCGAAACTTAGTTTTTTATTAGCAAATTCTCGGAACTTAATTGCTACACCTCCAGTATGTACTGAAGCATTAAAATGTCTGGAAAAAACTGTATATTGTGTTTGAAAGATGAGTATGTAATGTCCACTGCAATTCAATGCGAAAAAGTGCGGTCGACTGCGAATCAGAGGTAAAATAGTGATCTTCAAGAGAAATTAAACAAACTTTTTTACTGTCAGATGACGATTGAAATATCGAAGCTCTTTTAAATATTTGGCTTTAGAAGAAATTTTATATCGAAAGGTTTAATAAAAAAATCTAATTTATAAATTGATCGGAAAAAATTTCTAGTCTCTAGTTCACTGGGAATTTAGTTTAAAATTCGTATCGGACAGACAAACAAACAAACAAACAGAAAAGAAAGCGCGTAATAAAATCGTGGTAAAAAATATCGGATAATAAATTACCGAATTTCAGAACGTTTGAGCCAACTAAAAATACCTTTGTTCGAAGGTGATCATGAACTAATATTTTATAAAATAGACAACACGTGTGGCAAGTTGAAAGAAAATATGGCGAAGAAACACCGGAATAAACTGAAAAAATTAGATCACAACAATAATCGACTCTACCTGAAACAACTTCAAGAAAAGACATTATAACTTATCTTCAAGAATACTCTTAGCAGCAGAAGAATAAGTATTAAGCAAGGGGCTTAATTTCGCAGTAACACCAAAAAGCATGCCTGTCTAAGACATCATAAAATGTGTAGAAACGATACAAGTCAAAATCTCTCCAAATTAGAAGCATCTGCTTTAAAAAAACTTCGTAAGGATGAATCCATAAAAATTCTACCAGCGGATAAAAGAAATGCAACGGTGATCATGGACACCGTAACGTACGACCAAAAGGTCTGAGATGTCCTGGAAAAAGAAAAAAAACAGACAACTAGCTTAAGACCCAACTAAATCTATAGAACCAAACATCTACAGAACCCTAAGGAAATACCAAGACTATATACCTGAAAACCTATGATCGGCATTCACACCACACTACAGTAAGCCAACACATCTTTATAGACCACTGAAAATTCATAAAACGAACATACCATTAAGCCCAATAACCAGCTCCAGAGGAAGAGGATCCCCAACAAATGCACTGGCGAAATTTCTTTTAAAAATCATACAACCTTTAGAAGGTAAGACGAACACATATGTTAAAATTCCACATATTTCGTAAACATTATTAATAACATTAATCTAGAACCAAACGATAAACTAATAAGTGTTGAGATACCTAATCTTTGACAACCACTACTTTGTAACATCAAATTATTGAGGTGTGTCCAGTGAAGCACAACTTTGCGCTTCAGTGGACACAGTCCCTATATAAGCTCGCCGTCTTAAGACAAAACATTCAGTTTATAATTCGAACTTTCAATTACCGTCAAGAAAATTGGAAAAAGTTCATTAAGTCTAAAGTTATTAGCATTCAAAAATCGCAAAAATCACATTTTTAATTATTTGCGGTAACTAAACGTCATGCGTAAATATTAGTAAGGATCTGTTTTGCTTAAAATTACTCAAAGAATACGACCCAATAGTTGGTTTTGCGGAAATTGCATTTTTAAAAATTTATACAATTATTTGTTTATAAGTATCTTATCCCCACCCAAAAGATTATTGTCCCGAGACTTAAAATATATTGATTCATATAAACTAAAGAGGCCTCTGCGGACCCTCGGGCTCCTACACTAATTTCAAAGAGTATAATCAACTTCATCTTCTTGAATATGAACCTGACCAGCTCAATGTGTCGGAGAGAAAATTGATTTTTATTAAACACACATTTTCCAATGAATTAATATCCAATTAAAAAAAATGAATAGCTGCTGAAAAGAACAAATATTCATATACTAAAAAATGTTTTTGTAATATTATAAAATGTTTGCCCTGTTGTTGCAATTGGCTATAAAATAAATATGGTTCTCAATGGGGAACAAACAGCAAATTTTAAATAATAAAAATGTTACCAATTATTTAACTTTTATGATTGGTTCAAACAAAACTGTTTTCAAGTAATAACGTATTTCATTCTGTATATATTTATTTTTTAAATATTGTATCCTGGACCATGTCCTAATAACAGTCAACATTTTGTCTTTTCCTAACTTTACTTTGTGGAAGTGTAATATATCACTGAATTAAATAAAACTGCCAGATCTATATTGAAGAAAATGAAAGTAGTGATAATGGGAGATCCTAAACGTCAAATTAAAAAAATGATAATGTAGAAAAAGTAAAGTGACCAGATTATGCAATTTTGAAAATTTCTGGATTTTCAAGTTTTTACGAATATCTTCGGAAGTAGTGGAAATTTTTTTATTTCTCATTGGCATATAAATTAACAATCCAATTACGCAAATTTGCCTCAGTTTAACAGATTTCGACTCTTAAATAGAATATATAAAGAGGAAGAAGGTTTGTGTTTGTTCCCGATAAACAAAAAAAAAACAACTAGACCAATTGCAACCAAATCTTACCTATGTTTCTCTTTATTAGATAAGAAGGTTTGTAGATATATTTCATCTCGAAGAAACATTAACTAGAATAAAAAATGCAACGTTAAAAAGATAATAAATAATTCATGTCATTTGGCTACAGTATACTCTCGGAGCAGGGGGTGCTAATATATATATATATATATATATATATATATATATATATATATATATATATATATATATATATATATATGTCAGCTACCTTACAGTCCTGAGAGGGACTCAGCACATACACGGGATGCCCGAAGACCTTCGATTACATATATATATATATATATATATATATATATATATATATATATATATATATATATACGAAAAAAATTACTCTGATGTTAAAAAGTGCGGAAAAATTTAATGAAAAGCTTCAGGTCCAAAAAAAGACGATAGCGCTGTTTCGTCCTCGTCTGGGATTCATCAGGCCATTGCATTCGGTACAATCCATCATCTCGCAATTGTACCCTATGAGCTGCTTTTAAAGTGAAAAAACAGCAAACAAGACGCGAATAGCTACATCTCGATGGATCACTCACTGATACAACAGCAAAATAAACCAACAATGTTGTATAAAATCGCCATTTGATTGTGTGATGGTAAATTAAAAAAGAAATATATCAAAACTCGATACACAAAACATGCTACCCAAAAGATCGAGTTTGCATCATTCGGCACCGGCGATCAAAATAACCACAAGTTCCACAGTTCAAACAAGATGTGACACCAATGATCTCCCCATGAGAGCCGCTGCGTGTTTTTTAATCCAACAAATATATATAAAAAAGTGATGCTGTACAAACAGCCGAAATTTTTCTATTTATTTTTAAAACGCCACGGACGAAAACTTATCTCTTCTTTTATATATTTACTTGCTTAAAAAATATGCAGCGGCTGTTATTGGTAGATTGTTGGTGTGACACCTTGCTTGAACTGCGGAACTCCTGGGTAGTTTGATCACCGATTCCGAATGATTCTTTATTGTCTTGAAGTTCTTCCAGACACGAGAGTAATATTTATCGACAATCTTATGTCCGCACGCATACGAGACATGTCCAGACAGTAAGTGCACTGAATTTTTGTAAGATACAAAAATTTTTATTTAAAAAGAAATTACATGGTTACATTAGTACATATGTAAGTTATTTTTCGACTTAGTCGCCATTCTTCTCAATGCAGGTGATGAAGCGGGGTATCAACTTTTTAATGCCTTCCTCGAACTAGTTTCCCGCCAATCCCTTCGTCCACTTCTCCACCTCCTCGTCGGTCTGAAAATCTTTTTCCATCCATGTGCAGCTTCAGAGAGGTGAAGAGATAGTAATCTGAAGGTGCAAGGTCAGGGGAATACGCGGGATGGTTCAGGACAACCCATTTAAACGAAGCGAGCAGTTCCTTCATGGCGTTGGTCGTCTGTGGTTTGGCATTGTCGTGCAGCAGGCAGACTGCCTTTGTCAGCATGCCTCTCCTCTTGTTCTGAATCGCCCTCCGCATTTTTTTAGGGTCTCACAGTATCTTGTAGAGTTGATGCCTTGACAGTCCAAAAACACGGATGCCATGATTTTCTTGACTGAAATTGTGGTTTTGAACTTTTTGGTGGAGGATGAAGAGGTGTGACGCCACTGTTGAGACTGTCTTTTGGTTTCAGGCGTGTAGTGTGCAACCCAAGTTTCATCTCCAGTAACAATGGAGCGGAGAAATTCATCTCCATGGAGTTTTTAGCGCCTCAAAAACTCTTGCACGGCCTTCACTCGATTCAACTTGTGTTGATCTGTCAGCTGTTTTGGGATCCACCTCGCAGATATTTTCCGATATCCGAGGGTTTCTGTGACGGTTTCGTATAGTAGAGATCTGGAGATTTGCGGAAACATCGCAGAAAGTTCATCCACGGTCAATCTGCGATCGTCACGGAGCGCATTTTCGATTTTTTCCACAATTTCGTCAGCCACAAGGTCTTCCGCTCCTCTTATCGTCATGCACAGACGTACGACCGTTTTTAAACTCGCGACACCACTTATACACACTCGTACGATTCATAGCTGTATCACCATATGCAATTTTCACCTTATTATAAACTTCAACCGGAGCTTTTCCCTTCCAAATGAGTTAGCGGATAACAGCGCGCATTTCGTACTTGGCGGGAGATTGGATCGACATTTTTCACGAAACGTGCTGTCGCGTCGAGAGTTCTCAACGTACTGACATTGAACCGGTCTCGCTGTGGACGGGAGGAGTCAGGCTACACGGTAGTGTAGCCAACATGTCGAAAAAAAATCCCTCCGACCGTGAGAGCTTCAGGACACTTACTTTCTGGACATGCCTCGTATATATATATATATATATATATATATATATATATATATATATATATATATATATATATATATATATTGTCGTATTAACGGATGATGAGTGTGTTTTTATTTTGTCAATTTAAATTTACCAAATTTTAAATAATTTTTTCCAAGGGTCTCTTTCAACTACCTTTCGCGATTTTTACCATTTTTCAATTCTAACGAGACGTCACTGCATCTCGCCATTATTCGGTATTTTTTGACCCATCTCCGAGAATATGGACCTATTTACCGGGTTTATTAGATTAATTTTATCCTTCAAGAAACGTGGAAGTTCGTCTCCGTCGGGATTAATTTATTTTAAGAATTTTTTTTTCAATTATTTGTGTAAAACCGAAGTTTTAACACAAATCAGGGGTTGTTGGTGAAGTCCCGCCAAACCTCCCGACTAGAATAAAAACTCTAGCCGCCTCACCTTTCTTCTCGCTCACCGGGATAGAAGAGGAATGAGTGAAGCTCAAGAGATAACGAAAATTAATTAAATTTTATTTTCTCAAGGGAACACTTCTAAGGAATGAGCCAATTAGGAAGAGGTTATCAACTAACACTCGTCCTTGACTCTTAGTTAACTTTTCATCCACTGTTTTTTTTTCCATTACTGTTTCCGCAAGTCAAGTTCGGGTTTTGTCAAGATCGGTATTCATAACTTTATAGCCAACACAAAGTTGACTATTAGTCGCAGTGTCAATATCAGGTTCTCTCCACTTTGTCACGTTCTGGTAATAATGTTTAAAAGTCAGGACACGTCGGTTCAGTAACTCGTACGCGCCACTGACCTCGTCTTTTTATCGACGGTGTAAATATCAGGAATTAAGATACGTGCACGATCTGTATTTTCTGTAGTATTTTATGTTGTCAAAGACAACCCACTTTAAGAACCACGAGCTGCCTAAAAAATAGAACAGTCAACGTGGCCCCCCGAGAGCTAAGCTCAAGCGGAAAAAGGACAAGTTGACTCTAAGAGAGCAATCCGCAATGTCCTTAATTACGCCGCTGTCTTCTCGCTTTTATAGCAGTGGTGACGTCGCATTCGGAATTAGGGGAAGCACCGAATCAAACCGCCGCCGTGCCGTTTATTCTCTGGGTTTCCCCGTCTCGCCAGAATTGTAGTTTCAGCACTGTCTGCCGTATTATTCAGATTATTTTATTTAGGGAGTTTTGGGGCAATATTAAATCTGATATTTAATATTTTGTTGTAAAATAAGCGTGTATTCACAACAATATATATATATATATATATATATATATATATATATATATATATATATATATATATATATATATATATATATATATATATATATATATATATATATATATATCCTGCTGTAGGTAGGTCCTCCGCTAATAGACAATTTGCATTTAATAGGTCATCCCGGTGCGATAGGTCATCCGTATATGGATGACCTATAGCTTTTCATGTAAAACAAGTTTATGGACTATCCTGATACTCCTGGCAAATTTTCAGAAGGATGACTTATAACGTTTTTTTTGATATTTCGTATATTTTAGTTCAGGATTTTGACATAAAAAAAGTGGCGCCACCTTAGTGCGTATATTTCATCTGTATATTTGTAGATAAATTGCAGCGGATATATCCTCCGTGAATACTAGTATTTACCTTCTTTGCGGTGGATAGGTCCTCCGAAAATATGGCAACACTGTATTCGTCTCGATTATTTAAGAAATATTAAAACGCTTCCAAAAATCAACCGTTAGAGTGTGACTTACTAGGAAGGTATCTGAAGAGTCCTACTCCGATTTCAATGAAACTCTAATATGTTGTAGAGGGTATAAAAATAAGAGACACGTATTTTTTTTTATCTGAGGAGATTCATTTTAAGAAGGTAAAATCCGCCCTTAAAGTTCATCCCTAAAAACAGTATTTTTGAAATATCTCAGGTGCTAAGTGAGACATCTTTACAAAACAAAACAAAAATTACTTGTTGTTCGAAATGATGTGAAACTATGGCTGTTTTATCCCAAGGATATCATCCCTTATTTTTTAGAAGGGTAAACCATCTATTCGCGCCCGTAATTTAATTCTAAAAATTACGAAATTTAATATAATTATTGGAAAATATATTATTCACGAATACCATAAGTAACTTAACTTGAAACGTTTTGGGGTTTCTAAAAATAACTAATAAAAGAAGGTAAGCTACCCCAAAATACTTTTTTTCTTAAACCTGAAGTTCTAATTGAGATATATTTACAAAACAAAATTGAAATTACTTGTTATTTAAAATGATGTTGAGGTGTTAAGTTATTTTCATCCCTAAGAATATCATTCCTTATTTTTTATAAGGGTATACCATCCATTTTCGCACGTAATTTAATTCTAAAAATTACGAAATTGTTTGAAAATATTTTTTCCACTAATAATATAATTAACTGAAGTTGACGTCTTTCGGGGTTTCCAAAACTAAACTAATATGATGAGAGATGAGAGGATGAATCACCCCCAAAATATATATATATATATATTTTTTAATATCTCAAGTTCTAATTAAGATAATTCTACAAAACAAAATGAAAATTATTTGTTATTCGAAATGATATTAAACTATGGTATTTTTCCCCCAAGGATATCATCCCTTATTTTTTATTAGAGTAAACCATATATTTGCGTACTTAATTTAATTGTAAAAATTACTAAATTTAATAGGATTGTTTGAAAATATTTTTTTCACGAATACCATTAGTCGCTTAAGTTGTGATGTTTCGGGGTTTCTAAAAATACGCTAGTAAAAGAGAGTAAGATACCCCAAAATACTTTTTTTTACATCTCAAGTTCTAATTGAAATAACTTTACGAAACAAATTGGAAATTACTTATTATTTGAAATGAAGTTAAATTATAGTATTTGCACCCCCAAAGATATCATTCGAAGAATGTTATTTTTTACATGTATAATTATTCTTAAAATTGCCAAATTTCAGAACGTTACAGAGCTTACTGTTTTTTTTTTTTTTTTAATTAATAAGAAAGTATAAACTTATTTCATTGGTTAAGCATTCATATCTATAAATTACACTGGACAACAGCCAAAATGTATCTAAAATAAAATCGACTAAATCTTACAATTTTTGGTGTACTAAAGCTGAAACTAAACTTATTTTCTTAATACTAGTTCAAGTTTTAGAGATACGTGATGTTATGTGTAATTATATATTAACAATGTAATCGCAAAAATGCACGTGGTATATTTATATTGTTATTAAAAAAATTGTTTTTGAAAATTGCCAGTAAGTTTTAATTTCATTGTCATTTTTGTATTCAGCGCCCCAAAATTAACAAAAAATGCACTTCTCATGCAAAATACAACAAATAAACTAAAATTTGTTACGTAGTCTTATTATTATTCATGACAAATTGTGATTTCTAATTCTGTTACGTTCATTTAAAGTAAAATTTGACAATTTTAAGAATAATAATATATGTATGAAATGATGGTTTACTTTTATAAAAAATAAAGAATAATTTCCTTGGGAGTGAAAATACTTTAATTTAACATCATTTCGAATAACAAGTAATTTTAATTTTGTTTTGTAGAGATACCTTAATTAGAACTGGAGATATTAAAAAAGGTATTTGGAGGTTGCTCACCCTCTATTACTAGTTTATTTTCGGAAGCCCCGAAATACTTCAACGTAAGTTACTTATTGTAATCGTAAAAAAATATTATCAACAAATTTGGTTTAATTTCGTAATGTCCAGAATTAAATTATGTAAATGAATTACAAGATTAACCCTCATAAAAAGTAAGGGATGATATATATGGGGTTAAAGCAACATGGTGTAACCTCGTTTCAACTAAAAAGTAATATCCACTTTGTTTTGTAAATATATCGCAATTAGAATTGAAAAAATGTATTTGGGGGTGATTCACCCTCTTTTATTATTTCATTTTCTGAAACCTCAAAACAGGTCAACTTAAATTAGTTATGTTATTCGTGAAAATAATACTTTGAAACCATTTCAATAAATTTCAAAATTTTTAGAATTAAATTACATGCGCTAATCGACGGTTTATCCTTTTAAAAAATAAGGGATGGTACTTTTGGCGATGAAAATACCTTAGTTTAACATCATTTCAAGTAACAAGTAATTTTCATTTTGTTTTGTAAAGATATCTCAATTAGAACTTGAGATTTAAGAAAATAAATATTTGGGGGTGGTTCACACTTTTTTACGAGTTATTATTAGAAACTCCGAAATCCGTCAACTTAAGTTACTTATAGCATTCCTGAAAAAAAAATATTTTCAAACAAATATATCAAATTTTGTAATTTTTATAATTAAATTACGTGGGCGAATAGATGGTTTACCCTTACAAAAAATAAGGGATGTTATCATTGGGGATGAAAAAAAAAATAGTTTAACTTCATTTTGTTTTGCAAAGAAATCTCACTTAGAACATGAGATGTTTCAAAAATACTGTTTTTAGGGGTGATATTTAAGTGCGGATTTTACCCCGTTAAAATGAATCTCCGCAGATAAAAAAATGTGTTTCTTATTTTTGTGCTCTCTACAATATACTGAAGTTTCATGAAAATCGGAGCTGGACACTTCAAGTACCTTCCTGTTAGGCTTTTTTAAATAGAATAAAAAAATAAATCGACCACAAATCAGTTACAAAATTATTACGCCGGCTTATATTTGCAATAAGTTGTGGAGTAGTTAATCGATTTTTTAAATTTTTAATGCCGACGTAAAGACTCTCATTTAAATAGAAAAATAAGGAGAATTGTTTTTCGGCTTTGGCCCTTTTTCAACTTAAGTTTTGGGATAGTAACAAAATTTCTCAAAATCTATCATTTTTTTCTGTTCTGTTTGTTTCTTTTTTATTACATTGTTAATATTTCTTTCAACTAGCAACTCAAAATCGCTATCTTGATCTTCTGTAATAACTCCCTTTCCTCTAGTTTTTTTCGTAAATCATCATTTTCGAGCAAATTTTCCTCTAAATTCAAATCAATTTCATCTAAACTTTTGGCTTTAAACTGGCAGGCTTCCTCCGTTTTCATAAGTATGAGTAATTTGGATATTTTTGATGTCTGGTAAATATCATCAGGGAGTCTGAAAGATGATCGATGGATTCCTAAGGTGGGACCAATAAAGTTGGTTGTTGCTCCATATCATTTTCACTCATGTTAAATAACTGGGTCAATGTAGCGAAATGCTTCCTTAATCAAGTACATGTGAGGGCTTCAGGGTTTTTTAACTTTACTTAGTGTAACATATTTTCTCAAAACTTTATAACCCACAAATTGCTGCCCAGTATTTGGATTTCCAAACAGATAACTATTGGGTTTTTTGAGAATATTATCTCGACATTTTAGAACTATTTCTAAATGATCTTGGACATCTTTACTAATAACCCTGTCCCCTTTTACCCCTTATGACAATTCTTTCGAAGGAATTGATTAATATTTTTTGTGTTTCAGAAATAACTTCAGAAAATTCTTCGTAACCTTGTTGATTTATCTTTAGAAGCGCAGATTTATATGTATTTATGAAAAGTCTTTGAAGTTCTTCTTCTTCTATTTAGTAATAATTTTTCAACAAGATGATATATGCTTTTTCGTTTCCATTATTTTCTTTTCATTTGAAAAATGCATCATTTGCCTTGTTAATAAGGCATTCTTTTAGTAGCTTTAGATCGCTCGCTAGAGCCACTAAAGTTACCTTACTCCATTTTTGTAAATTTAAGTCACTTGCTGCTTGACTGGAAACATCAAATTTCCAGTGATTTTAAATTACCTGAATTAAGGTTTTAAAATCGGCCTCAGTACTTGCTAACAGTATCGATGTTTCTGATTTTTTAAATACATGCATAAGCGCAACAGCACAACACTGTTTTAAAGTGGTTCCCATATTCATAGCAAATGTGGGAAATTAATAAAGGTGATTTTCTGGATCATATTTTGAAGCTGCTTTTGTAGCAGATACCAAAATGTCGTAATGTTCAGGTTTAAGAGCTTCAAGAAGATCTCTTAGAGAAGGTCTAATTTTTTTGTCTTCAATAATAAGCTTGGCCAATTCGCGCATTTTCCTTGAAACAACCAGAATGAATATAAGTGGATCCTTCTTAGCTACAAGAGAAATTTGATCAGCTCTCATACGGGAAAATACATTTTCTTTTAATTGAGGATCCACTCTTAAGTTGCGTACTAAATAATTTTACGCATTGCTTTGAGAATTTTTCTCAGAAGTTCTTTTATTTGGATTTGCATTACAATTTTTGCGATGTCGCCGTAGATTCCTAGCAGAGTAAAAGCCCAAACAGTATGTACATGGAAGGTAATTAGTAATCTCAGCACCTTTTCTTATGGGTTTTGTTACTTCACTGTTGGTTAAGTAATTACCTTTCTTTCCTAAGCTAAAAAGCAAGTTTTTTTCATTCTTTACATAGAGATGGTTGTGCTAAAATATTTTTCACTTCTGTTTCTAATTTGTGATTTCTAAATGAATGTCTGGGAAAATGAATTACATATTTTTCGCAATAATAACAAAATAATGTGTTCTTAGAACTAGAGTCTAATTTTATTTTGTTAAGTTCGTAAGCAAAATTATTCATTGTTGCATATTCATCTGCAGTCTTCATTTTAGAATATTCTTAATTTTCGATGTTATATGGAGTTGCAGTTGGTTCAGTACTTTTACCATCAAATTTATTATTTTTATTCTGAGGCAAAATTTCGGGAGAAGGTGGTGTATCACATATTTGAGGGGAGGTCATCGGTATGTCCTTAAAGAATATTATTTTTTAGTTTAATTCTTACAAAAATGAAACTAAAACATATCGAAGAACAGTCATATTCTGAAGGATTAAAATCAGAATCTGCAGGATCATCAGTAGGCGTGGAGTCGGAGTCAAAAACTATTAATTATTAATAGCTTTATTAGAAATTTGACTTTGACATCAATTTCTGCTTTGATCGAGATAAAAACTAACCAAAAAATAGTAGTCACGTGATGAGCATTTTCTGTCAAATTTAAATTTCATTCCAAAAAAAAATCCAAAGGTGAGGTTATATCCCAAATATCGAAAAACGTTATTAAAAATAGTTTTTCTGAATGCAATTTTTAGCCCATACGCAAAATTTCAGCTGTATAAGATAATTTTAAATTTTTGACTATTTTTTGTAAATTGTACTACTGCAATTGCAGAATAAGATTCAACGCAAGCTACATATATTTTGGCATATATTCATTTCTTAATCCATTTTATTTTAACAAAATACGTATTTACCTTTTACGTTTAGTAATACCCTTCTTCTAGTGCAATTCTTATACTGAGAACTGAACACGAAATCATTACCTTAGATTACTAAACAATGGCAACGTTGTCGGGCTAGCGATCCATTGTAATCTATAAAATTACTATATATCGGAGGATGTATCGCTTCGATTTTGAAAAAGGAGTATACGCCCGGATGATATAAATACCGTGATTTCGTTGGAGGACGTAAAGATAGGGATTTATGTGAAAACTAAAAATTTTTTTTGTTATTATTTTAATGGATTTATAATAAGAATAACAAAGTACTCTATATACATGACACAAATTATATATATATTCACTATTTCTGGTGGATGACCTAAAGATGCGCCACATGAGGAGGACCTATCTACTGAATGATGTAAATATATATATATATATATATATATACATATATATATATACATATATATATATATATATATATATATACATATATATATATATATATATATATATATATATATATATATATATATATATGTGTGTGTGTGTGTGTGTGTGTGTGTGTATGCGTGTGTGTGTATTCTTATTTGTATAATTTGTTTATGAAAATATAAACGAGAAAAAAATATTTAGAAGTAATCCTGCACCTATTTAACGGTTGTTGAGCATATACACATACAGTAACCAACGTCATAGTGCATACGGCAGTTCACCATACACAGATAAAAACTAAGGAAACTTAGTGATTAGTCTTATTTTGGAAACTTCAATAAAACAAACAATACTACCATATAACTAAACTAAATTAAAATAAAGAAATTCTGACTGAGATGTTTTATCAACTAAATTTGTAAAGTTAAGAAGTTTTAGGAAATTTAAATTAAAAGAGTATTTAAGCTTCTATAGATCAAACGATCAAATATTATTTGCCGAGTTAGCCTCACACCTAACATTTCTTCAATATTCATTTAAGAAACAACGCCGCTCCCAGATAAACAACCCCATAGTTGTCATATTTCCCCTATCGTATTTAAAGTAGTAATGTCCTTTCGGTTATCATTTTCAATACGATTTATTTGAGTTTCGTTAGGCCAAAATACTTTTTTCCAGTTATTTTTAGCGATTTTCTTTGGCAATAGATACTTAGGCCTAGCTATTCTGCAAAACAATGCAATCTCATCAAGGTTTCTTCATATGGTTCGGAAGGAAATCTTAGTTTCCGTAGGAAGTTATTTTTTTATTTATTTTGTTGTCATGAGAGGATGTTTTTGTCGATGTGAATAGTCGCTTCTTCATTCTTGTTATGTGTTGGTTTATGTAAAAAATCACCAAACTCTATTTTTTTTCGAACGGTGTGTGTTCTGCTGTTTTGTCGTAACTCCAATCAGCATCATAGCTTATTCTTACTCGGTACTGAAGCTTTTTAAATGTATCAAACAATCGACGCACTGAATATATACAAATGATACTAAAATACCGGGTTATGTATGACATTAGGTGAGGTATTAAGCTTTACTACCTTTCTAAATGGCAGAAGTAATTATCTCCTTTTTTTACGCTTTGCACGTAGTTATTGACTGGCCACTGAACAGTAACACACACATATTAACTTTGAGATGACCCTGAAAGAACTTTGTGAAACAATAAAAATGTGTATTTTACTAACAGCATTAATATAAAAGTTTTATTTTTGTCTAGAATGTTCCTAAATTATGGGCCACCACTGTATATTGCTTTAAAAATTACAGAACTCTGCTCAATCGAATCGAAGAAACATTTTAAAACGTTTTGTTTAATAAAACACCTTTGGGAAATTTCGGTAGCTAAAACTGTCAACGTGTTGTCAACCAAATGTCAATAAAGTTTTTATTTTAAGCACAAATATGTGTTTTTTCTTTTTTACATAAAAAATACAACGAAGGATTATTAGTTCCTTGATCATATAATATAAATTGATAAAATTTGCTTCAAATCCCAACATGAACAGAAAGATTTTTTACAAATGATACATATATAATATATATATATATATATATATATATATATATATATATATATATATATATATATATATATATATATATATATATATATATTATATTTTACTGTCCAAATAACCTACCACTGCCTCTTGAAAAACTTTTTCACAACCGCTTTCCTGTCACAGGCTTCCAATCGAAGTTTATTTCCAACTTGACTGACTGACTTGATGTTGGAAACTAATAAAATCGGACGGACCAGTCAGCAGGAATTTTATACTTCTGTATACGTGACATATTAGGTTAGAAAAACTAGTAAAGCTTGTTTTCCATTTTATATAAATTGTATATTGTTTAGGTGCAGCCGGAAATATTTGCTGAATGCGGAGTTGCGAATTTAAAAGCATGCTTAATCGGGATTATGGTAAATTTAACTTGAAGTATTTGAATTGGATTTGAATGTTAACATGGGCGTACATAAATCCAATAAGAGAAAGATGCAGAAGTATTTTTTAGGCAACTTCAGAACAATGACGTGTAGATAAATTGTTTTAATGTTTGTTCACTCTTGAAATCATGCTCACAAAAAGGGAATTGCAATATTGACATCAAGGTCTAATATCGTAGATTCACGACTGGTGTCTAAACGCAAGGCTAGAAATCGTCATTCTAGTAAAAATAATACCTTTATTTTTACAGAAGGTGCCACTCAGCTTTATAAAGTTAAAAACTGAGAAAATTCACCGAATAGTCATATTTTGGAACCTTTAATAAATATCGATTTGGAGAAATTCTTACTAACATTTTATGAATTGAATCTGTGATATTAGAAAGTACTAGAAATTGAGATTAAAACTGTTTTCGAGCTATTCTAGAATAAATATCGTATATTGCGATGTTTTTCTTCAATCTAAAGCCAGACGACAAACTAATAAGCTTTGATGTGAAAAGTCTGTATACTAATGTACCATTAGGGGAATCACTGGACATAATCAAAACTAGACTTTTAAATGATACTACTTCATCAGATCAAACCACGTTACCACTGGACGGGGTGATGGACCTTTTGGAGTGCTGCCTGCGTAGTGATTACTTTCAAGTAAAGGACAAGTTCTACGCTCAGGACGACGGGCTTCCGATGGGTTCTTCATTCTCTTCAGTCGTCGCTAATATATATATATATATATATATATATATATATATATATATATATATATATATATATATATATATATATATATGGAATGGTTCGAAACTCATGCCATAGAAACGGCAACAGTAAAACCGCAAGTCTGGTTGAGATATGTCGATGATACTTTCATCGTATGGAAGGGCAATGATCAAGAACTTAATGATTTCCTGAAACATCTAAATACCATTCGACCTACAATTAAGTTTACCATGGAAAAAAAGGTAAATGATCAATTGCCCTTCCTAGATGTCATGGTGAATCGTTCAAGCGAAACTATTAAAACTTCAGTATACAGAAAGCCAACACATGCTGGACAATATATTAATCATAGTTCTAATCATTCTGTGGTAACAAAACGAGGAATCATACGCAACCTCTATAATCGCGCTATATCTATATGCAATAATGCCGAATTATTGGAAAAAGAGGTAGCAAATATTAAATCCGATTTACAACAGAATGGTTATCCTTTAAAATTAATTGACGATGTTATAAATAATTTTAGAATAACGAACATTGGATAACAAGAAACACATTCTTTCTTCACAATCCCATACATTAAGGCAACGTCGGAGAAAATAAGACGAATTGCCAGCAGTTATAATATAAAAACAGTCTTTAAATCAGGAAATACACTTAGAGCTCATTTAACAAAAACAAAACCTAAAACTCCCGATAAGAAAGAATGTGTTTACAAAGTTCCATGTGAGTGTGGTGAAATGTATATTGGAAAAACCAAACGACCACTAGAAGTTAGAATTAAGGAACATAAAACTCTTACACAAAAAGGGGAAACGTCGAGATCAGGTATTGCAGAACACTCCTGGGATAAACAACACCATATAAAACGGTCTGAGGCTGCGGCAATATATATGGAACCCAATATGAAAAAAAGAAAATTTATAGAAGCAGCATACATTAAAAACAATAATGGAATCTTCAGTAAACCGAGTGTTGAGATACCTAATCTTTGGCAACCACTACTTTGTAACATCAAATCTTTGAGGTGTGTACAGTGAAGCGAAACTTTGCGCTTCAATGGACACAGTCCCTATATAAGCTCGTAGTCCTAAGACAAAACATTGAGTTTATACTTGATAACGATTAGAGATACAACCTAATCGAAACGTCGTAAAAACAAAAATAAATAAAATTAAAGACAATGCAAGTCCGACCACATTTTAGTCAGTTTTTCTTGATGTTTACATGTGAACAGTTTCAATGATTTGACTCTGTATCAGTCACCTACAACATTTAAGATTAAATTTAAACAATTCCTTCTATCGCAGTGGTAGATGTTTGTTTTTTATTATGTCAAGAGTAAATTGTTATTACTTTCTTTATCATACTTTTCTTTACTTTTTTCTTTTTCTTTACTTCCTTTTTATTTTCAATTGTTGATGAGACTACATTTCTTTAAATTCTAGTTGTTAGTTTATACTTCTCTACTCCTTTATAGCTAATTTTGAGTTTTTTAAGTATTTGGTAGGTAGTAAACCAGGCAGGTCATGTACAAGACTACAGAAAGACAATTTCTATGATTGATTTTTTCAAAGAAATTTAATATTTCACATATTCTTATCATAATCGTAAAAGGCAAATATTCAAAAAATAATTTTTTTTAACTTTACGAAAATAACATGGTGGAGATATTTCAGTTACTCTGAAGTGTATCGAAACAAAGATGTTGAGATTTTATACATTCCGACGACTTCGAAATTTCACCTAAAACATTTTGAGAAAAGAAAACAGTTTTGAATTGTCATTGCAGCAAAATGAATCTATGAAACTAGGAACAAACTGAAAATTTATAATAAATTTGATGTTAGGAAATAAAAGTCTAAATTTTTGGTGAAAATTTCCATCTTTGTACGTTTGTTTTTGAATTGTTATTGCAGCAAAATGAATCTATGAAACTAGGAACAAACTGAAAATTTATAATAAATTTGATGTTAGGAAATAAAAGTAAATTTTTGGTGAAAATTTCCATCTTTGTACGTTTGTTTTTGAATTTTTATTGCAGCAAAATGAATCTATGAAACTAGGAACAAACTGAAAATTTATAATAAATTTGATGTTAGGAAATAAATGTCTAAATTTTTGGTGAAACTTTCCATCTTTGTACGTTTGTTATTGAATTGTTATTGTAGCAAAATGAATCTATGAAACTAGGAATAAACTGAAAATTTATACTAAATTTGATGTTAGGAAATAAATGTCTTAATTTTTTAGTTAAAATTTCCATCTTTGTACGTTTGTTTTTCAAGTTTTTATGTTAACATTTTTGAAATTTATAGGTATTCATGTTCTGGCAAATGTTATTATATAGATGTATAAAAAATTGGAGCACAATAGAATAATCATTTTTTGAGTTATAATGTACAAGAACTTGAAAAATAATGTTTTGAAAAAATCTTTTTTAAGGTTTGAGTAAACAAAGTTAAACACCTACCGATTATTCAGTGATTCCACCACCATATTGCAGTTCTGTAATATCACCGCCTCCCCCCCCCCAAAAAAAAAAAAAAAGAAGTTGAATCTGCCACTACCTCGTTCTAAATGACCTACCCCCGCCTGAAGGCCTAAAGTTTTTGGATAACCACATGGCTGCAGCTGACTAAGGGCATTTGTTACCATAATTGTTTTTAAGTCATGTTTATTTGCTTACTGTAATTATATATATATATATATATATATATATATATATATATATATATATATATATATATATATATATATATATATCAAACATTTGTCTGTAGTCTTTTTTGTTTTTGACGCAGACACATATGGCGTTTTTTACCACCATTGCATATTCAGCCCCTTGGCGAAGGTGAATTTCATCCATAGAATTTTAAATAAAGTAGGTAAAGTTGTATCTTATTTTAAAAGCCATCAGAAACTCTTTTTACTATAATCCAGATTATAAAAATTTGTTTGCTAATTTTTGTGAAATAACTTTACTGGCTTAAAATCTGTCTCCGTTGAAAACAAAATAGAACTGCATGATCAGTTTGCCTACATCGCTTGTTTTTTAAGCCAAGAAATATAAAAAAAGAGATACGTTTTCGTCCTTGTATTTTTAAAATAAAATATGAAATTCTCGGCTATGCGGACAAAGACCGTTAATAAATATTTCTCTCATGTTAAAAGGTGCGAAGATCTCCAAAATAATGAAAAAGCTCCAGATCCGAAAAAACACGACAGCGCTGTTTCGTCCTAGTATGGGACTCATCAGGCTATTGCGGTACAAACCATTCGTGGTTGGTTTTGTTGTAACCCTTTGTCTTAGTTGTATATGTTTATTTGTATTATAATTAGGTTACCTTATATTACATATATTTTAGCTAAACTGAACCCTTATAGATTCTTAATTTTCAAATGTTCTTGTCATCACCATAATAAAACGGCGACGGTACAACAGACCTTTTAAGTTTTGTATTAGACCATAATTTTATCATTTATTTGTTTAGGAACCTTTTAAAAGATAGTTGGCAAATCCCAGGCAAAGATGTTTTACTTGTAAAAACATAATTACAAAAACCCAAGTTGTATTCCAATGCGGTTGTTCAGAATTTATAATTATTTGCTGTTGATTTTTTATTGGCTCTATAAACTTTGGAAATGGGTTACCATTTTCGGAGACAGCCCATTTTTAAAAGTTGCCGTCCTAAATCAACCCTTAGATAGCGTAGAATAAAAAATCATAGAGTTAGTTATTTCATAAACTTAGAACTCATAAATTGTGCCTTTAAAGAAAAAATAAGATTGTGTTAGGAATTATACAGAATGATATTTTTATTCCTTAGTTTTTCTTTTCATTTTGATTCGCTGCTTTAATCACAATAGCCGTGATTAAAAACACACAACAGTTTGGTTGCCGATGGTTTTCATTGAACATTTAATTTTCTGCCCATGCGCAGTCAGAGCCTTGTATTAGAGATACTTTGCCCTACTTCTTTTACACAAGTAGTTTATAATGTTTAGAAATTTTCAACAACACTGTCATAGCTACGCCATTGGAAATTGCACTCCGAAATTTTATATGAGTATTCTATTTATATATACATATATTTTTTAAATGAACAGAAGATTAGTTTACCTCGTAAATATTGCTTTCATAAAGAATATAGAAGCGAATCGTATAACACGTCGTAAAATTGTTTAATTTGAAAATATTGATTTCACGATACGTATAACGTATACTAAAGGGTATAAAAATATTATGGACGCTTTTGATATCCAGTAATCTCTAATCTTATTATAGCGACAATACAAATCTTTTTGGGAAATATAGACTCATGCTATTAATAGATTTATATGCTCCAGTAATACATTAGCCCATTATCTTGTAATTCCTTTTTAGTTACTACATTGACTAAATAATTCCAGACTTTTACTCCAATGCTATAATTTTGATGCTCATAAAATGGAAACAACGTTGGGACACAACTCATTCATAATTACAAAGTAATAAAATGTTATATACATGCCTTTGTAACAAGTATAAAAGAATTTAGATTTCCGTTCAAAACGTGGAAATGTTGGATATCTCTTCTTACCAACTAAAGGGGTTAAACTTCTCCTTGTTACCAACCTAAAATGCACGGTTGTCACTTCCTAGTGACTTTTTATTGAAATCACAACGTTGGCAATTTTTAAATATCACTAATAAAATGTTACATATTTTTATAAAAAAATAAGTACAAAACTACAAATTAAAAGATGACCTAAGTATATTTATTCTTTGAGAAAAGAAAACCTCTGTAACAATAGTATCTTCTTCGTCTTCTTTTAGGTAGAACCAAGTTCTGTTATCTACATAATGCCTCATCGATCCTCATTTGACGTCGAAATCCAGCTGTCTCTCCATCTTTTGGGGGACCGTCCAGGCGGCCGTTTGGTGTTTGGTTTCTCTCTCATCACGGTTTTCGCTAGTCTGTCATCGTCCATTCGTTCCACGTGATCTCTCCACTGCCTACGACGGTTTCGAACCCACTTCACAACATCCCCCACTCCGCTGTCCTCGCGTATTTTGCGTTTTCTATCTCTTAAACTTGTTCCCGTGATCATTATCAGCGTTTTCATTTCTGTGGTTCTCATAATTTGTTTTGTCTTTGTTCTTTCATTTCTTGTTTCTGCGCCGTAGGTCAGTATCAGTCTTACACAGACCTTGTAAATTCTTGCTTTGCTCTCAACCGTCATATGTTTATTGTTCCAGATTATGTCTCTTAGTTGGCCTGATATCACTGATATCATGGCCGCTTTGTTGGCTTGTGTGCGTACTTCTTCCGTTACTGCCCTGTTACTTGTTATATGTGCTCCCACGTATTTAAACTTCCCAACCTGTTCGATACGTTTGTCATCAACCATTAGTTTGCGTCTTACCGGTTCTTTTGCTATTACCATTGCTTTGGTTTCTCCACAGATATCTTCATATTATACTATTTGGCTGTTCGATTGAGATGGAAAAGCATTCTTTGTAAGTTGTCCTCGCTATCTACTGTCAAGGCAACATCGTCTGCAAAGCATATAATCTGAACGATGTTGTGTCCCATTGGGTACCCAATATTTGTGCTTTTTACCTCATCAATGATTTCGTCCATGATTACATTGAAAAATATTGGACTTAAGCTATCACCCTGTCTTATTCCTATCGATAGTGGGATTTCCTCTGTTAGAGTGTTATTTGTTTTAATTACCATGGTGTTTTTGGAATTCAGTTCGTATATAGTATAATAAAGACATATTGTTAAAATAATGCTCACAGTGCTACATTTATGATATGACTAAATCTTAGTTTTTGAAGATTTCTTTGAAATATGACAACATTGCACGGCTCTTCGGCAAAAACGACACCTCTTCAGCGTGTTCTGGTAGCCTAATTTAAACTATAACTTGAGACTACTGCTATCTGGTATTGTCTGCTCTCGCTTTCGCAAACTCGGTTTTAGTAGTTTTTCCGCCATTTTAGTTTCAATTCGATTATCTAGCAAGATTTATTTCATTTGTTTTTTTAGTTCAGTGGTGCAGACTACAAGAATAAATTACAAAGAAAGTTTTTATTATAAACAATAAAGTAGTTTTATATATATATATATATATATATATATATATATATATATATATATATATATATATATATATATATATATATATATTTGTATTCGCCTTAGATTTCTTTCATTCTGAAATTTGTTGGAGTATACCCAAAAATATCCAGTACGTATTTTTTTTACGTCATGAATTGCATTTTTATATAATGTATTTTGTAGAAAAGCACTTATATTCGGGGTGCAACTTTGATTTTTGCTATTGAGATTCTTTTCTTGCGTATTATGTTGAGAAGTTTGGTTTCAATTTCCTGCGCTAGCTGGAACAGTTCCCCAGCGCTACGTATACCTGTCCATTCGCGAATATTCCTCAACCAGGAAGCCTGTCTTCTTCCTACCCCTCTACGTCCCTCTACTTTACCCATCATGATTAGCTGAAGAATTCTATATCGCTCCCCTCTGAATATATGTCCAAGATATGAGATTTTTCTACACTTCACAGTGTTTAATAGTAGACGAGTTGTGTCGGCCCTATTGAATACCATTTCATTGATCTGCCTAGCTGTCCAAGGTATTATCAGCATTCGCTGGTTGTAACCACATTTCTAGAGCCTCCAACCGATTAATCGTGGCAGCCTTAATTGTCCAGATCTCTGCCCCATATAGTAACACTGGCCATACGTATGATCTTATCATTCTCTGTCGTAGTTTTAGGTTGAGGTTATCATTGCAGAAAAGTGGTTTCATTTTTTGAAAAGTTGCTCTAGCAGTTGCTATTCTGCATCTTATCTCTTTATCTGGATTTAGATTTTCGGTGATATAACATCCAAGATATTTAAAATGAGTCACCCTGTCTATACTTTTTCCTTCTATTTGTATTGAAGCGTTAAGATGAGGTTGTCTACTAAAGACCATAAATTTTCTCTTTTTGATATTTATGTTGCGCCCCATTTCTTGACCCTCAGTGTTAACACAGTTTAATAGATGTTGCAGGTCTTGTAGTTTGTCGCTTAGAATAAGTGTCGTCAGCATATCGTATTGTATTTATATATTCTCCATTGATTTGTACTCCCATTCGTTGTTCTTGAGTGGCTCGTTTAAAGATTTTATCTAAATATATATTAAAAAGCAGTGGAGATAGTATGCAGCCCTGTCTGACGTCTCCCATAATTTTACTTTCTTCTGTGAGTTTTCCATTTAGCCTTACTGTTGCTTTCTGCCGCCAATATAGATTTTTAATAATTCTTACGTCTCTGCTGTCTACCCCTACGTTATTTAAAATGTCTATGAGTTTTCTGTGTTGTACTCTGTCGAAGGCCTTCTCGGAATCGACAAAACATACGAATACATCCTTGTGTTGGTCCCGGCATTTTTGCAGAAGTATATTTAGAGCGAATAAAGCCTCTCTAGCAGGCGCGGATCCAAGGGGGGGCGGTGGGGGCGATCGCCCCCCCCCAAGAGCTTCAAGTTTAAGAAAATGGACCCGATTTTTCCTCTTTTACTACACTTTATATAAGAACTAGAGGGAGTAATAAATAATTTTTTACCCTTTTTCTCTTCGCAAACTACCTGTGTTCTTTAGCGAAAAAAATAAATATATTTTTCATAGAAATTTTACAATCAAAAATACCGGTCTATAACAATGGACTAAAACGTAACCTTAGAGCCGTTTTACACACACAAGAATTATTCCGAAAATTATAGCCAAAATTTTCAGCAAAATTTTGCCGAAAATTCTTTGCAGATAATTTTTACAATAAAATATCACCCTATTTGATACGTACAAGAAATCTGAATATAATTTTGGTGGTAATTTTGTCGGTGCTCATGCGCATTTTCATAACATGTGACGTTCAAGCAGTTAAATAATCTGGGAATAACCTTAAAATGTCATAAATATGAAAGTTTCCAAACATATATAATCAAAAACCACAAAATAAGGGATATTTTGTGCAAGAAAAAATTAGTAAACATTGAGATTAGGTTGATTACCAAACGCGGGTTGTCAATTCACATATTTTATTCTGCGTCGATTTTCGCGCACTTTCTGCATTTTAGTCATAAAAATATAGAACACGTTCTATATTTTTATGCCGAAAATTTTCACCAAAATTTTGACAATAATTCTTTGATGTGTAAAACAGCAAATTAGTTTTATGAAAATTTTCAACATAATTATCAGATAAATTTTGGCTATAATTCTTGTGTGTGTAAAACGGGTCTTATTCTCTCAAAAAAATCGAAGTTATAATTTAAAAACTTACAAAATATCCATTGTCAATAATACAAAAAGTTAACCATATATAACAAAATAAATTCGTCCATATAATATTAAAATATTTTTGGGGCTATCGGTCATTTTATTATTAATTAAAAACATTTTTAGGGTATTTAACGTTTCAGTTTATTTACTTCTTAAATTATCTGCAGAATTACAATTAAACACTAAAAAGGGATTCAAAGGTAATTACTTTTTATTTGTTGTAATTAAAATTAGACCTACTTATTTTTATTTCTATTGTACTGATATCTTAATTTAATTTACTTTATTATACGGAAATATGATTGCCCCAAAAAAATAAGATAAACATGATAATTCTACACGCTTAAGAAAAAGATACAAATACAATTATAAAATAATAAAAAACTTACGGCTAATTAGAATTAAATATATATAAAATTAAAGTGTGGGACACACTAAAATAAAAATATATAAAAAAATTAAAAAACATATAAACAACATTAAACAATAAAATACAACAAAAACAAAAATTTAAATAATAAATTGTGTTTACTCTAGTAAACATTACGTATTTAATTCCTAATCAATGTCAGTGAAACTATCATCGCTCAAATGAATTATAATTGGGTCCTCTATCTCACCGATCATGAGATCGAGTTCTCACATTTTGTTTTATTCATTTATTATATGGATTTTTTCCAATTTTCCGCAGTAACTTTATTCAAAAAATCTTTCAAAAGTTTAGTTAAATTACTAATTGTGTTAACTGTGTTATTTCTAGCAACTCTACCTTTTACTTGAGAGAGATATTTACTTCTCCAACGGACAGTTTGCGGACGATCTATAGGAACAGATTTTCTATCTGGTTTTTCCCAACAAAAATTAAGTTCTCTGAACAATTTCCAGAGATCAGTTCTTTTAATTTGAGGCAACTCGCGATCTTCATTGATTTTGGGATCTGCTTCTCATAATAAAATATATATACAACCCTTTTAATTGCAGTTTTCATCTCTTCTACCAATGAGGTTTTTCGTCTGCCTGTGATCGAATGTGGCGTAAGAGTACTAACAATTCCAATCCTTTTTTCTCCTTCAGTATTCTGTACATAGTAGATTTTCCAACTCCTGTCATGTTGAAACACATCTCAACAGAGTTTTTAACATTATTATCTAGATAATAATAAATAAAAAAAAACAAGATAAATCACTAAGAACAAACTGTAAGGTGTACTTTGCTCACTGACAGAAATTAAATTAAACTATTAGAAATTTTATGTTGCAGTAAATTTATAAAATATATTTAAATATAATGAAATATAATTAGATTTACGGTAGTTCTCAGTTACCTGCGGCACTGGAGCAGGTACGTTGGAGGTTTCGGTAACATTTTTATTACTCTCTCTATTCTTGAATAGAGTATAGGAATGTGTATGCTTGCGATCGCTCCCCCCCCCCTCCCAAGAGCTTTGAGCTCAGGAAAATAGAACCCATTCTGCCTTTTATATTAGGAATGAGTATGCTGCTTTCACCCCCCCCCCTCGTTGACAACTTGTTTTTCTTGCCATACTGAACTTTTGTGATATCACCGCCCCCCCCCAAAGAGAGAGGCTGGATCCGCCCCTGCTCTCTAGTACCTAGGGCGTTTCTAAATCCGAATTGGGTTTCATCTAAATCTGCTTCGCATTTAGATCTTATCCTGCTGTGGATGATTCTGAGAAAGACCTTCAAAATTTGGCTCATTAGACTTATTAGTCTGTACTCACTGCATCGCTTTGCTCGCAGTTTTTTTGGGATTGGGACGAATACAGACCTCAGCCAATCTTCCGGTATATCTCCAGTCGCGTAAACGGTATTAAACAGTTTGACCAAGATTCCTATATTTTCTTCATGGATCATTTGTAACAGCTCGGTTGGGACATTATCAGGCCCGATGGCTTTCCTGGTTTTTGCAGATCTTATGGCAGATAGAACTTCACTGTTTAGAATTTCCTGTCCCATGTCTATATTAGCGTCTATATTAGCGAGATCATCGGAGTTGTGTTCATTCGGTGAACCTACTTACTTTTTTTCCTTTCCATAAAAGATATCATACAAATTAGAAAAAATTTTATGAAGAAATATTAACATCAAAATAAGTAATAAACCCATACTTAAAGTAGGCAATAGTTTTTTCAAAATTAAAAGACACAGATAATAATCACAAGAAATCAGCTGTTGTTTATTCTCTAACATGTCTGGATTGTAACAAGAACTATATAGGTCAAATTTCTACAGTGTTACATGACAGATTAACTAGACATAAGAGTGATTGTAGGTTGGGAAAGAGTAATTGTGCATTATCGGAGCATGTTAATAGTACAAACCATAACAATGACTTTCAAAATGTAAAGGTTCTAGCTAGTGAACCTAATATTAACAAAAGAAATTTTCTTGAAATTGTTGAAATACACCTGGAGATAAAGATTATATAAACAAAAGGAAATATATTGAGGATTTCAGTGTGATTTATGCATACATATTGCCAAAAAGCACATGATATAATAGGCTCAATGAATAATCTGAAAAATATTTCAAAAATGTCATAATCCAAACACAATTTTAAAATTTTATTTTTAAATTCATTAATTAATGTAATACAAGATTCAATTATTAAACAGAATATAATTTAATCAATTACAAACATATTTAAATAGAACCATTAAAGAAGTACTTAATCAGTACCAATTTTAAAATAATAGATTTGCCGCTTTCAAACGTCACTTAACTCCATTCTGAACAATACAAAAAAAATTTGACACTGGAATCAGTGCTCTTTGGTTAGCCAGCGTAAACATTGTGATTTTAACAATAACCTAGTAATAAGTTTTTTGATCTTTTGTTTTTTATGTTTCTCTTTGCTGTCAAAATCATCGTTAGATTTTGAAAATGCATGATGTTGGTGACAATTCTCAAGTTTGTTCGTGAAATTAGCCAAATGGAGCTCACTTTGCACGTAAGTTAATGTCAAAAATTAATACATGTTTAAGCATCAACATCTTACTCTATATTTTAGCCTTGAGAAAGGAAAATAAATTTTTCCGAAAGCTCAGCGTTAGTAAAAATGGAGTTTCAATTCAATCCTAGACCGCTACCCCAAGATATTCAAAATTGAATTCTATTCAACTGTCGGTCAAGATAACACCTTCGATAAAATTTATATATATATATATATATATATATATATATATATATATATATATATATATATATATATATACTAAACGGTGCTCTCATAGGGGGATCGTTTCATGCGACACGTGCCTTTCGTTACCAAAATTACAGCAAGCCTGGTTGCCTAGTACCGAATAATGCGACCCCCATCCTTTGGGCAGCGCGTTTCTGTACTCGATTGTATAGATTTCTGTTTTAATTCACCATCGGGCCACCCCATGGCGGTTTTTACAAATTTTGTTAATTTGTGTGTTTATTGTGTTATCAAGTGAACCATCGAGATGTCGTCTTTGTCGTCCTGTTTGCTGTTTTTAATTTTAAATTCAACTTTATAAGAAGCAAAGGAGAGATGATGGTTTGTACCGAATGCGGTGGCCTGACGAGTCCCATATTAGGACGAAACAGCGCTGTCACCATCTGTCGGACCCGGAGTCTTTCCATACTTTGGAGTGCTTACAGTTTCTTCGTATTTCTCGTTGGGTACAGGGACCTTGGCAGAATACGACATGGCATCCCTGGTGGGGAACGTTCACTTGTGGCGTCAATTAGCATGGATGCTTAGCCGCACCGAATCCGCGACGGGGTATCAGTTCTCAAGCCCAATAACAATCAAGCCTTCCTTGTAATCGGGATCTGGAGTACAAATCTCCAATTCTCAAGGTTTATTGTCTAGAGGCGGGGGTGTTGTGTAAACTACATCTCACCGATAATTCCCGCCACAGTTTAAGTTCAAATAGTAGAAACAAAAACTATATAGTACGACAACTGGTGTCTGGGAAGGTGTCAGTTGAAACCCACTGAGGAGTCCTAAGGCTGGCACCGGGACGAAACACTCCAAATTTTTACTTTACAGTTTGTTCGTATTTCTCGCTGGGTACAGGGACCTTAGCGGAATACGACAATATATATATATATATATATATATATATATATATATATATATATATATATATATATGTATATATATATATATATATATATATATATATATATATATATATATATATATATATATATATATCGTTCGCATTTAGAAACTACATCTTTTCATATTTTACATTTCTAAAAACTCAAGTTTAATCTAAAAAAATGGATATTATATTATTGCATTTCATAAACATTTCATTAACATTTCATATCCGTAAAAACTCATGAATATAAATATAAGATGATCATCTGATTCATGATAATATTTGCTTTGTAAATTTAATTGAATAAAAACGGAGAGATTAAAAACTTGTACCCGTATTTCAGATTTACTATCCAACACGGCAACATTGCATCTTCTCATTTCTTGCTTTTTACTACTATTTACGATAACTAAATTTATTGAATGAGTTGAATTTAATACTTGGAAATTTTTTATCTTGCGCTCTCTGCAAAAATAAGGAAAATAGTTGCCATGCCGTGCATAAGTGGTAAAAGTCTAGGGTTTTTTTAGTCAATGGTTACTACAAAATGAATTAAATATAAATGACTCTGTCTTTACTTCTTAGTAGACATGACCCAATAAGTAAAAATTTCATTTTAACTAGTAATAAAAAACACATACACGAGTATTAACAAAATTGCTGTTATAACATTGTAAGAGATTAATAAAATTTATAATTTAATTAAAACATTTTACAACTTATATATCGGCTCCATAAATCTTTACCGTCATTTTTTAATAAAGATTATTTTCTAATAGCGAGCGTTAAAAATTTTATCACGCTTTAAATAATGTACAGCTCGTAATAACCACAATTTTTACCACCCAGGAAGAATACACGACCTGGAAACTGAGATATAAAATATAGTAACGAATTTATTCCAGAAAATGCATGGAAGTTATTGCATAGATGTGTATTATTTTCATTTAAGTTTATCATCAGAACATTAGCTTTGATTACATTGTTCTGCATTTAATCCTCGCTCCTGGTGTTTTGTGTAATTTTATAACCTTAGTTAATCCAAAACTGGGTTTGACACGAATATATCACGCACCAATTTCGAGGGAGGGACCCCAAATAATGCAAACCTGCTTACTTTTCTCTATGTCAAAAAATGTTTAAAAAATATGGCAAAATCATATTGGAGATATCGGTGATTAACCAACAACTCCTATAATACAAAGATGCAACGCTGATTTGTGATGTCATCACCCGAAATCATGAAAAAAAACATATATGTTTATTGTTATATTTACTTATGAACTTTAAATGATCTTCTTCTTCTTCTTTCTCAGCCCATTGACGTCCACTCCTGGACATAAGCCTCTCCGATGGTCCTCCACTGGGATCTGTCTCTCGCCTTCCGGAGCCAGTCTTTTCCAGCAAACTGTCTTATATCATCTACCCATCTGCGTTGTGGCCTGCCACGATTTCGCTTCGTTTCTCGCGGTCGCCATTGCAGTAATTTACTCGTCCACCTATCGGGCTGTTGTCTAGCTATGTGCCCCGCCCATTGCCACTTTGGTTGGTTCTTGATCCTATTGCTTGATTTCGTATTTTATCCCGTAACGAGATTCCTAACATTTGTCTCTCCATGGAGCGTTGAGTGACTCGGAGCCTATTTGCGTTTTGTTTGGTTAGTGTTATTGTTTCCATGCTGTAAGTAGCAACAGGCAAGACACACGTGTTATACACTTTCCGTTTAAGGTTGATTAGTGTGTTTCTATCTCTTAATACGTACTGCAACTTTCCAAAGGCAGCCCACGCCAGCCTTGTTCTCCTTGTTATCTCCGCCGTTTGATTTTCTTTGCCCAGTTTCATGACGTGGCCTAAATAGATGTACTCTTGGACATTCTCTCTGATTTCATTTTGAATCTCTATTCGTACATTTGCGTCAGGGCTCATTAACTGAGTTTTCCCCAAGTTCATCTTAAGTCCCACTTTTCTCGCCTCTTCATTGAAATCTTGCATCATTTGTTTTACCTCTTCTGGATTGCTAGACATGACAACAATATCGTCTGCGAAACGAAGATGGCTAAGATAAGAACTGTCGACTCTCAAACCTTTCTCATCCCAATTTAGTTTTTTAAAGACATCTTCCAAAGCTAGCGTAAATAGTTTCGGAGAGTAGACATCTCCCTGACGCACACCTCTCATAACGTTTATTTTTTCGGTTTTGTGTCTTCGTCCATTTTAACCTGTATAATTGCGATCGTTATCATCAAAATGTAGTAAAATTTTTTATTTAAGAATCTATTTACGTATGAGAATAGTCAGAAATAATCTCTGATAAAAGTTCTTTATCGCATATCAATGATTTTTGCATTAATTTTATTTTTGTTTCTTTAAAGCAATGTGGCTGCAATTTCCTCATAAGTAAGTAAATAGAAGCATTTCTGGTTTTAACCTGACATGTTCTTCAATATAAGTCCCGGAGTTTGTTCAATCTGGAACAGAGGCTTAGAAGCTTCTTTATTAATAGTATATCACCGTTCCCCTAAACTTAGCGTTTTAAACAAATTATTATATATTATATTAGAGTTTAAAAGCTCGTTATGTATATATTTGTAACTTTTTGGGGCAACAAAAGCTGAAAGTTTTAGAATATTTAGGTGCTGCGCCAAATCAATATAAAAGGAAATTTCTACAAAACATTGCTCAAATCGATACAGCAGAAAATGAAGGGTAAATAGATTTGTAACTTTTTCTTCAAGTGCCTTCTCCATTGCGGAGGTTAGCAATCATAATAGCTATTTTAATTTTTGAAGCAGTTGCTCTAAATAGTTGTTTTGAACTGCATCCAAACCATTCCCTTAGGTTTTTTAGCCATGAAATTCGTCGTCGTCCTACGCCTCTTCTGTCACTTATTTTGCTTTGGATTATGAGCCATAAGATGCTGTACTTTTCTCCCCGCATAATGTGTCCGAAATGTTGCAGTTTTCTCTATTTTACTGTTATCTCGACTTCCTTTTCTTTCCCCATTCTTCTCAACACCTCGGCGTTCGTAACTCGATCCACCCACGAAATCCTCTGAATTCTTCTATAGGTCCACATTTCAAAAGAGTTAAGTCTTCTCGTTGCCACTCGATTCAGTGTCCATGCTTCCATTTCATAATATAGAACACTGTATACGTAACATTTAGTCAGTCGTATTTTCAGGGCTAACGTTAGATTTTTGCTGCAGATAACCTTTTTCATTCTAATAAAGTTGGCACGTGCTTTCTCGATTCTGGTTTTTATTTCGACGGTAAAGTCATTATTTTCTGTTATTAGGGTTCCCAAGTAAGTGTACTTCTTAACTCTTTCTATGTGCTGGCCTCCTACCATTAGGGTTTCATTATTATTGGTGTTGTTCTTACTAATTATCATGAACTTGATCTTTTTCGTGTTAAGAGAGAGAGTCCATATTCTCCACTAACTCTTAATATTTTATTCATTATTTTTTCTAGGTCTTTCAAACTATCAGCTATTATTACGGTGTCATCTGCATACCTAATATTGTTGATTAAAACTCCGTTTACTTTTATCCCTGCTGTTTCAGATTCAAGACCTCTTCAGAATAAGCGTTAAATAGTAAAGGTGACAATATACACCCTTCTCTGACTCCCCTTTGTATTTCCACATCTCCGGATATTTTCTGTCCAACTTTCACTGCCGCTCGCTGATTGTAATACAGATTTGATACACTGGTAACTACTACTGGGCAAAGCTCCTACTGTTGACTATAAAAGGAAAGGACTACAGAATAAATGTAGTAGTTTAATTTCCTTAAATTCCAATTTAAACGAAGATTCATTACTTAAACTTTTTTTAATTTTTAAACAACAAAATATTTCTAATTCAATTTAATTTTTTAAATTACTTATCGCTCCGCTTCCCTCGAACTTAATAGACACAAATTTTAGATTCTTATTCCAATTTTGGTAATTCAAAGAACGTTTCTAATTACACAAATTATCTCACTTAAATTATTTATATGGAAAATGTATTCATGGTCTTTGATACTCATGTTTTGAATAATCATTACCGTAGTCTATTTATTCCCTGTCATAACCTTTCAGAATTTTAATGTAGCTTTTCTTACCATAATACTAAAACTTAACAAAAAATCCACTCCCACTATATTTCACTTGATTCCAAAATGCCGATTAGCATTATTTCTATTTTAAACTTTATTCAGTCTATAATGATTATTATTCTTTTCTTTGATTGCAGGTAAACACACATTCGATTGACTATTTAATTTGCACTAAAAACAGGTAAGTCATCAAAAACTTGTGTTTGAAGGTTATAGACAATGTTGAAGATTAAGTTATTAACAGGTTGTACACCGAAGAAATCAAGAAATAGACGGATTTTGTATTTCAGTGTATATTTTTAAATTATTACTATTGACCAAGCGCTTTCGGTCTAATTTAGACCATCCTCAGGGCTCAGACCCTGAAAACATTAAGACTAAGATTCGGTGTAATAGACTGATACTGTCGAAGGCAGATAAAGGTAATTGTTTGGTCATTATGAATGAAAATGATTATCTGTTGAAAGTCGAAAGCTTCTTAGACGAAAACAATTTTAGAGAAATTCCGAACAATCCACTTTCCAGTTTTGTTATAAAAACAAAAACCTACTTCAACTTATGCTCAGATTTTATAAAAAAATATAATGGAAATAAATATCTTCTAATTTCTAACCCGTGTTTACCCCGTTTATATGGGTTACCAAAAATTCATAAGCAAGGAATACCAATTCGACCTGTTGTAAGTTTTACCAATACTCCCGTTTCGAGACTATCTTCTTTTTTGAACGCAATCCTGATTAAACTTATCAAAGATAAGCCTAAGTTTTGCTTCAAAAACTCCACAGATTTGGTCAAAAGACTGAACTCTGTAACCATGCCAGACGACTCTTTGCTTGTTTCCTTCGATGTACGCAATCTGTTTACGTCGATTCCGAGGATGGAAACTCTTCCGATTATATCAAATCTGTTGACAGCGAACAACATCTCTAGTGATGACAAACTTAGTATAATGACCCTTCTTAAGTTCTGTTTATCTCAGGACTTTTTTGCTTTCCATAACAAATACTACGAACAACCCTCGGGATTGGCAATGGGGAATCCTCTATCTCCTCTTTTAGCGGACATTTTCCTGGACAACTTGGAAAATGCACTAATTCCGTGATTGATTTCTGAGAGCAAGATAATTAACTGGCTTCGTTATGTGGATGACTGTTTTACAATTATTCTGGACAATGAACAGCGGGCTTTTGATGTTCTAAATAGTCTTAATTCTCTGCATCCTGCTCTAAAATTTACCTTAGAAATAGAAACCGAAAACAAACTTAATTTCTTAGATTTAACTATCAGAGAAACTAATAATTCTCTCAATTTCAAAATCTTTCGAAAACCCACCCAAACAGACCACATAATTCCTTCTAATTCTAACCACCCTTTACAACATAAAATGGCCTCAATAAACTGATATGTTAATAAATTGCTCAACATTCCCATGTCAGCGGAGGATTACAACAACGAGGTCAATATTCTGAAGCAAATTGCCGTGAACAATGGGTATGAGCATACAGTCATCGACAAATATATAGAGAAAATTAAAAACAAGAAAGAATTCCAAGAGGCTTACAGCTCGACTCCTTACAATGAAAGTCAGCAAGGGAAATTTTTCTGTCTCGTACTTAGGTCACTTCTCTAATAAAGTAGCACGGACTCTAACAAACCACACTCAAAATGTGAAGATTTCATTTAAGAGTGTAAATCAACTCAGTTCCCATCTGGTCAATAACAAACAATTGATATCTCATATCCAAAAAAGTGGGGTCTATCAACTTTCTTGCCCCGACTGCCCTTCAACGTATATAGGAAAAACTATTAGACCATTAGCAATCCGAATTAGCGAACATATTAACAAACCTCAGGCCTCTGTGTTTGGTCACCATATGAATTATTGATTTAAAATACAATTGACAAGAAATTAAAAAATTAAAAAATAGAAACTCATACAGAAAATCCCTACTCAGGCTTTCACATACTTGTATGTAATTTTAATTGTTGGAAAATTTTATTGCTATATTATGCTATGACTGTGTGTGGCATAACCTCACCCTTTTGGGTTGTTATTAAAAAGGTTTATTGTTTTAATAATGTCAATGTGCGTAGTGTGTTGAATGTTCTAGTTTTAATTTTAATTTTAAAAGTTTCTAAAAGTTTTTAATTGTATACGACCTGTTCGGTGTGGAGGCTACGCTCGCAACTTGAGACTGTTCTCAAACTGGCAGGGTTAAGGTGTGCCCTTTGACAAGTGAGTGTGGTTGGTGAGTACTGAGTAAACTTATTTGCTGACCATATTCTCTTGTTTCTAGGGTCTGAGCCCTGAGGATGGTCTAAATTAGACCGAAAGCGCTTGGCCGATAGTAATAATTTAAAAATATACACTGTAATACAAAATCCGTCTATTTCTTAATGTTGAAGATTGACTAAAATGCAGTTGTTGGACTTGCATTGTCTTTGGTTTTATTTATTTTTGCGACGTTGCGATTAAGTTGTATCTCTAATCGTTATCAATCGTTATCAAATATCAACTCAAAAAGTCGTAAAAATAAATAAAAACAAAGACAACCATATTTTAGCAATCAAAAACTATTGCCTATTATATTGACTATCTTTGTTTTTGAATTTTTTATAAGGGTTAACCATCTATTCGCGCACGTAATTTAATTCTAAAAATTACGAATTTTAATATAGTTGTTTGAAAAAAAATTTTTTTTCACGAATACCATAAGTAACTTAAGTTGACGGGTTTCAGTGTTTCAGTGGATTTAGAAAAAACCGCTCAACTGTAGATCACATATTCACGATTAGGCAATTAATGGAGAAATGTTGGGAATACAACAAAACATTGCACCAGCTATTTATAGATTTTAAACAAGCATACGATAGCATCATAAGAGTGTGGAATGCCATGGCAGAACTGGGCATACCGAAGAAGCTAATTAACCTCACCAAAACATGTGTAGAGGGATCTACAAGTGCAGTAAGACTTGAGGGAAGATTGTCAACCTTCTTTACAATCAACAGTGCTCTTAAACAAGGCGATGCGCTATCTCCACTCCTCTTTAACGTCGCCTTGGAGACCATCGTGCAAAAAACCAACACAAAAACCCTCCTCTTTAGAAATCAAGGTCCGCGCATCATATTGGCGTTCGCTGATGATATCGATATTGTAGATAATACAACTACCAGTGTCAAGGAAGAGTTCTTCAAACTGGAAAATGCGGCAAAGAAAGTTGGCCTACGAATCAACGAAGAAAAAACTAAATATATGGCTACAACAAGAACGGAACGGCGAGACAGAATAAGACAGAACGTGACTATGGACCACTACAATTTTGAAAGGGTCCATCAGTTTAAATATTTGGAAGCTACGATCACCTCTGACAACAAAATTACACAAGAGATTAACAGCAGAATACAAGGAGGCAACCGCTGCTGGTATGGGCTGCAAAAGATAATGAAATCGAAAAATATATCCCGCCGCACGAAAATAAGAATATATCAAGTAGTTATAAAACCGGTAATGACATATGCATGTTAAACATGGACGTTGACAATACAAAATGAGAATAGACTGAAAATCGCAGAAAGAAGAATGCTTAGAGGGATATACGGACCGGTCAGGGACAACACCACACAGCAATATAGAACGAGAACAAACAAGGAATTGGAGGAACTATACAACCAGCCAAATATAGTGAAAATAATAAAAGCAAAAAGATTAAGGTGGGCCGGCCTTGTTATGAGACAAGGTCAACGTATCGTCAAGTTGGTATGGGAAGAGAACCCAGAAGGAAAGCGGCCGCTAGGAAGACCAAGGATGAGGTGGAGAGATAACGTTGCAGCAGACTTACAAACCCTAAACGTCGAACACGCGGAGGAACTGATGATGGATCGCAGCAAGTGGAGACAGATTGTGAAGTCAGCAAAGACCCACCCTGGGTTGTAATGCTAGAGAGAGGGGGGGGGGGGTTCTAAAAATTACTAGTAAAAGAAGGTGAGCCACCCCCAAATATTTTTTTCATAAATCTCAAGTTCTAATTGAGATATCTTTACATATCAAAATGAAAATTATTGTTATTTGAAATGATGTTGAACTAAAGTATTTTCATCCTCAAGAATATCATCCGTTATTCTTTATAAGGGTAAATAATCTATTCGCGCACGTAGTTTAATTCTAAAAATTACGCAATTTAATAAAATTGTTTAAAAATATTCTTTTCACGCATACATAACTCAAATTGACATATTTTGAGGTTTCCAAAAATAAACTAGTAAAAGAGTGTGAGTCACCCCCAAATATATTTTTTAAGGTCTCAAGTTCTAATTAAGATAACTCTACAAAACAAAATGAATATTATTTTTTATTCGAAATGATACTAAAGTATGTTTTTTTCACCCATAAGGATTTTATCCCTTATTTTTTTATTAAAATAAACCATATATTTGCTTACGTAATTTAATTGTAAAAATTACGAAATTTATTAGAATTATTTGAAAATATTTTTTTACGACTACCTAAGTTATCGTGTTTCGGGGTTTCTAAAAATAAACTAGTTAAAGAGGGTGAACTACCCCTAAATACATTTTTACATCTCAAGTTCTAATTGAGATAACTTTACGAAACAAATTAGAAATTACTTGCTATTGGAAACGAAGTTAAACTATAGTATTTTTACCCTCAAGAATATCATTCGAAGGATGTCATTTCACACATGTTAAAATGCCAACTTCCAATTGATATTAACGTTACAGAGCTTACTGGAATTTTTTCTTTTAATTAATAGGAAAATATAATCTTATTTCATTGGTTAAGCATTCATATCTGTAAATTATTATAATTCGTGACAAATAAATAGTGATTTATAATTCTGTAACGTTCATTTAAATTAAAATTTGACAATTTTAATAGAATTAATATATGCATGAAATGACAGTTTATTTTTATAAAAAATAAGGAATAATATCCTTGGGAGTGAAAGTATCATAGTTTAACATCATATTAAATAACAAGTAATTTTGTTTTGTAGAGATTTCTTAATTAAAACTGCAGATATTAAAAAAACGTATTTGAAGGTGGCTCCCCATCCTTTACTAGTATATTTTGGGAAACCCCGAAATACATCAACTTAAGTTACTTATTGTATTCGTAAAAAAATATTATTAAAAAATTTTTTTGTCATGTTTTGTCTCTACTAGACTCATCAGGGTACTTCTTCTCGATATAGTGGTACGGGTATGCCATCATATCGATAGTGGTGGAATAGGATGAATTGTGTTTTTTAGCAATTTATTCAAACTGTGCAACCTCTAACACGAAAAGAATATGATGGAACGAAGTTCACAATTACTGTTCGCATTTTATTTCATCTATACACAGAGTTGCACATAGTTGTATGTTTGCTGAATGTGATTTCAGCACTACAACGGCATAATGTGGATATATCCACTGCTATTGCATCTCACACGGAGGAATCCGTGAAAGCCGCATGAACATATATATGTATATTTTCTTGAACCGTCGATATTTATTTTTATTGTTTTCTTTATTTTCTTAGAAATAGGTTCGCGTTAAAATATGTTTTTCATTGTTTTGACATTTTTGTCTTTATTTAGAACATTTTCTAAACAAAATTGACTAAAATTTACAACGAATATGAATATAATATAAATATAACAGTGTCACACATAATAAAAAATATTATTCTCAGAAATGATAATATACTTTTAAAACAATAAACAATAAACTAAAACATTAATTATATAAAAGGTTATTTAAAAAAAAAAATTCGCACCTTAAGATTTAGTCAAAACTAATTATTAATATCGACAAACTACCAAGGACTTGCATTTTATACTTGGGGACATGATGAACAAAAAATTAATGGAATTTGTTTTTGCTTTTAAGTAGATATATACATTTTTGATGTCATTAAAGGAATACATTGCGACTAAATTATGTTGTAGATTTGACTAAGGTTGTTTATGTCAGTTCTGTCATTTACAGTACGTATTTGACTGACTGACTGACTCCGTAGCACTACAACCCAGGGTGGGTCTTGGCTACCTCGACTATCTGCCGCCACCTGGAACGGTCTTGTGCCAGCTCCCTCCATTCTTGCTGGTCAACTTCAAGGATAGCTAGATCCTTGTGGATGTTATCTCTCTATCTAAGCCTAGGTCTTCCCAGTGGTTTTTTTCCTTGTGGTGCTTCCTCCCATACCCGTTTTATTAGTCGATCGTTTTGACTCCTTTGTATATGACCTGCCCATCGTAGTCTTCTGGACTTTATTTCTTGAATGATGTCAGGGCTTGGATATATTTGCGCAAGCTCTATGTTGCTTCTCATTCTGTGACGGCCTGTTTCAAGGTCTCGGTATGGGCCATATATTATGCGCAGGATTTTTCTCTCAAATCTTCTTAGCAGCTCCGTATCGTGGACTGTCAGGGTCCATGTTTCACTGGCGTAGATTGCTACTGGTCGTATTATTGTTCGATAAATTTCGGTTTTTGCCTTTCTAGTGATAAATTTTGACTTCAGCAAGGTTTGTATCGCAAATGTACATTTATTTGCTTGTGTGATGCGCTGTTTAACCTCTTCCTGCATATTATTGTTTGCCGTTATCACTGCGCCCAGGTATTTGAAAACTCGCACATGCTCAAAATTATAGTCACCCATGGTGACGTTCTGCCTGATTTTGTCTCAGGCGGGGCTGCGGAAGACGTGCATGTATTTGGTATTTCCTTCATTTATTGGGACCCTATTCTCTGAGCTTCTTTTTCTATCTTTATGAAGTTTTCCTTCACACTGACTGTGCTTTCTCCTATCGCGCCCATATCATCCGCGTAGGCCAGAATAAGTTTAGGGCCACTTGGCCAAAAAACCTCCGCGTCAACTGATACTGTTCTTACGGCTTTCTCCAGTGCAAGGTTAAACAGTACTAGCGACAAAGCATCTACGTATTTCCTTTTTAATATCTATCATTACCTTTATTATTAATCTCTGATAATTTTTGACGCTATCAACTATTCTTGTATCTTCAAAATTAAAAGAGTGTTTTTCGTTCTTTTCATGTTTTGTCAAAGCTGTTCTAGCATTTTTGGTATATTTATGTCCATTCAGCTGATTTTTTAATCACTAGCTTGTCATTCCTATATATTTTTTCAGGCAGTTTGCACACGGAACTAAATACACAATACTGAAAGTTTTAATTCATTTACATTTATTTGATATTCAGAGAAACATGCTAAACAGGGTTCAATGAAATTGTACTCGAAAATCTAAATGCCTCAGCACTGATATATAACACAAGTAATAAGTGATGCATTAATGCATTAATATGAATTAATTCACTTCTCATTCATATTCATATAATATATTGATTTATTTCCAGATAAAATTATGGAAGTTATTGGCTAAAAGATATAATTCGTCTGGAATCAACTCCTCCATTCTTTAACATTTTCTATATAATATTATATTTTCATTTAAATATTTGTTTTAGAAAAATTGTGTTTATGGAATATGTAATTACAATACATATTCCCATCAAATGAGCCCACGAAGCCGCAGGCGATCCCCCCCCCCCCCCCAAGAGCTTTGAGTTCAGGAAAATAGACCCGATTTTGCCGTTTATACTATAGTTTATTCAAGAACTAGAGAGAGTAATAAATCATTTTTTACCCTTTTTTTTCTTCGCAAACTACCTGTGTTCTTTAGTCTGGTGTCTTTGGCAAAATCTGTTAGAGACATATATTTTTCATAGGAATGGATTCGAAATTTTATAATCAAAAATACCGGTCTATAATAATGGACTATCTGGGTTGGATGTGTGAAGTGTTAAAAAGGATTTTAATCTTTGTGATAGGCGTTGGAAGGAGGTTTATAGTATCAGTATTTATGGCATAGAATATTATTTCGGTAATAAACTTAAAAGTAAAAGTTTTTATAATAATATTTTATTTTTTATGATTTTTAAATGATTCACATGCATTAGAAAATATAGATAATTTTGACATATTTAACACAAATCACAACTGTATTTTTTTAATTTTTAATTTTGGCATAGAATCCGTTTTAGGCACATTCAGACTAAAACGTAGCCTTTTTCTCTCAAAAAATTCTAAGTTATAATTTAAATACTTACAAAATACCCTTTGTCAAAAATACAAGAAGTTAAACATATATAAAATAATAAATTCGTCCATATAATATTAAATTTTTTTGGAGCTATTGGTCATTTTATTATTAATTAAAAATATTTTTAGGACATTTGACGTCTCATTTTATTTATTTCTTATACCATCTGCTGAATTACAATTAAACACTAAAAGGGGATTCAAGTGTAATTAATTTTTATATGTTACAGAAAATTTAAATAATAAATTGTGTTTACTTACGCTGGTAAACATTACGTATCTAATTCCTAATCAAAGTCTGAAGCTATCTTCGCTCAAATTAATTATAATTGGTTCCTCTATCTTACCGATCATGAGATCGAGTTTCCACATTTTCTTTTATTCTTTTATTATATGGATTTTTCCCAATTTTCTGCAGTATTTTTATTCAAAAAAATCTTTCAAAAGTTCAGTTAAATTACTAATTTTGTACGTTGTGTTATTTCTAGTAACTCTATCTTTTACTTGAGAGAGATATTTCCTTCTCCAACGGACATATTCCGGACGATTTATAAGAACAGATTTCCTATCAGGTTTTTCCCAGTTAAAATTAAGTTTTCTGAGTAATTTCGAAACCTCAGTTCTATTAATTTCAGGTAAATCCCGATCTTCATTGATTTTAGTTAGAATTTTGTCGACGGTTGGGATCTGCTTCTCATAATAAAATGTATGTACAACTCCTTTTATTGCAGTTTACATCTCTTCTTCCAACGAGGTTTTTCGTCTGCCTGTGGTCGAATGTGGCTCGGGAGTACTAACAATTCCAGTCGTTTTTTCTCCTTCAGAATTAGGTACATAGTAGAACTCCTGTCATGTTTGAATACATTTCAACATAGCTTTTAACATTATTATCTAGATATTGATATCTTAAGGCATCATAAACATTCATCGTAATAAGTTTTTCGTTGAGAGAGAAAATGCCATGGTTTAACGATTTTGGAATAAATATAGATATGGAAGCCATATCTTTTGGGTATCTCACTAATCTTAAATAATATATAAAAATAAACACAAACAAGATAAATCACTAAGGACACACTGTAAGGTGTACTTTGCTCACTGACAGAAATTAAATTGAACTATCAGAAATTTTATTGTTGCAGTAAATTTATAAAAGCTTATAATGTTTAAATATAATTAAATATAATTAGATTTACGGCAGTCCACAGTTACCTGCGGCACTGGAGCAGATATGTTGGAGGTTTCAGTAACAGTTTTATTACGCTCTCTAGTTCTTGAATAGAGCATAGAAATGTGTTTGCTTGAGATTGCCCCTCCCCTTCCCAAGAGCTTTGAGTTCAGGGAAATAGAAGCGATTCTGCCTGTTATATTAGGAATGGGTATGCTGCTGGCACTCCCCTCTCCCGTTCACAACTTGTTTTTTCTTGTGATCGCGCCCCCTCTCTCCAAGAGCTTCAAATTCAGAAAAATAGACGCGACCCTGCCTTTTACACTAGAAATGGGAATGTTGCTGGTGTTCCCCCCCCCCCCGTCGGCAACTTGCTTTCGCTTGCCATACTGTACTTTTGTGATATCACCCCCCCCCCCCCTAAGAGAGAGGCTGGATCCGCTCCTGCGAAGCCGCGACAGGTAACTACTAGTCGAATATAAGAGAAAAATTATACCTGCTGCTGAAACTTTTGGTATGTTTTCAGCTTTTGTAAATTTCAAATGACATTCATAGAGAAATGGATGATCATGATTATCTTCCTTAAACTGGTTATCGCCTTGAAAACGACATCTCCTGAACGTTTTCTTTTCAATTTTCAAATAAAAAAACCTGACGAAGAAAAAATCTAGAATATACAGTAGATGGTCCAGTTCAAAGAAGATATACTGGCGGATGATGGATTAAACTTTGATTTCCGTGATGTTTAAATTTCATAAAACTCATCTTTTGTTACAAAACACTTCATAAAATACAAAATAATAAATGAATTGAATTCAAATTTGTCATACAAGTAGAAACCGGTTGTTACGATTGAACGTTATTAAGCAACGTACAAATTGTTGTTTGTGTCATGGCTCAATAGATATTTTTTGTAACAGCCCTCGTACATTTAAACGATAATTTTTAAAGAAACATTTTTTTTTGTAATTTAAATATAATTACCCGTCAGGCAATAAGGTCTTCAAGTTTTTTTGCATACCAATTACGCGAGAAGAAGCTACTGCTACCCAGTTCAATCTTGTTACTTTAGAAAGTTCTGGAAGCTTTTTAATTATTCATTATTTTCCGCTAAAATGTTCGTCTTAAATTAGGTTATTCGACCGCATAATTGCCCTTTTGTTTCAAAGAAAAATGTACACATGGGAAAAAGTTTTGGAAAATTTGCAGACGGGAAAGTTTGTAGATGGAAAGCGGGTTTTAAAAAGTTTATGATAATAGAAAATTATGTATACATCAGGTTTAACGGACTTTAGGACTAAACTTTAAAATAAAGAATAATTCGGCTAAGGTTAAAAAACTTTAAGTAGTATAACAGAAGGGGATTCATAAAAATATAATTTCACTTTTTTCTAGGCAATTTTTAGTTTGTTTCAAGATTATTTTCTTTTTTATAAAGGGTGTTTTTTATAGAGTTATAGAACTTTAAGTTGGCAACACTTTTTTAACTGGCGGCCATTTTGTCAGCTGTCAAGTGATTTATGTTTAGTTTGGTTTGGCATTTCAACATGAATAGACTGACGCCTGAACAACGCTTCCAAATTGTGCAAATTTATTTTGAAAATCATGGTTCTGTTCGAAATACGTATCGCGCACTACGTCCATTTTACGGTCAACATAATCGTCCACCAGAGCAATTAATTCGATTAACTATGGAACGTTTTCGCACCACGTTTACTCTAAATGATAATACGCATCCACAGCGATGTCGTACAGTGCGTACAGAAGAAGTCATTGCTGCTGTAGAGCGTAGCGTAGAGGAAGACCCGAATCAGTCTATCCGCCATCGTGCACAGGAATTGGATATGTGTCCATTCACTTTATGGAAGATTTTGCGGAAAGATCTTGGTTTACGTGCTTACAAAATCCAACTCGTGCAAGAATTGAAACTACACGATCACCTAGCAAGGCGTAGATTCGGTGAATGGGCCCAAAACAAGATTGCCGTTGATTCCGATTTTCATAAGCGAATTTTGTTTAGCGATGAAGGAAGCTCACTTTTGTTTGAATGGATACGTCAATAAACAAAACTGCCGTATTTGGAGTAATAATAATCCTCAGGTGTATGTTGAGACACCGTTACATCCAGAAAAACTGACTGTTTGGTGTACTTTATGGGCTGATGGAATCATTGGTCCATACTTCTTTAAAAACGATGCTGGTCAGAACGTTACAGTCAATGATGACCACTATAAAGCCATGATTACTGACTTTTTCGTTCATCAATTGAACAACCATGATGTGCAGGAGCTGTGGTTTCAACAAGACGGCGCAACATGTCACACAGCTCGTGCCACAATTGATTTATTGAAGGAAACGTTTAGTAACCGCATAGTTTCACGTTTCGGACCCGTGAATTGGCCTCCAAGATCGTGCGACTTAACGCCGCTAGACTATTTTCTGTGGGGATATGTGAAGTCACTAGTCTACGCCGATAAGCCCGAAACGATTGATCACTTGGAGGACAACATTCGCCGCGTTATTGCCGATATATGGCCACATTAGACTACGTCCGAGCCAGCCGTGGTGGTCATATGCCAGAAGTCATATTCAAATTATAATGCCAGAATAAAGTTAATTTCATGTCAATTTATAAAATTGATCTTTGTTTTATTCCATTTAAAAGTTCTATACCTCTATAAAAAACACCCTATATATTTAGTGAGTCTAGATAAAAAAAAAGTGCAAAAATTTATTACAGATATTTGAATGTTTTAAGACAGGAAGGGTCCAGAAAAAGATAATAACATAAAAAGATACAGACAGATCGGTTCTGGTTTTTTATAAACAATGTTCAAAGTTGGAAAATTCGGTTTTTCGCTCGTATAGTTTTCCGATTACATTTTAGAGAAATGTTATTTGAATAAAAGTTGTAGATTCTGATCTATGATTTTATTTTTTGAACCTCAAAATCGATAAACAATTTACCGGGATAATTGCAAAAAACCCTAATTTTGCACTATTTTATAAATGTTAATAACTTTTGCAATAATGACCAAAAGTGTCGTACAGACCCTGGATGATGAGCCCATCATGAGTCTTTATAATTGTGCAAGTTGCCCCGAATCGGTTTAATAGAGTATGAATAATATCAATTGTTTATCCCAAACACCAAAAGTTTAAACAATTGTTGCACAGAAGATAATGCTGCAACAGATATTTTGAAAAGTTATTTTTTTGTCTATCACGTGATTAAAGGTCATGGGGAAGTCCAGAGGCGCCAAAGATTTGGGGAAAATGTAGCAAGCGAAACACTTATTCCTCTATCTAATATTAAATGTAATTTTTTATTGTAACCCATTTACTTTTTAAAATATAACTTAATGTGATACTTGACACTTTTCAATATGACCTTTAACGTGTGGTGGTAGTGAACAGCCAGCAGCCAACCACCAATTAAATAAAACTCCAGATGATCATACTTAAAAACAGAAACATGAAAATATACACTCTGAGAATGTCAAGACGCAAATTAAATCTGCAACTGTAAATTGAAACTTCAATCTTAATCTTGCAATTTAACGTTAAATTGAATCATAAATATCAATATTTTAATTGAATTACTGAATCTTGTAGCTTAAATATTTGTAAATTTAATTTTGGCCCTTAAAAATACAAAAAAAAAACGATAAACTGGCACTCAATTTTAGGATTATGGTAAAAACAAAATTCAATAAATTTCATTTGTTGTACAGAACAACTGATCATGTTAACAAGAATACCTATTTCTACATGAATCTAAATGAGATTCGTCCAAAAAGGTTGAAACAGAAAACAGATGGAACGAATAAAACCTTAGATCTCATTGATCCCTTTATATCCCATGATGACCGCAAGTCATTCGAGACCGATCACCCTTGCAAATCCAAGCAGCCTCGTTATTTGACCTTGCCCGACAGCGTCAGCTGATATTCTGTATCGCCGAAATGTATCTGCTTTAATCCGTTAATTATTGGAAACTCTCTAAGAACATAGTCAACAATACCATCCCTTTCCAAACACCATCTGCTTACTGAGTCATCAAAGATGGTTTCGTACCAATCCCACCTCGTTTCGTAGTTCTTTCCTCTTTAGGAAAAGAAGCTCCCAATTCAGTAGCGCATTAGGTCCACTAACGTAATTTTTAGCAGTCACATTCCAGGACCTTCCCTTCAGAATTTAGTAAATTTGCTTTCCAGCACCAGTTTCGGTCCTCATTTACCAACAATAATTAAAACAGATATAATGGGTTGGAGTCTGTATGGTTCGACCGTGGACCCCATCTTTGCCAAACGGTTCGCTTCCTCGCTTCTGTGTATACCCAAGTAACCCGGAACCTAAAGGAGTCTGATTGTACTGCTATTCTTTATTATATTATTAAATATATTCTTACACTCAGACGACTTTGAAGCCCAGCGTCAATATTGCAATCTTATTGTCTATATCCCTCTCACAGAGATGATTACATTGCAGAATAAGATAAATTTTAGCTTGTGAGTCCGTTACTTGTTATGTAACAGAATTTGATCATAGAGTCCTGCTAATTGTGGTAGTGTTAGCCATTCTATCTATAATTATTTTGCTGCCACATATTGATTTGTAGCTATTTTCATAACCTATAATTAAGTTTTACAGTAATAAAGACACTCTGGAAGTCTGGACGTTCATCTTCTCTCTTGCAGCTTTAGTACCAAACAACTACGATTATTTAAGCTTACCACAACCATAACTCAGAACGTCAGGACTCAGGCAAGGCTGCTAATTTGCTGGACAGATGACATCTATCGTTTACCGCTTGCACATCAATACGTCCGCGAGTTTAGTCGCTTGAAGGTTTTTGATTAAAATTAAACAAAACAAGTTTCTCAAAACACTTAGTCCAAAAATGTAAAACCCAATTTTGAAAAAAAAAATACGTATAAATAGCTGACTAAAACAGAAAAAGAAATAAAACGCGAAAAAAACAGCTATATATCTTTCTAAATCAAACACCATTAAAATTGCGCAATGCTCGTCTAAAATAACACAGGATATTCCCTTAATTTCCCAAATTAATTGAAAAACAAAACAAAGAAAACCTACTTTTCCGACGATTATATCCGTTATGTAATTTTGCCACGGTACTGAACGGCGGTACCGATTCTAACGATTTTCAGATTGGAACTAACTTTAATTAATTTCTGAAAATCAAATTCAACTTTCATCCCTTGGAACCTCCCCTTTTTTAGACGCGTTTGTTCCGACATGCGTGCTTTTCCACCAATAGAACGTACTTCTGCGATGCATCCTCGCCCGCGAAGGGTAGTTTTCGTTTCCGAGCGTCTGTAAGTTTTCGGTCCCCTGGTTCATAGATGGCATAAGTCATCCATGGGTCGAATTTAATCTAATTTAATATTAGAACTGACCAGAGCTCAAAACTAATAATTATTTTATATAAATTTAATCCGTAACTATTCTACACTTATATTAAAAGATCGTGTAAGAACCCATGGAAAAAAACCCTAGGTTTTTAACCATTTTCACATTTTCTTATTCTTATTTTCGTCAATTGGGAAAAAAATGGATAACAGACGCGAACTTTGTACATAATAGCAAATTCTAATATTGCATTTCAGTGATTTTATTTAAATATTCTTTTGTTTTCTTATGATGGGAAAATTTGCTCAGTTTAAGTAGAAGAAAGCTCTCTCACGGTCGGCCACATGTGGTTATAATTTTAGCGCTTAACCTTAGACCCCTAACAAAGTGGATGTTAAGACTATTAAGTTACTTTGACAGATTTATATTAAAATCTTCGAGAGGGTAGAACCATTTAGATTTTATGTCACATAAATTGACTGAGTTTATGTTGTTTTTTAAGAAAAATTAACTACCCCAAAAGTAATAAAACTGAGCTTAAGTTTAAGTATGTTAATGGATTTATATTTCCCTGATATGTGACTATTTTTGGATAGACATAAGATATACATTTCAACGGTCCAAATCCTTATACAGAGGGACGGAAGTAACTTCTTCCATTTAGTAGAATTTTATATAAAGTTAATAAATGTTAAAATAATAAAAAATCACAATGAACTTTTGTTCCCTTACAGTTATCCAAAAAAATATAACTCCTAAAGTTCCGTGCTCCTGCCAAACACTTCAGCTCCAGTTCCTTCATCCTGTGAAAATCTGTCTGTTAACACCACGGCGGCATTTTTCGGAAAAGTTTGCTCGTCCTCTCAATGTTTTTTTGTTTGTTATCCAAGAAAGTAATACTTTCAGACTTCGGTGTTCCTACCAAACACCCTAGCTTCAGTTTTTTCATCCTGTTAATATATGTCTGCAAATCACCCTAGTCCATTTTTCGGAAGAGTTTACTCATCCTCCCAATCCTTTCTTGTTTGCTGTCCAAGAAAGTAAAACTTTCAGACTTCGGTGCTCCTACCAAATACTCTAGTTTCAGCTCTTTCATCTTGTCAAAATATGTTCAATTTGGCTAATTTTTGCATTTCCCTTATTAAATTGGAGACTTTTCATTCCATTCTGATTGTTTTATTCAAGAAATATTACCCCTTAAAGTTGCTGGCAATATCTCTCCCCCTATTACTTTTCGTACGGTAAAGTCTAACAATTCCACATAATATTACTTAGTCCTTTACGTGTAGGAGCTTATAAGATATATACAAACTGTTTGTAATAATGTTATATGCTTTCTGCTCAAAAAAACCTGGGTAAATTAATATTTTGGATTAAGCAGAAAAATACTATAACAAAGAAAATTAAAAAGGAAACCTACTGCTAGAGAACCTTAACGTAATGTGTGTGCTAAAACCACTTAGCCGATATTTTTAATTAGTCCATTAAAGCAAAATATTCAACCTTAAAATTCATACATTTTCCGCTAATTTGTTGACGTCACTTTTCGTTTATTAGGGATAATTAAATTTTAAAGTTGCTATCACTCAAACCAGTTTTGTATGACATGTTACGTTTTAAAATTCAAAATTTAATTTTGTTTGCGAGAAGAGGTTGCTAAATTGTGATGAATTTTCATAATTTGCTGGGGAAGAGTATATTTTCGAACCGAAGCAATATATACAAAATATCTTGGCCCTAATAGCAATGATTCTTATTAAAAAGTTTTAATTATTTGAAGTTAATTATAATTTTAAAGGTTGGAGTAAAGGCATATATTTTAATAATTTATAACGCTAGATTGCATATATACAAATTATAGGAATCAAAGATAAAGTTATTTAACTATTAAAATAAAAAGATCCTCGATTTAAAATTCTAGGTTCTAGAAAACTAACTTTTTACAATAAGTTTTCATGTATGGTGGAATGAATGGTTTGGTTATTCCGGGTTTCAATCCTTGGTTCTGTCTGGTTGGTTTCTTCGCTTCTCTGGGTTTGTGCCTCTTCTCGGCTCGCTGTCCTGTTTCTGTGGTTGTTTTTGGTTTGGTTTTGAGTAGAGTTTTCCATGTATTTGAAATATTTTGCGCATCATCTCTCTTGTTAAAGTTTTTAGTGCTTTCTATTTCGAGAGCGTCTCTGATGATGCGTGTTCTATAGTGTTTTATGGGTGCAATCTGTTTGGTTTCCTGGAAATTTATAGTGTGTCCTGTCTTTTGATGATGTTGGAATAAAGCTGATGTCGTTTGCTTATTCTTTGTGTTATTTTTATGTTCTTGGACCCTTGTAGAGATTCTTCTGTTTGTTTGGCCAATGTATTATTTTTCACAATCACTTCATGGGATGCTGTACACTCCCTGGTTTTCCAATGGTATTTTGTCTTTAGGATTGCCCAATAATTTGTGTATTGTTGTTTGCGGCTTGTAAATTGTGCATATGTCATGTTTCCTCAGAATTCTTCCAGTTACGTCTGTTACACCTTTTATGTATGGCAGTGTGGTTTTTGGTTTGGATTTGTCACCTTCTTCTTTTTTCTCTGCTACTGCTTTCGTGTTCTGCTTTATGGCCTTTTTGATATTGTGTTCTTTGTAGTTGTTTTGTTTTAGAGCTGTTGTGATATTGTTGAGTTCTTCTTGGCGGTTCGTGGGTTTGATTAGTCGCAAGGATCGGGAAATCAGTGTGTTGGCGACCGATTGCAATTGTGATGGATGGTGGTGTGATTCGGCGTTCAGGTATCTGTTTGTGTGTGTGGGTTTCCTGTAGACCATATAATCGATGCTTAGGTCGTCGTTTCTGGTGACTAGAAGGTCAAGGAAAGATAGCTATTTGTTAACTTCAACCTCTAGTGTGAACTAAATGCGGTGATGAATGCTGTTAAGTCCTCTAAGAATATGTCTAAGTTGGGTCTTCCGTGTGGCCATATGATGAAGATGTCATCCACGTAACGGTTCCAGAGGGATGGTTTTGTTTTGGTTTTTCTTAAAGCATCTGTTTCAAAATATTTCATAAAAAAGTTCGCGATGACTGCTGATAGCGAAGATCCCATAGGAGCACCATCTGTCTGTCGGAAGAAATTATTTTCATAGGAAAAGTGTGTGTTTTTGAGACAGTGTTCTGAGAGGTCGATAAAGTGATGTGGAACTCCTCGTTTATAGCAATCTGGTCTAGAGCTTCGTCAATTGGTATGCTTGGATACAGGGATTTGATGTCCAGGCTAGCAAGAATGTCATCTTTTTGCAGTTTTAATCCTTGAAGTATGCTAACCAGGTGATCCGAATTTTTCAGGTATGAGTATGAATATGCAATTTCGATCGCCGGTTGCATATTTTGTGCCAGGTATTTTTCCAGTTGTTGTTCTTTATGGATTTTTGGTAGTCCATATATTTTGGGACATATACTTGCTTTTTCCCGAGGAACGATGCTCTTTTCGATTTCATCTCCTAATTTGGCGGTTTTGATTATGGTTTTTGTCTTTTTTTCAAGGTATGTAATTGGATCTCTTGTAACTTTCTTGTAGGTGTGGTCCTGAAACGCCTTCACAGTGTTAAACCAACATACATAGGTCGAAAAACATATATTTGATTCTAACAGTACCATAATTAAAAACAAAGATATGAATTACCAAAAATTGCAGATAAAGGAAATGATAGAAATTAAAAAAGATAAAAACACTGTTAACGATAGAACGGATATAGAAAATTTGTGTCACATTTACACCAGCCTCAATTAAACAAAAATATTAAGTATTCGATCCTGTTAATAAATATTAAAAATTGAATAGCCTCTTAAACATAAAATTAAATTTACTCTTGTTACCTTTAATAATTTTCTTATTATGAAATATTATGTATATATATATATATATATATATATATATATACATATATATATATATATATATATATATATACATATATATATATATATATATATATATATATATATATATATATATATATAATTTTTTATGGAAATTTCTTGTATAACTTCATGCTCATGCCATTGTCGAGATATAACTCGTTTTGTTTTCTTTCAAAGTCACATCACAATTTTTTTAAAAAATGTAATTACATCATCTAAAAACTGAAAGAAAATTATTTATTACAAATTTTTTTCGATTCATTTTAACTTCACAAACACGAGATGATAACAGTTTGATTTTGCGGACAAGTAAATTATATTATAACCTCCATCTCCTATTTTTTTTACAAAAAGGCAAATTATTACCAAAAAAAAAAACAATTACCGAATTAAATTTTTATGGCTCATTCAGCCAAATGCATTTAGATACTTTCCAGAACTTAAATCTCCTAGTTTTACTTTATAACTGGCATTTTTCTGTCAAGTCCGACAATTCAGCGGAAATCTCGACAGAAAAATGCTCTAGAGATTTTTCGTTGAAGCTTAAAACTGTTTACCTCGGAACCAATTATTTCTTAATTATCCATCACATTTTTAATTGGCCGAAAAGTATGACTTCGAATCTGCCGAGAATAGCAAATCGAACTTTCTTTTTAAATAAATAATGAAAGAAAATATTGAATGAGTTTGCAAGCTAAGTTTTTAACCTAAAAAATCTCAATTAAATATTTTAAAATGGGAAAGCAGATAATCTAAACACCGGGTTTATCAAAATACTTTATGGTTATAAATACATAAGTAGTATAGTATAGAATGAGCTCGTAATGGCTCTTAGTCATGATGATAAAAGTTTCAAACACGAGCCGATATAAATTAAATAGCCACAATACAAATAATTCTTTATGGTCGGTTCATACATCCAAAAATTATCAACTACCACTAATAATTTGCACTAAACTAACACTTCTACTACAAAATAAAAATACATTGTTCATACTCCACATTTTAACACTTAGTAAAAATTAAGGATAACCAATCACAATGCCCATAAATATTCTAACCTAAAAGTAAAAGGTAAAATTTTTGTTTTTCAGTTGTGGTTGTTTACCTAATTTTATTTTAAAGTGTTTCGATTGTTTTATGAAAAATCTTTACCAAGTTTTATTTATTTTTAATGTTATTTTTTATATTTATACGCACTTGTCAAATTTTCCGACAGGCGATAACATGCGAAAGAGGGCACGAATTATGCCGACTTTTTAAAAAATTAAAAGTGACCAACTTCATAACTGATAATTGGTGGTTGTTAATTTTTAGTGGGGACTATGAACAGATGAAAGCAGGCGCGGATTCAAAGGGGGGCGGTGGGGGCGATCGCCCCCCCCTCCCTAAGAGCTTTGAGTTCAGGAAAATAGGCCCGATTTTGCCTCTTATACTATAGTTTATTCAAGAACTAGAGAGAGTAATAAATCATTTTTTACCCTTTTTTTTTGATTCGCAAAATACCTGTGTTCTTTAGTCGGGTGTTTTTGGCAAAATCTGTTAGACATATCTATTTTTCATAGGAATGGGTTAGAAATTTTATAGTCAAAAATACCAGTCTATAATAATGGGCCATTTGGGTTGAATAACAATAGATATTTGGATGTGTGAAGTGTTAAAAAGGATTTTAATCCTTGTCATACGCGTCGGAAGGAGATTTATTTTATCACTAAGTATTTATGGCATAGAATATTATTTCGGTAATAAACTTAAAATAAAAAGTTTTTATAATATTATTTTATTTCTTATGATTTTTTAATAATTCACATACATTAGAAAATATAGATAAGTTTGACATATTTAACACAAATCACAATTTTATTTTTATTATTTTTAATTTTGGCATACAAACCGTTTTAGGCACATTCAGAATAAAACGTAGTTTTTTTTTTCTCAAAAAATTCTAAGTTATAATTTAAATACTTACAAAATACCCATTGTCAAAAATACAAAAAGTTAAACATATATAAAAAATAAATCCGTCCATATAATGTGAACATTTTTTGGAGCTATCAGTCATTTTATTATTAATTAAAAACATTTTTAGGACATTTGACGTTTCAGTTTATTTATTTCTTAAACCATCTGCAAAATTACAATTAAACACTAAAAAGAGATTTAAATGTAATCAATTTCTATATGTTACAAAAAATTTAAATAATAAATTGTGTTTACGCTGGTACATATTACATATCTAATTCGTAATCAAAGTGAATGAAGCTATCTTCACTTAAATTAATTATAATTGGTTCCTCTATCTCACCGATCATTATATGGATGTTTTCAAATTTTCTGCAGTAACTTTATTCCAAATAATCTTTCAAAAATTCTCAAAATACTAATTTTGTAAGTTGTGTTATTTCTAGCAACTCTACCTTTTACTTGAGAGAGATATTTCCTTCGCCAACGGACATTTTCCGGTCGATCTATAAGAACAGATTTCCTAGCTGGCTTTTCCCAGCAAAAATTAAGTTCTCGGAGCAATTTCCAGAACTCAGTTCTTTTAATTTCAGGTATATCCCGATCTTCATTGATTTTAGTTAAGATTTTGTTGACGGTTGGGATCTGCTTCTCATAATAAAATGTATGGACAACTTCTTTTATTGCAGTCTACATCTCTTCTTCCAACGAGGTTTTTCATCTGCCTCTGATCGAATGTGACTTGAAATTACCAACACTTCCAGTCGTTTTTTTCTTCTTCAGTATTCGGTAAATAGTAGATTTTCCAACTCCTGTCATGTTGGAACACATCTCAACAGAACTTTTAACATTATTATCTAGATATTGATATCTTAAGGCATCATAAACATTCATCGTAATAAATTTTTCGTTGAGGAAAAAATGTCCTGGTTTAACGATTTTGGAATAAATATAGATGTGGAAGCCATATCTTTTGGGTATCTCACTAATCTCAAAAACAAGCACAAACAAGATAAATCACTAGGGACACACTGTAAGGTGTACTTTGCTCACTGACAGAAATTAAATTGAACTGTCAGAAACTCTATTATTGCAGTAAATTTATAAAACCTTATATTGTTTAAATATAATTAAATATAATTAGATTCACGGCAGTTCTCAGTTAGCTGTGGCACTGGAGCAGGTAATTTGGAGGTTTCAGTAACAGTTTTATTACTCTCTCTAGTTCTTGAATAGAGTATAGGAATGTGTATGCTTGCGATCGCCCCTCCCCTTCCCATGAGCTGTGAGCTCAGGAAAATAGAACCGATTCTGCCTTTTATATTAGGAATGTGTATGCTGCTAGCACTCCCCTCCCGTTGACAACTTGTTTTTCTTGCGATAGCCACTCCCCCCAAGAGCTTTAAATTCAGGAAAATAGACACGATTCTTCCTCTTATACTAGGAATGTGTATGCTGCCTACATCCTCCCCCCCCCCTTGTCGACAACTTGTTTTTTCTTGTGATCGTCTCCCCTCTCCAAGAGCTTCAAATCCAGAAAAATAGACCCGACCCTGCCTTTTGCACTAGAAATGGGAATGTTGCTGATTTCCCCCCTCCTCCTTCGTCGACAACTTGTTTTCGCTTGCCATACTGTACTTTTGTGATATCACCGCCCCCCCCCCTCAAAGAGAGAGGCTAGATCCGCCCCTAGATGAAAGTATAGTGTATGAATGGAAATTTTTAGTGTAGTTGATAATTTTTGGAAGTTTGAACCAACCATTATGATCTGGTGGCTTTTGCGGTTGTTAAATTCAGGTTAATTCTGCAATTATGAAGTGTAAATAATATTATGTTGAATTATGTAACTATTAGAAACAACATACTGCAATATGAATTCGAATTTTAAAAAAATGTCAAACATAACTAAATGTGGGCTCTACGACAGGTTAACTCTTGGAATCGATTCGAGTTAATAAGCATTCTTACTGTGCCAGTTTTCAACAGTATCCTTTATGTTTTATGTACAACGTGATTTTTAATTAAAACAACTGTTTTTAACAATATTTTTTAGTTTACTTTTAGCTCACTCGCTGAATTACAGCTAATTTATATTTACCGAATGCGTTTGTTAAAATTGTGAATCATTGTTCTTGGGTTTAGACCGTGTCAAATTGGAAATATTATACGAGGCATCTTCAGGGATTCTTACTGTAAGATTAGAACACTGAATGATCATCGAGGAGTAACAGTCCGGTATTTATAACCAACTGGTGCTAAGCGAAATGTGATCCGGCGTTACAATTGATTTTCACATGTGATGTAGACTGTACCCTGTATCTCTGTTAATGTTATTTGGATATTTACAAATTTCAATTTACTTTCTAATTTTACGTTTAAAGAAACTAGACACTGATACTAGTGTCTAAGTTTATTTAACATTAAACCTGAGCAATGCTGGTGTTCAGCTACTGCAGATTTAACAATTTGTTTCTTTTTAATATATCTTTTCTGTTTCACCCACATACACTTTACAAGAGATCGAGGAATCTTATAAACTCCTGTTTGTAATGGTATTGCATCTTTTGATGACTCCAACATTGTCCAACTTTCTTACATGTGTTGAAAATTGTCCAAATATTTGATTTTTGGAGCAATCTGACAACTCTGTCGGTGATTCCGTGTAGGTAAGGTACGACAACACTGTTCATAGATGGTATATTTATGATATTTTGTCAAGGAGTTGGTTTTTTATCTTTATTAATAGAACGTCAAATATTTTCAGCGCAATATCCGTTGCTTTTCAGAGCATTAGTCAGTTTTTCTATTTCTGATTTCAGTGATTGTTAGTCACATATTGAGAAAGCTCTATGTACCCGCGAGAATAATTGTGTTACATTACATTGAGATATCGGTTTGTATGTGTTGGTTTTCTGTACACAGAATGTCCTAATTTGCCATTGTCTTTCCTTTGTTCTAGTACATCGAAAGTGAAAAGCACTCCTTGATTCAGTTTCCATAGTGAATTTTATGCTAGGATGTTGTTGATTTAGATGATCCAAGAAATTATAGAGGTTATCTACGACATGAGGCCAAACTACGAACGTATCATTTACATATCTGTAACAAAATTTAGGTGTTAGAGGGGGTAAAAGGCAAAGCGTTTTCTTCGAAAGCTTCCATGACGATGCGTTACCACTGATGACAGCGGAAATCCCATGGCCGCTCCCAAAATCTGCTTGTAGAACGTTCCTTGAAAAGTAAAAGAAGTGGAAACCAGGCATGCTTTAATTAATTCTAGAAGCCTGGAGCCCATGGTGGTATTTTATAACATGTGCGATACATTACACGTGGAAATCGATTGTAACGCTGTATCACGTTTCGGTGAGCATCAGTCGGGTATAAATACCGGGTTGTTGCTCTTCGATAGGCATTCATTATTCTAATCTGGTGGAGTAAAGATCCCTGAAGATGCCTCGTTCAATCGTAGACGAAACGTCGGATAAAACCTAAAAACCATGACTGTCAACTTGGCCAAAGCTGTAAAAGCTTTCGTTTTTTATATTTATTTAAATTTTAATTCTTATCATAATTTTTCGATAGCTTATTTTTAGCTCGCAATATTTTGCGAGAACTATTAGATTTTCGACCCCTGTAAGGAATTCTTTTCTTCAACATAACGTACACAATTATTGCTTAAATTTACAAAAGTTATTTGCCTAAAACCCTATGACTTTTTAAAATGATACCCACTTAATCTTTTCAGTTTATTTCTTCTTCAGGTGTCATCTCCTATCGGAGGTTGGATATCATCATTGCCACTCTCACTCTATTTGCCGCTACTCGAAAAAGTTCGACTGAGCTACAATTGAACCACTCTCTCAAATTTCTGAACCATGAAATTCTTCTTCTTCCGATATTTCTTCTTCCTTCTATTTTACCCTAGATGATCAATCTAAGCAACTCGTATCGCTGGCCACTCATTATATGTCCAAGAAATTGCAGTTTCCTTATTTTTATGTTGTTAATTATTTCATAGTTTTTGTCCATCGCTAGCAATACTTCTACGTTTGTTTTGCTCTCCATCCAAGATATTCTCAACATCCTTCTGTAACACCACATTTCAAACGCTTGCAGTTTATTTATGTGTTCTTGTTTTACTGTCCAGCCTTCCAACCCATACTACAGTACTGAAAATACATAAAATCTTAAAATTCTCATTCTTAGTTTTAGAGTGATGTATCTGCTGCTGCAAGTTCGACTGAGCTACAATTGAACCACTCTCTCAAATTTCTCAACCATGAAATTCTTCTTTTTCCGATATTTCTTCTTCCTTCTATTTTACCCTGCATGATCAATCTAAGCAACTCGTATCGTTGGCCTCTCATTATATGTCCAAGATATTGCAGTTTCCTTATTTTTATGTTGTTAATTATTTCTTAGTTTTTGTCCATTGCTAGCAATACTTCTATGTTTGTTTTTCTCTCCGTCCAAGATATTCTCAACATCCTTCTGTAACACCACATTTCAAACGCTTGCAGTTTATTTATGTGTTCGTGTTTTAGTGTCCAGCCTTCCAACCCATACTGCAGCACTGAAAATACATAACATCTTAAAATTCTCATTCTTAGTTCTAGAGTTATGTCTCTGCTGCACAGAATGGTTTTCAGTTTTACAAACTCACATCTTGCCATTTCTATTCTCATTCTTATTTCTGTTGTTTGTTCATTATTTGTCGTTATGCATGTGCCCAAGTATTTGTATTTTTACACTTTTTCTAAATTCACACCTCGCAACTTTATGCTTGTTTGCATGTTTTGTTTTTTAGTTATTACCATATATTTAGTCTTTTTGGTGTTCATTTTTAATCCGTGTTGCTCGCAAACGTTATTTGTTTCGTTCACTAGTTCTTGGAGTTCTTCAGCGGAGCTAGCTATGATAGCAGTGTCCTCTGCAAATCTTATGTTGTTTATAGCTCTTCTGTTTATTAGTATTCCCTTACTTTTCGTGTACGATTCACTGTACACATTGAATAGCAGGGGTGACAAAATGCATCCTTGTCTCACTCCTCTTCCTATTTCAATTTCCGGACTTGTTTCGTTATCTACTATTATTTATGCGTGTTGATTCCAATATAGGTGAGTTATTATTCTTAAATCTTTGTTGTCTATGTTTTTTCTTCTTAGAATCTCGACTAGTTTTTCATGTCTAATTTTATCAAAAGCCTTCTCGAAGTCAACATAACAAATGTGTATATCGGTGTTCATATTAATACACCTCTGTGAAAGCACATTAAGTGCAAACAATGCGTCTCTGGTGCCTATACCATTTCTGAATCCAAACTGACTATCATCTATCTCCTTTTCCAGTTCTTTATAAATGCGTCCGTGTATTACTTTTAAAAACACCTTGGGTACATGGCTTATCAAAGATATTCGCTGCAGTATTTTGCATTTTTATTTTTTGGAATAGCGCAAAAGATGGAGAGTAACCATTCTCTGGGTATATTCCCCGTTTTAAATACTGTGTTGAACAGATCTAACAATATATCCATGGTATCATCATTCATGCATTTTAAGATTTCTACTGGGATTTGATCTGGACCTAGTACTTTTCCATTTTTGTTGTTTCTTATAGCTGCTTGTATTTCATCTTTCAGTATCGTTAATGCCTCGTTATCTTCTACTTTAATCTCCATCTGCTCTACTCTATTGTCTTTAAACAGGTCTTTGATGTATTCTATTCATTTTTTAAGTTTCTCTTGGGTGTCTAAGATTAGCTTGCCTTTTGCATTCTTAAGCAGTGTCGGTTCTCTCTTTCTGTTACTATGAGTTATCTCTTTTATCTTTTTGTGCATATTAAAACTATCATGTTTTCTCTGATACTATTCTATTTCTTCACATTCTTCTTGTAGCCATTTATTTTTCGCTAGTCTAATCTTGTATTTGATTTGCTTGTTTATTTATGAACTATTAAAACCTTCACTTTTTGACGCATTCTGTGTAGTCCTAAACATTTTAAAGATGTGTAAATTTAGTAACTATATATTATAGTAAATAATTTTATCGTTAATATTGACTCATATATAATCTCGGGATAAAAAAGATCTTCATTTTTTCAAACCGTGTGAAAAAATATGACATAACTCCCCTCATTTTCCTAACTCCAATAAAAAAATATTCTTTTAAACGTGAATTTTTCTCCAATGACATCGAAAGATTATTAAAAACCGACAAAAACAGATGCCAGAAAATTAAACTTGTGTTTTGTTCGAAGTTTTTACATAAAATTCATTAACCCAGTTTAAAACTTTAAACCATGATATTGACTTGTTTTCGAAAAAGAGGTGCCTGGTTAAAAATAGATTGGATGTGCCTCACGAAATTTAATTTATAAAGATATATTTTTCAACATTTGGCAATGTTGCTCCATATGATCAATGTGTAACTTACAAAATAAAAATATTAAGATTAAATGACGCAGTGTTGTCATATTGTGCAGTTAATTAACCAACGGCGATGTTAGAATTTAGAAAATTGCCATTAAAAGTACTTTTAGAATATTTGTTATATATTAATATAGTTATTGGACTTAGATTGCCTTGATTTTTGTTTGTTTATACAACCTTTCCATTGATTTTACCTCTTCTTCCTCTTCTTCTTCTTCTAGGTAGAACCAAGTTCTGTTATCTATACAATGAGGTTGAAATCCAGCTGTCTCTCCATCTTTTGGGGGGCCGTCCAGGCGGCCGTTTGGTGTTTGGTTTCTCTCTCATCACGGTTTTTGCTAGTCTGTTATCGTCCATTCATTCCACGTGATCTCTCCACTGCCTACGACGGTTTCGAACCCACTTCACAATATCCCCCACTCCGCTGTCCTCGCGTATTTTTGCGTTTCTTATTCTATCTCTTAAACTTGTTCAAGTAATCATTCTCAGCGTTTTCATTTCTGTGGTTCTCATAATTTGTTTTGTCTTTGTGGTTTCATTTCTTGTTTCTGCGCTGTAGGTCAGTATTGGTCTTACACAGACCTTGTAAATTCTTGCTTTGCTCTCAACCGTCATATGTTTATTGTTCCAGATTATGTCTCTTAGTTGGCCTGATATCATGGCCGCTTTGTTGGCCTGTGTGCGTACTTCTTCCGTTACTGCCCTGTTACTTGTTATATGTGCTCCTAGGTATTTAAACTTCCCAACCTGTTCGATATGTTTGTCATCAACCATTAGTTTGCATCTTACCGGTTCTTTTGCTATTACCATTTCTTTGGTTTTCTCCACAGATATCTTCATATTATGCTGTTTGGCTGTTCGATTGAGATGGAAAAGCATTCTTTGTAAGTTGTCCTCGCTATCTGCTGTCAAGGCAACATCGTCTGCAAAGCATATAATCTGAACGGTGTTGTGTCCCATTGGGTACCCAATATTTGTGCTTTTTACCTCATCTATGATTTCGTCCATGATTACATTGAAAAGTGTTGGACTTAGGCTATCACCCTGTCTTATTCCTATGGATAGGGGGATTTCCTCTGTTAGAGTGTTATTTGTTTTAATTACCATGGTTGTTTTGGAATTCAATTCGTATGTTGTGCGTATCATTGCTTCGTCTACTTGTTTTCTTCGCAGTAATTCTGTAATGTGTTCCACTTTGACTCGGTCGAACGCTTATGATAGGTCCACAATCTATCGTATTCGATAGATTTTTCAACCAGCTGTCTGATAATAAATATGCCGTCTATAGTAGAGCGGTTATTCCGGAAGCCCTGCTGTTCTTCGCACGTCCCTAACTTGTCTACGATCCGTTGTGACAGTATTTTGGTTAACAATTTGGCTGAACTGTTCAGTAGGCTGATTCCTCTGTAGTTTTCGGGTTGTTTCTTTGATCCTCTTTTGTGGATCGGAATTGTGATGCTTTTTCTCCATCCGTTGGGTACTGACGTTGTGCGGAGTATTTTTTGAAATAGAACAGTGAGCTCTGTGACAAGGCTGGGGCCTCCGTACTTTAGCATCTCATTCATAATTTGGTCGGTACCAGGTGATTTTCTGTTTTTTAATTTCTTAATTGTCAGGTGCATCTTTGCTTCACTGATGTTAACATCTGTTAGTTCTGTGATTTCTTGTTGGTTTTCATCTACGTTGTTTTCTGTAGCTGGTGCCTGGAGTAAGTCCTTAAAATGACTGACCCATTGTTGGCTGTCGATTGGACTTAGTTGAACGTATTCATTGATTGTTTTTTTTCTTTTCCTCAGCATGTTCCATATTTTCTTTTGTCCTCCATATAGGTCGTGTTCCATGTCTTTTGAATACTTTTCCCAGTATTCTTTCTCTTTACCTCTATAAGTGAATTAATTGAGCATGAAAGAATAATTTATCGATTTTCGTATCAAGTAACATATTTTCTCACTATATATATTTCAATTAACATAATTTGCCGTTTTTTTTTTTATTTTTACGTTTAATCTCCCTGCTTCTTTAAACATTTTTATTTATTTAGGTCAAAAGCTATTGAAGCAAAAAAAATTGGCTTCTAAAGTATTAATGTTTTTTTTTCTGTAATCAGCCTTTATATCATAAAAAAGTATTTTTCCTTCGGTTATTTGATTTGGTAACGCGGAATACGCCATTTTTATAATTAAATGTAAATGTTGATTGGCTCAGTGAAAATCACTCAGAAAGCCTTTGGTGAAATATCGAAAAAAACTGGCCCGAAATATTTTTTCTAATTATTATTTATAAGGGGACTTTTTCAGGGGTTAACATCCGATTTGTTTCATGCTATATATTGGAATATACTGAAAAATATCCAATACGTTTTATTTGTCGCTCCAGAACTGCATTTCTAGGTGGTGATAACTACCCCTAAAGTACATTGCTAAAAAATTATAATTTATAAGGCTTATTTTTTCGTGTAAAATCATTTACATATTATTAAGTTTGCAAGAGAGGAATGGATTTATGTCATTTTTTTCAGGAAAAACTAGCTTTGCATTTTTTTATAGGAGTGAAACATTAGTTTTTCACTGTTGTCTTTAAATAAATGTAAAAATTTACTTAATTCGGTAAAAGACTTGTTGATTGTACATGAATTTAAACAAAAAATTTGACCTGTATCGTTTTTCTACAAAAAAATTTTCACGGGGTTAACAACCCCTTTTTTAATTTTTTGAAAACAGATCCATCAGGTACATTAAGTATATCCATGAAGTGAAAATGTGCCATTTCGAAGAGTTAAACTACTTCTTTATGAAAAAAAAATTCAAAAAGGCAGTCTCTGATTCCGCCTATTCTATGATATGTATACAACTCAGGCGCGGATCCAAGGGGGGGCGGTGGGGTCGATCGCCCCCCCCCCAAGAGCTCTGAGTTCAGGATAATAGACCCGATTTTGCCTCTTATATATATACTATAGTTTATTCAAAAACTAGAGAGAGTAATAAATTATTTTTTTCGCAAACTACTTGTGTTCTTTAGACCGGTGGCAAAATCTATTAGACACATATATTTTTCATAGGAATGAGTTAGAAATTTTATAATCAAAATGACCGGTCTATAATAATGGACTATTTGGGTTGGATAACAATAGATATTTGGAAGTGTGAAGTTTTGAAAAGGATTTTAATTTTTGTCATAGGCATCGGAAGGAGGTTTATTTTATCACTAACTATTTATGCCATAGAATATTATTTCGGTAACAACCTTAAAATAAAAAGTTTTTATAATCTTATTTTATTTCTTAAGATTTCTTAATAATTCACATACATTACCAAATGTAGATAATTTTGACATATTTAACACAAATCACAACTGTATTTTTATTATTTTTAATTGTGACATTTGGGCACATTCAGACTAAAACATAGCCTTATTCTCTCAAAAAATTCTAAGTTATAATTTAAATACCTACAAAATACCCACTGTCAAAAATACAAAAATATTTTATTATTAATTAAAAACATTTTTAGGATATTTGACGTTTCAGTTTATTTATTTCTTAAACCATCTGCCGAATTACAATTAAACCCTAAAAAGGGATTCGAATATAATTAGTTTTTATATGTTACAGTTAAAATTAGACCTACTTATTTTTCTTTCTATTGTACTGATATCTTAATTTAATTTATGGAAATCCGATAGCCCTCTCGATGCTAATTCTACACGCTTAAGAAAAAGACACAAATACAATAATAAAGTAATAAAAAAACTTACGGCTAATTGTAATTAAATATATATATAAAGTTAAAGAAAAATATATAAAAAATTAAAAAAATATATAAACAGCATGAAACAATAAAATACAACGAAAACAAAAATTTAAATAATAATTTGTTTTTACACTGGTAAACAGTACGTATCTAATTCCTAATCAAAGTCAGTGAAGCTATCTTCGTTCAAATTAATTATAATTGGTTCCTCTATGTCACAGATCATGAGATTAAGTGTCCACATTTTGTTTTATTCTTTTATAATATAAATTTTTTCCAATTTTCCGCAGTAACTTTATTCAAAAAAATCTTTCAAAAATTCAGTTAAATTACTAATTTTATAAATTGTGTTATGTCTAGCAACTCTACCGTTTATTTGAGAGAGATATTTCCTTCTCCAACGGACAGTTTCCGGACGATCTATAAGCACAGATTTTCTATCTGGTTTTTCCCAGCAAAAATTAAGTTCTCTGAGCAATTTCCAGAGATCAGTTTTTTAATTTCAGGTAAATCGTGATCACTGATTTTAGTTAGAATTTTGTCGACGGTTGGAATCTGCTTCTTATAATAAAATGTATGTACAACTCCTTTTATTGCAGTTTTCATCTCTTCTTCCAACGAGGTTTTTCTTCCGCCTGTGATCGAATATGGCTTGGGAGTACTAACAATTCCAGTGGTCATAATGGAACACATCTCAAAAGAACTTTTAACATTATTATCTAAATATTGATTTCTTAAGGCATCGTAAACATTCGTCGTAATAAGTTTTTCGTTTAACGATTTATTCCAAAATAGGTGGAAGCCATGTCTTTTGGATCTCAAATAATATATAAAAACAAGCGCAAACAAGATAAATCACTAAGGACACACTGTAAGGTGTACTTTGCTCACTGACAGAAATTAAATTAAACTATGAGAATTTTATTGTTGTAGTAAATTTATAAAAGCTTATTATTAAATATAATTAGGTTTACAGCTGTCCTCAGTTACCTGCGGCACTGGAGCAGGTACGTTGGAAGTTTCGGTAGCAGTTTTATTACTCTCTCTAGTTCTTGAATAGAGTATAGGAATGTGCATTTGTTGGGGATCTTCTAGAGCTGGTTATTGGTCTCAGTGGTATGTTCGTGGTATGAATTTTCGGTAGTCCATAAAGATGTGGTGGCTTACTGTAGTGTGATGTGAGCGCCGATCGGAGGTTGTTAGATTTTTGACTCTACAGATTTAGTTGGGTCTCGAGCTGGTTGTCTACATTTTCCTTTTTCCACGATATCTCCGATCTTTTGGTCGTATGTTACGATGTCCATGATCACCGTTACATTTCCCTTGTCCGCTGGTAGAATCTTTATAGATTCATCCTTACGAAGTTTTTTTAAAGCAGATGTTTTTAATTTGGAGAGATTCTGAACGGAATTTTTCTTATCTTTCAAGGTAGATTTTATTTTCCACCTAAACTCATTGGAATGGTTTTCGTCGACTTGTATCGTTCCTGCAGAGTTTTTGATTAATTGAGGATGTTATAAATAACTTTAGAAAAACGACCAGTGGACAGCAAGAAACACATTCCTTCTTCACAATTCCGTACATTAAAGGAACTTCGGAGAAAATAAGACGAATTGTCAAAAGTTATAACATAAAAACGGCCTTTAAATCAGGAAATACGCTTAGAGCTCATTTAACAAAAACGATTCCAAAAACTACCAATAATAAAGAATATGTTTACAAATTTCCATGTGAGTGTGGTGAAAAGTATATTGGAGAAACCAAACGACCACTAAAAGTTGGAATTAAAGAACATAAAACTCATACACAGAAAGAGGAAACGTCGAGATCAGGTTTTGCAGAACACGCCTGGGATAAACAACACCATATAAAATGGTCTGAAGCTGGGGCAATATATATGGAACCCAACATGAAAAAGAAAATTTATAGAAGCAGCTTACATTAAAAATAATAACGGAATCTTCAGTAAACTCAGTGTTAAAATACCTAATCTTTGGCAACCACTACTTCGTAACATCAAATCACTGAGGTGTGTACAGTGAAGCGAAAATTTGCGCTTCAATGGACACAGTCTCTATATAAGCTCGTGGCCTTAAGACAGAACATTCAATTTATACTTGATAACCATTAGAGATACAACTTAATCGAAACGTCGTAAAAACAGACAAAAATTAAGACAATGCAAGTCCGACAACTACATTTTAGTCAATCTTGAACATTGTCTACAACCTTCAAACAAAGCTGGCCCTTACTGAGAAAATGAGATATATCGATCCCTTTTTAGAAACCTAATAATATGCAAGTGATTTTGCAGGGAAAAAGGAAGCCTTTTAAATTATAAGTAAGAAAAAAAAAACGATTTTAGAGATAAACTTTGGGGGTGGTTATTACCTCTTAGAAGTATAATTTAGGACGTAAAAAGATACATGTCAATGTTTTTTGGTATACTTCATCCTGCAAAAGTTTGCATGTTAGTGTGTATTTAAAAGATTGAAAATCAAACTACTCAAATAACGCCATGTAAAACTTGATCGACCTACTAATTTAAACCAAAAAAATTATCAGCAAAAGTGAAACAAAAAGGTTCGTTAAATTTTAGTCCGCTTTATAAACAAGAGATGTATTTTAATCTTCTCCCTGTTAAAATTTAAATATTCGATTTGTAATTTAACAGGACCCTAATTCGTTAATCCAAAAATATCGGGTGACACAGCATCGTTTTTTGTGATCATTGATCTCATTGTACGATTTACGAGGGTAGTTTGATAAGTAACTTGGTTCACATACTAATAGATGGCGCAAAAAAAAATCATAAGAAAGTTTTACTAACATTAGGTAATTTGCGAAGTAGTAGGTATCTGTTGGACTTCCATTGTCTTTATTTTTGTTGAATATCACGACGTTTCGGCTAGTAGTTATCACTAGCCGTTTTCAAGTGAAACTGTTTCACTTGAAAACGGCTAGAGATAACTACTAGCCGAAACGTCGTGATATTCAACAAAAATAAAGACAATGGAAGTCCAACAGATACCTACTACTTCGCAAGAAACATCATTGTCTATGACCTTCAAATTAGGTAATTTGTATCAGACTGTTCGACTTTGGATAAATAAATTTACCTCCTCCTGGAGCTCCAAAATCAGCCAATACACCCGAAATTATGGATGAAGTCCATGATTTAGTTTTAACCAATAGACGAGTAAAACTCTGCAAGTTAGCATCTTAACTGAGGGGCTCAACTATATTTGCATAATGAATTACACATAGCAAACCGATTCCGAGAAGAACAAGATCAGTTTCATCAGCCAGAAAGACGGCGACGTTAGTTTTCTGAAAAGCAAAAGGAATTCTAATTGACTACTACGAAAAAGAAAAAAACACTACCAAAGAATACTATGCATCACTTTAGAAACGATTTAGGGCGGCAATAGCAAAGAAATTCCCGGAAATTACTAAAAAAAGGTGTTGGCTTCACTAAAACAACTTGCATCAAGCTATATTGTTGAGCAAAAATCGACCATCGTGCCTTTTCATCAGATCTAATTCCATCGAACTACCATCTATTCCCGAAACTCACAACTTTCCTAATAAAACGAAACATAGAAAATTTCAGTCAAATGAAGTATTCATACAGAAAATCAATGAATGTTTTAAAAGCCTCGTAGGAGCTTACTTCCGAGAATCACGAAGTTGGAGAAACGTTATTTATCAAACCACCCTCGTATTTAACCATCAGAACTCTGGAAAGGGCACGACTCTTGAGAGATAAAATATTTTTTAATTAAAAAAAAGTTGTTAAGTATGTAATTTAAGAATTTTTATTTGTTTATACATTATTATATTAAAAGGAATTTTAAAAACAATAGTACATGGAACTCATTAAGTTACAATAATTTATCCGCTTAAATCAATTATTTACAAAAAATTATTCCAAAAACAAAAATATTAGGCGGATTTTCACAGCCAGTTGATTTAGAAATCTTATTTTTGTAACAAAAGCAACTAAGTTGTCTCCCCCGTTATTTCTTGAGTGAGAAAAAATCCAAACCATAAATTAAACGGTATACAAATCCAATACAATCGTCTAGTCTAGTCTAATTATTTGCTCGTGTATCAGTTTTTTTAAAAAAGGAGTAACTTTCTAAAAAAACTTTTATTGCTGGTCTTTGAGAGCGATATATTTACAAAGCTTTATTCAAAGTTTAATATTAAAAATTACTTTATCAATTTTAATGTTTTTTTATATAAAACTAGCGACCCGCCCCGGCTTCGCACGGGTGCAATGCTGATACTAAATACACTACAGAAAAACTGTGACTATTTATTTTATTTTTACAACAATTATTACATCGGCCTCCGACGCGCTATTTATAGGCACGCTGCCGCCGCCCCGGTCGGCCAGTACCGCCGCAAGCGCTACTTCCCGCAATTTTAAATCTGTAATATCTTCGAAAATATTCATTTAAATCTTGTGCTGTAAAGGACCATATAGATCTATATTAAATTGTTCGCATTTTACTTCATTCATACGCGGAGCTGCATATAGTTGTACGTTTGCTGAATGTGATTTCAGCACTACAACGGCATAATGTGGATATATCCACTACTATTGCATCTCACACGGAGGAATCCGTAAAAACCGCATAAACATATATACGCCATCCGGCGGGAGGTCGGCGAAGCCGCGTTCAGTATTTGCATGCTTCCTTCAGTCTGTCCTCTGCACAGCCAGGTGCATGTCGGTACCCTGATGAGTCTAGTAGAGACGAAACATGTACCTCTGCCGTATCACTGTGGCGGGGAGGGTAAGTTTTGACTTTCTTCTCGGTATGGTGGTACAGGTAGGCCATCATCTCGATGGTGGTGGAATAGGATGAATTGCGTTTTGTAAAAATTTATTCTAACTGTGCAACCTCTAACACAGAAAGGATATGATGGAGAGAAGTTTGCATTTACTGTTCGCATTTTACTTCATTCATACGCGGAGCTGCATATAGTTGTTGTACGTTTGCTGAATGTGATTTCAGCAGTACAACGGCATAATGTGGATATATCCACTACTATTGCATCTCACACGGAGGAATCCGTGAAAACCGCATAAACATATATATATATATATATATATATATATATATATATATATATATATATATATATATATATATTTATATATATAAAGGAGAAGTAGTCGAGATTCACTAGTCAAGAAACAATATTTCAAACTAGAGTTATTGGGGATGCAGTCTATTTGAATTTGTAGGCCTTGGTAAGGAGAAAAACCCTTTTTTTTTATTCTGTCAAGCTTTCCAGAATTTATTTATCTCTTCTTCACTTCATCTCTAGAATTATTAACTAAATAGTTAGAGTATTAACCTAACTTAAAATTATTAAGTAATTCACCAATGTGGTTTAAATATTAAACAAGTACACGTTTGAAAAACAAGGAAAAAAAAACAACATTAGCACTTTTTAACTGTATTTAGAGGCATATTTTGATAAAATTGTAGAAATTCATTGAAATTCTAGAAAGTTCGAAAACAGCCAAACATCCTACTTGACTATTCCACCATTTTATAGTGACACCTGTCATGTATCAACCGGAAAGTGTCGTGAGTGGCATAAGTGGTGGGGGAAAATACGGATCCGTAAACAGTCAAGATTTAGCAAAAATAGAAAATAAATTTAAGAAATTACTTGCTTGATATTTTTTACATAATATAAGAGAATTCAATAGAAAACCTATTCATCTGGACACAGACTGTCCAGGAGGCTCAAATACTTTTCTTTTTCCAACTTTAAAATATAACTGTAAATGGCACTCTCATTTTTTTTATTCATGGTGTTATTTTGTTGCTTAATGTACACCATTTCAAGGAAGAGCCTTTTGTGATAAGCAAGGATTCTTTCCAGAATCTCAGTGCCATCCCAGTTAATGATGTTATTATGGTGAACAACATGTTCAGCCAGAGCACAAGAGGGCAAACCTCTATTAATATCACTACGATGGGAAGTGAGTCTGCCTTTGAGGCTTCTAGAAGTCTGGCCTATATAAACTAATTGACAGTTGGAACAGGTAACCTTATAAACTATGCAGGACGTCTCATTTAGCTGTAATGGCGTTTTGGTTTTAGAATAAATTTTAGAGAGAGTAAGTTAGTGTTTTCGTGCTATTTTAATATCTGTATTTTTAAACATATTCATCAATTTGTCAATAAGATTTTCTATATGCGGTAGTATGTGGAAAAACTGAATTTGTACTGTTACATTTGAAAGAGTGTTAACTGGGCTTAAAGACTGAGTATGCAACAGAGACGGTTGAGAAGGTATTTCAAAGATGTTTTCCGGAATATTGTATTTAGTATTATAAAGAAATTTTTAATAATGTTGTTAGGGTAATTTTTTAATAATGTTGTCAGGGTAAATGGTGGATTTGAAAATAAATCAGAAGCTTGAAGAGGTTATGTTATAATTTGTAAGCTTTAATTTTAATTTTTGGTTATAATTATTGGTTAACTTGCTTTATATTAAAAAAATAATATTTAGTTTCTTATATTTTATTTTAATGGAATCTTCAAGTAATTTACGTTGAAGTATAATCAAAATGTCTTTTATGACGACAGTTAGATATTTGTTGGTGGATCGTAATAATGCTTCAGAAAGCACTTTATCTAGTTCAGATGAAGAATGGAATGCAGTTTTACAAAATCGGGAAAAGCGAAAACTTAGGCCATGTGTTATTGATTATGAGAATGTTATTAATCGTTATTCAGATGAAGAATTTATAAACCATTTTAGGTAAATGTTATATAATTACTACATTCTATAAATCTACTTGAATTCAAAATAATTAAATATCAAAACTGACACTTTTTAATTATTTTGTTCAAGCAGGGAAGGTGTTATTTTTCAAAAATGATTAATATTGTGATTGTGTTGAAAATAACTGAATACGGTTTATGGTTCAACACCATCTTTAAATTTAAATAAACTGTGCCAAAATTCTCAAAGTCCACTTTGACCCACCTTTTCAGATGGGTTGTTGTGAGCTCGACGTGAGCGAAACGTCATTAATGACGTTTTCGCCGCTTCCGCAACGACCTTAGTCGTCATGTGGAACGGCTGAAGGAATATTTTGCGCGTTGTGAGCACCTAGTGGAATGCAGCCACAGTACATCAGTTCCCATGTTTTCAAAAAATCTAGAGAAATCAATAATTTCTTAAAACTGTAACGTCTTCTGCCTCCTAAACAAAGCAATGTTTAATGTAACTAAGTTGGCTCAAATCGACCTATTTTGACATCAAGAATATGTCAGCAAACATTTACGTAATTTCCGATATATATATATATATATATATATATATATATATATATATATATATATATATATATATATATATATATATATATATATAATATCATTTTCTTCTTTTGTCTTTTTTTGGGATTAGGTTCTTTATTTAACAAAAAATCAAAAACAATTTGACGATTCGCCCTTTATTTAAGGCATTCTCCAAAATTTTTTTGCTTTTTTAATTATTGATCTTCCTAAAAATATTTTTATATAATTAAAAACATTCATACACAGACATATTTACAATTTCAAAAAGCAAACAACACTTTAAAAAACTAGTCAAATTTCTAAAAAACTATTAAATTTTACCAGTACATACCTTGACATTTTGCTTATTTAGTAATAATGAAATGAAATTTGTAATGTCGTCTATTTGGGTACTTAGGATACATGGAATGCGAGTGTGTTTTATTTTTTATATTCTAACAACGGACCAAAAAAACGAAAGAAAGCATACATTTAATTTTATGATTAAGAGGATATTCAATTTTTGATTTATTAAGAGGATCGAATATTTAATATTTTTCTTTAAATTAGGCTGGTGTAAATATGCCTCAAATTTCCTATATCCGTTCGGTCGTTAACAGTGTTTTTATCTTTTTCAATTTCGATCATTTCCTTCATCTGCAATTTTTGTTAATTCATATCTTTGTTCTTAATTATGGTATTTTTATAATCGAAGGTATGTTTTTCATCTTGTGTGTGTTTGTTTAACACTGTTGAGGCGTTTTTCGTGTATTTATGACCATTTAATCTGTTCTTTAGAAATTGGCTTGTCTCTATCGTTTATCAAAATTCTTATCGGAATGTATTTCAAATATTACAGGAAAAAACGATTTTTTTTATTAAAGATTCATTCGCTTTAAAAAAATGTATTAATACAGTAAATCTACCCGAATTACAGACTCATTTCGCTAGATGGCATATCTTTGTATACCAAATCAACTTGTCCATACTATTTTAGCAGAAACATGGGAAAATTTTAAGAAACATACATCATTATCAAAAAACAACTTTATGGATGCTGTTGACCTAGTCCTAAACACAAATTACTTTCAGTATGAAAACACAATTTACCAACAACTCGATGGATGTGCTATGGGATCACCAATTTCATCCACCATTGCTCAGTTAGTAATGGAATATTTAGAGGAAAAAGTTTTAGAAAAATTAAAATTCAATATAGTATTTTTCAACCGGTTTGTCGATGATTGCATAACAGACATGCCACAGGATAAAATGAATGAAATTCTCCAAGAGTTTAACAGTTTTAACGAAAAATTACAATTCACGTCCGAAACAGAAAGTAATAATAAAATAAATTTTCTAGATATGACACTTATACGCAGAGGAAACAAAATTTTAACTGAATGGTACACCAAATCAACTTGGTCGGGTAGATATCTAAACAGTTTCTCAAGTCACTCAAAAACCCAAAAAAATTGTGTTATAATCGGTCTGACTGACCGTGCCATCTCTCTAACGTCTCCAGAATTCCGACCAAGAATACTGCAAAAGTGAAAAATACGCTAATAAACAATAATTTCAGTGAAAAGACTATCACCGAAATAATAAATAAACGAACATATAGACTTTATTATAACCTTATAACAAGGAATATACAACATAAACAGCAAAAATATGTAGCATTATCTTACACTAGTGAACTGTCAGAAAAAATAAAACACATTTTAAAAAAGCATGATATTATCGTATGCCACAGGTCTCATAATAAATTAAATACACTATTTACTGATTTAAAAAGTAAAACTCCTCTCATGAATAAGTCAAATGTAGTATATTCGATCCCATGCTCAAATTGTCCTAAAAAATATATAGGCATGACAAGCCAATTGCTAAAGAACAGATTAAATGGTCATAAACACACGAAAAACGCCTCAACAGCGTTAAACAAACACATACAAGATGAAAAACATACCTTCGATTATAAAAATACCATAATTAAGAACAAAGATATGAATTATCAAAAATTGCAGATAAAGGAAATGATAGAAGTTAAAAAAGATAAAAACACTGTTAACGACAGAACTGATATAGGAAATTTGAGGCATATTTACATCAGCCTAATTTAGAGAAAAATATTAAATATTTGATCCTCTTAATAAATCAAAAATTGAATATCCTCTTAATCATAAAATTAAATGTATGCTTTCTTTCGGTTTTTTTTTTGGTCCATTGTTAGAATATAAAAAATAAAACACACTCGCATTCCATGTACCCAAATAGACGACATTAAAAATTTCATTTCATTATTACTAAATGAGCAAAATGTCAAGGTATTTAACTAGTTTTTTTAAAATGTTGTTTGTTTTTTGAAATTATAAATATGTTTGTGTATGAATGTTTTTAATTATATAAAAGTATTTTTAGAAAGATCAATAATTATAAAAGCAAAAAAAAATTTTGAAGATGCCTTAAATAAACTGCGAAACGTCAAATTATTTTCGATTTTTTGTTAAATAAAGAACCTAATCCCAAGAAAAGACAAAATAAGAAGAAAATGATGTAATCTATGGCTCAAGAATCTGGAATATATATATATATATATATATATATATATATATATATATATATATATATATATATATGTATATATATACGTCAAATTATTTTTGATTTTTTGTTAAATAAAGAACCTAATCCCAAGAAAAGACAAAATAAGAAGAAAATGATGTAATCTATGGTTCAAGAATTTGGAATATATATATATATATATATATATATATATATATATATATATATATATATATATATATATATATATATATATATGTATATATATATGTCAAATTATTTTTGATTTTTTGTTAAATAAAGAACATAATCCCAAGAAAAGACAAAATAAGAAGAAAATGATGTAATCTATGGTTCAAGAATCTGGAAAATATATATATATATATATATATATATATATATATATATATATATATATATATATATCGAGTGACTATGGTATGCACGTCTACCTGACACTTCCTCACCAAACAAAAATTTTAGGTTATTACATCAAATCAGACACTAAAGTCGGTTCATTGATGATTTCCAAACATAAGAAAGCAACGATTTCAAACACAACCTACTTTACACGCCGCCTTGGATGTGTCTAAATACGTTAGCGCCATCCCAAATTACATTCCACGTGGAAGAAACTCGAAAATGAAAACTTCCACGTCAAGGGAACGACTCTAATTTTATTTACTCCGATCTTTTCGAAGTCTTCGGGGAGTTGGAAGGGAATTCATCAGGGCGCATTGTATATTTTGCAAGGGTTGAGTTCGGCCTTAAACAGATTTGCGTTTTTTAAATTCCAACTTTGGAAACGTAAAGTGAAACCTTTAGAGGAAAGTTTACGCTAGGCTAAAACTTTGCAGTCTGAAGTTTTACAAGAGTAGAAACAATTGAGTATGTTACGATGTAACGCTGAATAGTGGCAATCTCTTTCTTCTTGTGTGTTAAATTTAATTTCAAGTATTTTATTATTTTGTGATTTATGAAGTATTTTGTAACAAAAAATGAGTTTTTTTATACTAAGGAAAGATATATATATATATATATATATATATATATATATATATATATATATATATATATATATATATATATATATATATATATGGCATTCACGGATTCATCAGTGCGAGATGCAATAGCAGTGGATATATTTACATTATGCCGTTATAGTGCTGAAATCACATTCAGCAAACGTACAACCATATGCAACTCCGTGTATAAATGAAGTAAAATACTAACAGTAGATGTAAACTTCGTTCCATCATATCCTTTCCGTGTTAGAGGTTGCAAACGGGTAGAAGCATGCAACACTGAACGCGGTTTCGCTATGATGGAACAAAGTTTGCATTTACTGTTCCCATTTTAGTTCTATTATACATGGAGTTGCATATAGTTGTACGTTTGCTGAATGTGATTTCAGCACTACAATGGCAAAATGTGATCCATATTTCATCTCACACGGAGGAATCCGTGAAAGCCGCATAAATATATATACGCCATCCAGCGGGAGGTCGACGAAGCCACGTTCAGTGTTGCATGATTCTTTCCGTTCTGTCCTTTGCACAAATGCACAAACAGGTACATATCGGTACTCTGATGAGTCTAGTAGAGACGAAAGATGTACCTCTATCGTATTACTGTAGCGAGGAGGGTAAGTTTTGACTTTCTTCTGGATATGGTGGTAAAGGTGGGCCATCATCTTGATTGTAGTGGAATAGGATAAATTTTGTTCTGTAGCAATTTATTCAAACTGTGTAACCTCTAACACTAAAAGGATATGACGAAACAAAGTTTCCATTTACTGTTCGCATTTTACGATATATATATATATATATATATATATATATTATTTTTCTTAATTTTGTATTTTCTTGGGTTTAGGTTCTATAATTAATAAAACACAAAACGATTGACGTTTCGCCCTTTATTTAAGGCATTTTCAAAACTTCTTCCCTGACATTTTGCTGTTCTGTTTCTAAATAATGTATATATATATATATATATATATATATATATATATATATATATATATATATAATAAGGGGAAGAGTAGTTCTTGACCGACTAGTTAGAAAGGAAAACTCTAATTCTTGGGATAGCGGTCCTAGGGCTGAATGAAACTCTATTTTTTACAAACGCCAAGCTTTCAGAAGTTTATTATTTCCTTCTTCAGGGTTACAATACAGAACAGTTCTGTTGATTATAATTTTAAATTTTTCAGTATATGATATTTAATAATAAAAAGAAAATGATTCTAAATTCAAAGACTTACGTGCAAATTGAGTCCATTGTCTAAAAGCCATAAATGGACTCAATTTGCGCTTAAGTCTTTGAATTTAGAATCATTTTCTTTTCATTATTAAATATCATATATTGTAAAATTTAAAATTATAATCAACAGAACTGTTCTGTATTGTAGCCCTGAAGAAGAAAATAATAAACTTCCGGAAGCTTGGCGTTTGTAAAAAACAGAGTTTCATTCTGCCCTAGGACCGCTATCCCAAGAATTAGAGTTTTTCTATATATATATATATATATATATATATATATATATATATATATATATATATATATATATATATATATATATATATATATATATATATATATATATATGTTGATGCGGATTTCACGGATTCCTCCGTGTGAGATGCAATAGCAGTGGATATATCCACATTATGCCGTTGTAGTGCTGAAATCACATTCAGCAAACATACAACTATATGCAGCTCCGCGTATGAATGAAGTAAAATGCGAACAGTAAATGCAAACTTCCTTCCATCATGCATAATGTGGATATATCCACTGCTATTGCATCTCACACGGAGGAATCCGTGAAATCCGCATCAACATATATACGCCATCCGGCGGGAGGCCGGAGAAGCCGCGTTCAGTATGTGCATGCTTCCTTCTGATCTGTCCTTTGCATGTCGGTACCCTGATGAGTCTAGTAGAGACGAAACATGTACCTCTGTCGTATCACTGTGGCGGGGAGGGTAAGTTTTGACTTTCCTCTCGGTATGGTGGTACAGGTAGGCCATCATCTCGATGGTGGTGGAATAGGATAAATTGCGCTTTATAACAATTTATTCTAACTGTGCAACCTCTAACACAGAAAGGATATGATGGAAGGAAGTTTGCATTTACTGTTCGCATTTTACTTCATATATATATATATATATATATATATATATATATATATATATATATATATATATATATATATATATACAGTAATTTATCAGGTAGTTTTTATTTATTGTTAAATTTTCTCATGTTTCTGTATTGAATACTTAGTCTACCTTTGTAATTCAGTTTGAAAATGACTCTGTGAGTTGAAACTGCAGTCACTGTTTTTCTAAATAAATTTAGTGGTATAAAACCTAGTAGTTCCTTTTTAAACATTTCCCGAAGATCTTTTATATATATATATATATATATATATATATATATATATATATATATATATATATATATATATATATATATATATATATATATATATATATATATATAATATTTTTATTTAAAATGGTATTAGGAACTTCCTGTGGTTGTTGCGACTACATATCGAAAATTAAAGGAAATTTGTCTCTTTTTGAATTTCCTAACAATCCTTTAACATAAGCATTTGAATATTGTCAAGAATAATAAGAACAAAAATAAGTGATGAGTTTAAACTAACAAAATTAAGAAATGATTAATCTGTGTTGTACTGCAACTTCTTCTTCTGCTAATGCCTATCCGTTACCGGATGTTGGTGAGCATAATGGCTATACGGACTTTATCCACTGCTGCACGAAATAAGCCCACAGTTGTTGTTTTAAACCATACTCCGAGATTCTTCAGTCATGAGATTCTTCGTCTTCCTACACTCCTTTTGCCTTGTAGTATAAGCTGCAAAAGCCGATACGTTTCAGGATTTCTCATGCAACTTGCAAGGGAATATTCTCAGGGGTTCATCTCTAATTTGTCTTATTCTGTAATATATTGGAGTATATCAAAAAATATCCGGCTCATATTTTTTTACGTCGTTAACTGCATTTTTGGGTGTAATAACTAAGCCTAAAATGCATCCCTAAGAACGTTCCTTTCTCAATTAAAATTTAAAAGGCTAATTTGTTCCGTGTAATATCACTCATATTATTAGGTTTACCAAAAGAGATTGATACAGTACGGGCTTGTCTTCTATTTTTTTATGGGGAAGAAAACATTAGATTTCTCGCTGTTTTCATTTAAAAAAGTATAAAGTTAGTTAATTTGGTCAAAAACTCGTTAGCTTAGGTTTGAACTTGGACTTGGAGCCCTCTAGAGGTAGTTTTCACCATCTAGAAATGCAAGTCAGGAATTAAAAAAAAAAACACCTTTTTCAAAATATTATAATGTATCACAGAATAAATGAAATAAGAGACTGGCATTTTGAATTTTTTCTCATAGAGCTTTAAAAGGGCAGTTTAGCTCTTCGAAATGGTGGATTTGTACTACATACAAATAGATGTTTCGGTTAATAATGACCAGTCCTTTGAATATTGAGGTAATTCATTTTGTTATGTAAACAAATGCTCAAAAAGCACGTTAAAAACGTCGATTTTTGTCCATGAGGCACAACTTTAATCTTTAGTGTAGCTTGAATAAAAATAGTTCACATAATTAAAAAACGATGACCTTATGACTGCCAACTTCCAGGAACCCTTCCAAAACAACGTCAGACTGTGAAAATCAATTTTTAATTTATTTACCAGGGTACACAAAAAGAGGTTGTATGCTGTCCGATGTATTTTTGCCTCCTTTGTTACGAATCCGTTATCAAAATTGCTCCATCATCCTTCATTGTTTAGCAAGTCGCTAAAAAATCTTCGTAAAAGAGAAAAATTTCGCTGGTGGTACTTATTTCTTAAGCGACAAATGCCATCTTATGTTTATTTGCATCCTGAATACGAATCCATGGTTAGAATCGCTTCATCATCTTTCAATCTCCAGCGAATCGCTGAAGACCTTGCAAAAAAAAATGAGAAAGATATTAAAAACCATCGATTTTTGGTTATGAGGCACAACATTAATCTCTGCTGTAGATTGGTTAAAAATACGTCCTGGGAACACTTCCAGATTAACGAAAAATTGTTGAAAACAAGTGTTCATCGATTATCACTCGACATTTCTGATCAGCGTTTGCACAACTTCTGTCAGTGAAATGTAAGCTTAATTCTATTCCAGATTAATTAAAAATACATTGACTAATAGAACAATAATGATCTTATAGCTTCCACACTCAGAGAATCATTTAAAACCAACAAGCAACTGTTCAAAGTATGTAATTGACAATTACCCTCTAATCAACTATTACAACAATTTTTTGTATCCGCATCTCATTTGAAACTATAAAACTCAATAAATTCTAATATTTATCGTTACTTCCGGTTATATCCAGATTATATCATGTCTATTGCTAGTGATGGGAATCGTGTGAGTGCAAGATCGCATGTGCTAAGCCAAGTTTTATAAGCATCGTAATTCATTTTTAACGTATCTATAAATAATTTACATATATCAATTAGCATATAGATTATAGAACATTATAAAATCCTCTCTCAACCGAATCCGCGGTTATGGTCTTCCTTATATATTTTTTCTTGTTTCTTGTATATTTTTGTTTGTTTTTTATTTTCTTCTTTTATCTAATTTATTTATATCCTTATCATTATATTTTATTTAATCCTCACTATCATCTTCATCCCTACTTTCACCTCCTATCTCTCAGCATCTTCGTTTGGACTGAATGTAAAAAAATTATGGAAGTGCTCATAGCGAAATGACCAGATGATGGTACCTACATTAGAACCACACCTAACCAAGCGTTTACCCACTTTGTAAGAACAAATGTGTTATGTTCAAGCACAACCTGAATGCTGCCCTTACTTGTATCCATCAATTCCAAACTCTATCATCCAAGAACGCAGAATGTCGCTATGAAGTATTTCCCAAGCGACACATTTCATATTATTTTTTGGTTCCTGAATACTAATCCATTGCCAGAATAGCTCCAACATTCTTCAGTTTCTTTTCTTTTCATAAAATTTAAAAAGGTGGTAGTTAATCCCGCGATAAATTTTACTGTGAAAAGAAAACAGGTATCCATCAACTTAACTTTTCAAATTCATGGACAACCAACGAGTTCTTGACCGAATTAAATAAATTTAAATTTATGGAATGAAAATACTAAATAAAAGAGGTTTTCACCGTTATAAAAAAACAGTCGGCAAGCCCTTACTGAGAAAATGACATGTGTGAAGTCATTTTCGTAAACCTAATAATATGCGAGTGATTTTACTCGAAAAAATCAGCCTTTTAAGTTGTGATTTCAGAAAAAAAAAGCGTTGTTGACGAGAAACCAAAGTATAGTTATAACGTCCTAGAAATGCAATTCAAGACAAAACACAATACATATTTGATACTTTTTGGTGTACTTCAACATATCACAGAATGAGACAAATCGGAGGTAGACCCCTAAAAATGTTCCCTTTTTGATTTAAAATAATAGGATATGAAGTTATCTAATAAAATTTTGTTACACATATTTATAAAGAATGCTTAATGCATTTACTGACTGTGTGACAAAATTTGATCATAGACTCCTGCCAGTGACATATTGAGGTAGCGTTAGCCAATCTATCTATAACCAAATTGTTGCCACACATTAATTTATAACTATTTTAATAAACTATAATTAAATTTCACAGTAATAAAGACACTCTGGAAGTCTGGTCGTTCAACTTCTCCCTTGCAGCTTTAGTACCAAACAACTACGGTTATTTAAGCTTACCAAACCCATGACTCAGAACTTCAGGACTCAGGAAAGGCTGCTAATTAGTTGGTCAGAAGACATCTCTTATTTTGTAGGTATCGCAATAGCGCGGCCGCAAGTTAATTCGCGTGAAGGTTTTAATTAAATTGAATAAAACAAGTTTCTCAAAACACTTAAATCTATTTATCAAAAATAAATAGAAAACGAACTATTTACAGTGAGAAACTTAAACCTAATAACAATTCAAGAAAAAACTAACAGAATTGCTCTTATTGGCCGATTTTATAACCAAAAATATATAACCCAATTTAGAAAAAAAAAACACGTATAAATAACTTACCAAAATATTAAACAGAAAAAGAAATAAAACGCGAAAAACAGCTATTTATATTACTTAATCAAACCGTACGAAAATCGCGAACTGCACCACTGAAATATCACACGATAATCCCTTAATTTCACAAATTAAACAAAGTTAACTTTCTTTCCCGACGATTATACCCGTGACGTAATTATTCTACGGCACTGGTACTCACGGTACCGTTTTAACGACTTTCAAATTGTGACTGGAATTTACTATTCCTTAAACGAGTGTCTTCGAATATTACACTCCCTCGTCACCCCTTTGTTTCCCGTTTGTACCCATATTAGCCGATGGAACCCTGTAAACGTCAATTTCTTTCCCTTAAAGTTCGAAGGTTTCGATCGTTATGTGCTGAGGGCGTTAGCTATTCTATACCGAATGCTCGATTCCCGAATTGGCCTCTGAGCATCTTAATCTTAATTTTTATATGAACACAATTAATAAAACTATTCTATTTCTTTCCATAACTAAAGGAATAAGATAATATAACGTCTGTGAAAAAACCTGAGTGCCCTTTTATTCATATTGCTGGTATTTAATTCATTATTTCTTGCAATCAGGAAAAACATTCGCCATATTAGATTCCTTTCACAGATCAAACGTTATATTCCAGTATAATGAGTTTGTTCGATTATTCTTTTCTTTCCTAATAATGGGAAAATCGTTCAATATTTCAATACATTTTAACGGTATTTGATATACCATATGTTAAAAACTACCCTTATCACGTCTGGTTTTATTTACATAATCAGAGTAGGATTATTTCGACAGATTTATAGCCAAATCTTAGAAAGTGTCTTTTAGTTTTATGTCTTCATAAACTTACTGAGTTTATATATTTTTAAGAAAACATTTAAACGACAAAGATAATAAAAGTTAAGCTCGATAACTGATTTATTTTTTCTTTAGACTTTCGTGGATAGTGATAAAACATATAACTACCCTATTCCCACGGGAAATCTATTCACAGAGTGATTATTTAATTATTTATTTTAACAGAATATAGAACAGTGAAAAATAATTAACATTTGTTCCGTTACAACTGTTTCTAAAAATACATTCTATATATAGTTCTCTCAAATTATTTGGAAGATATGCAAAACAAAGTAAAGGAGAATAACCAATTAGTGTAACACACTAGAACAATTTTTTCTCTCTTGGTTTAATGAAATGCGAACCAAACAAGGTCACGAAAACTAAATCAACTTCAAAGACACCGCCAAAGCTATTGCGGCTGTAAGATAAAATAATCTGTGTAACTATTATCAGCGAGAATTTAGTTAGAAATAGTTGTATGCTCAAGGATTGTATTTTAATTAAACAACAATAATACTTTATTTCTAGGAATTGGGTGTTTTGGTACAAATTTTTAATTGGAAATATACAGGATGCCGTTAAAATAGCAAAACGAAAAAACACTATTCTGTAAAAAACATTTCTTTTTAAAGATATAAGTTTTTGATTTCAGTGTATACAGATTATCCCACAGGATTTATTAAATAGATTGTTTTTGAAATATTTCCATTTATTTCAGTAATTCTTGGACTTTTTTATTTTTCAACGTAATTTTTACTCCAACAAATTATTTCTTAACTCCTGTTGACCTTTAAAAAAGACATCATCTTTCATTTTTGTCAACTTTTTGTCAATTGATGACACAGCGAATTGCAAATATCCCAGGTACATGGTGTGTCTTATGAAACCATGGTAACGCGCAACCATAGCACGTGCTTCATTTGTGGCTGCTGATATTATATTAGATAATGAAATCGCCTTTTTCCACGAAATAATCCCTCAAAAGGTTGCATATTCGAGAAACCACTATTGAAGAAGAATGTAACTTACTAACATCGTAAATTCATTTACGAAATTGTTTAAAGACTCCTCTATTATTTCTACTCCTTATGTACTATACCTAAAGACGTTGAGGAAGCCTGTAAAAAATTGAAGACCAAATTCACGGCCGATCCTGATTCCATTCCTTCGTCTGTCGTAAAGGATTGTACTTGGGCCTTTGCTGAGCCTTTGTTTATAATTTACTAGCGACCCGCCCCGGCTTCGCACGGGTGCAATGCTGATACTAAATACAATTTTTACCACAATTATTACATCGGCCTCCGACGCGCTATTTATAGGCACGCTGCCGCCGCCCCGGTCGGCCAGTACCGCCGCAAGCGCTACTTCCCGCAATTTTAAATCTGTAATATCTTCGAAAATATTCATTCAAATCTTGTGCTGTAAAGGACCATATAGATCTATATTAAATCAACAATGTATTTAAGCTATTTAATTGGATAAGGATTAATGCTGTATTGGTTAAAATTGCTTCAAAATTTGCCATTATTTGTCGTAAAAAGTAAATGACAAAAAAATGTTATTGTGGGATATCCATGAGACATAGACATATACCATCGCGGAGTTTTGTGTAGACCTTTTCAATGTGTACAAATAATTAGTACATTATTTTGATAAATCTCGTAGGGTTCAGCCTGCGTTTGCAATGTAAGCGGAAAAAAATATGATAATTAACGACATCACATTAGAAACCTCAAAAATAACAGTATTTCTCCACTATTTAATAGATGTTATTATACATATAAACCTTCCTCTTGAATCACTCTATCTATTGAAAAAAACCGCATCAAAATCCGGTGCGTAGTTTTAAAGATTTAAGCATACAAAGAGACATAGGGACAGAGAAAGCGACTTTGTTTTATACTATGTAGTGATGCATTCAGAAATTTTTCAGACATCTGGAAGGAATAAGTCTGTCAAGTTTTTAAAAAGGATGATAGAACCAAGATCAAAAATTATCGCCCCATAGCAATAATGTGCAATTTTGAAAAGGTATTTGAGCGGGTCCTTCAGGAACAAATATCCTTTTACATAGCACCTCTTATGATCGATCATCAGCATGGTTTTGCTTCTGGAAAGTCAACCGTGATCGGTCTTTGTATTATTGCGCAGTATATCTCAGAGCGTATTGATTCTGGCATTCAAGCCGATGCGTTTGATCTACTTGATCAAAGGTGTTTTACTTTCCTAATTGTCAGACTTTGATTTTAATGACAATCTTAGTAGATTTTTTGAAAGCTACCGATTAAACCGGTCTCACTATGTTGAATGCCGTAGTCATATATCTAGTAATTTTGTCGTAATGTCGGGTGTTCCTCAAGGGTCTGTTTTAGGTCCTTTACGTACAAATTTTTAATTTTAAACTTTATTGGACGATCGATATCACTTTTTCATTTGAACACAGAATCGTTATTTTTATATTTGCTTTTTCGTTTTGTAAAATCCCTGTGCCAATTTTTCGTCTTTTCTCGAACTCAAATATCGTATTTTTAAAGTAAAAAAACCGCCCCACCTCCTCATTTTCCTTCGGTAAACTAATTTAAAAAACAAACACTTTGACTCAGGCCTGTTTGTTCTCATAAAATTCAACGCATTTTTGTCGAACATCTTCTAAGTTAAAACGGTCTGGAAGGTAGGGCGGTACGACGTTCGTATTTTTTTCTTTCCGAGTAATTTAATAAACGCCTTGGAAAATTGTCACGTAGACTTTGTTCTGTGCATAATGTAACGGAAGAGAAAAAGCGAGTCGATCTATGAAAGTCTTTCGTCTAAGAAAAATTTTTTATTATATAAAAATATGGCGTAATTTTACTGTTTAAGGTCGAATTACGTTGAAGCCAAGTTCATTTGGAGTCGAAAGATAATAATGGAATAAAGAATTTGTTTGATCTAGATACAAAAATGTTAAATTTGCACTTGAAGCCCTTATTTTAAATAAGTAAATAAGTTCATTATAATAAGTTATTTTTATAATTTAATAGTCAATAGAAACCCTTACCTTTTTTGTCACGCTCTTTCGTCCGTGCGTGTAAGACATGATTTTGTCGATAAGAAAATAAGGATTTCTGTTGAGAAAGCTACCAATATCTATCAACTCGTTATCCCTTACAAAATAACGCCCTTTCGAGTGTTTCCAAACTTCTGAATAAAAGGAAGTCAGAAGGAGCTAAATCTAAACTATACGCAGGTGTTCGCGGAGGAAGAGTTATGACTCTGTTTTGTGAATTAGCACATTGTGAACAAGGAGAACTTCTTGTGAAACAAACTAGGACATTTTTGATCAATAGTCATACGGTATTTATATATATATATATATATATATATATATATATATATATATATATATATACAGGGTGATTCAAAAATCGATCACGAAACTTAAGGGGGTGATTCTACTTGACAAAATAAGGGTAGAGCTTCATATAATTTTTTTTCAAAATGTCATTCGTTTTCGAGTTACAAGCCGTCCAAGTTCAAGTTTTTATTTTTTGTTTTTTGAATTACTCGCTTACAGGAAAACCGATTTGACTAATATTTGAAAGATAGGCTGTCTTCTGCGCTTCATCATTTTAGTAACAATTCACATTGATTGTTTGCCGCTAGAGGGCACTTTACCTACATTGAAAATTGTTTTTTTGTCATAATTTTTTAGTGTTGACTGCTACAGTAGTTTTTGGCATAATTTCTGAAAGACTGATGCCAGGCCTTTAAAAAAGGTGCTCTTTATTTACATCGCTAAACCCAACGGTTTAGACGTAAATCACCCTTAAAAATTAAGTGGTAAATTTACTTTTCTCATTTCATTACCACCAGCTACCAGGTAAATAGCTATCAAAGTATACTAGAGCTGTCAGTTTAACATCAAATAAATTCGCTTTTTAAACTATTTAATTTATAATCTTAAAATAACTAATAATGGCTAATCACCAATATTCAAATATCGAATATTGTGATATCCATTTTTGTTATGGAAAAGCAAATGGTAATGCAGAGTTGGCAAGAAGATATTATATGGAGAGTTATCCGGAAAGAAATATCCCTCATGCTCAAACATTTTCCAGTGTGCACAGGAGGCTTGCGGAATGTGGTTCCTTTAAAAGTTATAATGGAAATAGGGGAAGACCTAGAACTGCTAGAAACGTGTAACAAGAAGAAAGAGTGCTTGAAATTATTGAAGATAATCCAGGTATTAGTACTAGAAAAATTGGGAATGAAGTGCGGCTCTGTCAGGCTAGTTCATGGAGGATACTAAGAGAAGAACAACTCTACCCGTTTCATTCAAAAAAGGTGCAGGCTCTTTATGACGATGATCGGCCGAGACGGTTGGAAATGTGCAATCAGATCCTAGCTAAGTATGAACACGATAATCGATTAATTGGCGTCATATTATTCACTGACGAAGCTGGTTTCACTCGTGATGGCATAACAAATCTACACAACATCCACACATATGCTTACGAGAACCCAAACAATGTGGTAGAAACGAAACATCAGCGTAGATTTTCACTAAATGTGTGGGCAGGGATAATAGGAGATTACCTTATTGGTCCTCATTTCTTTGATGGCCCATTAACTGGTGACGTATACTTAGATTTTATCCAAAATCGTCTCCCATTGTATCTGGAAGATGTGCCATTGGAAGTAAGGGCCAACATGTGGATCCTCCAAGACGGAGCTCCGCCCCACTTTAGTATACGTGTCCGACAGTATTTGAATGCAACGTATCCTGAGCGATGGATAGGACGAAGTGGACCATTGGCATGGGCAGCGAGGTCACCAGACCTTAATCCTATGGATTTTTTCTTTTGGGGTCATTTGAAACAATTGGTGTACGATATTCCAGTAATCAACGTCGAGGATCTTCGCTTCAGGATAATCGAAAAGTGCCAAATTATTAAAGAAACACCAGAAATTTTTCATCGAGTTAGGCGACATTTTTTGAAGAGTGTTAGGAAATGTATGGAAGAAAATGGGGGACATTTTGAGAATCTTTTTTAGTTTGTTTAGTACTGTTTCATTAATTTTTATCAATTAAATGTATATCGCAATAATCCATAATATGAATATTTACTGATTAGCCATTATTAGTTATTTTAAGATTATAAATTAAATAGTTTAAAAAGCGAATTTATTTGATGTTAAACTGACAGCTCTAGTATACTTTGATAGCTATTTACCTGGTAGCTGGTGGTAATGAAATGAGAAAAGTAAATTTACCACTTAATTTTTAAGGGTGATTTACGTCTAAACCGTTGGGTTTAGCGATGTAAATAAAGAGCACCTTTTTAAAAGGCCTGGCATCAGTCTTTCAGAAATTATGCCAAAAACTACTGTAGCTGTCAACACTAAAAAATTATGACAAAAAAAAACAATTTTCAATGTAGGTAAAGTGCCCTCTAGCGGCAAACAATCAATGTGAATTGTTACTAAAATGATGAAGCGCAGAAGACTTAGCCTATTTTTCAAATATTAGTCAAATCGGTTTTCCTGTAAGCGAGTAATTCAAAAAACAAAAAATAAAAACTTGAACTTGGACGGCTTGTAACTCGAAAACGAATGACATTTTGAAAAAAAAATTATATGAAGCTCTACCCTTATTTTGTACCCTTAAGTTTCGTGATCGATTTTTGAATCACCCTGTATATATATATATATATATATATATATATATATATATATATATATAAATACCGTATGACTATTGATCAAAAATGTCCTAGTGTGTTTAACAAGAAGTTATATATATATATATATATATATATATATATATATATATATATATATATATATATATATATATATATATATAATATCTCGGTGGGACCACATTTTTTGGAAAAATGTTATGTACAAAAATTATAAGGTAGTAGGGGGACCAACTAGTAATGGCCTTGAAAATGACTCTGGCTGTGTTCTTCAAGGTTATTTGAAGGTCAACTTTAGAATTTTAAATAGGACCCCCCTATTTTAATCCCGGAAATGAAAAGGGCGGGAAATTTTTCTATCAAATATGACCTTAACCTTAAGGCGAAGGTCAAATATCAAGGTCATTAAAGGTCAAAACAAAAAAGATCGCAATATTTCGTGAAATGTTTCGTATAAAAGTTGTTGGGTAGCACGGGGGTTGAATGGTCACTATCATTTGAAAATAACCTTGACCTTAAACGTTAAGGTCGTTTGAAACTCAATTTCAAAATTTGAAAAGATAATTTGAACAGCGCAAAATATCGTGATATATTAGAAAATCAACTTCCCCTTTTGCTTGAAGACACACGCTTAAATGTAAAGTAACAAATATGGTTTCAACACGATAAATATCCAGCGCATTATTCCCAATAGGCTAGTCAAGTATTGGATCGTGAATTCAATTGGTGGTGGATTGGTAAAGGAAGTCCAGTGAAGTGGCCTGCAAGATCGACAAACCTTACGTTACCAGACCTTTGTTTATTACATTATTTAAAGAACGAAGTTTATAAAGACGTGCGAACAAGTCGTGAAAAAACAGCAAATTAGAGATGCTTGTGCCAAAATAACACCTGAAATGCTCCGCAGTTGTGTGCTATATTTGAAAGTGCTGGTCCATAAGTGTTTTGAAATTGAAAGTAACCATTTTGAGCACTTATTGAAATAAATTTTTATGATACCTTTAACATGAACATACAAAATGACAAGGGACGAGGGAGCTCATAGAAAACAAGTACCCCGATGGTGGGAGGTGAGGGAACTCACCGAAAAACAAGCACCTCGATGGTGAGAGACGCGAGGACACCGAAAACCAGTACCCCGATGGCGAAAGGCGAGGGGACTTACCTTAAACAAGCACCCCGAAGAGAACTAAATCATGCACATAGTTGTACTAAGTACAATTTTTGCTAGCAATTCTGAACCAATGAATTCTTTCAAATAGCCCGGAAGATCGAGATCAAGGTAATGTTATAGCAACTTTGCAATCTTACAACTTTACTATGAACCATTTAATAAAATAATGACGTTGAAGATCTTCGTTTGACCTTAAAATGACCTTGATATTAGATCTTAACCTTGAGGCCAAGGTCATATTTGATGATGAAATTACAATGAAATTGATCGGTCTTTCTATTTCCGGGGGTTAAAATGGGGGTTTCATTCGAAATTGGGATTCAAATGACCCTTGAAGGTCAAGGTCAATGTTATTTTAAAGATCACTATCATATAGCCCCCGTGTGACTTAACAACTTTGGTACGAAACATTTCACGAAATACTGCGATTTTTTATTTGACGTTGAAATGACCTCATATTTGACTTTCATCTTGAGGTCACGGCCATACATGATGGTAAAATTTTCCACCCTTACCATTCCCGGGGTCGAAATTGGGAGGTCCCATTTAAAATTCCAAGGTTCACCTTCAAATAACCTTGAAGGATAAGGTCAAGGTCATTTTTAAGGGCACTACTAGTTAGCCCTCTTGCCACCCTATAACTTTTGTGTAACATATTTAAAAAAATACATCATTTGATCCCACTGAGATATTCCGTTGTCTCAAGATAAATGACGTACCCTGTATATATATATATATATATATATATATATATATATATATAAAATTTAATAATACTACCTTATTAAATGGAATCGCTTACCACTCTCCCTTGGACGTTGGTCGACTCGTTGAAATCTTTTCTTATCTGGAAAAGTATGATTAGGATATCTGTCGTAATATAACCTCCTGTCTTCCAAAGCTAACCAATAGTTAAAGGAATGTAAAAAACATTGTCCCAAATTCTTATCATACAGGGCGTAAAAATGGGGTCATGAGTATCACTAGTCCGTCCTTGCAGCTGTGAGTAATTCACAACACTTTCTTGGATAGTAATTTGAAGGGTTGTACCTGGTATACATCATATAAAAACAAATTGAAATATACCTGGTGGTTCAATAATTATGTGTAAAAAACTTGATTCCATTGTAGATCTTTGGGAGCCTATATCTCCGAAGAGTAGGCCTATACGAAAAAAGTTTATATGAACCTGTAGTATTCCTTTCACGTGTTTTTTTTTCATATCTGAGAGTTTTCCCACATTTTCCCGGACACCCTATAGTTAGTATTGAAAAAATACTGAATTGACTATTAAATTGTTTTATTAAAATAAATTGTTAGTAAAAAAAATAATATTTTAAATGAATTAAAAATTGAACTAAAATAATTGGAAAAAAGGCAACATCACGCGGTACTCCCAAGCGGCCACCCAGCGAACAAATCAAAATTGAAAAATTCCAAGTCTATTTGCCGAATCCTTGTCTAATTTATCATGTAGAATTGTCAAAAAGCTTGGTTCACATATATTTAAAAACGTGTATATTACCTAGTTGAAATTTCCATTAATAAATATTTTTGGTTATGTAGTACTGCCTCAGAAAAGCAAAAATTTCGGATTCGCTTTTAGTCTCTCGTTAGCGAGCGAAATTTATCGAGCTGAGGAAGTCGCGTAGCGCAAACCGGAGCGTTGACGATATTTGAATAACCAAATCATTTACTTCATGTTTGACAATTAGGGCTCGAAATAAACCGTAAATCTTGTACAGAATTTTCTAACGTTTAAATATGAATTTGGAAATATACGGGATGCCGTTAAAATTGCACAGAGAAAAAACAACCCTTCTGTAAAAAAATACTTATTTTTAAATATATGAGTTTTTGATTTCAATGTATACATATCATCCTACAGGATTTATTAAATAGACTGTTTTTGAACTATTCCCATTCACTTTCAGTAATTCTTGGACTTTTTTTTATTTTTCAACGTAATTTTTCCTCCAGCGAATTATTTCATAACTCCTGTTGGCCTTTAAAAAAGACACCATCTTTCATTTTTATCACCTTTTTATCGATTGATGACACAGTGAATTGCAAATATCCCGGGTACATTCTGTTTTAAGTGGCTTGTAAAACTATGGTAACGCGCAACCATGGCAAGTGCCCCATCTGTTGTTCTGATATTATATTTGATAAAGGAATCGCCTTTCTCCATGAAATAATCTCTCAAAAGTGTGTGAATACTCAATTTTCAAGAAAACACTATTGAAGATCAATTTAGGTCAGTGACATCACAAATTCATTTGCAAAATTGTTCAAAGAGTCCTCTATTATTTCTACTCCTTATGTACCTGGTTGCAATTCTTACCCTATCTCATTATCTTAAATAATGCCTAAAAACGTTGAGAAAACCTGTAAAGAATTGAAGGCCAAATTTACAGAGGGTCCTGATTCCATTCCGTCGTTTGTCATAAAGGATTGTACTTGGGCGTTTACTGAGCCTGTGTCTATAAATTTTAATTTATGCAATCAGAAATGTATTTTTCCTGACCTATGGAAGAAATCAAATGTTTGTAAAAAGGATTATAGGACCAGGGTCGAAATATATTGCCCCATAGAAGATGGAAGATGTCTTTAAACAACTGGACTGGAAACATAAGGGCATATATCTCAACCATTTATGTTTCGTGGATGACGTGGTATTAATAAGTGTAGATTTAGACGATTTACTGAAAATGCTCTCTGAGTTGAAATATGCTTCAGAGAAAGTTGGATTAAGCATGAACTTAGCAAAAACCAAAATAATGTATCCAGAAGATACGCCACTTTCTGTAGGAAACAATGAAATACAAAAAGTCGAGGTTTTAGCCCATCCAATTAGACCTGGGAAAGAAAACCTTCTTCTTCTTCTTCTAGGTAGAACCAAGTTCTGTTATCTACACAATGCCTCATCGATCCTCGTTTGACGTCGAAATCCAGCTCTCTCTCCATCTTTTGGGGGGCCGTCCAGGCGGCCGTTTGGTGTTTGGTTTCTCTCTCATCACGGTTTTTGCTAGTCTGTCATCGTCCATTCGTTCCACGTGATCTCTCCACTGCCTACGACGGTTTCGAACCCACTTCACAACATCCCCCACTCCGCTGTCCTCGCGTATTTTTGCGTTTTTTACTCTGTCTCTTAAACTTGTTCCCGTGATCATTCTCAGCGTTTTCATTTCTGTGGTTCTCATAATTTGTTTTGTCTTTGTTGTTTCATTTCTTGTTTCTGCACCGTAGGTCAGTATCGGTCTTACACAGACCTTGTAAATTCTTGCTTTGCTCTCAACCGTCATATGTTTATTGTTCCAGATTATGTCTTTTAGTTGGCCTGATATCATGGCCGCTTTGTTGGCTTGTATGCGTACTTCTTCCGTTACTGCCCTGTTACTTGTTATATGTGCTCCCAGGTATTTAAACTTCCCAACCTGTTCGATACGTTTGTCATCAACCATTAGTTTGCATCTTACCGGTTCTTTTGCTATTGCCATTGCTTTGGTTTTCTCCATAGATATTTTCATATTATATTGTTTGGCTGTTCGATTGAGATGGAAAAGCATTCTTTGTAAGTTGTCCTCGGTATCTGCTGTCAAGGCAACATCGTCTGCAAAGCATATAATCTGAACGGTGTTGTGTCCCATTGGGTACCCAATATTTGTGCTTTTTACCTCATCAATGATTTCGTCCATGATTACATTGAAAAGTGTTGGACTTAGGCTATCACCCTGTCTTATTCCTATAGATAGTGGGATTTCCTCTGTTAGAGTGTTATTTGTTTTAATTACCATCATGTTTTTGGAATTCAGTTCGTATATTGTGCGTATGATTGCTTCGTCTACTTGTTTTCTTCGCTGTAGTTCTGTTATGTGTTCCAGTTTGACTCGGTCGAACGCTTGTGTAAAATCCACAAAACAAATGAACAGCGGTTTATCATATTCGATAGATTTTTCAACCAGCTGTCTGATAATAAATATACCGTCGACAGTAGAGCGGTTATTCCGGAAGCCCTGCTGTTCTTCGCACGCCCTAACTAACTCTTCGAAAAAAAAAACAAGAAGCGGAAATAAAGATTGGGATACGCTCTTAAAAACCCCGGTATTCCCATTAATTTGAAAAGAAGAGTATTTGATTCGTGCGTTCCCCCAGTAATGACCTATGGAATGGGGACAACCACATTAACAGTTACAGCAGTCAATAAACTGCGTACTACACAGCGAGCAATAGAAAAAATCATACTGAGAATATCACTGCGTGACCGAATAAGAAACGAAGAAGTAAGAAGACGCCCGAAAGTGGAGGATGTCGCTAGGCAAGACTATACAAAGTGGACAAAACATATATTGCAATGGAGACCTAGATCGTCAAAAAGAAGTATCGGAAGGCCCCCAAAAAGATAGATAGACGATATAAAAAGGAAAGCAGGTAGAAAATGGCACCAGACTGCAGAAAATCGGTTGGAATGGAAGAGACTAAACGAGGCCTATGTCCAGGAGTGAACCAAATTGGGCTGCTAGAGAGAAAGAGAGCGATAATGTGCAATTTTGCGAGAGTATTTAAGCGGTCCATCAGGAACAAATATCCTTCTACATAGCGCCTCTTATGATCGATTAGCTGCATGGTTTCGCTTCTGGTGTCTCGGAACGTATTGATTCTGGCACTCAAGCCGATGTTGTTTACACAGATTTTTCCAAAGCATTTGATCGACTTGATCACGGTGTTTTACTCTCCAAATTGTTAGAGTTTGGTTTTATTGACATTTTTTGAAAGCACGTTGTTGTTGTCGTTGTTGCGATAATATCAAGACGACGACGACGATAAATGCGACATCTTAAAGTGCGAAAGCAGCCGAATAAACTGACGAATTTATTCGTAAGTTTTTTCCACAAAATGAGCGTCGACGACGTATATTATGTGGTGCGAAATCATGTACTGTTAAAGCGATCGTCGTGTCCGATATTTACGATTGAAAAAGAACGGAAAATGACGTCTGATCCCTTATTTTCTCTCTCTCACTTTTTCGTACTCGAAAACACGAGAGAGCGTGAAACGTTCTTGATAATAAAATCGCATCTCGTTTTTGAAAAATACGACGACGATAAACGCTCTTTTCCCGAAACAAAACATTTCGTTTTATCGGTAGGTATCATCACTCTCACTATGTTGAATGCCGTGGTCATATATCTAGTGATTTTGTAGTTATGTCGGGTGTTCCTCAAGGGTCTGTTTTGGGTCCCTTACTTTGTAACATTTTCATTAACGATATCACATGTGGTTTGAATAACAGTTGCCTACTTTATGCAGTTGATTTGAAGATTTTTCCGGGACATACGGAACTCTAGCGATTACTCCATTCTTAAACTGGATTATGGGATCAACGGTGCTTTTCTATGGTGGTTTAACTACATTAAAGACCTAGAAATCAAGTTTGACTGCAGACTCACATTTGTCAATCATATTCATGCTATAATATCGACATCTTACCGAACGCTGGGCTTTCTAGTGAGATCTATTCTAGAATTTCGGTCGCTCCAGGTCATAAGCAGGTTATATTATTCTCTTATACGTAGCAAATTGGAATATGCTTCAGTTATCTGGCATTCGTATTACCATGTACAATCTGAAAAATTAGAGAAAATTTATTATCGTTTTCTAAGATTCTTAAGCTTTAAATCGGATGGGTTTTATCCATCCACTGCCTACCTCATCTCGGGAAATCCTATTGACAATATTTAATTTTACTACTCTGGAAAAGCGCAGTTACTGGGCTCGTGTACTATTTTTGTATAAACTGGTTAATAACAAGATTTTGGTAACTGATTTGCTCGCGAGAGTTCATTGTCATGTTCCAGGGATAACTAGATCTCCAGTATTTTTCTATTTTCCGAAACCAAGAACTAATGTATTACAATTCTCTTCGCCTGAAAGACAAGTTTGATATATTTCATTGTAATTAATCTGTTGTCAAATTATTTATTTATAATTATTTGTTATTGATTTATAGACTCTGCTATACTTATTATACTGTCTGTATTATGTATGTAATATGAGGATTTACGTAACACTTCTTTTTTCTGCCAAATAATAAGGACTCTGGTCCTATAGGGCAGTGTAAATAAATAAATAAATAAAATAAATAACTGTTTTCTGGTATTGACATAACTTTATATGACTAGTTTGTGACAACTACGTCAAAAACCCGGGGGCACACTGTTGCAATTACTTTGCACCCTTGAAGAAATTGCAATCTCTTTTCAAAATATTGGAGAGAATATTGAACATTTTCTATGTGGATTTTCTCAATTATTTCGATAAGAAGAAAAAAAGTCAGTAAGATATTACGTCAGATACTGAAACTACGTCTTTGATGTAACATTTTGATATACCCAAAAAATAAAAGTAAGAGATTACGTCAGTTTCTGTTTAAAAAATCACTGTTGCTGGTATTTTTATCCTGGTTTTTGCGATCTTTGTAAATTTGGTCAATTTTACGTATCATCGAAAACAAATAATCTAATATCTTTTGATACGGGATATTTAATAGAAAATAATTAAATTATACTAGCATTGATAATATGACTAAACTTTATTCAAATTTGAAAATTAAAAAAAAATCTTCGGAAAATGTTTAAAAAGGAACTACTATGTTTTATACCACTAAATTTATTTAGAAAAACAGTGACTGCAGTTTCAACTCACAGAGTCATTTTCAAACTGAATTACAAAGGTAGACTAAGTATTCAATACAGAAACATGAGAAAATTTAACAATAAATAAAAACTACCTGAGAAATTACATTATTACAAAGAGGGGGGGCACTAAATTTTGGGAACTAATTATTATTTGACGACAACAAATAACGGGGAAAACCCAAGTTCTGTCTGGTCATTAAGCAAATTTACATTTTCATTTTTACTATGTTTATATATTTCTAAAGATTTAAGACTATTTAATTTTGGCCCTTTGTTGAATAATGTAATATGCCAGTGTTGCTTAAATTAGGAAAACTGTGGTTGTGTTCTAAGCAATGGTTGGCAAAGCTCGAGTCTGTTTTTTGTAGTGCTCTGAAAAGCGAGTTTTAAAGCTTCTACCACTTTGTTCAATATACAAGCTATACAATAGTTACTATTGAAATTTGTCCTGTTTTGAACTTTGCCTATCACAAACCTATTTCCAGTTTAATAACAAATTTTATTTACAAAACTCAGGCCTACCAATGGATTCTCCTCTTAGCCCTCTCCTAGCAAACATTTTCATGTCAAACATAGAAAACAAAATTCTTAATTCCCCTTTAAGCAAAAACCATGTTCAATATTGGTACTGATATGTGGATGATGTTCTAGCATTTTTTAAAGGCCCTACTAGATAGCTTCAAAAATTCTTACAATACATTAATAATTGCCATCCAAAAATTCAATTTACTCTGGAAACTGAAAATAACCATAAAATAAATTTTCTAGATCTCGCCATATCTCACCTCAATAATCAGTGTAATTTTAAAATTTTTAGAAAACCAACGTTTACATTTAATACTATATCTAATGACTCTTTTCACCCCTTACAACACAAAATGGCTGCATACAATTCAATGATACATAGAGCATTCTCTTTGCCTCTCTCTGAAGAAAATCTTCAAGAGGAACTAAATATCATTGAAAGGATTGCAATATCAAACACTTTCTCCCAACAAACCATAAAGAAATTAATAACTAAAAAACAAAAACAACTAGCCTTTAGTTCAATATATCCCAAAATAAAAAATGATTAGGATAGTTCATCTTATATATCTTTGTCATACTGTGGTACCCTATCAGAAAACATAGCTAATACTCTTTCCAAACATAACATAAAAGTAGCCTTTAAATCTCAACACAATCTGTCCACTATCCTTTACAATACTAAAGATAAAATTAATAAATTTGATAAATCAGGAGTTTATAAGTTAAAATGTTCAGAGTGTGATAGCTTATATATTGGACAAAGCAGGCGCGGATCCAAGGGGGGGGGGGCGGTGGGGGCGATCGCCCCCCCCCTCCCAAGAGCTTTGAGTTTAGGAAAATCGACCCGATTTTTCCTCTTATACTACAGTTTATTTAAGAACTAGAGAGAGTAATAAATAATTTTTTCTCTTCGCAAACTACCTGTGTTCTTTAGTCCGGTGTCTTTAGCAAAATCTGCTAGACATATATATTTTTTATAAGAATGGGTTAGAAATTTTATACCCAAAAATACCGGTCTATAATAATGGACTAAAACGTAGCCTTATTCTCTCAAAAAATGCGAAGTTATTATTTAAATACTTACAAAATATCCATTATCAAAAATACAAAAAGTTAAACATATATGAAAAAACCAAATTCGTCCATATAATATTAAAATATTTTTGGGGCTATCGGTCATTTTATTATTAATTAAAAACATTTTTAGGGTATTTTAGTTTATTTATTTCTTAACCATCTGCAGAATTACAAGTAAACACTAAAAAGGGATTCAAATGTAATTACTTTTTATATGTTGTAATTAAAATTAGACCTGCTTATTTTTATTTCTATTGTACTGATATTTTAATTTAATTTACTATATTATATGGAAATACGATAGCCCCCAAAAAATAAGATAAACATGTTAATTCTACAGAAAAAGACACAAATACAATAATAAAATAATTAAAAACTTACGGCTAATTGGAATTAAATATATATAAAATTAAAGAGTGGGACACACTAAAATAAAAATATATAAAAAAATAAAAAAACATATAAACAACATTAAATATTAAAATACAACAAAAACGAAAATTCAAATAATAAATTGTGTTATACTAGCAAACATTACGTATCTTATTCCTAATCAAAGTCAGTGAAACTATCTTCGCTCAAATTAATTATAATTGGTTCCTCTATCTCACCGATCATGAGATTGAGTTCTCACATTTTGTTTTATTCTTTTATTATATGGATTTTTCCCAATTTTCCGCAGTAACTTTATTCAAAAAAATCTTTCAAAAGTTTAGTTAATTTACTAATTGTGTTATTTCTAGGAACTCTACCTTTTACTTGAGAGAGATATTTACTTCTCCAACGGACAGTTTCCGGACGATTTATAGGAACAGGGACTATCTGGTTTTTTCCAAATTAAGTTCTCTGAGCAATTTCCAGAGATCAGTTCTTTTAATTTCAGGTAAATCGCGATCTTCATTGATTTTAGTTAGAATTTTGTAGACGGTTGGGATCTGCTTCTCATAATAAAATGTATATACAACCCCTTTAATTGCAGTTTTCATCTCTTCTTCCAACGAGATTTTTCGTCTGCCTGTGATTGAATGTGGCTTGAGAATACAAACAATTCCAGTCGTTTTTTGTCCTTAAGTATTCGGTACATAGTAGATTTTCCAACTCCTGTCATGTTGGAACACATCTCCACATTATTATCTGGATATTGATATCTTAAGGCATCATTTCATCACATTCATCGTAAAGTTTTTCGTTGAGGAAAAAATGCCCTGGTTTAACGATTTTTTAATAAATATAGAGGTGAAAGCCATATCTTTTGGGTATCTCACTAATCTCAAATAATATATAAAAACAAAGACAAAGAAGATAAATCACTAAGAACAAACTGTAAGGTGTACTTTGCTCACTGACAGAAATTAAAGTAAACTATCAGAAATTTTATGTTGCAGTAAATTTATAAAATGTATTTAAATCTAATGAAATATAAATAGATTTACGGCAGTTCTCAGTTACCTGCGGCACTAGAGCAGGTACGTTGGAGGTTTCGGTAGCAGTTTTATTACTCTCTCTAGTTCTTGAATAGAGTATAGGAATGTGTATGCGTGCGATCCCCCCCACCCAAGAGCTTTGAGTTTAGGAAAATAGAACCCATTCAGCCGTTTATATTAGGAATGAGTATACTGTTTGCACCCCCCCCCCCCCCCCCCGTTGACAACTTGTTTTGCTTGCCACACTGTACTTTTTTGATATCACCGCCCCCCCCCCCCAAAGAGAGAGCCTGGATCCGCCCCTGGGACAAAGTGGTAGAAGCTTTAAAACTCGCTTTTCAGAACACTTCCAATTATATAGACTACAAAAAACAGACTCGAGCTTTGCCAACCATTGCTTAGAATACAACCACAGTTTTCCTAATTTAAGCAACACTGACATATTATATTATTCAACAAAGGGCCAAAAGTTAAATATTCTTGAAATATATAAACATAGTAAAAATAAAAATATAAATTTGCTTAATGACGAGACAGAACTTAGGTTTTCCCCGCTATTTGTTGTTGCCAAATAATAATTAATTCCCAAAATTTAGTACCTCCCCTTTGTAATAATGTAATTTCTCAGGTAGTTTTTATTTATTGTTAAATTTTCTCATGTTTCTGTATTGAATACTTAGTCTACCTGTGTAATTCAGTTTGAAAATGACTCTGAGTTGAAACTGCAGTTTTTCTAAATAAATTTAGTGATATTAAATATTTCCCGAAGATGATTAACTACCACATAGTAATGGCTACCAGTACCAACTTTTTAAAAAAAGATCGTTTTAGTTTTGGCCAGGTACTGAAAACCTTGGCCCATAAGGCATCGTTGCTTTCCATGCTACTTGACTGTAATAAATTTTATTCTCTATCTCAAAAAAAGCATACAAAATGTACCTACTAAAATAAAAACTAACAATAAAATTACTTAAAAATCTTGACATGGCGTTAAGCCAATTTACATTCAGGGTTTTGTTGCGTTCAAAGAGAACTTTTAATAAACGTTTCCGCATTATACAAATATGCACCCGAAATCATCCTAATGTAAATAGATACCTACCTCGTCATATATTTCACTGAAAGTTAGCTACTCTGGCTGGCAAATTCGTAGTTTACGTCAACAAAATATCAGGGAATATTGATAAGTACATCTATTCCTAGGTTCGGTTACTTGTGGAAACTGCAGGTGTTTCGCCAAAATCCCATTTCGAACCTTTTGTAATTATTGTCGAAGGTAAACAAAAGAAGTTTAACACAACATGGTTCTATACGCCCCGCACTCTTGATTTATTTTTCGAGAGCTACTGGCGGTGTCAGTTTGGGGTAAAGCGCCTTAACGGTATAATTCTCCTGCTTGAAAAAAGTTTCTCAGAAGAGAAGAAGATTGACTACGTCATCTTTTTTATTCTGAGTGCAAGTCTTTTCAATAACAATATAGACTATAGACTCGCGAATCAATCTAACCTTTTAATATCTATGTAGGCGATTGGCTCACAATTGTCAAAATTAATTTTGTATTCTCTCTTTAACTGATGTTGGAAAAGGGCTAATCTCCGTTTATTTCCTTTTGCCTAGTTTGTGTTTAGCCTTACTGACATTCTTCTATTAGTTTGTCTTATCTTGTACACTCCAATATATATATATATATATATATATATATATATATATATATATATATATATACATATATATATATATATATATATATATATATATATATATATATATATACACCAAATAATGGAAAGGCCTAAATCCAAAACAAAAGTTTTTTATTTTCAATGGAAAATTCAGATAATGACCTTCAATTTGACTTTGGCTTCACTTTCGAAGGCATTTCAAGATCAAATAAATGTTTTCAAATGGGATTTCCCATTTTCCATTGCAGAAATGGAAGTGGAGAAAATTTCCTATCGAACGGTATAAAAAAACATGAAAAATTACACTATTTTGACATTTCTAACCTTGAAATGACCTCTGTATGTGATTTATACGGTAGGATAGAAAATTTTAAATCCATATCATTGGATGCAGAATTTTCCCCACTTACTATTTCTACAATAAAAAATAGAGATTCCCGTAAAAATAAATCTACTTGACTTTAAATTACCTTAAAAGCCATTCTTAAGATCAAAATGAGATATGCCATTTCATTTTTTGTAATGAAAATTTATTCCTTTAATGCCCTTTTTCCGCAATATTGGCTTATTTTTTACTAATTTTCACATTTGACCTCCAGATTAAATTTAATTTCCCAAGTTGTTTATATGGTAAAATGCAAAATTTCCCCCACTTTCCATTTCTGCAATAATAAATATGGATTCTTATTTATTATTATTATTATTGTTCTTATTTTAAAAAAAGTAACTTCATTTTGGAATGACCTCAAGGACCACTCTTAAGGTCAATCTCAAGGTAATTCATTTCCTATAGCCTTTGTGCTTAGAATTTCTCTCCGTGACACTTTATTTCCGCATTATAGCCAAATTTTTTACTAATTGTCCTTAAAGACACATTTGACCTTCAGATGACATTTTTCACCTCCAATTTAGTTATATCATTAAATACTTAACTTTTTCCCTCTTTCTAATTCTACAATAATAAATAAATGTTTGTATATCAGATATACCAGTAATTTGAAAAAAAAATATTGTTTTAATATAATCCATTAAATTCAATCGCCATTTTGGATATGCCATTTTGCATTTCCAAAATGGCCAGACTATCTTCAAAAGTAAATGTCAAAAACTATCTTTAAATCATCCTAGACGTAATTCAGATTGAAACTGTTCTGGAGAGAGTGGGGGCAAAAGGGTTGAGATTGACAGAGAATGATTATATATATATATATATATATATATATATATATATATATATATATATATATATATATTTATTTATTTTCTTGATTCTTGAACCATAGATTATATCATTTTTCTTAATTTTGTATTTTCTTGGGTTTAGGTTCTATAATTAATAAAACACAAAACGATTGACGTTTCTATACATATCTAGAAAATTTATTTTATTATTATTCTCTGTTTCGGATGTGAACTGTAATAATAATAAAATAAATTTTCTAGATATGACACTTATACGCAGAAAAAACAAAATTTTAACTGAATGGTACACCAAACCAACTTGGTCAGGTAGATACCTAAACTATTTCTCTAATCATTCAAAAACTCAAAAAAACAGCGTTATAATCGGTCTATCTGATCGTGCTATCTCCCTAACATCTCCAGAATTCCGACCAAAAATACTTCAAAAAGTAAAAGAGACACTAATAAATAATAATTTCAACGAAAAGACTATCACCAAAATAATTGATAAACGAACATATAAGTTTTATAACAACGTAAAAACAAAAAACATAGAACATAAACAGCAGAAATATGTGGCATTACTTTACACTAGTGAGCTGTCAGAAAAAATAAAATACATTTTAAAAAAGCATGATATTATCGTATGCCACAGGTCACATAATAAATTAAATACATTATTCACAAATTTAAAAAGTAAAACTCCTCTAATGAATAAATCAAATATAATATATTCGATCCCTTGCACAAATTGTCCCAAAAAATATATAGGCATGACAAGCCAATTACTGAAGAACAGATTAAATGTCCATAAATATACAAAAAATGCCTCAACAGCGTTAAACAAACACACAGGACGAAAAACACACTTTTGATTATAACAGTACCATTATAAAAAACAAAGATATGAATTACCAAAAATTACAGATAAAAGAAATGATTGAAATTAAAAAAGATAAAAACACTGTTAACGACAGAACAGATATAGGAAATTTGAGCCACATTTACGCAAACCTAATTTAAACAAAACTATTAAGTATTCGATCTGGTCAAATAAGAATCAAAAAAAGAATATCCTCTTAAACATAAAACCAAACATATACCTTATTTGTTTTTTTTATATACATTGTAAAATATAAAAAATATTTAAAAAAATAAAACACATTGGCATTCCACGTATCCTCAGTAAACGATGAAAATTTAAAGTTTATTTAGAAACAGAACAGCAAAATGTCAAGGTATGTACTGGTAAAATTAAATATTTTTAAAATGTTTTAAAGTTTTTGACTACTGTTTTTAAGTGTCTTGTTTGTTTTCCAAAATGGTAAAATATGTTTTTTATATTGATGTATTTTAATTATATATTTTTTTAGGAAAAAATTTTGAAAATGCTTTGAATAAAGGGCGAAACGTCATTCGTTTTGTGTTTTATTAATTATAGAACCTAAACCCAAGAAAATACAAAATTAAGAAAAATATATATATATATATATATATATATATATATATATATATATATATATATATATATATATATATTTTTTGGATTCTTGGGGTTAGATTCATATGTGGATGTTAAAAAAAAACAAAGTTTTTTGACGTTTCGCCTTTTACTTAAGGCATTTTCAAAAAGTTTTTTTTGTATTATTTTCCGTAATTTAATAATACTAATAACATTTTTCTTGGTCAAACAACCTAAATTATGTTTAAAATTCGACACAGAAAAAGTTAAAAGGTTAAAAGACAATTCAAAAAAATTTTTTAAAAACTTATTTTACAATTAATAATTTTACATGATTCTAAAAATATTTAAATTTTCACAAAAATATGTAGATACGCATCTTAAGCTTGCTATTTCTATTTCGATACTGAAAAATACACTGTACTTATTGTGGTATTGGAAAAACAACTCTTTTTATGACATTATTTTTTAAATCTTTACTTATGAAGTCGTTGTTTTTTTTTATATTAAAATTGATAACATATAAATGTTTTAAGAGGCTATTCTCATCTATTGACTTTTAAGAAGGTATATTAATTTTTAATCAGATTTGTGTAAATGTGGCTTAGGTTACTTATATCAGTTCTGTCGTTAACTGCGTTTTTTTCTTTTTTTATTTCTACCATCTCCTTTACACTCAATTTGTTATAATTATGATCACGTTCAAGTATTGTTGTATTGTTGTAGTTGAAGAATTCATTTGTTTCTCGTACATGTTTATTTAATGCAGTGGTAGCATTCTTCGTAAATTTGTGCCCATTTAATCTATTTTTAAGTAACTCTGTGGTCTTTCCTATATATTTTTTTGGACAAATGGTGCAAGATACAAAAAGAAACATATTGATACATATAAATGGTTCAAGAAAAACAGGAATATATATATATATATATATATATATATATATATATATATATATTAGTTTTTTTATTATTTTTTGGATCTAGGTTTTTATATTTTTTTGGCTCAATTTTATTGAGTTTAAGATGCATTTAATAACTAAAACAAACTTTTAATTAAAGAAACATTTTAATATTAACGTTTCGGCAACTTATTCTGGCCTTCATCAGAACAAAATAAAACGGACAAATTCTATAAATCCCGAACAAAACCAAAAAAGGTGCAATTCACCAATCACTGATTAAAAAGACAGACAATCACACAATACTTTAAAATTTAATCCATATTATACTTTTACTTAGCGTCGCGACAAAAACATATTTTTCATACTTGTATAGTGAAGATTGGTACCACCAGTCTTCACTACACAAATCAGATTTAAAAATTTACAAACCTTTTTAACAGTCTCTCGTATACATACATGTAACATAAACTGTTTTGCCCAGTAAATTTATATTTCTTTCCGCACGTCCGTAATATGCAAACGTTGGGAATAAAACTGAGTGAAATATATGTCGGTCCCTCTGCGTAAACAAACCCTTGGACATTCGTCCGTTGGCGCTGCACGTTTCAAATTTATATCACAAAGGTGCTTTTTTGTTTTATGCAAATAAAGAATTACTTCCGTTTTTAAATTCTCTTTTTGTGTGTGTTAATTCCGAAACCGCAAATGCTTCAACTTTAGAATGTTTTTGTTTTTTACGGAAATGAGGCTCGTTTCGACTCATTTTAGTTTGTAGTTCCAACAAGACATGAGAACGAAAAAATAAATCAGAATATTATTATTGAAAGTGCCTGGTGATTTTAGGTACAACTTCAACACCCTAGACAACAGTCTTCAGGAAATACATTTAGAGCTCACTTAACAAGAATGAACCAAAGACTACCGATAAGAAAGAATGTGTTTACAAAGTTCCATGTGATTGTGGTGAAATGTATAGTGGAGAAACCAAACGACCACTAAAAGTTAGAATTAAGGAATATAAAACTCGTACACAAAAAGAGGAAACGTCGAGATCAGGTATTGCAGAACACGCCTGGGATAAACAACACCATATTAAATGGTGTGAGGCTGCGGCAATATATATGAAACCCAACATGAAAAAAAGAAAATTTATAGAAGCAGCTTACATTCAAAATAATAATGGAATCTTCAGTAAGCCCAGTGCTGAGATACTTAATCTTTGGCAACCACTACTTTGTAACATGAAATCATTGAAGTTTGTACAACTTTCACTCTAGATGGCTAGAAATATTAAATTAAAGGAAGTAGAAGGAACGACCGAATGTAAGAGTAGACATATAAAATTAAATATACATTAATTACTTTCTTATTGGAGACAATATTAGGGGATTCTCTTGTAAGTATTGTGGTGTTGCCAACTTGTAACTGATGCAACTGATACTGTCCCGTTTTACAACGATCGGCTCATTACACTCTTATTTTTACCACTAAAAAAAGGTATTTCGTCCTAGCTAACGACGGTGGATTCATCAGTGGGTCCGTCGCTGTCTTCCCCAGACAACTTTTTGTAACCCTTTCTACATCTACATATTCGTATTTGAATCCTTTCTGCGTCGGAACCTATCGGTAAGATTCTGAGTGTACTGTCTTCTGCGATTTAACATAATATATAATGTATATCACGGGGCCAGTGGTCTCTACTATGCCTTCTCATTGGACTGTGGGTGGTATACCATACGTATCTTACTTAAACGATTTGTTGTGCACAAATACGAGGCCTTTCAAGGCGCGGAGCCCATAGCATTTGGTAATTCTTGATACGTGGCTAGTCCGGCACTGGTATCGCTCCTGCAAGAATGCTTAGTTCAGGAGTTGTGGAAAGATGACTATGATCGCCGAAATCAGTATTGCGAGCAACAATTATGCAATTGTAACAGTAATTTAAAAAAAAAATATTTTTTCTGATGAGGTAACATTCACATTAAATGGCCATCAGCAACTAAAAATCCTCATTTTTTTATAGCAGTTAACCATTAAAACTCTCAAAAGTGAACGTATGGTGCGGTATAGTTGACGAAAGAATCCTAGCTCCCTACTGGTGCGAGATATTTGGAGTTTGTTTAAAATGACCGCATTCATGCAGTTATAACTTTGTATTCATATCCACAAGAACCCGATATGTTCCATCGTGACCTTTTTTTCCAACAAGATGGAGCTCCGTCCAATTACGCTGCTGGATAAGGTTTTTCAAATTGTTGGATAAGCAGACGAAGGGTTGAGTAGCCAGCCAGACCACCAAATTTGACCCCCTCGATTATTTCTTGCGGAGATACTTAAAAACTAAAGCTTATTCATTGACTTGACTATCGTCAGGTTGTGAACGGGGCCCAGTTTTATATATATATATATATATATATATATATATATATATATATATATATATATATATATATATATATTGATTGAAATTAAATAAAGATAAAAACACTGTTAACGATAGAACAGATATGGGAAATTTGAGCTACATTTACACAAGCCTAATTTAAACAAAAATATTAAGTATTCGATCCTGTCAAATAAGAATCAAAAATTGAATATCCTCTTAAGCATAAAACTGAACGTACCTTATTTGTTTTTTTGTGTATTATAAAATATAAAAAATATAAAAAAAAACAAAACACATTCGCATTCCATGTATCCTCAGTAGACGTTGTAAAGGTTAAATTTTATTTAGTAATAGAATAACAAAATGTCAAGGTGTGTACCGGTAAAATTAAATATTTTTAAAAATTTAAATACTCTTTTAGAAAGTCTTGTTTTTTTTTTAATTGTAGATATGTGAATGTTAATATATAAAAATATTTTTAGGAGGAAAAGTTTTGAAAGTGCCTTAAATAAAGGGCGAAACGTCAATTTTTTGTGTTTTTTATTAAATATAGAACCTAAACCCAAGAAAAGACAAAATAAAGAAAAAATGATATAATCTATGGTTCGAGAATCAAGAAAAAAAAAATATATATATATATATATGTATATATATATATATATATATATATATATATATATATATATATATATATATATATGTATATATATATATATATATATATATATATATATATATGTATATATATATATATATATATATATATATATATATATATATATATATATATATATATATATATATATATTATTTTTTCCAGATTCTTGAACCATAGATTTATATATATATATATATATATATATATATATATATATATATATATATATATATATATATATATATATATATATACATATATATATATATATATATATATATATATATATATATATATATATATATATATATATATATATATATATATTATTTTTTCCAGATTCTTGAACCATAGATTTTATTCTTGTTTATTTTGTCTTTTCTTGGGTTTAGGTTCTTTATTCAACAAAGAATCCAAACAATTACCATTTCGCTCTCTATTTAAGGCATTTTTACAATTTTTTGTTTTTTTATTTACCTTCATAAAAATATTTTTTATGTAATTAAAAACGTTCTTATAAAAAGATATCTACAATTTAAAAAACAAACAAACTCTTTGAAATACTATACAGATTTTTTAAAAGAATATTTAATTTTAGCCGTACACACCTGGACATTTTGTTTATTGATTAATAATGAAATGCAACTTTTACATTGTCTATTTAGGTACTGAGGATACAAATAATGCGAATGTGTTTTATTTTTTATATTTTACAATGCACCAAAAAAAAAAACGAAAAAACGCATATACTTAATTTTATATTTAAGAGGATATTCAATTTTTCATGATTAATAACAGGATCGAATACTTAATATTTTTGTTTAAATTAGTGTGGTGTAAATGTGGCTCAAATTTCCTATGTCCATTCTGTCGTGAACAGTGTTTTTATCTTTTTTAATTTTGTTTAACGCTGTTAAGGCGTTTTCCGTATATTTATGGCCATTCAATCTATTCTTTAGTAATTGGCTCATCATGCCTATATACATTATATATAATCGATCCCTTACACAAATTGTCCTAAACAGTATATAGGCACGAATCATCTCAACAGCGTTAAACAAACACACACAGGACGAAAAACATACCTTTAATTATAACAGTATCATAATTAAAAACAAAGATATGAATTACCAAAAATTACAGATGAAGGAAATGATTGAAATTAAAAAAGAAAAAAAACACTGCTAACGAAAAACAGATGTAAGAAATTTGAGCCACAATTTACACCAGCCTAATTTAAACAAAAATATTAAGTTAATAAACATCAAAAATTGAATATCCCCTTAACCATAAAATGAAATATATTCGTTTTTTCGATTTTTTGGTGCATTGTGAAATATACAAAATAAAACACATTCTTATTTTATGTATCCTCAATACCTAAATACACGATGTAAAAGTTGTATTTCATTATTAATCAATAAACATAATGTCAAAATGTGTACGGGTAAAATTAGATATATTATTTAAAAATCTGAATAGTGTTTTTAAAGTGTTTGTTTGTTTTTTAAATTGTAGATATATTCTTATATGAAAATTGCTAATTATATAAAAAGGTAAATAAAAAAAAACAAAAAATTTTGAAAATGCCTTAAATAGGGGGCGAAACGTCAATTATTTGGAATTTTTATTGAATGAAGAACCTAAACCCAAGAAAAGACAAAATAAAAAAAAACAAATATATATATATATATATATATATATATATATATATATATATATATATATATATATATATATATTTGTCCGTATGGAAAATTTATTTATTATTCTACATTTCTACCGGACATCTTACTTCTCTTCCTACATAAATTTTCGTATTTTCCTTTAAAAATCCATAATCCCACTATACTAAAACCAAAAATAATCATATTTATCAATTTCCACTGGTGTATTACAACCCATAAAGTTTTTTATTTGCAAAGTAAAAATTTCCCCATCCTCATCAACCCTCGGCAAACTCTCAAATAAACCAGTCCCCAGAGGCATCGGACACTTCCTGTGCAACCTAATACATGGAGAGCAGAAAAAAACACAACTCACGTATATAATAAAGCTTTGGGCAAACGAAAAAAATAAAACGTGTAGGCCTCAACCGCGTTATTTTCTATTTTTTTTATCCACGGATCACGTTTTTAAAGCTTTCTGCTCTCCAATACACATACGGATCGTCAAAATATATCCCCAAGGTATCAGATATAAAGAGAAAAAAAATTTGCGCAACTGTGTTACTTTTTTTCCCGGTACGAATGCGTTTATAATCGGCGTAAAAAGACTTTCAAAATAATCGTGTTTTTATTAAAATTTTAAGATTACCATTTTTAGTTATTCTCGTGCTTTTTCCTGCGTTAGACCTCAACTTACATATAGACACACAAGAAATTCCTTCAAATCTATGCTGTTTTATGTTGTAGATTATGCTATTGTAGTGATAAAATCACATTCTACAATCGTACAACTATATGCAACTCCTTGTGTAAATAAAGTAAAACGCGAACAGTGCATGCATGATAATCCTTCCATGTTAGCAATTGCACAGATTATATAAGTTGCGCCAAAACACAATTTATCCTATTCCACCACCATCGAAATGATGAATTACCTGTACTGTCATCTCGAGAAGCAGTGATTTATCAATTTTACATATATATATATATATATATATATATATATATATATATATATATATATATATATATATTCTCACGGGTGTGATGTGTAATCGAAGGTTCTCGGGTATTCCGTATATGTACTGAGTCCCTCTCAGGACTGTAAGGCAGCTGACGTTTCGGTGAAATCTCATTCACCATTTTCAAAGCTCACTGTATGGCATCTACAAGCGCTCGTAGAATTTTTCTGCTTTAGAACAACTCTATGCCTTTTCCTAAATATTTATTCAGCAGTCTCTAGAGCTCTTTGGTGGTTGTAGGATATTTAAGAAAATACATAAATGTACGTCCATGTATATGTAGCCAGTTAGAATAAAGATGTCGAGTGAGAAGCACGTTGTAATTCATTTGTCCTCTTACAAGATTGAATAAATAAATAATTAATTTAGCAGAAGTAGCTAAATTACAGTGGTCGTCTTGGAAGTCCTTTTCTGAGTATTTTTTCCCCTTAAATTTCATTGTCAGACTGTTCTTTCGATCTATATGCTAACTCCAAGTTCTTCCCTTTTTTAAAGATGGCGTGTCGTTCATTTTTATCCTATCTATTAATGTTTCTCCAACTATCGTTCTTATTGTTTTTATCTCCATTGTTTTCATCTTTTGCATATTTTTTTGTACTTGCTCCGATTTTTGTGCCATATGTTGATTTAACGATGATTTTATATACTTTTACCTTACTATATGTATTTAAGTATGCCTTTCTCCCGTCTTTATTGTTTGGGTTCGCACTAAATATTACCATGCATTCTGTTTTGTCTATATTGACGATCAGTTTTTTTGCTGCCATATATATATATATATATATATATATATATATATATATATATATATATATATATATATATATATATATATATATATATATATATTACATATATTTTGAGTCTTTTTAAATAACCTATTTTCTTAATATTAATATGTATTACTTTTAGACACAAACTACGTTTTCAAAAATAGTTATTTTATGGAGTTACCTTATACAGGGTCGAAAACAAATAAACTTTGCATCATATGTGACCAAATTTTAATAGCCCTATTTAGATTTTGTAGAAAAACACACATTTAATATGGTACTTTAAACAAAATATGTCTAGAATGAAGCATTATCAAAACTAAGAAGTTTTATGTAGGTTGCGTTGACTCTTATTTTGCAACAGTGGTGCAATTTACAAAAATATAGGTAAAAAATCTAAATTATCTGATACAGCTGAAATTTTGCTTATGAGCTAAAAATTTCATTTAGAAAAACTTTTTCTACTAACTTTTTTTTATATTTTGAGATATGACCTCACTTTTGTTTTTTTTTTAAATTAAAATTTGACAGATAACGCTAATCACATTATTACTATTTTTTTTTTATTAATTTTCATCATGGCTAGCCATGCTGGGAAGGTCTCGAAGAGATGGAGGTCAAGCTAACAATGTCCCCTAAGCAGCGTCTGACCCGAAGCGGGCGGCTAAAAATAGAATATGTACTCCATGTTAGGAGCAGCTGAATTAAACCTGAGAAGGCAACGGGAAACCATTTAGGTCATTTTTTCCCAAGTAATTTATCATGGTTTTGGCTGACCAATATAATTGTTTCAAAGCAGAAGCAGAAATTGTTGTCAAAGTCGAATTTGGAATAAAGCTATTAATAAAAAAATCACATATGATGCTGACTTGACTGATCACATTGTATATATATATTGTAAGAGGGAAAAATAAAATATAAAAAAATAAGGAAATTATTTACTATTTATTCCCCTAATTAATTATAATTGATAATATTGTAAACAAATTACAAACGAGTCGTCTTGGAACTATTTTTAAATACTGGGTTATTCTTACAACTGTCAGGTTTCTAACAATATATATATATATATATATATATATATATATATATATATATATATATATATATATATATATATATATATAGTTATTTCATCAGTTTGAAGAGAAAGTGATCAAAATGAATAAATATTTGATTATTTTATCCTTGAGCATAATTCTTCATGATCCATTCCTGGGAACATTTTTATATGGTTAAGAAAATATGTTTAATTCATTTGAGAGGCAATTTCATTCAGAGAAAACATTCAAATTTATTCCCAACGCTCTCAAGTCGTCGACAAAGGGTAACGGGACGCACTTCAGAATCGAGGCCTATTCAGAATTAAGTCCCGAATCGCGTAAACTTCTCACAAGTCAGATTAAGTGTTATTTTATCGAATAACGCCCCGGACAAATTAATCCGGAAAACAACACGAAAGAACAAACGGCAAATTTCGGCCTTTGTCGGATCCACAATGGACTCCGAGTGAAATTTTAGGGTTCATTTAGAGCACGCGGAACGACGGCAAATATTCCGGAAAGTATTGCTAAAATTAATTGGATTTTGTAATTATACTAATTTCGTGTTTCTCGTTACTCCTAAAAGCTAATGTATGGTAAAATTTGGTGGCGTTAAAGAAATTGTTAAATCCCAATGCATAAAAGTTATTTGCAAAAAAAAAAATAAATGAAAAAAATTGTTTTAAATAAATTTACATTAAGTCGGAAAATTAATTTGTTAGATATAAAAACAGAACATCTGGATTTAATGAATAATTTATTTCAAAAAACAAAAACAAAAATCCCACCAAAAATTAATTGAAATTCAAAAAAACTTAAACAAAGTTTAAGTTATTATTTCCAAATTTTGTAATAATATAAAGAGTTCTCGCCGCCTCTGACATAACAAAAAAGTAATTTAAAAAGTAAAATTAAAATTAAACAACCAAAAAAACAAATCAAACTCTGAGAACAAAAAATTTGAACACATAAAAAACATAAATAAGTATGAAAAATAATGATAAATTAAAGCAAATTATAAAACACAAACTGTATGCAAACCAAACCATGGAGGATTATTAAATAAAGCTTTTTTTGTAGCATACTAAACCTTTCCTATTAATAGTTTTTTCATCTATTTATAAAATCTTCGGAAACATCCGTTCATTTTCAAACTCCTTTATTATTCTTCATTTTACATTAAAATAAATTTGCAATACATAAATACATCAAAATGTCAGATGTCAAATTGGCAAAAACGAAGGAGCAGTGTTACGAAACATATCATGTCTATTTAAAACATAATTTTAAATTAAAAAAAAAAAACAAAAATGAAGATCTGAAACAAGTAAATCTTCATCAGGTAACGATCATTTTAATAAACTATTTATATATATATGTATATATATATATATATTGTTACGAACTTTATAGCGTTGCACATTTCATAATATTAGTTTGTGTTTGCAGTTCATAGGGTTTTAGATATATTTTCTACAAGTTTATAATTTATTTAAGTAATTTTACCTTTGTTAATTTCCTCAGGAGACGACTATGAAAGAAGGTCTGGAACTTTTTAGAGAATTCGATTTCCTTATTTTTAATATGGAACGCCTATGATGGAAGGTCTAGAAATCGCCGGATTATTCCTTTTTCTTATTTTGATTACCCCATGTAGTATGGAAATCCTTCTAGAGAATTAGGGAATCTTCCGGTATCAACCAAAAGGGTATATAAAGGGTCCAGATCGACTTTCTCGGTCAGTATATTCTGAGAGTTTGTCGACGCAAGTTGAACTAATTTGACAAGTGTCAAAAGTAAGGTTGACAATAAAAAGTGATTATAATAATACAGTGTGTGTAGTTTGTTCGAAGACCGGCCGTCCGGAACAAATTGGTGTCAGAAGTGGGATCAAATCCAGAAGAGGTTAATTCAGGTTAGAATATTAGAAAAAAGTGAACTGAAATTATATGCCAGTGGAAACTAGGAAACAAAAAGCAAAAATGGAAGAACAACTTCAAAGTAGTTTAAATCAGATGTTGATGATGATACAGGACATAAAGACAAGCCAAGATGAGATGAAACAAGAATTAAAGACAAGCCAAGATGACATGAAACAAGAATTAAAGACAAGCCAGGAGGATATGAAACAAGAATTAAAGACAAGCCAAGATGATATGAAACAAGAATTGATGACACTAAAGACAAGCCAAGATGACATGAAACAAGAATTAAAGACAAGCCAAGATGACATGAAACAAGAATTAAAGACAAGCCAGGAGGATATGAAACAAGAATTAAAGACAAGCCAAGATGATATGAAACAAGAATTGATGACACTGAAAACAAGCCAGGAAAACATGAACCAAGAACTGAGAGAGGACATTCAGAAAAATCAGGAAAGCATGAAACAAGAACTAAGAACAAGCCTAGAGGACATGAGACATGAACTTAAAACAAGTCAAGAAGATATGAAACAAGAAATGAAAGAGGACATGACGCGCATTGAACAAGAAATGCAACAGAAGATGAGTAAAATTAGAGAAGACGTACTTGACGAAGTACAACAAGAGATGACAGGAATGCACAAACAGGTGCAGCAATTACATTTGCAAATAGAGAAGGTAGCCAGTTCAGGTGTAATAAAGGTAGATGGTGTTCCTACAACTAGTGTGATGAAGCCACCTACCTTCGACGGCAAGGTACCTTGGCTTACCTATGTCCGTCAGTTCGAAACCGCCGCCACCGGCAATAACTGGAGTTTACCAGAAAAGGCACGTGCTCTTGTTTTAGCACTACGAGGTGAAGCTATGGAGGTCCTACGTAACATTCCTGAAGAAAAACAGAATGATTACGAGTTCATTGTTAGTTTTCTGGAGATGCGCTATGGGGAAGCCCACCTACAAGAAGTTTATAAAGCCCAACTCCAAGGAAGAAGACAAAAATATAACGAAAGTCTTCAAGAATATGAGGCGGATATCATGAGGTTAATAAATTTGACCTACCCAACATACCCAGAAGAAATAAAGCAAGAGTTAGCAGTGAATAGTTTTATTCAAGGTTTACGCGACCCAGAAACAAGTCAGACACTAAGAATGGCCAGACTGAAGAGAATATCCGAGGCTCTTGCTTATGCCCTTCAGTTTGAGACAGCCAAACAGACATCAAGGAACCAAGAACGAATCATAAGAGGAGTCAATGTTTCTCGAGATTATCGCAAGATTAACGAGAAAACTTTCATGAGGCTTATGAGGGAGTTGCTAGAATTTTTGAATGAAGCGAAAACACAAGATAATAAAAATACAACCTTTCGTAGCAGAAATAGAATTCGTTGTTGGAAGTGTGGTCAAGAGGGGCATCTACAAAGCCAGTGTACTCGCAATAATGTTCCTGACAGAGGCTCTGATGGCTATCGGCTTTATATTGCTAATATAGGTGATGATGTTCGAAGAAGCGACTTGGAGAAAGTCTTTGCTCCTTATGGTGAACTTAAAGAAGTCTGGTTAAGTAATAGTATTCCCTGTTTTGGATTTGCTGTTTACAAAGATAAAAGAAATGCTGCAGTTGCTGTCAAGGCTTGCGATGGAGTTGAAGTATGTGGTTGTCGCATTAGAGTAACTTATGCCAGACCGAGAAGAAGGGATCAGGGTCGCAGGTACCATTCGAATACCATGCGTTGTTACCAGTGCGGAGACAAGGATCACTTTTACAGAAATTGCCCGGAAATTACTGTTGGTGGAAACGATAGAAGAAAGGACCATTCCGGAGGACATAGAAGGAGTACTCGCGGTGACCGAGGAGAACGTGACGAGAGGGACCGTGACCGCGAATGGGGCTACGGAAGAAGAACGTTCTACAGGTCATCCACGAGAAGGTACATTGAGACGGACCGCGACGGTGAAAGAGACCCCGGAAGGAAAACGTCTTCCAGGCCACTCTTAGGAAGGACCGTACAACGTAGTGACTCGACTAAATGATCTGGTATACCGAATTCAGAAAAGCCCTCATGCGAAGATGAAAGTCGTGCATCTGGACAAATTGGCCCATTATCGAGATCAAGATGGTTGATCGGGACGATCAAGGCTTGAGAGGGGGGCAATGTTACGAACTTTATAGCGTTGCACATTTCATAATATTAGTTTGTGTTTGCAGTTCATAGGGTTTTAGATATATTTTCTACAAGTTTATAATTTATTTAAGTAATTTTACCTTTGTTAATTTCCTCAGGAGACGATTATGAAAGAAGGTCTGGAACTTTTTAGAGAATTCGATTTCCTGATTTTTAATATGGAACGCCTATGATGGAAGGTCTAGAAATCGCCGGATTATTCCTTTTTCTTATTTTGATTACCCCATGTAGTATGGAAATCCTTCTAGAGAATTAGGGAATCTTCCGGTATCAACCAAAAGGGTATATAAAGGGTCCAGATCGACTTTCTCGGTCAGTATATTCTGAGAGTTTGTCGACGCAAGTTGAACTAATTTGACAAGTGTCAAAAGTAAGGTTGACAATAAAAAGTGATTATTATAATAATACAGTGTGTAGTTTGTTCGAAGACCGGCCGTCCGGAACAATATATATATATATATATATATATATATATATATATATATATATATATATATATATATATTGTAATTCCCAGGATAAATATTACTATATTTATATGTTTATGCGGCTTTCACGGATTCCTTCGTGTGAGATGCAATAGCAGTGGATATATCCACATTATGCCGTTGTAGTGCTGAAATCACATTCAGCAAACGTACAACTATATGCAGCTCCGTATATGAATGAAGTATATATATATATATATATATATATATATATATATATATATATATATATATATATATATATGTATAACCCAATAGTTAGTAAATTTTTAAATAAGCTTATCCTAAATAAATACCAATAATAACCAACCTAAATGAAAAAGTCCCAAATGTATAAAATCATAAAACTTTCTTTTATGAAAAATACAGAACTTTACTCATGGCGGTCTTTTGTCGCATGTCAGGTAGACTTTACAAATAGTTTGTTTGACCAGTGGTCATATAATTAAATAGATATAGTTAGTTTCGTAAGTACGCCTATGGCCGAATGGAGATAAGAAAAGTATAAATTGAATCCACATGGTTGAAGGGCTCTCTTTTATTTTATAAACGTAGAATAAGAAACGTCATAATTACGAGTGCGTCGCAAAATTATTTTCTGTCAATATATATTAATATTAAAGTGATATTTGAAAATGGGTTTTGTTATTATTGATAACATTGGTAAAAACCCATAACATAAAGCCACAGCGAAAATTTAAGTACATAACATTGGTAACACCGGTGGTGGAAATTCCAGCACACAACATTTGGTGGCAGCGATGGGATCGGAAGTCGATAACATTGGTGGCAGCGGTGGGATAAACCAAGCTGACAACATTGGTAACAGCGGTGGAAATGGAAGTCCATAATATATATATATATATATATATATATATATATATATATATATATATATATATATATATAATATGTTTTTCATCAAGATCACAATATTAACTGGGATGGCACTGAGATTCTGGAAAGAGTTCTTGCTTATCGCAAAAGGCTCTTCCTTGAAAGGGTACACATTAACCAAGTAAGTAACACCATGAATTAAAAAAGTGTCACCGAGAGTCTGAGTGCCATTTACAGTCATATTTTAAAGTTGGAAAAAGAAAAGTATTTGAGCCTCCTGGACAGTTCATCTCCAGACGAATAGGTTTTCTATTAAATTATGTAAAAAGTATCAAACAAGTAAATTCTTTATTTTTCTATTTTTGCTAAATCTTTTGCTTGACTACATCACTGTTTACGATATCCGTATTTTCCCCCACTACTTACACCACCCACTACACTTCTCGGTTGACACATGACAGGTGGAATAGTCAAGCAGGACGTTCGGCGGTTTTCGAACTTTCTAGAATTTTTGGAATTCCATCTAAAATATACCTTTAAATACAGTTCAAAAGTTCTAATGTCGGGTTTTTCAAACTTGTACTTGTTTAATATTCAAACCACATTGGTGAGTTACTTAATAATTATAAGTTAGGTTAATACTCTAACTATGTATTTAATAATTATAGAGATGTCTTGAAGAAGAGATAAATAAATTCTCTATAGTTTGACAGAATCAAAAAAGGGTTTTTTCCTTACCAAGGCCTACAAATTTAAACAGACGGCATCCCTAATAACCTTAGTTTGGAATATTGTTTCTTGACTAGTCAGTCGCAATCTCTTCACCCCTCCTTATATATATATATATATATATATATATATATATATATATGCAATAGAAATAAAAATAAGGTTTAATTTCAACTGTAACATATAAAAATTAATTACATTTGAATCCATTTTAGTGTTTAATTGTAATTCTGCAGATGGTTTAAGAAATAAATAAACTAAAACGTCAAATGTCCTAAAAACGTTTTTAATCTTTTAAAATGATATTATAAAAACTTTTTATTTTAATTTTGCCAAAGACACCGAACTAAAGAACACAGATGGTTTGCGAAGAAAAAATGATTTATTGCTCTCTCTCTAGTTCTAGAATAAACTATAGTAACATGTTCTTGCCTTCGAAGAGTTAGACAGCGCTTCCCCATAAATTAAACCACTCAGGACACTCTGCGTATTTTATTTTTACCTGTAGCATTGTACATTCAGAGTTTTCCGCATAAAAATCGATTTATCTCGAAAACTGACAGTTTTATCTAAATAAATTAAGAGTTTCAGCTGTATAAAATGAGACCTGTCAAAAATTAGGCCTAACAAGTGTGGCTGCGAGTACGTTTCTGGCTTTTTTGATGATCTAAAACATCTACTGTAGTATGATTTCATGAGTCTTTATAGTCTCTATAAAATATTAAAATGTCATTAAATTATACAAATCGGTTCAAAACTTAGAGCCGATAAAATAAATCGCTGAAGACCCCTTTAAGGCTCTGTATCTCCGTTAAGGGGCACTTTAAGCATTTTTTTTTCTATGAGAAAGTATGATTACTTTGATATCACCTATATGCTCCCGAGAAATTATGATGTACTTATCGGACACCTTGTATAATAACTTTCAAATATTTATCTGAAATAGAAATTAATACAATATAATGAGTAAGTAATTTGGTTCACGTGATACGCAGTAATAAAACAGATTATATTCATACAAAATAAATGATTTTCCTTCACAGTTAGAATTTCCTCTAATACATTTCCCGGCGTTATAAAAAGGAACCGTTGCGTAAAATAAACTTTCACATTCTTTACTGTGCACACACAATTTTCGTTCGTTTTCCAATAACACATAAAGAATGTCGCCATGTTTCCCCAAGGTGCGAAGGGAAAAAATAGCGCGGCGGCAGAATAAAAAGTAATCCAATTTACGCCCGACGAGGATAGAACGGCGGCCTTCGACAAACGGACAACAAAATACACCTAAAGGCATTAGCTACGTTCGAAAATCCTATATTCCCACGTCACTAACTAATTAAAATCAATTGTCATAACAATCTAATCATTGATTATTTTATTTCATGTAAAACGACAACTATAACAAATTAATAAAATACCTAGCCCTAATTGAGTTGTATAATTACTAAAATCCATTTTCCTAATTCGTTAACAAGGTACAAAACTTTAAGACTAATTCTGGATGTCTTATATTTGCAAATTAAAATTAATCTACTATTTACATCTCAGTTGGAAGGTTTTTCGTTATTCCGCAGGCAACGTGTTTCTTGGTAAGATGGTCGACATAACGGCGTGAATGATCTCCAAAATTGGGTTAATGAACATTTATTTCCCCTGCAGTTAGCCCAAAATCCAACAATATCAAACTGCATATTGTACCGAAAACCACGAAGGAGTATTATTACCAAATGATTCACTTAATCCCTTTCTCAGATGGAATGAAATCTCCAAAGTGACGATGACTCACACACCGTTGCTTATCCAACGGTCCCTTTAGAAAAAGAGCGATTTTTGTTAAAAATCAAATTTAAATTAAATGCATAAAAAATGACTAAATGTCGCACATTCCTGCTAATAGAAAATATGTATATACATATATATATATATATATATATATATATATATATATATATATATATATATATATTTCGTTTTCTTAAATCATTGTATTATAATATTTATTTTATTGGTACAGGTACCTATACCCAAGAAAATAAAAATAAAATTATATATATATATATATATATATATATATATATATATATATACGCCGACGATATGCAACCAATCATACACCGAACCCTGAAACAATTTATGCATTCTTAAACCGACAAATAATGCAGAACAATAAATAGTGTAAAGTGACGAATATTCCCCTATCTAATACTTCGTTACTTCTATTAACCAACTGGAATTCTCCAGAAATGCAATATGCAACCAGCGATGTCAAATGCTACGTCAGACAATGTGATACCAATACAATACTTAAAGACTAAAACCGAATAATGACAGTCAGTCAGGTTTGACGTTAAAAATATCAGAGCGAAATCGGGAAATAATTCTTATTTTCCTTAAAGAATAAATATTGGCTCAAGAACTACAATATATCAATAATATTTTAAAAATAGGCACTAGGAGAGTATGGAAAAAAATATAGTGTTGAGATTAGAAATTTAACCTAACTTCTTAAAAGCTGTTTGTTAAAAGACATTTTACATTTTATATTCTACTCTTTTTAAGGCTGTAAATCATAGAAATATGCATTACAGAAAACCCATAATACGATCACTCTTCCCTGACACCCAAGAAAAAGGTTTAGTGCTGTAAAATTCCCTAACAGCGGTCTTCATGCAAACAACAGTACTTATAAGCTCAAAACCATATAACTTTTATAAAATAACATTAGTTATCAATAACTACAGGCCTTTTAGAGAGACCCTGTACAGGAATAAAAAAATATTTTTCTTTTATTTAGGTATATCCAGTGAAGCTGAAACACGCTTAGCTTTAGGTCTTTTCAGTTTATACTTGGGTCAATCCATTGAAAATCACCTAGATGGAAATCAAATTGTGCCTCAATATTTTTGATTTGCCTTATTTTTTACCAGTTACTCCCCGATACTATGGTTATAAATTTTTTAAGGTCGTCGTTTTTTGGCAGCCATTTAAGGTTGCTTCGGAACCGTTTTTTTGGCTGAAAACAAGTTTTACGCAAATATATATCCAACTCTGTTAATTTTGAAGATATTAAGATGAAATAAAAACCAAAATTATTAGAATGACATGCTTTAGATTTTTTAGCAAAAGAAATTCCATTCAGCTGTCAAGCCAAAATCATTCTCATATTGGCACTTAATAAAGTTTTTCTTATTTTTGTACTGCACCATCGCGAAATCGAGTAAAACATTCTTCACTTCACTGATAAGATGATTTTGCAATTTTAAACTGTAGAGGTGTTATGAATTAGGTGGTCACTTATCATACAAATTCTTTTGCAGAATATATCACCTTCTTTTTTGAAATAAAAAGCAAACAGATGTAACTTAACCTGACTGTTAGTTCAGTAAAAACTTTGAATTTCATCCTGACCATAAAATGTAAAGTTTCCTGAAAAATTACCGATGACCAAACATTCACTGCCTTTGAGATTATTTAAGTTCTTTCAAATGATTAAATTGGACTTTTGAAATGAAATGGCGAGATTTCATTTTTGCTATCTCTTTATTAAGATATATATCTGCATTATATTATATTTTTTTGTAAACAAAATCATAATCAATTAATTTTGCGATTAAAAAACCCTCAAACCATTATTAGAAAATAATTAAAAATGTATATCCAAAATTCACAAAACAATATTCTACAAATACAAAGTCTGCAAATGCATATCGTTAAAGAGTTTATATTCAAATTCCAAAATTTGTTATTTAATACTTTATTTATAACAAAATTGAACATCTTGAAGAAAAAGAAAGATATTTGTACAAACTTAAAGGCATTTGAAAGAGTAAGACTTATGCTTTAAGATACTATGTATAGTTTTCTTGAGAAAAAAAATGGCGCGTTGATACATAACTTCAAATATAGGCCAAAATTGCGTTTTTTTGCACTTTTAGGTTAGGATATTTAAAAAACCTGATCTAGAAGATATGACTATTTCTATTCAATGTACAAGTTTCATGTCCTGCTGTGTTATTGATATCCATCGACAGTAATTGTCGTTACCAGGTTTTAGCAGTTCGTAATACACATCACCTTTATTATCCTACCAAATACACTACTTTCCATATATATTGCGCACTGGTTGTGACCTCGAAGGTTGGACTGAATCTACCCATGTTTTTTTGGACTTCGGGTGGTCAAAATAGATCCATTTTTCATCACCGGTCACAATTCAATGCAAAAACCCTTTTCTATTTTGTATAGAAAGCAAAATTTCACAAATTGTTTTTCACCTTTTAATGTCGTTTTCCTTTAATTCATACGGAAGCTATATTCCTTCTTTATCGATCTTGACAAATTCCTGTAGACGTTCAGTGTTGCTGCCAATTTTTTTAACGTTTGAGTTAAGTCTTCATCTAATAATTCTTGCAAATCTGTATCCTCAAACTTTTCGGCTGACCTGGGCTCTCCTTGTCTTTTACACCAAAATCACCATTTTTGAAGCGTTTAAACTATCACTGACCAGTTTTTTTGAGTTAAAATATTCTCACCATAAGCTTCAACCAACCGGCGGCCACTCAGGTATTTGGGAAAGCGCGGTGGAGAGGTGTCCATCACTCCCCGTGTGGACAGACTACATGACGCCGCTTTTAAAACTCAACCTCTCCGTGGAGATATTTTTGCCAAGTAGAGAGAATTAGGAAATCTTCCGAAAAATTATCTTGATGGTATACTGAAGGATCTCGACAAGATGAGAGAGCTGGAGCCGAAGTATTCGGCAGGAGCACAGGAGTCAGAGAGTACTACCCTCTCGGACAATGTGCGACAATTTTCACAGCGGAAATATATGCTATTCTGCGGTGAGAGGGACATAGACAGGAATAAAGTAATAAATATATGCTCAGACAGTAAGGTTGCGATATTAGCACTGACGTCCAGTGTCGTGACTTCGCGACTGGTGTCTGAGTGCAAGGATGTACTAAATGGTATGAAAAGGAAAGGCTGCACAGTTAAACTCGTATGGGTCCCGGGTCACTCGGGCATATGCGGGAATGAGGAAGCAGACCGTCTGTCAAAGTGGGGTTCGGCGACTGAACCGTATGGACCCCATCCAATATTACCTGTCCCGATTGATATTGGCAAAAGAGAATTAAAATCGTTGTTGGAAAGCAAATGTATTGAACGGTGAAGGGGAGCTCCTGGAATGAGATGTGCTAAGGAACATATAAATGGGCCTAGTGCACGGCGTACTAAGGAGCTTCGCTCCTTGGGAAGGAAAGAGCTGCGAATTGTGGTGGGATTGTTGACAGGACATTGTCATCTCAGGGGCCACCTTCATAGAATCGGTGTCGAAGGCGACCCGACATGCAAATGGTGTTTGGAGGAGGATGAAACTGTTGATCATATTCTCAGAGAGTGCCCAGCACTCAACGGACTGAGAAAGATATTTCGGCGATACAATTTTGTTACCGGAAGCAGTTAGACAAGTTCAACTAATGAGGCTGCTTGGATTCGCAAAGGCGATCTGCCTCGAATAACCTGCATATATGGTAGGATGTAAAGGGCCCAATGGAGCCTAGGCATCGATGGTCTAGGATCACCACACCTCTTTCATTCATTCAAGCTTCAACCAACTATTAATAAATTTCAGCAGCTGTTTTCTTTAAATAAAAGAAGGTTATTACATTTCCCTGTAAAACGTATTTTCTTAGTACAAAGTTCGACATTTTTCAACCTTTAAAGAACTATATTTTTTGCACAATGACAATTGATAGCAAACTGACTTTTAATACCGTATGTTTACCTTTCAGAAATGTATTAGTGATTAGTGATGTCATCTTTTAGTAAAATTTGCGTTATTAACGGAAACATCTCTTAGTGAGTGAACATCGGTGGACTCCAATAGAAAATGCAATTATTCCAAATAAAAAAAGATCGATTTTTATAATTAACTAGAGATTACAAGCCAAATTTTTTAATCGAAAGGAGTAAAATTACTACCTTGCTGGACTTTTGTTCAATTTTGTATCTATAGTAAGAAAATTTGTTGAGAATTTTTCTTCTTTCCTTACCCCTTGCCGGGAAAACCCACTCTACGGTCAAAATAGCCTTCCTAAATGCATTAGTAAACTAATTCGTTTGTTGTTTGTTGACGTCTTTCAAATTCAGGCCTACTATTCATCATAATCAGACGTATAGTAAAGAAAGAGCTGAACGTTAAAAATACCCAGTTATTATTATGATATTAAGCATTTTCAAAGCAAATTTACTGTTTTTTCTCTTGCACTCCATTATGCCAAAAAATTTCTCCAAAGGAGAATACTTTTTGTGTAGATAATATTTTCTAATATTTAATAATAGCCATATTTAGTAACGCAGTAGACCTTTTAACAATCGGACAACAAAATAAACCCCGAGGTCCACGGCACAGCACTCTTCGTTTTATTGATTTTCCCTATCAGGGGGCTGTTTGGCATACACAAACATTGATATATTACCAAGAGCCGCAAGTTTTCAGTGACAGTATAATAAGTTGGGTTACCGAACGCGGCCTCGTTGCTGTTTATTGCGAAATTTAGTTTTTAGTACGTACATTTTTCAGGATAAACTGGGCATTTTTCATAGTCGGTATGGAAAAATGTCGGGCTTATTGTAAGACATATTTTCGGGAGTTTATTTCGGTTATTTTACGTATGCATGTCCTAAAAAGCCTTGTTTTTAAAATTCAGGATATTCAAATAGAAACTATACTGGCAAGTTTTCTTTTGAAATGGGTCTAGATATTTCAATCCTAGCAAATAAACATTCTGTATAGAATAATATCAATGACATATTTTAAGGGAATACAGGTCCATCATTTGTACGGGTAACATCATTAGTCTGGTTTGTAAAAAATTAACATAACCTCAATATTTTCAATTGATATTTTGAAAAGTAAAAGAATGAGTGATTATTGATCAGTTATAGTGTAAAATTTGCTAGTTAGTGTCAGAAATGTGTTTTTGAATCATTGGTTTAACCTTTTCTGACAATTATTATATCTGCATCTGCAAATCCAAACATACGGACCGATACCCTATGCAGAATCACATCACCATCCCTCTCAAAAACAGGCAGTAGTCAACACACTAATATCAAGATCTCTCCGCCTAACAGAACTCGACACAAAACAAGATGAAATAAGACACATCTCAGCAGCTCTAAAACAGAATGGTTTCTCACAATCAGATATAAAGAATGCCGTAAAAAGACAAGAGAAGACCACAGCAAAAATCAAAGACCAAGATCAAACAAGGAATAATGCCATAATCCTATCTATGCCTATACATAAAAGGAATAACGAACAGAATTGAAAAAATCTTAAGAAAATACAACATACAGCCCATATTCAAGCCACAAAAAACAATAGCCAACATCCTACGAAATCCCAAAGATGAGACCACATAGGACAAACAAACAGGCGCATATCAGCAAGAATTCAAGAACATAACAATAGTCTCAAAAACAGACAGACAACCTCATGTTGTAATTGCAGGTCCCTACTACCAATTACAAACTAAATATTCCACTAAAAATTTGAGCGTGTGTGGGTCCGCTGACATATTTCTCACACGCGCGCGTGGTCCGTACCTACCATATTTCGAAACTAATATTTATTTTCATTTTTGGTCGGACACATCGGTCAGATGTACCGATCGGGTTCGTTTCTACAACCTGCGCCTCCCCCAGGCTTCAAATTTGTATTCATGTGAGGTTCCAGCCAACCTGTAACCTCGAATACATGAACATTTGGATACCTGAAAATCCTGTGGAACTAACGCACTCTATTGGCTTTTTGTGGACCCAGTGCTACAACAGCGATCGCCTAGTAAACGCAATCGATCCCCACACGAGGGATGCCATGTTGTAATCGCAGATCCCTACTACGAAATACAAACTAAATATTCAACTAAAAATTTTAGCCTTTCGTGTTCGGTGCCAGCGGTGGAGACTCATCAGTGTGTCCGCTAATACTTTTCCCACACGCCCCTCGTCCGTATCTACCATATTTCGAAACTAATATTTATTCTCATTTCTCATCGGAACACGTCAGTCAGATATACCGATCGCGTTCGTTTCTACAACACTCAGCTCTATTTCAACATCACCAAACAACCGGCCATACCATCGATTTCGAAGAAGCAAAAGAAATAGCACCAGTACAGAACTACAAGGTACGCGTGATGAGAGAGGCCCTAGAAATCGAAAAAGCGGAACAGCTAAATATATAAACATGAAGAGAAAAAACAAGGTAGTCCAAAAACAAACTTACTTAACACTGCCAAGTTATCCAAACAATTAAAGACTATGCTCTCAAAACATAACATTCGAGTCTCACACAGGGGATACAATTGTTTGAATCCACTGTTCACAAATTTAAAGACAAAACTAAAAAAGATAAAAAAAAAACCCGTGTTGTATACGAAATCCCATGCCTCAACTGCAACGGAGTATACCTAGGGCAAACAAGTCAGCATCTCCAAAACAGACTGCGATCACACAAGTATGATAAGAAAAACCAAAGACCTCTTACGAAACATGAAGCTCAACATAATCATAATTTTAATTACGAAAAAACAAAAATTCTAAAGATTGAGCCTCCCAAAAAAACATGAAATCTACGAGGCCATCGAAATTAAAAAAAAAACATATGTATCTGGCAAAAAGGACATAAACCTATTTAATAACACTCTTAGTTATCGAGCTATAATTTACACCAAATCCATATTTGACCTTCAAATGATCTCCAGATGCGACTTTACACCCTCTGTTATTTATACTGTGGGATAGGAAAATTTCTCCGCCTTCTATTTCTGCAATAAAAAAGGGTGGTTTCTATTTTAAAAAGTCGACTTTTGAATGACCTTGTAAAGTAACCTCAAGGTCAAAGTCACTAGCACAGATAGGATAGAGATAATATATATAAAATTTTTCAACTTTCCTCCATATAAATAAAACTTTGTTTTTTTTTCAGGTATGGTATTACTAAAAAAAACACATTTAAGGAAATCGACTATGTGGTAAGTTTTTTTTCAGAGTTTCCTTTTTTCTTATATATATATATATATATATATATATATATATATATATATATATATATATATATATATATATATATATATAATTTCTCCGTCTCTGCATTTGAAAAGTGATCTTTTCTCCTTAAGACTGTTAAGAAAGTGGCAGACAGTTTACTCTCTGCCAATCAATTCCACTCTGGTTTTCTCTTCATACTAGTTTCGACTACTTAATAGTCAGTGGAGCTGTAATGAACCAAGAGTGAAATTCACAGGACTTCATATCACTTTGGATACTAATAACAGTCAAAAGAAACATCTAAATATACCGTGAAACGGTAGAAAATTAGATTTTAATTTATTATTTTAAGGATCAGTTCCGTACAGCCCCGGGGTCTATTCAAATTTACCAAGAGTGAACATCACAGGGAACAACTGCTGAATTAAAATCCCCATTCGGTAATGTCTCGGTAGGGAGCTACACTACGTTAGCCAAGTAGGGAATGTGGCTACAGTCACTAAATACACTAAGAAAAATTAGAATGAAAAGTACGTTTGCATTTTGGCTGTATGTTTTCGATCACTGTCTTGCTCGAAAATAGTTTCATTTATCGAATGAGGCATGTTATACACAGTTTCAATCAAATTGTGGTTATGTTATGTGTTATCTAGATATATTTCTAACATAATAAAGTTTAGAATTGTGTGAATGGCATTTTTTTAAATTCACGTCCCATACGAATTATTGATGGTAAAACTCAGAATGGGTTTGAATCTAAATTTTTGATAATCTAGTATTAGAAAGAAACAGTATTGGTGTAAAATAAAAATTCAAAAGAGTAATAAAAAAATTTATTAATAATAAAATATGATTGATGACAAATGATAAAACATTAGATAGTTAATAACACCCAACTCGTGCAATACTTATTGCACGACCTGTATAAAAGATTCAAAGTTTAAATTCTTCTAAACATTACCAATTAACAAAAATTATTGAACTGAAAAATCTAACTCTTTAACCTTTTTAAAATTAACAAAGATATTCAGATACTTAAAGTTACAATAGTAATAAAATAAGAAAAGAAAATTACTCAGACGTTAGCCTAATACAAAGAAAAATGGTATGTTTTAATAGATAAAACTGAGTCTGTTATTTTGCTAGTTATATAAAAAACAGTAATTAAAAAAGATATATTTAGGCAATTAAAATAAAGACTGTTGCTTCGAGATAATATATTGTTAAAAGTATTTTAAGATAAGTTTTCTTCTACGAAAACACGATAAGATAAGATAGGAGGAGTAGTCCGCTGCTTAAACTTGGAACAGACTAGCAGGTGAAGTTAAAATTTTTCAGATTATCTTCAAATAAGCCAAAAATTGAAGTTAAAAATTAAAATTAACCTGTAGTTCTCCTGACGAAGTAAGTTGGAACTGAAGTACCCTTTTTAATATGGCTTTGGCCTCAATGTGCTTTCGTAGAGTGTTTGTTAGCCAAGTTTTCGCAGATAGACATTCTATCACCTCAGAAATTTATAGATTACACAATGGAAAGTACCTTTCAGATACGTTTTACCCTGATCATAGTGGTAAAAAACACAAAACTAGGCAGTAAAACTCCTAACGCAGTATTAGCTTGCCAAAGCGCTTTAGCAACAGGTAGTTTGGATAAAGAAAATAAGCATTTTGGACCAGCAACAGGTCTTTAAAATCATGGATTCGAGCATGACCCCTTAGAAAGTTGACAGAACAAACCATCCAAATAAAAAGGTGATTTAAGCTAACAAAAACAGTCCAAAACTCTTTTAAACTAAATAAGCTAAGTTATAAAAATAATAATTACCAATTTTCTTTTCACGAAAATACTCTTTTGAACACAAAGTTCATACAACCATGAAAAAATGTTTAGAATTTTATGCAGAAATTAAAAATGCAAAAATATATAGGGTGTTCCATTTAAAATAAGCAAGTTGACATCTACTTCCGTTATAACCGGAAGTGGCGCCGTCTTGAAAATATTTTAGCCGGCTGTCTTCCATGCAGGTTAGTACACTTCCATATTTTCAGATTCTTCCTAGTTATAGTTTTTCCACAATCGATCGATAAAATTCACGGAGAATAACCCTGTACACATAAATAAAATACCGTTATTGAACTCGAATTCCTTTCAATCAAAAATCGTACTAATCAACCGAATAAATCATTAAAATACTCTGTACACACACCTCTGATGAAGCGTCCGTTCCTGCATAATTAATAGCTTGCTTTTATTCATGGGCCTCTACACGTCTGGCCTGACGAGCCTAAAAAGATTTTTCAAGCCTATAACGTTCGCGCTCGAGAGTGAAATATGGTCAGCAGGGTCGCTGTTTACGGGCCGCAATCCCTTCAAGGTGAAAAAGGGATTTGGAGCCCTTGAATACAGCTGATTGATGAATCTTCGCCGCGCATTGTTAAGGCCGATGGAAAAGGATTAAGGGAATTAATGCCAAAAGGAGTATTTTTTATAGGAAAAAATGTTTGGGGCAGGCCTTCAATTAGGTTCTTATTGTACAAGGGCAGGCATGCTGAGGAAAATATTTCAATGGGATTGATACTGCTGAAAAAAAATTTAGTAGGTCTAAGTGTTTTTTTTTATTAATTTTAATGGCTCGAGTTTATTTGCTTGAGGAATAACAAAATTATTGAAAATATATTTTTTTACATATTATAACGTATGGGCAGTGATCACTGACAGATTTATTATTGGTCCTGTCATCTGGCTTCATCGTTTGAATTACCTAGAACACTTAGTATATTTACCACTGGCGACTAAACAAAATATATGGATCATTCACGACGGTGCACTTTACACTTCACATTAAACGTTTGAAATCCTTTCAAATCAATGGAACGACAGAGGAAATGTTGGTCCTGCAAATTGACCTCCCCACTCACCGGACTTAGAGCCTATGGATTTATTTTTTATGGGTACCTCTTAAACAAATGGTATACTGCAGATCTGGTACATCGAAGAAGAATTGTGAATACGAATACAAAATTAAGTAAACCTTTTATGTTCAGATGCAGAGATGATGAAAAGTTTGAAAATCAACTTTCTCCGTAGAATTAATTTTTGTATACATGAAAACGGAGGTCATTTTGAATATTTGCTTGAAGTTTAATTAAAAAATTAAGTAAATGAAGTTGTCTTTTCTTTCTTTGCTTGTTGTTTCTTACATTATTATCGTTGTTAATTCGTTGCCGTGTAAGTTTTTATTGTAGTTGGCCTGTTAGCCTTAAGCCTGGATAAAGTCAAAAAGGGGGACTATGACCAGTTTCAGTATACAATAAAACATTTAAATTCGATTAGTTCAGAAACGGCTGCTCTACACCTACTAGGTATAACTTTTTTGGATAAAGCATGTCAAGAAATAAGCATTTTTTATCAAATATTTATTATATCTAGGCACAAAAAAATACGAAGCTTTAGATGTAGGCGCACAAGTAGCACGGTGGTGCCATCTGTAATGTATATCGAAACTGTAATGTATATCGAAACTGAAACCCCAAAGTACTAAATTTAGTACAAAGCAAACTATTATTAAGATAAATGTTTACAAAAAATAACCTGGGCTTCCAAGTTGGGGGTTAGAGCGTTAAGCTGGCTACCTAACATCTGAAAAAACTTAGATTGCTAAAAATTCTATACTTTCCCTCTAATCACCGGATGGATCAACTGGTAAAAGAAATAAAGCAATGGAAACTTTTATGAATCATGGACTGTACAGGATAGTTGTAGTGTGATCGTTCTTTTAGCAGTAATCTGGTAACAAAGCCGCGACATCATCAGGTGATGGCAGCTCGTTTTATAAGAGACAGTGGGAGCGATGTTTTTAGCTTGTAGGTTATGTATATTTAAAAGTCTTAATGAGTAATTAAGTAAATTAGTTATTGTTAAAATTAAATTAGCAAACAATGACAAGACAGCAATAAAAATAAAATTAATGAAACTTTAAGGGAATTGGAAAATTTTAAGATAGATATCGCAGCCATAACTGAAAGAAAGAAATGGAATATGAATCAGAAACATTGGAAAAGTGGGTGCATCTATTTAGTGGAGAGAGAGAGAGAGGATATTTTGGCAAATAAATAATAAAAATGAATGTGATAAAAAGGGAAAAAAAGAATATTTATTGGCTTATGCGCTCTATCTTATGATGAACCTGTAACAGTAAAAGATACTTTATTTGAAAGACTCAATGAACCAGCACAGAGACTTGGAAATACTAGAGATCTAATTATACTAGAAGAATCTTGATTAAGTAACAGGACGATTTGCTGAAACGGTCACAAATGATAACGGTGAATGACAGATGAACATCAGTACAACTAACGATCTTAAAATAACCAACAAATTCTTACAACGCAAAAAAAACACAAACTTAATTAGCAACAACGCACAAGACAACAGAAATATATTATCGACTAAATAATCATAAGACAGAACACAAGAGAATTCAAGAGTCTATAAAAGTGCCACCTGTGGATCCGATTACTACCCACCAATATCATAAATGCCAAGTTCTAACCACAAACCACCAGAGGAGAGGAAATTTACATCGATTTAGATAGACAAACAGCGAATTACTTCAAATACATCATTGACAGTTTAGATGGAGAAAATACTACAGATAGATACTTACACCAACCAAATTGAACACTTGGATGAATCTAACAGCAACAAGCCTTGGTAGATGAAGGAGATCAAAGATCCAGTAAAAATAAAGAAAGAGGTATACAAAAAAGAAAAAGAGGCATATGAAGAAATCAGAAAAGAAGTAAAAAGAACTTTAGAAAAAACGGAATTTGGTATAATAAATCTAAAGAAATAGACCCATGTATTGGAAGAAGAAAATGCTTTGAAGCTTGGAAATTCATAAAAACCATAAAGAATATAGGAGAGGAAACAGCATCAATCGAAATAATATCTGATACCAATGGATTATGCATTATCAGGAATTACTATTTGAAAAGAGGGTTGAGTATATGAAAAAAACAGCTGTAATTAACATTACAAAAAGAAAAAGTAGAAAAAGATAGTAATGACGTCGTTAAAGCTATAAAAAAGCTAAAAAATGAATTATCATGTGGACCGCATATAGCATCTATACAAATTACGAAAAAGGGAAACAACAAATCTTTTTAACATGCTTACAGGGATATTTAGTAAATGTATCGATGGTCAAGAACCCCCTAGGCAATGGAAATAAGGCTAGATTGTCTCAATCCACAAAACAGGAAGTAAGGAAAATTGCTAAAATTGCAGGGTTTAACGATAACTACCTCAATGAGTCGACTCTGTGGAAAAATACTCAGAAATCTCGTTGAAAATAAATACAGTAAGGAAGAAAAACAGGGCGGATTTCGTGGTGGTAGATCCTATAATGATAACATTTTTTTGTATGAAACAAAAATTGAAACATAAGTCGCTACAAATCAATATGTTTATATATTATTTATAGATTTAACTAAGACCTACGATAACATCCCTATAACTGTGGATATATATATATATATATATATATATATATATATATATATATATATATATATATATATATATATATATGTTGTTGCGTAGTGTTTCACGGATGGGAACATGTGATTCAGTATTAATCCGGGAATACATCCGTTCGTTGGTTTGGTTTCCTGTAGAAATTTGCAGACGTTTCGCCAAAATCCCATTTGGCATCTTCTGTGCTTGGTAGTTGTTGATCTACAACTACCAAGCACAGAAGATGCCAAATGGGATTTTGGCGAAACGTCTGCAAATTTCTACAGGAAACCAAACCAACGAACGGATGTATTCCCGGATTAATACTGAATCATATATATATATATATATATATATATATATATATATATACATTAATTTTTCAATTTGCCAATGACTCACGACTACCCAACCAAACCATGAATTGGTATCCAGAGTAGCGTAGAATAGGAGGAAGGCTTAGGAGGAATTGGCGGGATGGAATAATATAATAATAATAATTGAACTCCACCAGATACGGCTTTAGTATTAGAAATAACAACGAAGAGGTAGTAAGAGTGAATCATCTTCTATACATGAATGATCTTAAACTGACGGCTGCTACCAGAAACCAGCTGGAACAAATGCTTAAAATTGTAAAAGAGTTCTCCGGGGATATCGGAATGCAATTTGGACTTGACAAGTGCCGTATTTTGAACATCGTTAAAGGGAAGATACAACCAGGGGCTTTTGAAATGCAGAACGGTGAAACTATGGCTGCAATGGGAGCAGACCAAACATACAAATATCTAGGTATGAAACAGACTAAAAGAATTGACCATCGCACTATGGAAGCCGAATTAACAACCGAATTTTTCATGAGGGTAAGGCGGGTATTACGAACTAATTTAAATAGTAGAAATTTGTTTAAGGCGCTCAACACGTATGCTTGCTCTACTCTGAGCTACTCTTTTGGAATTATAAAATGGAGCAGGACGGACATCTAAAACCTGCACAGAAAAATGAGGACACTCCTAACAAAAGCATAAAAACATCACCCTCGGAGTGCCATCGAACGTACAATGCTTCCAAGACACCAAGGAGCAAGAGGATTGGTGGATATATTGGTAAGCAACTCGACCAACAAATAATAAACTTACGTTCATATTTCCACTCCTCAATACTCAATCTTCAAATTTAACAAACACTATTTCAAATACAATAGTTCCAGTTTCTTTTTTCCATATATTACCTCACATAGAAGCTCTCACTGATAAATTGATGAAAATTTTCAAGTACTCCGATATTAAAATAACAAAAAGGCAAATATTAACTTTCTCCAAAATTTCCGTATATTTTAGGTGGTCGCAAATAGTTCGTTAGTTATATGCCCTTAACATCAGGGGCATTACTACGATATTACTTAATTAACAAACATATTCGAAAAAAAAAAATTCAGCTCATTTTTTACTTCTTTAAGAAAACGGGCACAAAAAAGATCGAATTTTAAAAGTAGCACCTTAAGGGTAGGAAACCACATAATCGAAAGTGTATGAAGTAGTTTAGTGTTTATATATTGACAGCAGCGTGGAACTTTTTTAATGACAATTAGAACCTGATATTTATTTCAAAATCTATTTTTAGGAAAATTGTTTTCCAAAATTACCTAAATAAGGCCAATTTTGTTTTCGTATTCAAATAATGAGAGTACTATTTCCAAACATTACTAGCTCAATTTGAAATGTTATTAGATAAATAAGCACAAACAAGAAGGATTTTAAAAAAAATAAATTAAGGGTTATAGTTAAAATTGCTTCGGCCAGTTTACTTTTCGCATTTAAAGTAATATATAATATGATATTTTCAGCTTTAACTGTCAAATTTTTACATTAAATTCAAAATCAATAAAAGTTATTAATTTTGGCTAACAACGATATTATTCAGTCTAGTCCCTGGTTTTAAATTTCAAATTGTTTTCGCAAAAAAAAAATCAATCTTGATTGATGCCTCGAACTCTCGGTAAATTTAAATATAATTTAACCCATAAAAATTGGTTTTGGGCACGTGGCAATCAGTTTAAGCCCGTCCTTTAACTTTGTTTTCGATGGAGTGTTTAAATTATTTCTATTTTTAAAGAGAGAGTTTCTTGGATAAAGACTAAAATTGTATTCTCTTTACTTATTGAAATACGTTGATAATTCATAATGGTAATAATTATAATACACACAAATAAATATGAAAGAAAATATAGTGAAGGATTTATTGTTATACAGGGTGCATCCAAAACGTTTACACAAAATATTAGCGCAAAATCATTTATATATATATATATATATATATATATATATATATATATATATATATATATATATATATACAGGGTGATTCAAAAATCGATCACGAAACTTAAGGGGGTGATTCTACTTGACAAAATAAGGGTAGAGCTTCATATAATTTTTTTTCAAAATGTCATTCGTTTTCGAGTTACAAGCCGTCCAAGTTCAAGTTTTTATTTTTTGTTTTTTGAATTACTCGCTTACAGGAAAACCGATTTGACTAATATTTGAAAGATAGGCTAAGTCTTCTGCGCGTCATCATTTTAGTAACAATTCACATTGATTGTTTGCCGCTAGAGGGCACTTTACCTACATTGAAAATTGTTTTTTTGTCATAATTTTTTAGTGTTGACAGCTACAGTAGTTTTTGGCATAATTTCTGAAAGACTGATGCCAGGCCTTTAAAAAAGGTGCTCTTTATTTACATCGCTAAACCCAACGGTTTAGACGTAAATCACCCTTAAAAATTAAGTGGTAAATTTACTTTTCTCATTTCATTACCACCAGCTACCAGGTAAATAGCTATCAAAGTATACTAGAGCTGTCAGTTTAACATCAAATAAATTCGCTTTTTAAACTATTTAATTTATAATCTTAAAATAACTAATAATGGCTAATCAGTAAATATTCATATTATGGATTATTGCGATATACATTTAATTGATAAAAATTAATGAAACAGTACTAAACAAACTAAAAAAGATTCTCAAAATGTCCCCCATTTTCTTCCATACATTTCCTAACACTCTTTAAAAAATGTCGCCTAACTCGATGAAAAATTTCTGGTGTTTCTTTAATAATTTGGCACTTTTCGATTATCCTGAAGCGAAGATCCTCGACGTTGATTACTGGAATATCGTACACCAATTGTTTCAAATGACCCCAAAAGAAAAAATCCATAGGATTAAGGTCTGGTGACCTCGCTGCCCATGCCAATGGTCCACTTCGTCCTATCCATCGCTCAGGATACGTTGCATTCAAATACTGTCGGACACGTATACTAAAGTGGGGCGGAGCTCCGTCTTGGAGGATCCACATGTTGGCCCTTACTTCCAATGGCACATCTTCCAGATACAATGGGAGACGATTTTGGATAAAATCTAAGTATACGTCACCAGTTAATGGGCCATCAAAGAAATGAGGACCAATAAGGTAATCTCCTATTATCCCTGCCCACACATTTAGTGAAAATCTACGCTGATGTTTCGTTTCTACCACATTGTTTGGGTTCTCGTAAGCATATGTGTGGATGTTGTGTAGATTTGTTATGCCATCACGAGTGAAACCAGCTTCGTCAGTGAATAATATGACGCCAATTAATCGATTATCGTGTTCATACTTAGCTAGGATCTGATTGCACATTTCCAACCGTCTCGGCCGATCATCGTCATAAAGAGCCTGCACCTTTTTTGAATGAAACGGGTAGAGTTGTTCTTCTCTTAGTATCCTCCATGAATTAGCCTGACAGAGCCGCACTTCATTCCCAATTTTTCTAGTACTAATACCAGGATTATCTTCAATAATTTCAAGCACTCTTTCTTCTTGTTGCACGTTTCTAGCAGTTCTAGCTCTTCCCCTATTTCCTATATAACTTTTAAAGGAACCACATTCCGCAAGCCTCCTGTGCACACTGGAAAATGTTTGAGCATGAGGGATATTTCTTTCCGGATAACTCTCCATATAATATCTTCTTGCCAACTCTGCATTACCATTTGCTTTTCCATAACAAAAATGGATATCACAATATTCGATATTTGAATATTGGTGATTAGCCATTATTAGTTATTTTAAGATTATAAATTAAATAGTTTAAAAAGCGAATTTATTTGATGTTAAACTGACAGCTCTAGTATACTTTGATAGCTATTTACCTGGTAGCTGGTGGTAATGAAATGAGAAAAGTAAATTTACCACTTAATTTTTAAGGGTGATTTACGTCTAAACCGTTGGGTTTAGCGATGTAAATAAAGAGCACCTTTTTTAAAGGCCTGGCATCAGTCTTTCAGAAATTATGCCAAAAACTACTGTAGCTGTCAACACTAAAAAATTATGACAAAAAAACAATTTTCAATGTAGGTAAAGTGCCCTCTAGCGGCAAACAATCAATGTGAATTGTTACTAAAATGATGACGCGCAGAAGACTTAGCCTATCTTTCAAATATTAGTCAAATCGGTTTTCCTGTAAGCGAGTAATTCAAAAAACAAAAAATAAAAACTTGAACTTGGACGGCTTGTAACTCGAAAACGAATGACATTTTGAAAAAAAATTATATGAAGCTCTACCCTTATTTTGTCAAGTAGAATCACCCCCTTAAGTTTCGTGATCGATTTTTGAATCACCCTGTATATATATATATATATATATATATATATATATATATATATATATATATATATATATATATATATATACCACTGTAAATGACACTGAAATTCTCAATGTCACTTTTTTTTTATTCGCAGAGTCGTTATTTTGATTAATATGAGCTATTTCGAAGAACCTTTTGTGATATGAAGGAACTCTTTCAACAATTTCAGTGCCATCCCAGTTCATGGAATGGTCAAGATCAAAAACTTGTTCAGCCAGAGAACAAAAGGTTAAACCTCTATTAACATCACTCCGGTGGAAGGCGAGCCTATTTTTCAGGCTTCTGGATGTCTGGCCTATGTAAACTAATCGAAAGTTGGCACAAGGAATTTTATAAACGATACAGGACGTCTCATTCAACTGTAAAGGTGTTTTGGCTTTAGAGCAAATTTTGGAGAGAGTTAATATTTGCCTGATGTTAAGGCTATATAACTAACGAACTATTTGCGACCACCTAAAATGTACGGATGTTTCGTCCCGATACCGGTGGTGGACTCATCAATGGGATACACCGGTATCTTTCCCAGACATCCTTGTATTTTCCACAAATTTGGACCTCTATTTAAGTCCAGTTTTGCCGGAAAGCGGTAGTAAGATGTTGATTCCACAACATGCCCCCCCCCCCTAAGACATTTGCTTTCCGGCTTTAACTGTCGGACAGTCCAAGCCGTTAGAAAGCACAGGCCTGAAAAGGAAGTGGAACGAACATCCTAGGTGGTCTTTCCAAAGTAGGGTACCGGCTTTAGCACAAAGCCACGACTCGACGGCCTCCCATCTCGTCGTACCTGCGTGGGCGCCATGTCGTAGTAATGCCCCTGATGTTAAGGGCATATAACTAACGAACTATTTGCGACCACCTAAAATATACGGATGTTTCGTCCCGATAGCGGTGGTGGACTCATCAGTGGGATCCAGTGGTATTTTTCCCAGACATCCTTGTACTTTCCACAAACTTGGACCCCTATTTAAGTCTAGTTTTGCCGGAAAGCGGTGGTAAGATGTTGGTTCTACAACAGCAAACAGTTTTCTGAATATATTTCATATTCTTATCGATATTGTGTAATTAAACCAGTTGTAAGTTTATTTTTATGAATCAAACGAAATGAAGCTTTAAAGATAGATGAAGTGCTGCTGATGGCTCCCTCTGCAATGTACATGGAAACTGTAATTAGGTATTAATTTCTCATACTAAAGGACTCCCAAATACTGAATTTAGTACAAATCAAGCTATTATTAAGATAAATATTTAGAAATAAGTTTTTAAAAATTAAATCTTTGATACCTGGTATTTCGAAAACTATCAACTTTTGAATTAATGTGAAATGAGCCAGATCCTCATATTTTAGCCTGAGGAATTTGTGCTAGCGCTTTGGAAAGACTTCTTAGAGACATCCTGTATAGTTCTTTTTTGTATTATTTCTCGTACTATTTAATAGATTTCCTGCATTTGCAAAAACACAGTAGAGTTTCTATATAAACAGGAATATAAATTGTTTAAACCCACTAAAGAAAACAAAGTAAAAGGTCTGGCTCAAAGTGATTGCCTCGGGCCTGAAACCGATTTTTCTAGTTTAAATTACACCGAAATTTGCCGAGAGAATTCCAGGTATCAATCAAGATCGGTTGTCTCGCGAGAACGGTTTCAAATTTAAGACAAGAGACTAGACTGAATAATATCCGCGACAAACGCCATTAGTTCTCTGACAAAATTAATGACTTTGACGTTGTTCGTTATTAGGGAGATAATTTGGGTTGCAAGACGAGATTTTACACTTTCGTAGGGCTTTGAGTAACTAAGATGTGAAACGTGACACGGAAGAATAATAGTCTTGCTTTACCTAGACCTTGTATGTGTGTGTGTAGAATGTAGCGTGATTCCTACAAGAATACACGTCAGGAACAGGCGTATGTTATATTACTATAATGCATCAATTTTATTATGTACGACAAAACTATTGTGTCAGAATAATAAATAGTAGTTTTAACAGTTTTTTCGAGGAAAATGTTTTTTGTGACGTAATTTTGAATAGTAACAATAATACACGACAGGGCAAGCTAAGTACTTAACCTGTAGAATCATGTGACTGCGTTGCCTCGTCTCGTTCACTTTCCTAGTTGTATGTCAAATTTGTTTGTTATTTTATGTTTTATGAAACAAAAAATACGTTTTGCATGAACATGGTTGTTCTAAAATGTTCACGATGGGCACGACACTCCGGTAGCAAATCGATTGAAAATAACTCAGTAAATAGAAGCACTTCATAAGGACCCAGTCTTGTTATTTTCAAGACTGTAGAAACAATAGTTCTAAATTAAATGAAATATAACTAAATCCGACTTCTCCTCGTTTAGTTTAGACATGCAATAGCATCATTCTCACAACTTTTTTTTTACTCCAGGAATTTTTTTTATAAGTAACAATACTACTTTATCAATTTAATGTTTCTATTTTCATGTAGTTCATAAGGTTATATGACACAGATCCCTCAGCCCGCGAGTTGCATTCGCATTTGAGCAGTTTTTTTGAAGCAAAATTAACAAAAACATAAGGTTATATAACAGTTCAAGTAGCTATGATACCCCCATCACCAGTTCCCACCCTGATTTTAATACGAACTCTTTACTTTGTATCTTTGCAAGTAGCTTGTTACTTTGTCATAGTGCTAACAAAGTTGTTCACGCTTCCTGTAAAAAATTGTTTTTAAAAATCCATCGTTCCAAACACAATCTAAAATTGGCGCAGTCGGTAGGATTTGCAAAGCGATTCGACAAAAATCGTCAGCAATTCTATTTTAACAGTTAACTAGTACATTGAAAATCGGAATAGATGGCCAAGAAGAAAACAACATTTTTTAGGAAGACTGACAGGGGACAAGCATCGCCACAGCTAGTTAGATATGCCTGGTAGAAGACAAAAATCGCGGAAACCAATTAGCAAATAAGAATCAATCAATGAATCAATCAATGAATCAATCAACAATCGAAAAATCGAAAAAACTAGTTCAAAGTAAAGAAATTATCCAAATTAGAAATTAGCGAAAATTAGTTATAACTAAAGAAAATTAAAAATAAGAATAAAACTAGTTTTAAGTGTAGCAAGTTAATTTCAACCAATCAAATGAGATTGAGAATCAATCTACAGTCGAAGAAACCAGTTCAAAGTAAAGAAATAATCCAAATTAAAAATAAGTGAAACTTAGTTATAAGTAAAGAAAATTAGAAATAAGAAAAAAACTAGTCTTAAGTGTAACAAGTCAGGTTCAACCAATGAAAGTGTAAAAATAAATAAGTGAAGGTGGAGAAAAAAAGTTTTTTCGTGTCTGTGGCACAAATTGAATAAATGCTACAGGAAAAAAAGAATCGCTCCATTCTTAATATAAACAATATATTTTAATCATTGCATATTTTATTATTCTGCTTGAAACAACAGATCGAAAATATAATAAATAGATTTAGATTAGATTCAAAATAATATTATTAAAATTACAATATTAATAATCGAGCTAAACATGGAAACAAATGCAACTAATGTGTCGTAAAAATGCCAAACGGCTTACGTACACAGAAAAACAACTTATTTTAATAAATGTTCAAAATTTCTACTCTGAACTTCCAAATATTTTTCGCATCTCCGAGTTAGTTCGTCATACAAAAATGTTAAAATGCCAATATTTGAAAAAATACAAATTTTTCAAATAGATAACCTTATTCAAAATCACCTTTATTTTTAATGCTAAATTAGAAAACATTTTAAAAATATGGGATTTAGATTTAAGAAAAAAATAACTTTTAACGATTTTTTCAAAGTAATATTTAATCTTAGCTTTTGGTCACCCTATAAATATTGTTCCGGACGGCCTATCTTTGAACACACACAGTATTATTGAACACACTCTATTACTTTAAAAATCTCTTTATTGTCACTTGTCAAACTAATTCAAGTTGCATTAATGAACTCTCAAACTAAACTATCCTCGAAAGCTGATCTGGACCCTTTGATCGATACCGAAAGATTCCCTAATTTTCTAGAAGGATTTCCATACTACATGGTGTAATAAAAATAAGGAAAAGGAATAATCTAGCGATTTCTCGACCTTCTATCAAAGGCCTTCTGCGTTAAAAATAAGGAAATAGAATTTTCTAAAAAGTTCCAGACCTTCTTTCATAGACGTCTCCTGAGGAAATTAACAAAGGTAAAATTAATTAAATAAATTATGAAATCGTAGAAAATAAACCCAAAACCCTACAAACTACAAACACTAACTTATACTATGAAATGTATAATGCTATAAAGTTCGTGGCATTGCTCCCTTCCAAGCTTTGATCGTCCCGCTCAGCCTTCTTGATCTTGATAATCGGCCAATGTATCGAGATGCATGACTTTCATCTTCGCATAAGGGTTTTTCTGAATTTGGTACACCAGATCATTTAGTCGAGTCACTACGTTGTACGGACCTTCCCATGACTTGTGAAGCTTTGGTGAACACTCTTTAGTTCTTTTCAGATTGTACAACGACACTTTTTTCACCAACCATGAATCCTCCAGTAATCGCTTTGAGGTCATAGAAGGTCTTTATTTCGACGCTTTCTATTTACAGTCGTCTCTCTCCTATTCCGAGGATGACCTGCAAGATGTTCTTCTTCCCTAATTCTTTTCGCGGTCGCGGTTCCTCTCGACATACCCTCTCGACGATGACCTGTAAAACGTTCTTCTTCCATAGCTGCTTTCGCGGTCACGGTCCCTCTCGTCTCGTTCTCCACAGTCGCCGCGAGTAGTCCTATGTCTTCCGTGATAGTTCTTTCTTCTATTGCCTCCACCAGCAGTAATTTCCGGGCAATCTCTGTAAAAGTGGCCGTTGTTTCGGCACTGGTAACAACGCATGTTATTCGAATGGTATGGCGACCCTGACCCCTTCTTCTCGGTCTGGCATAAATCACTCTAATCCGACAACCGCATACTTCAACTCCATCGCAAGCCTTGACGGCAACTGCTGTATCTTTTTTATCTTTGTAAACAGCAAATCCAAAACAGATAATACTATTACTTAACCAGACTTCTTTAAGTTCACCAAAAGAAACAAAGACTTTCTCCAAGTCGCTTCTTCGAACATCATCACCTATATTAGCAATATGAAGCCGATAGTCACCAGGGCCTCTGTCAGAAACAGTATTGTGAGTGCAGTGGCTTTGTAGATGCCCCTCTTGGCCACACTTCCCGCAACGAATTCTATTTTTGCCACGAAAGGTTGTATTTTTGTTGGCTTGTGTTTTCCCTTCATTCAAAAATTCTTGCAACTCCCTCATTAGCCTCATGAAAATTTCCTCGTTGGTTTTGCGATAATCTCGGAAAACTTTAACTCTTCTTATCATTCTTTCTTGGTTCCTCAAAGTCTGTTTGACTATTTCAAACTGAAGGGCATAAGCAAGAGCCTCAGAAATTTACTTCAGTCGAACCATTCTTAGAGTCTGACTTGTTTCTGGGTCACGTAAAACTTCGATAAAACTATTTACTGCTAACTCTTGCTTTATTTCTTCCAGATATGTTGGGTAAATCAAATTTATTAGCCTCATTATATCTGCCTCATATTCTTGTAGACTTTCGTTGTATTTTTGTCTTCTTCCTTAGAGTTAGACCTTATAGACTTCTTGGAGGTGGGCTTCACCATAACGCATCTCCAGAAATGTAACAATAAACTCGTTTTCATTCTGCTTTTCTTCGGGAATGTTACTTAGAACCTCCATAGCTTCACCTTGTAGTGCTTGAACACGAGCGCGTACCTTTTTCAGTGAACTCCAGTTATTGCCGGTGTCCGCGGCATCCAATTGACGGACATAGGTAAGCCAAGGTACTTTGCCGTCGAAGGTAGGTGGCTTCATCACACTAGTTGCAGGAACCTTTATTATACCTGTACTGGCTACCTTCTCCATTTGCAAATGTAACTGTTGCATCTGTGGATTCCTGTCATCTCATGTTGTATTTCGCCAGGTACGTCTTCTCTAGTTTGAAGATGTAATTGTTGCATCTGTTTCTGGATTCCCGTCACCACATGTTGTACTTCGCCATGTACGTCTTCTCTAAATTTGCTAATATTCTGTTGCAGTTCTTGTTCTATGCGCTCCATATCTTCTTGACTTCTCTTAAGTTCCTGTCTCATGTCCTTCAGGCTTGTTTCTAGTTCTCGTTTTATACTTTCTTGATTTTTTTAATGTCTTCTTGGCTTATTTTTAGTGTCATCACTTCTTATTTCATATCGTCTTGATTTTTCGTCATATCTTCTTTCAATTCTTGTTTCATCTCTTCTTGGCTTTTCATTATATCTTCTTGGCTATTTTTCATTTCATATATATATATATATATATATATATATATATATATATATATATATATATATATATTTCTTTATTTTATTTTAAGTATTTTTTAAAAATTTTAAAGTTTTGACTTGTTTAAGTGTCTTGGTTTGTTTTTCGAAAATGTTAAATATGTTTTTTATGTGATGTATTTTAATTATATATTTTTAGGAGGCAAGAATTTTGAGAATGCCTTGAATAAAGGGCGCAACGTCAATACTTTTATGTATTCATTAAATATAGAACCTAAACCCAAGAAAAGACAAAATAAAGAAAATGATATAATCTATGGTTCAAGAATCAAGAAAATAAATAAATATATACATATATATATCGAAAACCGTAAAGTATCGGCTTTCTACAATATTGTATTTAAATCCTTATTACTATAAAACAGCCCCCTGAAAAGCATCATCAACAGCTTATCCGTAACTTTATTTTTTAGAATTACACCCTTATCATTTCTCGGCGTTTCTGGGTAACTAATTAACTTAGGAACACAGCCATATATCACGTTTCGTATAAATAAAAGTGAAATTTACTGACAAACGACGACATCCTTTGGTATCCTAACTAAGTTTATATTTACATTTACTCGAAAAATTATTAGAAACATCGCTGTTTCATATAAAAGATAAAACGGTTGTTAGTATAAGAGCTGGTGCACGATTTATTTAAAATGCTTAATTGAAATTTGTATATGTAAAAAGCAAATATCGATAACCTCGTGGAGTAACCCTGGTAGCTATACCAGTCAAGTATTTTATAAAATTCAAAAAACAATTAGTCAAAGTGTATTCCTTGAAATTTCAATTCATAAAATTGCATATCTTTTTAAAGGAAAATAAATTCTTCCATTGGGCCTGTTGTGTTTCATTTAAGATATTATGGGAGCAAATAGAAGACGCTGATTTGTGCTTTTTTGCTAACCAGAGAATTATCCACAATTGTGCTTGGAGGCCTAACGGTCAATCAACACTTTTACCGAGAGATTCTTAAAAACTTCGAAAAAAGATCATACTTTGAGACCAACCATCAAGAACAACTGGGTGTTTCATCACGTCCATGCGCCTTGTCACACACCAATTTCAGTAAACGAGTTTTAAGCCACTAAAAACAGTTCTGTGGCTCCTCAGTCTATTTGTTCATCTGACTTCAGTCCTTATGACATTTTTCTCTTCCCGATATTGAAAGATTACCTCAAGGGACGTCATTTTCAGACATTCAAAAACATTCAAGCCATTGTATTTCAGTATATATATATATATATATATATATATATATATATATATATATATATATATATATATATATATATATATACATGTCTATGGAAAGGTTATTTTATTCTCCTTACGACCGTTAAGAAAGGGGGCAGACATTATATTCTCTGAGAATTCCTCTCTGGTTCTCTATCCATACTCATTTCGACCACCTAATGCTCTCATCAGTGGAGCTGTAACGAACCGAGAGCAAAATGCACAGAAAACAATTGTCTACTTAAAGTCACCATATCGTAAAATATCGGCAGGATATTACTCGCAGAACTTGATGCCTGACTGTTATCTTGAACAGTACAAACGAACATCTGAATATACTCCAGAGAGGTAGAAAATCAGTAGAAATAAACAATTTCACGGTCTATGTATTTGGTAAAGTTATTTTATTCTCCTTACGGTCGTAAGGCAGTTTTCCAAATGCAAAGACCGTGATATTGTTTATCTTAAAATATATATATATATATATATATATATATATATATATATATATATATATATATATATATATATATATATCACCATTTTTAAAGCCCACTGTAGGGCGTCTCGTGAATACGTCAGGCGTGTTCGTTGGCTGGATGGTTCTGGCCAATCAGGCTGCAAGTTTTGCTGCGTGTTATCGGCCCTGTTGCCACTGTTTGACATCGCATTGTCGAGTTATGATCCGTTTTTTTACTACCTACTACTGATCGATGTTTCGTTAGCAGATTTTTCCAAGTATTAGGCAATCACTAACTGTCATCTCTGGTATTTAAGTTGTTGGACCTCCATGCAATTTTGATGGCATCTCTTATAACTTTTATGGACAGGTTTTCACATCTTGATAACATTTTTGTTTCTGAGGAATTTATCTTATGTCCTGTGTTTAAGTTTTGGGCCAGTGCAGAAGAAATTGTTTTTTACTTGACAGCGTTTATATGTTTGTCTCTTCTGGCTCTTACTTTACGGTTGGTTTGACCTACCTAAGATAAGCTGCATACTCCGCATGGAATTTCGTACACTTCCTGGACATTTGTTATTGTAAAAATAATTACAGGTTAGAAATTGGAAGAGCAATTTTTTGTGACCATTTAAAAAAAAGGAATTTTTTGAAAAAATAGAAATTTCACGAGTAAGTTTTCATTTTCACCCATTATTATACGAACTTTTTTACACATTTTGCAGCGACAACATAAGCCATTTTGTTGCTTCAAATCTTTTTTCATATTTGTAACTCATTATGAATATATCTGATATACTTCACGAATATCAAGCAAATGAGTGCACAGTGCGGAATAATTTAGAGCCTCCAGTGTTGAACGTATCAAGTAAACAGGCACAAACAAGTATGATATTCAAACACGCGGAAACACGTTTTTATGGAACCAAGTGTACGTCACCGAAAAACTTTTGAACAGGAAAATTAAGAGTAAAAACCTGAAAATTAAGCCTTGGAAATAGTAGTATGAATAGCTGTTTCCGGAAAATTTAACGTGTTTTGTAATAAAGAAAAATAATTTTTAACTGTACAGGGTGAGTCAACGATTGGATGAAGTAGGTTTGTGCCTTTTCGGTGAAATTTACAAAGAAACTATATTTATTGTTTGATACAGTTTATTTTTACGCAGATTTTAAAAATATTTAGGACTCTACAGGGTGAGCCAAAAAACTAGGACAGCATAAAGTTATATTTTTTTAAATAGAACACCCTATATACGAATCGTATTTTCGATTTAGCTTATAATTTTAAATCTTTTTTATTAAGGGTTTACTATAACAAAACTTTATAGTTTCTGAGATAATTAAGTTTAAAGAAAAAAAGTCACATTTTCAAGCATCAATTCAATCCTAAATAACGTTTTCAATTTTGTGACAAATATATTCAAATTTGGAATTTAGCAAGGCCAAGGACAAGTTAACATAATTTTTACCTAATATTTGCAATAAAAGCTACAGGGTGTTGAACACATCGGCTCAAATTTGAACAAGTTTAAATGAATAAATATCTTTTTTTTTAAATGGTACACCCTGTATATTTTCATGTCATTTAATAGAGTAATAAAAACCCTAAAAGTTTTGTTCAATATATCCTATACCTATTTATAATAGTTTTTGAGATATTTCAGTTTTTCTTATTTTCCATACTTTTTTACAGAAATAGTCTTCATTATCATAGTAGCCATGTAAAATAATTAAAAGAAACTACATCACCCCATTAGATTTCTTCCTATGGGGTTATATTAAAAATAAGGTGTATGTTAATCCACCAACAATAGTGGAAGATATGCGAAACAGGATTAGGGATACCTGTAGAACAATAACGCCACTAATTTTGTCCAGGGTCCGAGAAAATCTGCAAAAAAGACTAAATTTGTGCATTGCACAAGAGGGTCGTTTATTCGAATAAACGACCTCTTGTAGAAATAGCACATATTTATAGTATTTTTTTGCAGATTTTCTAGGACCCTGGACAAAATTAGTTGCGCGTTATTGTTTAGGTATCTAATCTGTTTCAGCATTATCTTATCCACTATTCCGTTGGTGGAATATAACAATAACTTATTTCATCATATTAACCACTAGGAAGAATCTAATGGGGTGCTGTAGTTTCTTTTAATTATTTTACATGGCTACTATGATAATGAAGACTATTTCTGTAAAAAAGTATGGAAAATAAGAAAAACTGAAATATCTCAAAACTATTATAAATAGGTATAGGATATATTGAACAAAACTTTTAGGGTTTTTATTACTCTATTAAATAGACATGAAAATATACAGGGTGTACCATTTAAAAAAAAAGATATTTATTCATTTAAACTTGTTCAAATTTGAGCCGATGTGTTCAACACCCTGTAGCTTTTATTGCAAATATTAGGTAAAAATTATGTTAACTTGTCCTTGGCCTTGCTAAATTCCAAATTTGAATATATTTGTCACAAAATTGAAAACGTTATTTAGGATTGAATTGATGCTTGAAAATGTGACTTTTTTTCTTTAAACTTAATTATCTCAGAAACTATAAAGTTTTGTTATAGTAAACCCTCAATAAAAAAGATTTAAAATTATAAGCTAAATCGAAAATACGATTCGTATATAGGGTGTTCTATTTAAAAAATATACACTTTATGCTGTCCTAGTTTTTTGGCTCACCCTGTAGAGTCCTAAATATTTTAAAATCTGCGTAAAAATAAACTGTATCAAACAATAAATATAGTTTCTTTGTAAATTTCACCGAAAAGGCACAAACCTACTTCATCCAATCGTTGACTCACCCTGTACTAGTACAAAGAAAAGATAATGGCAAATTAGGACATTCTGTGTACATAAAACCAACATATACAAATCGTTATCTCAATGCAACGTCACACCATCATCCTTCTCAAAAACAATCCGTCATAAACTCTCTGGTACATAGAGCCCTTTCATTATGTAATGAACAATCACTGAAATTAGAAATAGAAAAACTGACTAATGCTCTGAGAGGCCATGGATATTGCGCTGAAGATATAAGACGTTCTATTAATAAATATAAAAACCCATCTCCTCAACAAAATGTCATAAATGTTCCTCCTATGGACAGTGTTGTCTTAATTTACATAGACGGAACCACCGACAAGATTGCCAGGTTGCTCCAAAAATCAAACATTTGGACAATTTTCAACACATGTAAGAAAGTTGGACAATGTCTCCAAAGGACGCGATTCTATTTCAAACAGAAGATGTTTAGAAGATACCTTGGTCTTGTGGTAAGGTGTATGTAGGCGAAACGGTCTATATCCACTAGGCTTAAGAAACATGAAAGATGTATAAAAAAGAAACAAATTGTACAATCTGCAGTAGCTGAACACCAGAATTGCTCAGATCACACTTTTAATATAAAAGAAACTATAGTTCTAGCATCAGTGGCTGGTTTCTTTAAATGTAAAATTAGAGAATCAATTGAAATTTGTAAATATCCGAATAATATTAATAGAGATACAGGTTACAGTATACGTCACACGTGGAAAACGGGCTGTTGCTCCTAGATAGTCATCCAGTGTTCTAATCTCGTGGAATAAAGATTCCTGAAGATGCCTCGTGCAATCGTAAGCGAAACATGACTGACTGATTGACTCCGTAGCACTACAACCCAGGGTGGGTCTTGTGCTCGACTATCTGCCTCCACCTAGAACGGTCTTGTGCCGGCTTCCTCCATTCTCGCTGGTCAACTTCAAGGATAGCTAGATCCTTGTGGATGTTATCTCTCCATCTAAGCCTAGGTCTTCCCAGTGGTCTTGTTCCTTGTAGTGCTTCCTCCCATACCCATTTTATTAGTCGATCGTTTTGACTCCTTTGTATATGACCTGCCCATCGTAGTCTTCTGGACTTTATTTCTTGAATGATATCAAGGCTTTGATATATTTGCGCAAGCTCTATGTTGCTTCTCATTCTGTGACGGCCTGTTTCAAGGTCTCGGTATGGGCCATATATTATGCGCAGGATTTTTTCTCTTTTAACCTCTTCCTGCATGTTATTGTTTGCCGTTATCACTGCGCCCAGGTACTTGAAAACTCGCACATGCTCAAAATTATATTCATCCATGGTGACGTTCTGCCTGATTCTGTCTCGGGCGGGGTTGCGGGAGACATGCATGTATTTGGTCTTTCCTTCATTTCGTAGTCGAAACGTCGGATAATAATTTTAATTTGACACGGCCTAAACCCAAGAACCATGATTTTTAAACTTGACCAAAGCCGTGAAAGTTTTCGTTCTTTAATTCTTGTATTTTTAAGTCTTAAATCTTGGTTCATATGTTGTGTCACTTATCGGTTTAAACCCTTGATTATCAATGTCAAGCTGTTTTAATATTAGACCATATTAGAAGATTACTTCCCCTATAATATTAAATATACTACTTATATCTTTAATACCGTATAAAATCTGAAAATAAGATTTCGCCCGCCCTAAAAAAAAGCAAAAAAATATTTTCGTGTTAAAAGAAAGCGGTAATTTAAAAACTTTTTCGCCGATTGGAAAATTCAAAACAAACTTTGTAAAAAGAGATTTTTATTAGAGTAAAATTTAGCAAAGGTCGGCGAAATTTGCGAAGCAGAGATTTTTAGTAACGAACCTAATGAAGCGTACTATTAAGCTAAAAACTTTGCCCGCTTTTTCGAAGGTGTATTAAATGGATAAATGCAATAAAAATTGTTAGAAATGTATGTTTTGTAAATGCCAGATGAACATAATATATTCAATTTATGAAAGAAATGTTTAATTTAATAATTGCAAATTTACTTAGCAAAGGTGAATTGGTATTTTTCCCATATCGTCGTTTTAAGATGCACATTGGTCAAAACCGACGTTCTGGTACTATCTAGTAGCTAGATATCAAAACCTACAATCTAACAGTCACCTAAATCTACATTTAAATTATACGCGCAACGGACATTTTCATGATTTTATAAATTTGGAGTTTATATATATATATATATATATATATACATAAAACTATTGACGTTTCGCCCTTTATTCAAGGCATTTTCAAAATGTTTGCCTCCTAAAAATATATAATTAAATTACATCACATAAAAAACATATTCAACATTTTCGAAAAACAAACAAGACACTTAAACAATAGTTAAAACTTTAAAATCTTTTAAAAATACTTAATTTTACCGGTACGCACCTTGACATTTTGCTGTTTTGTTTCTGAATAAAATTTAAATTCTACATCGTTTACTGAGGATACGTGGAATGCTAATGTTTTTTACTTTTTTAATATTTTCTATATTTTACAATGCATAAAAAAAACAAATAAGACAAATAAGGTATATGTTTGGTTTTATGTTTAAGAAGATATTCCATTTTTGATTCTTATTTGACTGGATCGAATACTTAATATTTAAATTAGGTTTGCGTAAATGTGGCTCAAATTTCCCATATCTGTTCTGTCGTTAACAGTGTTTTTATCTTTTTTAATTTCAATCATTTCTTTTATCTGTAATTTTTGGTAATTCATATCTTTGTTTTTTATAATGGTACTGTTATAATCAAAAGTGTGTTTTTCGTCCTGTGTGTGTTTGTTTAACGCTGTTGAGGCGTTTTTTGTATATTTATGGCCATTTAATCTGTTCTTCAGTAATTGGCTCGTCATGCCTATATATTTTTTGGGACAATTTGTGCAAGGGATCGAATATATTATATTTGATTTATTCATTAGAGGAGTTTTACTTTTTAAATTTGTGAACAATGTATTTAATTTATTATGTGACCTGTGGCATACGATGATGTCATGCTTTTTTAAAATGTATTTTATTTTTTCTGACAGCTCACTAGTGTACGGTAATGCCACATATTTTTGTTGTTTATGTTCTATGTTTTTTGTTTTTACGTTATTATAAAACTTATATGTTCGTTTATCAATTATTTTGGTGATAGTCTTTTCGTTGAAATTATTATTCATTAGTGTCTCTTTTACTTTTTGCAGTATTTTTGGTCGGAATTCTGGAGACGTTAGGGAGATAGCACGATCAGATAGACCGATTATAACGCTATTTTTTTTTTAGTTTTTGAATGATTAGAGAAATAGTTTAGATATCTACCTGACCAAGTTAAGTATTTTTAAAAGATTTTAAAGTTTTAACTATTGTTAAGTGCCTTGTTTGTTTTTCGAAAATGTTGAATATGTTTTTTATGTGATGTAATTTAATTATATATTTTTTTTTTAGGAGGCAAACATTTTGAAAATGCCTTGAATAAAGGGCGAAACGTCAATAGTTTTATGTATTTATTAAATATAGAACCTAAACCCAAGAAAAGACAAAATAAAAGAAAAATGATATAATCTATGGTTCAAGAAACAAGAAAATATATATATATATATATATATATATATATATATATATATATATATATATATATATAATTTATTTTTGTATCTTAAACCTTATGTTAATATTTTTCTGTAATATATTCTTGGGTATAGGTTTTTTCATTTGAAAATCAAAAGACGACAATTCTTCTGACGTTTTGCTACAATCCCCATTTTATAACCTTCCCAAGTACTTATCAAATCGCCCAACAAACATCACAGAAAAAATAATCACTATGTGAGGGACTCATTCACATTTAAACATTTCTTTGATAGAGTTCAAATACAAGCAAATTATAAATTAGTTTCACTAGATGTTGTTCTTTTTGTATACAAATATACCTAATGACAGCATTCCCTAGGTTTTGGGAAAAAAATGGAACGATTTAAAAGAACATACTACATTGGCACTCAATGAATTTATAGAATCTGTACAACTTACAATAAACATCTCCTCAACAATAGCACAAATAGTTATGGAATATGTAGAAGAAGAAGTGTTGAAAAATTGGATTTTAATATAATATTTTTAAACGCTATGTGGATGACTGGCTGCAGTACCCGCAAACAACATAAATAGCTAATTACAATATTTTAATAATTTCCACCCAAAACTAAAATTTACATCTGAAATTGGAATGGAACAAAAAATACATTTTTTAGACTTTATATACAGATATAAAACAAATAACAATCTGCATACAAAATGGTACACAAAAGATACTTAGTCAGGTCGGTATTTAAATTTTAACTCTCAACATTCAAATAAACAGAAAAATAGTGTCATAATTGGTTTAATTGATCGAGCAATAAAATTATTTTCACCCTAATTTCGCCCAGAAATACTAAAAAAAGTAGAAAGAACCGTAATAATTTTCCCAAACTCCTTATAAAAAAATTAATTCAACAAAGAACCTTTTTACATTATAACATAAACAAAACAAAATATCAATACCACAACACAAAACACTTTCATTGCATTACCATATATAAACCAATTATCAGAAAAAATAAAATATATTTTAGGTAAGCATAACATAACGACATGCCACAGGTCGAACAATTTACTGGGATCACTTTATACGAAATTAAAAAGCAAAGTTCCCACCAAAAAAATATCTAACGTAGTATATTAAATTCCATGCCTGAACAGTAGTAAGAAATAAATGACGACCCAATGCATTGAAAATAGAATTAATGGACACAAGTATACTAAAAACGCATCGACATCTTTACATAAACATGAGCAAACAACTAGGCATGAAATCGATTAAAAAAAACACATTTTAGATACAGACAAAAATTATAACATCAAAGAAATGATATATATATATATATATATATATATATATATATATATATATATATATATATATATATATATAACGAGATAAAAAAAAGCTGTTAATGACAAACAAGATGTCAAAAATCTAAGTCAAATTTACTATAATTTAATTTTTTAATATGACATACTTGAAGCGACACTAAAATAAATATTAGAAATAATGTAATGATGCTTAGCAAGATTTCTTATAAACTCAAGCAAATCAAAGAATGTTATTATAAACTCAAAAAAAATCTTTTTTCCTAATTTTTGCTGTTATAAAATGTAATCTATCCATATCAATTTCATACCAAGTTTGTAATAATTAGATTTATTTTTAACACATACTCGAAGCTACTTTCAAGGTATGTATTATTTTATTGTTTTCACTATTTTAACCTGTGTGTCGTTTTGTTTTAATATATGTATATATATATATATATATATATATATATATATATATATATATATATATATATATATATATATATATATATATATATATATATATATATATATATATATATATATATATATTAGGGTGGCCCATCTGGTAAAAAATTTTTTGAAGGTTTTTTCTGAGTCACACCTGCTTGCGGCACGTGTTCCTCTTGTCGGATCGATTTGAATTTTTGGTGACTTTATTTTTTAATTATATTAAAAGAAACATTTTCACAGGGTGGCCCAGAAAAAAACCTTCGAAAAATTTTTTCAGATGGGCCACCCTAATATATATATATATATATATATATATATATATATATATATATATATATATATATATATATAAATTCTATCGCTCTTATAAATTTATTCATTTTTCCTAATTAGAAAAGATTTTTTATCGAATAAAGTTAGTCCTATCTTGCACTCCCATAAGAACCCGTATAATTTCATGCCCACTTCTTGATCGATTATCTTTAAAAATCTACGGATATAAATTCTAAAAAAATTTAACTTTAGGACAACATTAGAAATGTTTTCAGCAAGATTCATCGAATCCTCTCAAAATTAATGAAACTATCGAACGTCCTTAAGCATTTGTCATAAATCCATTCCATTCGTTGCATTTTCTTGGATTTACTATATTATGAACCCTCATAGTTCTACTGCCTTACTAATTTCTTTCCCAGCTCGATTGTTTTTTTTATCTTTCTAAAATTTGCCTGTACTCTTACAATACAAAATATGGTGTTATTAATTTTATTCCCAGTTTTCTTATCAATGCTGAATTTACTGTTACCTTTTTTCAGATAAATCTCGGTTTTCCCGCCCAATATTAGAGGGAATATTTTTGGGTTGCCCAAATTTTTGGGGCTTGAAATGTATTCCGTTAATCTGAAAATGACTGTTGAGATACTTATTTAATTTTAATTTATCTCAGCCGACTGTTGTTGCAAAGTGTCATTTGTGAGCTGTCTTTAACTCAAATGAACAGACCTAAAAGAAGTAGTCTTCTTCTTCTTCTAGGTAGAACCAAGTTCTGTTATCTACACAATGCCTCATCGATCCTCGTTTGAGGTCGAAATCCCGCTGTCTCTCCATCTTTCGGGGGGCCGTCCAGGCGGCCGTTTGGTGTTTGGTTTCTCTCTCATCACGGTTTTTGCTTGTCTGTCATCGCCCATTCGTTCCACGTAATCTCTCCACCGCCTACGACGGTTTCGAACCCACTTCCCCACATCCCCCACTCCGCTGTCCTCGCGTATTTTTGCGTTTCTTATTCTAACTCTTAAACTTGTTCCTGTGATCATTCTCAGCGTTTTCATTTCTGTGGTTCTCATAATTTGTTTTGTCTTTGTTGTTTCATTTCTTGTTTCTGCGCCGTAGGTCAGTATCGGTCTTACACAGACCTTGTAAATTCTTGCTTTGCTCTCAACTGTCATATGTTTATTGTTCCAGATTATGTCTCTTAGTTGGCCTAATGTCATGGCAGCTTTGTTGGCTTGTGTACGTACTTCTTCCGTTACTGCCCTGTTACTTGTTATATGTGCTCCCAGGTATTTAAACTTCCCAACCTGTTCGATACGTTTGTCATCAACCATTAGTTTGCATCTTACCGGTTCTTTTGTTATTACCATTGCTTTGGTTTTCTCCACAGATATTTTCATATTATACTGTTTGGCTGTTCGATTGAGATGGAAAAGCATTCTTTGTAAGTTGTCCTGGCTATCTGCTGTCAAGGCAACATCGTCTGCAAAGCATATAATGTGAACGGTGTTGTGTCCCATTGGATACCCAATATTTGTGCTTTTTACTTCATCTATGATTTCGTCCATGATTACATTGAAAAGTGTTGGACTTAGGCTATCACCCTGTCTTATTCCTATGGATAGAGGGATTTCCTCTGTTAGAGTGTTATTTGTTTTAATTACCATGGTGTTTTTGGAATTCAATTCGTATATTGTGCGTATGATTGCTTCGTCTACTTGTTTTCTTCGCAGTAATTCTGTTATGTGTTCCAGTTTGACTCGGTCGAACGCTTGTATAAAGTCCACAAAACAAATGAACAGCGGTTTATCGTATTCGATAGATTTTTCAACCAGCTGTCTGATAATAAATATATCGTCGATAGTAGAGCGGTTATTCCGGAAGCCCTGCTGTTCTTCGCACGTCCCTAACTTGTCTACGATCCGTTGTGACAGTATTTTGGTTAACAATTTGGCTGAACTGTTCAGTAGGCTGATTCCCCTGTAGTTTTCGGGTTGATCCTCTTTTGTGGATCGGAATTGTGATGCTTTTCCGCCATTCGGTGGGTACTGACGTTGTGCGGAGTATTTTTTGAAATAGAACAGTGAGCTCTGTGACAAGGCTGAGGCCTCCGTACTTTAGCATCTCATTCGTAATTTGGTCGGTACCAGGTGATTTTCTGTTTTTTAATTGTCAGCTGCATCTCTGCTTCACTGATGTTAACATCTGTTAGTTGTGTGATTTCTTGTTGGTTTTCGTCTACGTTGTTTTCTGTAGCTGGTGCCTGGAGTAAGTCCTTAAAATGGCTGACCCATTGTTGGCTGTCGATTGGACGTATTCATTGATTGGTTTTTTTCTGTTCCTCAGCATGTTCCATATTTTCTTGTGTCCTCCATATCAGTCTTTTAGTTTGGATTATTCTTGCACGAATTTGTTTATCGTCTGTTCTCGTTGTATCAATGATGACTCCTAAATATTTGTAATTGTCGCATCCTTCTACTTCTGTATTATTCTTAATTTGGAGGTTATTATTATTATCTCCTATGTATAACTATTTGGTTTCCTCCATGTTTATTGACAGATCCTATACTTTCCTTGCAGTTTTCTTACCATGTATTTAAGATCTTCTTTGTCGCCTGCTAGTACTTCTTGCTATATATAGTTGTGTCGATTAGCTATATTCCCATTCTAGATATTTCTACTTCCATTTTGATAATGCTTTCTTCACATATATCTTGAATAATGTTGGTGGGATGCAGCATCTCATTCGTAATTTGGTCGGTACCAGGTGATTTATTTTCTGTTTTTTAATTTCTTAATTGTCAGGTGCATCTCTGCTTCACTGATGTTAACATCTGTTAGTTCTGCGCTTTCTTGTTGGTTTTCGTCTACGTTGTTTTCTGTAGCTGGTGCCTGGAGTAAGTCCTTAAAATGGCTGACCCATTGTTGGCTGTCGATTGGACTTAGTTGAACGTATTCATTGATTGGTTTTTTTTGTTCCTCAGCATGTTTCATATTTTCTTTTGTCCGCCATATAGGTCGTGTTCCATGTCTTTATACTTGTCCCAGTATTCTTTCTTCAGTTGAGCTATTTGACTATTGATTCTGTTTCTCACCGTTTTGTACTCTTCGAAATGGTTTGTTGTTTTGTGCTGTCGGTATTTTGTAAATGCTTGTCGTTTTTCTTTTGCTAGTATTTTCACCTCTTCTGTGAACCATGGTTCAAAGAAGTAGTTTTGTGCGCAAACGAGGATCTTGATTATAAATGGTGGCTATTTTGCCTTCACTTTCACTTTTTTCTGTTCGATTTGTCTGAAGAAGCTGAAAACTTTTATCTCAAGTTATTTGAACCATTTTTTAGGATTTGGGGCTGGAAAGTCTTTTAAATTATCCCGGTAGTTGTGTTAAGTTATCGAGTTACATTATAATTGTGTTATTTTTACTGAGTTAAAGTTGGAAACAGGGTTTTTGGCAGTTACGCACGTTTTGGCAAAGAAATTCTCTTAAACCTAAATACTAACAAAGCAGTTTTACCTACTGGTTAAAACCTACGCGGTTAAGCAGAGAGACCACCAAGCTAGCAGACTCACCATCAAACAGACAACCTTTATTTATTTAATTTTTTTTTTGTTTTAATGAAAATTTATAAATTTGAAAATTAGGTAAAGTCCGTTCTATTTCCTTCTGTGCGCAATTTACCACGATTTTATGATCATGGAATGCGTCGTTTACTGCCGATAGGTAATAGTGTGTGTTATTTATAACCTTTATCTGATTTCTTTCGTTAAGTTGTGTAATCATTTGATATCGGACTTTTATTTTAGCCTATCTTATTTTAAGATGGTCAAACAATATTAAATATTTAATTAAAAATTTTTATTATTATTATTTATATCTGAGTTTTATTCGATCCACTTGCTTTTGCGTAAAAAAGTTCTTTCTGCCCAAACACAATTCTGAACATTTGCAACTAACTATAATACATCGCGAACTTGATTCACTAATAAGTCGAAAATATAGCCTGCCAATACATAAGTATAACAACAGATAAACTATACCATTTTTATAATATGTAACAACATTGCAAAATCCAATTGAAATGTAACAGCTTCAATATGTATTCCTTCCTAATCTCCGTCCCGTTCGCACAATTAATACCCAGAATTATACCAAACAGTAACAACAGAAGGTGCAAACTTAATATTTATAAATGTCGACAGTCCGGTCGTTGCTGTAAGCTCATCCGGTTTAAACGGATTAGTCAATTAGTGCAGGAACCTGCTGTACAGCATCAGCACTTTGTGCAAGGCTCAATGTCAACTCAACAGGTCAAATTTCAATGTTTATTTAAGGTTAACTATTCACTTTCAGGTGTTTTTATATGGTTTGTTAATACCGTTGATGGAACAAATTCATGGATTTATTGGTTCGTTTAAAATCCTTCTTTTATATGAGTTTGAAAATTAGTGACAAATGTTTGTAAATAAAACTGTCCATAGTTTCCTCTAAATAAAATCATTATGGAATTATTTTTCTGTCGCCATGATTTTTTAAGATTTACGGGGATGGGATCAAAAGTTTCAGGTCTTTCCTAGAAATGAAGCTTGCAAAGTTACTTTGACTACATCATCTACATATTCCTAGTATAAGAGGCAGAATCGTTGTATTTTCCTGAACTCAAAGCTCTTGGGAAGGGAAGGAACGATTGCAAGCATACATATTCCTATACTCTATTCAAGAACTGGCGAGGATAATAAAACTGTTACCGAAACCTCCAACATATCTGCTCCAGTGCCACAGGTAACTGAGGACTGTCGTAAATCTAATTATATTTAAATATTAAAAGCTTTTATAAATTTACTACAACAATACAATTTCTGATAGTTTAATTTCTGCCAGTGATGAAGTACACCTTACAGTCTGTTCTAAGTGATTTCTCTTGTTTGTGCTTGTTATTGTATATTATTTGTGATTAGTGAGATAGCCAAAAGTTATGGCTTCCACATATATTTTTATTTTAAAATCGTTAAACCAGGGCATTTTTTCCTTAACGAAAAACTTATTACGATGAATGTTTATGATGCCTTAAGATATCAATATCTAGATAATAATGTTAAAAGATCTATTTAGATGTGTTCCAACATGACAGGAGTTGAAAAACCTGCTGAAGGAGAAAAAACCACTGGAACTGTTAGTACTTCCAAGCCATATTCATTCACAGGCAGACGAAAAACCTCGTTGGAAGAAGAGATGTAAACTGCAATAAAAGGAGTTGTACATACATTTTATTATGAGAAGCAGATTCCAATCGTCGACAAAATTCTAACTAAAATCAATGAAGATCGGGATTTGCCTGAAATTAAAAGGACTGAGCTCTGGAAATTGCTCAGAGAACTTAATTTTTGCTGGGAAAAACCAGATAGAAAATCGATTCTTATAGATCGTTCGGAAAATGTCCGTTGAAGAAGGAAATATCTCTCTTAAGTAAAAGGTAGAGTTGCTAGAAATAACACAACTTACAAAATTAGCGATTTAACTGAAATTTTGAAAGATTTTTTTGAATAAAGTTAGTGCAGAAAATTGTAGAAAATCCATATGATAAAAGATTAAAAGAAAATGTAGAAACTCAATCCCATGATTGGTGAGATAAAGGAACTAATTATAATTAATCTGAGCGAAGATAGCTTTACTGACTTTGATTACGAATTAGATACGTAATGTTTACCAGCGTAAACACAATTTATTACTTAAATTTTCTGTAACATATAAAAATTAATTACATTTCAATCTATTTTTAGTGTTTAATTGCAATTCTGCAGATGGTTTAAGAAATAAATAAACTGAAACGTCAAATGTCCTAAAAATGTTTTTAATTAATAATAAAATGTTATATAGACGAATTTATTTTCTTATATATATTTAACTTCTTGTATTTTTGACAATGGGTATTTTGTAAGTATTTAAATTATAACTTAGAATTTTTTGAGAGAAAAAGGCTACGTTTTAGTCTGAATGTGCATAAAATGGTTTCTATGCCAAAATTAAAAATAATAAAAATACAGTTGTGATTTGTGTTAAATATGTCAAAATTATCTATATTTTCTATTGTATGTGAATTATTAAGAAATCATAAGAAAGAAAATAATATTATAAAAAAATTTTATTTTTGGTTTATTACCGAAATAATACTCTATGCCATAAATACTTAGTGATCAAATAAACCTCCTTCCGATGCCTATGACAAGGATTAAAATCCTTTTTAACCCTTCACACATCCAAATAGTCCATTATTATAGATCGGAATTTTTGACTATAAAATTTCTTACCCATTCTTATGAAAAATATACGTGTCTAACAGATTTTGCTACAAACACCGGACTAAAGAACACAGGTAGTTTGCGAAGGAAAAAAAAGGGTAAAAAATTATTTATTACTCTCTCTAGTTCTTGAATAAACTATAGTATAAAAGGCAAAATCGGGTCTATTTTCCTGAACTCAAAGCTCTTGGGGGGAGGGGGGCGATCGCCCCCTCCCCTTGGATCCGCGCCTGCCCTAGAGTGATTCAATGTGAGACACACCATGTTTTTATAAATAACCTCAAGATTTGAGGGAAACGACAGTTACATTACGAAACAAATTATAGTGCACATGAAAACTAAATAACTATATAACGTAGTATAAAAATAATATACTTGATATTTATTATAGAAAAAAGTTTAGAAAAGGAAGAAAACTGTATTAAAAACTTATTTTTGTGATCGTTTTTCATACAATTGCTCCTCACTCAACCACTTCACACGTGATCGCCGCGCAAACTGCTACGCAGAAAGGACACACATAAACGTCTCTTTTACTCGCATGAGCACGATTTGGCAACGTCGCATTTTGAAAATATACCGGTGGCTCAATGTGAGACACTGGACCCTAAGCGTTTCTCCATACTCCTTCCTTAGACAATAATATCAGTCAACTAAACTTTCATTCATAGTGAAAGTATGTTACTTTATTACTGATAAAAAATATAATTTTTCAATTAGTTGATCCTTATAACTTTGTGGTGCAGTGTGAAACAATAGATGTCGCAGCATTGTGAGATTTTAATTTCTACAACTAATATAAATGTTTTATTTTAATCGCTGTTTAAAATCGTCCATTATGCTACGCTACTGAAGCGTACAGATTTACCCAAAACCTTAATCCGAGGTCATCCGTAGTAATTTCTCGTCGCCAAAGCAAAAAATAAAACCCAAAGGACGCGCTGTTAATCCGGTTTTCGGCTTTTCTTTTCGTTACCGAATTTGCCCGAAACACAAAAAGGTATCAGCTCGTTATAATGACATTTGGGAAATAAGAAAAACAGTCTGCGAGGTAAAAAAAGAAGTTTTTTAATCAATGTCAAGTGAAAGGCAAACAACGAAGAAAACAAATTATACAAAAAATGTATGTTTCTGTTTGATAACTGATGTTTACTTTCAAACGGAACTTGATAAAAAGTAATACAATTTAATGTTGTACTGTATCTAATAAAACAACAATAAACTCTTTTTACATCCATACGGTATCCTTTGCAGACATAATAAAAGTCAATTGTCAATAAAAATTTTACAGCATTCGACGAAAGATGTTGCCGAAAAGATTGCTCCCTTTTCTGCTGGCATTAAAAAATTCAACGCAATTGACACAGCAATTGGTAGTACCTATATACAGGGTGTCCGGTAAGTACCTCCTAATTTCTCGAAAGCATATAAGGATGTAAAAACTTACCCCAGTGCTGATATAAACTCAAACCATAATTTACTCTGCTCCAAAATACAAATTAAATTAAAGAAATTAACAAAGCCATCTAAACAAAACAGGATATGCCTCGACCCCCTCAGAAATCCTCAAACACGTAAACACATATCGCAGCAAATAAATAACGAAATACACAAAATATCGAAAATACCAAACGAAAACAGGACCATTAACGAATGTTGGTACGATATACAAAACTCGATTTTAAAAGAAGTGAAAGAGTCTCTGAAAACACCTAAAAGAAAGGCAAAAAATGAGTGGATGACACAGGAAATTCTTGACCTGATGGAGGTACGATGGAAATATAAAAATGGAGATACTAACAAATACAGTGAAGTCAATAAACTCATAAAAAGAAAAATTAAGCAAGCCAAAGAACTTTGGCTCGAAAATCCCTGTAAAGAAATAGAGAACCTCCATAAAAAAATACGACAATTTCAATCTCCACAGGAAAATTAAATATACTTCCGGAATTACAAAACCAAAAAATGTTCATTTACTCAAAACGCCGACGGAAAAATCTGTAATCACGAACAACAGTGCAGAGAATGGGAGAGATACATCAGTGACCTTTTTGACGATGCTACTCGAGAAAACGCTGCACATACACATGCTATATGCGGCAGCGAGATAGACAGGGGCCCCATTATACTGAAATCAGAAGTCAGAAAAGCAATACAGCAAAAATAATAAGGCACCTGGACCAAATTAAATCCCTGCTGAGCTGCTTAAACTTCTGGATGAGGAAAATATTTCCTACTTAACCACTTTCTTTAATAAAATTTACAACGAAGGAATAATACCAGATGATTGGTTAGAATCGCTGTTTATCACACTACCAAAGAAAAGTAGACCCACCAAATGCAGCGACTTTAGACTGATTAGTTTAATGAGCCACACACTCAAGGTACTTCTACCAATTCTACAGAACCGAATATTCCTTCTATGCGAAAGTAGAGTGAGTGATGAGCAATTTGGATTTAGAAATGGTCTAGGAACCAGAGAGGCACTATTTTGTATGCGCGTTCTCCTACAAAAAAGTTGTGAATTCCGAAAGAACATCTGCGTCTGTTTCATCGACGTTGAAAAGGCATTCGACCGAGTACAACACGATACACTTTTCGAATGTCTACAAGCAGCAGGTCTAGACCACTACGATATAAGACTGCTAAAACATCTGTATTGCAATCAAGTAGCCTCTATCCAAATTGAAAACAGTCGTACTCAAAGCCTACCTATCAAACGTGGAGTAAGACAGGGTTGCGTTTTGTCTTTTGTCACCCTGTCTTTTTAATGTACACTCTGAGGAAATTTTTAGGGGGCTTTGGATGACAGAAAAGAGGGAGTAAGACTGGATGGAGAAGTAATCAACAATATTAGATTTGCTGACGATACGGCCATTCTTGCAGAAAGCATCGAGGATCTCCAAACTTTAGTAAATCTAGTCAATGAGGCGAGCTGCCGAAGAGGCCTTAAAATCAACATCTCAAAAATAAAGTGGATGCCTGTTGGAAAGAGAGGATAGAGCGTGTAAACCATTTCAGATAACTTGGCAGTTGGTTGAATGTGAATGGAGACTCAGATGAAGAGATAGTAGCTAGGATCGAAATATCGCGTAAGGCGTTTATGACATGGAAACCAATTCTATGCAACAGGAACCTGTCAATGCATATTCGTAAGAGGATCCTGAGATGCTATGTATGGTCTATTCTGTTATACGGTTGCGAGACATGGACACTAAAAACCACAACGCTAAACAAACTGGAAGCTTTCGAATTGTGGTGCTATCGTCGAATCCTAAAGATATCATGGGTTTCGCACACTTCCAATGAGGATGTTCTCAGAATGATGGATACAGATCGACTGCTCTTGAACATTATAAAGAGGCTTCCGCCACATAATTAGAGGACCTAAATACCATCTACTTCGCCTTATAATACAAGGAAAAGTGGAAGGAAAAAGATGGATAGGCCGAAAGAAGCTTTCATGGCTATGTAACATCAGGTAGTGGTGTGATTGCACGGTGGAGGAACTATTTCGCGCTGCAGCCGATAGAGAAAGATTTCAGGAAATTGTAAACATGATGACCACCAACGTCTGAATACGGACATGGCACCTAAAGAAGAAGAAGATACAGGGGAGGTCAAAATAACCTTCTTTTGTCATAGAAAAAAAAAAGCCTAAAGTGCCCCCTGACGGAGATACAGAGCCCTAAACGGGTACCCAGCGATTTACTTTATCGGCTCGAATTTTGGAACCAACTTGTATAATTTAATGAAATTTATATATTTTATAAAGGTCATAAAGACTCATTAATAATTTAACATACTTAGCAGATGAACAGCAAGGATTCAGATCGGGTAGATCCTGCACAAACGCGGTTTTTGTCATAAAACAGATAACAGAAAAATCAGTTGAATACAACTGACCGGCCTACACGTTTTTTTTTTTTTTTTGATTTGAAGAAAGCATTCGATCGTGTGCAGTTGAACGACGTTATAACACCTTCTTTACAACAGGCAAATTCCACATAACCTCATCAAAACCATAGAAAATATATATGAAGAAAATCAGATTGAAGCAAAAATAAAATGGGTCCTGATTGAACCAATAGCGATGAGTCGTGGTATTCGACAGGGGGATTCCCTGAGCCCTCTCCTTTCAACATCATCATGGACGAAATAATAAGAAATGGATGTTTATTGAAAGGATACAGAATGGGCGACCGGGAGATTACTGTTCTGTGCTACGCAGATGACGCTGTACTGGTGGCTGAGACTGAAGACGATCTACAGCGACAATTACATCGATTTCATAGCAATGCAAAATCATTTAATATGATGATATCGGCCCAGAAAACTAAATGCATGACAACTTCAGAAACAATTAATGTGCAAACTGCATGTCGAAGGCAAAGTTATCCAGTAAGGAATTTTTAGGCATAGAAATCTCAGGTTATGGCGATGTTGAGGGGGAGGTAAGAAAATAGACAACTAGGGCAATAAGAATAGCAGGATGTTTAAATGACACAATATGGAGAAATAAAAATATTAAAATAGAAACCAAATCAATTATTTACAAGGAAATGGTGAGACCAACTATGACATATACCGCAGAAACTCGACCTGACACAGCTAAAACTTCAACAACTACTAGAGATAACCGAAATGAGAGTTTTTCGTAGAATCACTGGAAAAACTCTCCTGGACAGAGATAGAAGTAAAAATGTAAGAAGAACATGTAAGATAGAAAAGGTTAATGAGTAGGTACTGAGTAGAAAAAGGGAATGAAACGAGCACATCAGTAGAATGGATAACAGAAGAATTGCACGCGATAAATTACTGTTAGGTCGCAATAGTTTGGGACGCCCCGGAAAAGGATGGAATGAAGCATTGCAATAGACAGAGAGCCTATGGAAGGAAACACGCGGTTTACCTATACTAAAGAAGAAAGAAAAAGAATATAAATACTCATTAAACCATACTACAGTATATGTTTTAGATCATCAAAGAAGTCAAAAACAGACTTGCAGTGTTGATATATCCTGATGGAAGCGTTCGCCGTGCTAATCACTTATAGCTCCACAGTTATCAGGAAAACAGTCCAGATGTGACATATTGCAACCCATTTTTTGATACGATGACAGCATATTTTGAACAAGAATAACATAATAGTTTATACTTGATAACGATTAGAGATACAACCTAATCGAAACGTCGTAAAAATAAATAAAAATAAAGACAATGCTAGTGGGACAACCACATTTTAGTCAAGAATAACATAATTGTCAAGTCTTTAATTCCCAAAAAATGAGTGACCACGAGGCGAAAGTCATTTCAAGCATTTTTTTCAATATCCGATACAGTGCTGTAAAAATGTTTGTCTTTCAGAATATTTCGAATCTGTGATCCAACAAAAATACATTCTTTAATTTTTGCTTCACTTAGCCTTGCGAATTTCTGACACAGGTACTGAAACGTTGGCCCATCTGTATATAGTGCCTTAACAAAGTTTTTCATTAGGTCCAATTTGACATGCAGTGGTGACAACAAAATCCTTTTGGGGTCTACCAATGATATATGTTACACATTCTTTTCACCTGGCTCTAATGTTTGTCGAACGAAACAGTCTTTTCTCTTGTAATAAAGTGCCTTTGTCCGACTGTCCCATTCACACAAAAAACAGCAAAACTTGGTAAACTTAGCTGCAACCCAAGTAAAAGTGCAATCACCTTTAAGTCGCCATAGATCTGCCATTCGTGTTCATCGTATTTTATACTTGTCAATAGGTACTTCATATTGTCGTATGATTCTTTTATGTGAACTGCATATCCAACATGAATAGATGGTAAAATATTTCCCGTATACAATAGTACTGTTTCTAAACTCAATGTTGAACTGTATAAAAAATCTTCATTCCTCTGGCTTGTAGATTATATTTAAAGCCACCAATCAACCCCTAATGTTACTGCAGAAAACCAAGTTCTTTGCCATATTAAAAAATGGTGCTAGGCCATTATGGCGTTTACGAAAAACACATACTAAAACATCGTTTTGTAATAAGTTCCACTGATCCTAGTAACTCCGCTTTATTTTTTGAAAGTTCTAAGTCTCTCACAAGATCATTTAATTCTGATTAGGTTTTTCTGTGCAGTTGGCTGTATAACTTGCTGGGTGTGAAATCAGAATCTCTTGATGTTGATGGCATATCTTCTTGAAAAATTGTTGTATCATTATTATCGGATTCATAAGTGAATGTTACTGGGGATTCTGGAATAGGAAATTCATCACTATGAGGCACAGGTCTCATGGCAGATGATAACCGATTTTTTCTTTTTGAATATACCTGTATCTTATCCACCACGAGGTATGATGCAGAAATAACAATCATTAACATGATTTGAAGGCTCACTCCAAATCATGCCGATATGCTTTTTTTATCAATGGGGTAATAGACCGCTTCTGAAACGCAAAAATCACCTCACTACAATCATAACAGAAGTGATCTGTTTGTATACAGGACCTGTTCAGCCCTTATGCGGTGTTGCCAAGTTCTCTAAAATTTCTTTAACTTGGCTAAAACATATATTGGCAACGTCCCACTCCCCTATTGTTATACCAATACAAATATATTATATGCATTCTTGCGGTAACATTGTTAATATATAGGAGACATGACATCACGTATCTCTAAAACTTGAAGTAATATTTAAAAAAAACAAGTTTAGTTACGATTTTAGCTCACCCAAAGTGGTAATATTTAGTTGACTATATTTTAGATACATTTTGGCTCTTGTTAGTAGGCAATGAATCAATTGAAATTGTGGAAAGGTTTAAATATTTTGACATAAGATCATAATAGTTATAATAGATATTTACATGCATATGCCGCTAAATCGAGAGATAACTTTCATATTCCTCCAATACTAAAAAGACACACACAAATCTTTGTATTCGTTAAAAATTTAAACAGTTTTAATTAATTGCCCGTAAATATTAAATTATTTAAAACTTCTAAACAATTTTAAACAATGCTTAAAGCAGTATTGTTTTAATAAGAGCTGTCCTTAAGGGATCTGTACTTTCCTATTTGTTTTTAAACTTGTGACAGTTTAATTTCGGATGTCATTGTTCTGGACGGTTTGACGATGTTTAATTTATATATATATATATATATATATATATATATATATATATATATATATATAAAGGGTAGTCGTTGCTGATTAGTTAGGATAAACTAGTTAATATTGGGGTCTGCAGCAAGTGAAAGAGTACTCTTTAAAGTCAATCCAAGCTTCCGAAAATCTTTATTATCATTTTCATCTTCAGGGAGACTACAATATTTCCAAAAAAAGGGAAATTAGTAAGATAAATTTTCCCTAATAATTTTAATAACTTACATCTTTATTTGAGGATGTTCACTAAGATGTTAAATGGTTTTATGACAATGTACATTCGTAAAAGAGACCAAAAAACTGGGGTCACAGACCAATTTACAACAACTTGTTACATAAAATTAATTTTAAAATTTAAAATAACATAAAAAAACAGGAGGAACTATTTTGTTCGTTCTTTCCCGAGTCACATATAAATGTAAAATGAGTTTGAAATTATGAGGTTAGGAAATTTGTCAGCTATCAGTAGGACTGCCAACCTTATTTAACTATTATTAAGTTTTGTTAGGATGAAACTGCATTTAAGAGTAAATATGCAGTAAATGGCCAGTCATGCTGAAATTATTAGGGTAGAAAAATTGATTGGGTGTCAGCAGGGCTGTCCACTATTAGTAATTATTTTAATGAATTTTATTAGGTTGAAATTGCAATTAAAGGTAATTATGCAATGCCTGGTCAGCCATACTGAATTATTAAATCGTTGATATCTAAGGAAAACTGTAATCATTGTTGATAGTAATATTTATAGAACTAGATAAAGATAAGAATATATTTCACTCAAATGTTTAATATCAGTTTTTTTATTTAAGCTATTCGGTTCTTGTGAGATAAAGGCCATCTCTAACAAAAGCCTCTTGGCAATAATTGACTGAATTGAAAGTATCCTCATTGACCCATAATCCATATTATGTAACTGATTGTTAGCATGTTCAGCAAGTGCACATCTTTCAGGATGTTGTACACAATCGCTTCGGTGTAATGTAATTCTATTTTTAAGTGATTGTGAAGTTTGACCGATATACACTTTGTCACAATCCGCTCAAAGAATGCTGTAAACAGCATTGGATTGAAAACCAATTGGTGTTTTGTCTTTTAGTTTTGAGTGTACAGAGCTTATGGTAAGTATAGATCTGTTAGCAATTTTAATAATATCAGTTTTTGGGAAAATTCTTGAAAGTTTGGGTGTTATCTCTCTTATGTATGGCAACGAGGTAAATTTAACTGTGTTTGGTAGAATTTCTTCTGCTGTAGTTGGGTGATCATTGTTCGATATATTTATGTCATCATTCATGTTCATGGTATGATTTGTTGTATCACCATTAATTGTTTCTGTCAAAAATAGAATTACATTACACCGAAGCGATTGTGTACAGCATCCTGAAAGATGTGCACTTGCTGAGCATGCTAACAATCACTTACATAATATGGATTTTGGGTCATTATACTTTCAACTCAGTCAATTATTGCCAAGAGGCTTTTGTGAAAGATGGCCTTTATCTCACAAGAACCGAATAGCTTAAATAAAAAAACTGATATTAAACATTTGAGTGAAATATATTCTTATCTTTTGTCGTTGGATAACTCTTTATCTAGTTCTATAAATATTACTAACAATAATAAATACAGGATTTAATAATTCAGTATGGCTGACCAGGCATTGCATAATTACCTTTAATTGCAATCTCAACCTAATAAAATTCATTAAAACAATTACTAATAGTGGACAGCCCTGCTGACACCTAATCAATTTTTCTATCCTAATAATTTCAGCATGACTGGCCATTTACTGCATATTTACTCTTAAATGCAGTCTCATCCTACCAAAACTTAATAATAATTGGATAAGGTTGGCAGCCCTACTGACAGCTGACAAATTTCCTAACCTCATAATTTCAAACTCATTTTACATTTATATGTGACTCGGGAAGGAACGAACCAAATGGTTCCTCCTGTTTTTTATGTTTATATGTCGCGTGGAAAGTGGACTTTTTTTCGAGCGAATTCACAAAACACTGGCCTGCAAAATATTTCTTTTCGGGAATTATACAAATGATTTTATTATCATTTTTGTAACAGATTTTCTTCCAACCGACAATAATTTGAAAAGTTATCGAACAAAAAGCATTATCCACGTCATTGAACTGTATTAAACAGTATAATAACCATTTGGGGGCAAATTCAAGACAACAAAGTTTTAAAAAATCGCCTTTAAAATTGCGCGTTCTTACGGAATACGTAAACAGCAGTCAATAAATTTTTATGTAAAAATACGCTGCCTCGTGACAGACGGTATTTCCAGTCATTTAGGAAAATAATGGGCGACACATGTAGGGTAACTTAATGTAGGCGTGGGTTTAAAATTTAATTTTGCGTAAAAATAAACCTGTTTGTGTTCTAACAAAAAACAGAGTACCTATAAATTGTGTGTCTTTTGAATTAAATTTAGCTTTTACCCACCGACACCAAGAACTAAAAGTACTTCCTCGGCCTTAAAAATTTGAAATTTAATACTGGAGATTGAGTGTCTAGTGTACAAAGAAAGGCTAAAATAAAAAATATGATATATCCCTCCTCCTGTCTTATATGTAGAGCAAGGTGCCCCAACTGTGCGAATTTTAGGAATAAAATGACATAAATCAATTAAAAACGGTTACAATTAAATCAAAAAAGGTTTAATATAATGACTAACAAATCAACAGTTCAACAACCACTTGGTCTTATTCTCTTCTTAATTAACAATCTAATTGAGATCGTGAGTAACTGTGCACTCTTGATAATACAATTCCACAGTAGTACATATGATAGTCTCAATGAGTGCGCATGGCACCTTAAGAGGGCGCACTTGTAGATTCCAATGCCGATGTACGATGTACATTTATCGTGCCAACATTCAGTGCACAGGCTGCATTGAATCCTGTCTTTAACAATATGCTTCTTAAAATTATCCAGGGCATCTCCACATCTTGTTCTTATTCTTTGGTGGTTTCTTTGGTACTGCAGTTTGGTATTTTTCGGGCAAAAGATGATCTTGGGAGTGGAACTATGTCCATAAATGAGCAACTTGATTTATCAATTAATGCTTCAGTGCTCAATCTTTGAGGATTTTCAGAAAAAATAGAATCACCTTCTTATTTCCTGCTGACATGGCCCTGTTTGAGATTTTGGAAGTTGTCTGATTATCAGACTGCAAGTTAGTAGAATTTGTAATAGGAGTACATGCATCTCTGTCATATGTATGTATCTGTTTTACTCCCAAAAGTGTGCATGGACTGTAAAAAGTAGCCAATTGTTCTGTCACTGCGCAGCATTTTGTGCATGTTCTTCTGGCAGAGGCACGCTAATAGATATGCCAGGAATCATCGCTTGACTGGTTGTTACTACGCGTTTTTCATAAGGGATCAAGTCGTGCTCTACGGATCTATTTTGGTTACGGCACCAGAACATCGGTCAGTTGATATCTATCGTGCAGACAGTCATCGGTCAACCACTCAGCGCAGGAGTATTGGTTTGGCGGTATCTACTTACAATCGGGATATTCCTGCCCTCTGAACTGTTCAACGGTTTGACTGCCGGTGGTCAAAAGATCCACCCGGTGGTCGGTTCTCGGGCCCCACCCTTAGGATTAATGTGGTCGAGGGTCCACTTATGCACCGGGCAGTTTGTTACAGTGGAGAAACGGCAAGCTAGGAGTTAATTGCGCATATTACTGATTGCTGCCGGCTGCTAATTGTTACCTGAAATGTTAATAATAGGAACTAGGTAATGAAGCAAACGGGTTTTAAAACATCCTGTATCCTGTATTCTATTTTTATAATGGATATGGCCTAAAACTAACTTACAACCTAAGATGTAGAACAAAATAAACAATTAAATGGTCGGGAGGGCAAGAGTATGTTATGTGCGCTGTTCACGGTAGCTCGTACTAGTCGGTAGCGGTAGACGGTAACCGGGCGATATTATTCACGACGCTACTCACGTTACCTTGTACCACACGTTTGCGACACCTATTCACGTAGTTAAATTCTCGCGCTTCGTGTCTAAAATCCTCAGTATACGCAATATGCCTAACAGTAACCCGGTGTCGATGGACAGTCGGCGTCGGGGCGGCAGTTGTTAAGGGCCCTTATCAGCGGACATCGGAGAGCACCCGACAGTAAAACACATTCCTGGTCATTACCGAAACAAAATAAAACTGACGGCATTCAGTGCGTGTGCGTATAGGTGGCAATAGGAAGGAAAGAAAGGAACCAACAGTGCCCCTTACTTGTTAAGGTCCTCGACAGCATCCGTAGGATGGAACGACATTGCTCGTACTTACAAGGGTCCTCAACAATGTTGCCCAATAAGGGTAGGAAATTAGGAAAGGAACCGACACTACCCGTACTTATACAAGGGTCCTCGGCAGTGACGGTAGGATGACACAACATTGCCCGTACTTACAAGGGTCCTCGACAATACTGGCCATTAGCGGGGTAGGAGGTAAGGAAGGTAGTGGATGGTGAAACACCATATACACACAAGCCTAACCTCACCTACATTGTTAAACAAGAAAGGCGCGGTCCGGCGGGCGACCTAGGCAATCCGTTGGGACTATTGACCCGAGTGGAGAACGTGCAGTTCTCCGCAAATTAAGGGTCAACTCGAGCTTAAATAGCCGGCCCGAGCTCCCACTATGCCGACGAGTGACAGCGTGGGGTGATCGCGCATACAATACTGCTGTATACGGCGCGCGATTACTATGAACGAACGCTCTGAAAACCGTTGAAAAATCGCTTTCCCAACATGACGCGGCAAATCTAATTATATACCGGCAATATTGAAAATTTAAGCATTGTTTTCCGTCAAGAATCAGTATTTTCGGATGTATAATAATTCAAATCCCGGCGAACATACTCATGCCCAAAAATTTAGTAATTTCGTTACAACCTTGTGTTATGTTAAGACAAATATTATCCTGCTCGGCAGTTGAAATATTACTTGCAGGTTCTTCCAGCCTCTCAGTTACCATACTAGAAAGAAAGTCAACGTCACTAAATAGATCTCTATCGAAAGGATATATTCCTCTAACTTTAAAACCTTCGACGGCATTACAAACATTTGCAGTCCTCATATAAGCAAAGTGGTGGCACCTGGTAGATGGTAATTTAATTCATTTATAAGAATTGTTTAAAATACACTTACCAGAATACTTCTCTCCCTGGAGAGGAAAGGGCTGTGTATCGTGGTGGCACTACTGAGAGGACATTGTCACTTGTGAGGTCATCTTCATAAGATTGGCATCATGGTTAGCTCAATGTGCAGTTGGTGTTTAGAGAAGGATGATCATGTCCTCAAAGGGTGCCCAGCACTCAACAGACTAAGGTAGAGACAGAACATTTTATTTGAAACCTTATTAAAAAGATAGGTAGTTTAGGACATAGGACATACGAAAATAGGGTGATATTCCTTTTTAAAAATTACCCAATTTGAAGGTTAAGTTACCAATGCTTTATATGTCATTTTCCATTTTGTTTTTGTGCTAAATCATAAAAATCATCCTTTTTTAATTAAAGTTTCTGCAAATAACGTTGATTTTTATCCTATTATTATTGTAAAAATTTCGAGATGTCTTTAGCAGCATTTTATCGTTGAATATGTCTTCAAAACTGCAATTAAATATGCCACATATTATTTTTATATTTAACTAGATAACAATGTGTTGATTATACTGATTTACCCGTCAATATCCATCAGTATAATCGGAGCCCTCGACTAAATCCCAATCCGTTTCAGGCACTAGACGAAATTACTGTCATTTGCGAATTTATTAGAGCTAACGCCACATGAATGCTCTTAATGCTACGGACAAATACCGAAATACCATTTAAAGCTGGCGTTCATCCCAAACCGAATGATTCACATTGATGTAAGAGCGAGTTTGCGGGAATTATTTGCTTGTGCTGAACATACTCTCACGTTGCCGAACAAACCGCGCTATCTGGAGAATTAAGGACCTTGGAAGTTACCAAAAACGAATAATCAGCGAAATGTTTTGTTATCCTAGTCATTCTTAAGCATATCGAACACTAGTTCCACGGCTATATAAAGATATATATATATATATATATATATATATATATATATATATATATATATATATATATATATATATATGTATATATATATATATATATATATATATATATATATATATATATATATATATATGTATGTATGTATGTATGTATATGCAAACTTCATTCCATCATATCCTTCCCGTGTTAGAGGTTGCACAATTTGAATAAATTGCTACTGAACACAATTCATCCTATTCCACCACCATCGAGATGATGGCCTACCTGTACCACCATACCGAGAAAGTCAAAACTTACCCTCCCCGCTACAGTGATGCGTCAGAGGTACATATACCTCTGGGATTTCATAGAATATATATATATATATATATATAAATATATATATATATATATATATATATATATATATATATATATATAATATATACATACAGTGTACCCCACGATAAAGAGCCACGATCGATTTCTCGGAAAAAAGAATTTGGAAAATCTTTAAAATTTAACAGTTTACTAAAGTCAATGAGGCAATTGGGCTAAAATATTTTCAAGATGGTAGCACTTCCGGTTATACCGGAAGTTGATGCCTTCTTGCTTATTTCAAATGGAATATACAAAATGATAAACATATTTTATTTATAATACCTTACTGTTTTTGACATATTTTAAACTTTAGGCCAAAAATTGCGTTTGCAGGCCTAAACATAACTACAGGGTGGGCCTTAACTGTGTGAGTGGTTTCAATATGCAATAAAAAAAACTATAAATCTTATTATTTTTTTATTTATATATTTAAAAAGTACAAGAAATTGAAATTTAAGTAACATCTAATATTTGAAAATAATGTTATTTAAGTGACCGCCTCCACCTTCTTGACATTCTTGAAGTCGCACTCGCAGGTTTTGAAAAGCACGTTGACAAGTTGCTCGGGAAATAGTGTTCATTTCTCGCACAATGTTTTGCTTTAACTCTTCAACTGTTGTTGGATTATTTTCATACACTCTTGATTTTAGGTATCCCCACAAAAAATAATCATTCGGAGACAGATCTAGACTCCATGGGGGCCACTCAATGTCACCTCTTCGTGAGATGAGTTTTCTAGGAAACATTTCTTTCAGTAGGTCTATGGAGACTGTAGCAATGTGGGAAGTGGCTCCATCCTGCTGAAACTAGGTCCTAGAATTGTAACCTTGAAATTCTCGAAGAGCTGGGACCAAGAATTCTTGCAACATCTGACAATAATTCTCAGCTCTCACTGTCACAGCCACTCCTCGTTGATTTTCAAAAAAGTATGGCCCAATTATTCCACTGGCCAATATTGCAGCCCACACAACGACCTTAGGGCTATGAAGAGGTCTTTGATGCATCTTGCGAGGATTAGTCTCAGACCAAAACCGGCAATTTTGCTTATTAACATGACCGTTGACATGAAAGTTAGCCTCATCACTGAAGATTATGTTAGAAAAATTGTTAAAGCGATTAAGCATAACATTAGCGAAATTAAGTCGAAGATTAACATCATTAGGTTTCAACTCTTGTGTCAACTGAATTTTATAAGCTTTTAAATGTAAATCACGGTGCAAAATCCTGCGCAAAGTGGTCCTCTTGATGTTCAAGACTTGGCTTCTTTTACGAGTCGATTGCCGAGGATTGTCTCTGATTGATTCATGAACACGTTGAATAATCTCCGGCGTCCGTATTGACTTCGGGCGGCCCGCATTATTAATTCTTATTATACACCCGGTCTCTTCAAACATTTTAACCCATTTGCGAATAGAATTTGCGCATGGTGCTTCTCTGATGTCACGTAAACCGAAGTGAACGCGGTACATTCGCCTAGCAACAGTCACAGAATTATTGTTGGCATAATATGCGCGAACACAAAACGCACGCTGTGCTCGCGAGAACGCGTCCATGGTGACTAAAAATTCCACGAAATGGCGCGTCTAACGACACCCCCCGTGCCCCCGTACCCCTAACGGTTTTTGAATTATAGACAAAACAAAACGCTCATGCAGTTAAGGTCCACCCTGTATAAATTTATCCTATATAAAAGTCTGTATTATTTAATTGGGATTGATTTCTTTCTAGAAGGTACTTTACTTAGTCTGCCGTGTTGATATTTTGAGAATAAACAAATTCACTGTGACCACAAACTAACATTAAATATCAACTTGAAAAAACTGTTAAAAGTCAATTTCTTTAAATGTAAACCCCCTATATTGTTATCTTATTTAGCATTAAAAATAGGGGTAATTTTGAATTGAAATGAAGAATGTCTCTTCGAAAAATTTATAGTTTTTGAAATATAGGCAATTTAACATTACAAATTGATAGTTTTGTTGAGCCTTGTATGTGGCATAAAATTTAAAATATGTCAGAAACAGACATTTTTGTCTCTTAAACCTTTTGTTAATATATTTCTTTAATATTTTCTTGGATATAGGTTTTTTATTTGACGATTAAAAGACGACAATTTGAAAGTAACTTTGTATTTTCAGGTATATATATATATATATATATATATATATATATATATATATATATATATATAATTTATTTTTGTATCTTAAACCTTTTGTTTAATATTTTTTTCTAATATTTTCTTGGGTATAGGTTTTTTCATTTAGAGAAACAAAGGACAACAATTTTTCTTGACGTTTCGCTCTACATAGTAAGCTTCTTCAAGAGCTGGTATATTTATTTTACACACAAAACTACTTTCAAGATGTAAAATAAATATACCAGCTCTTTTGAAGAAGCTTACTATGTAGAGCGAAACGTCAAGAAAAATTGTTGTCCTTTGTTTCTCTAAATGAAAAAACCTATACCCAAGAAAATATTAGAAAATATATATATATATGAATATATGAAAAAAATTTTAAGAATTAACCATTGAATGAAACAATGCTTAAATTATTACGGTGCGAATGAGCATTACCCCCCTTAATCGTCCCTTGAAACCGAGCAAATATTAAACCAAGTGAATAATGCCGAAATTCTTCCTACAATGCATTGTTTAATATTCAATGCAGCGAAAAGACGTGACGTTTTGTTTCTATTCTGTGCCTAAATATACCGGAACAATAATTCATCCGCAGTGCCTGAACGTCTTTAAACTAACCAAACGTTCCCTCAACAGAAACGAGAAATGAAACATTTAACGAAATTATTACCAGAAATCTGCTTTATTTAACGCAGTCTGGGAGCGGGAACGTGCATTTTGTTCTTAGACGTGCGACCGATGTTACTTTGAGGGGAATAAAACTGATGCTTCGGTGTTAGGTATGTTCATAATTTATAAATTAAATGATTGTTTTTAACTGTCTTGGAAAGAAGGAGGTTCTAAATTCGACTGCTATGTATTTTTTATATATGTTCATCTATTACTGTGGAACGATGACAACGATTTGAATGAAAACTTATTGCGTTATGTTCACAAAGTTTCTGCCGTGATTCCATATTATTTTGACCCAAATTGGTACGGTAAATTCCAAAATGACGTTAAAAAATTATTTTGTCTGATTTTTCCCAAAATTTCTATAAGGAAGTTTTCCCGATCGCACATAACGAATCACAAAATATTTGAAAATAATTGAATACGGCTAATCAAATATGGCATCCTAAACGTTTTAAATCACTCGATTTTGTTCAAAATTGATAAACAGGGTGTCCAGGAATATGTGGGAAATCTCCCGGATATGAAAAAAACACGTAAAAAGAATAGTACAAGTTCATATAAACTTTATTCGTTTAATCCTCCTCTTCGGAGACATGGGCTGCCAAAGAGCTGTAATGGAATCAAGTTTTTACACACAATTAAGGAACCACCAGGTATATTTCAATTTTTTTAATATGATGTATGCCAGGTAAGACCCTTCAAATTACTATCCCAGAAAGTGTTGTGAATGTTGCAGGGATGGACTAGCTGTGACACTCATGACCCCATTTTTTAACGCTCTTTATGATAAGAACTTTGGACAACGTTTTTTACATACATTTAACTGTCGACTAAAAATTAAGTACTCTTCATTCATGTCGCTAATCCTAACTATTTTCGAAAAAAAGGCATTTTATTTACACTGTCGGGTTGAATATGAAAACGACGAATTTGTCCCTGTCAGTATAGTTTCAATAAAATTTTAAACTAACCGCCTAGTTAAAAACTTCGGAAGAGGGTTCAACGTGGGCTCCGTGAAGTCTGATTACACTCGCAGGCACGACGAATTGAGGACTGCTGTACTCGTCACATTAACTCATCATTGTTCCTTATTTGATCGTCATGAAACGTGAAAAGTTCGTCCCTACTATCGACCGGATTGGAATACACCAAGGTTTTGAGGTAAAAATCCAACGGCGTTAGGTCAGGAGATCGAGGAGGCCAGACAATAGATCCTCCTCGACCTATCCAATGGTTTGGATAGACATTATTCTCCCGCATAACAACGCTGATATGAGGTGGTGCCCCATCGCGCATATAGTACATGTTTCGGTGGGTTTCAAGTAGTAAGTGCTCTACTAAATCATGAAAAGCGTTCTGGGGGAACTCCAAACAAAGTTCTCCATTCAGTCGTGCCGGCAGTACAAATGGTCCAATCAAAAAATTGCCATTGATTCCTACCCAGACATTAATTGATTGGAAGTGATGTTGATGATGTGAAACAATACTTGCATGAGAATTTTTATCAGCCCATACATGTGAGTTGTGTAAATTTATGATACCATTTTTGGTAAACCCGGTTTCATCCGTGAAGAGAATAGTGCTCATGAAGTTCACATTATTTCTTTGCTGATCCAATAGTCAGTTTACAAATTGCATTTTACGGGGAAAATCTTCGAGAATCAGTTCATGCACTCATTTCAAATGATGTGAATATAACAGCTATTCTTGAAGAACTTCATTTACTATTGTTTTCGATGTAATAAACTGCGCTGATAATTTTCGAGTGCTCGTTGCAGGAGTGTCATCTACAGCATTTAAAATATTTTCCTCTAATTGCGGTGTATATACTGTTCTTCCCAGACCAGCATCAGTACTTCTTTTCCCAAGATTTTGTAAAATTATGAAGAAATTCGATAACAGTACCTTATTAAATGGAATCGCCTACCATTCTCACTTAGACGTTAATCAACTCGTTTAAATGTTTCCTGATCTGGAAGAGTACGATTAGAATATCTGTCGTAATATAACTTCCTGGCCTCCAAAGTATTGCAAGATGCAAGTCCATACATTAGATGCATATCTGCATATTCAATTAAACGTGTATTCCAGCGAATTATTTCACCATTAATTTCACCACGAAATCCAAAATTTATTAAATTAATATCCAAATACAAAATCAATATGACAGCGATGTCAAAGTTGACGAGTTCTAAAATGCAGGATATTTATTTATTTCGTACCTAGCAACGTTTGCAACAACAATACTCCGTTTTTGATGCCAATAAATAAAACGCACATTTTTTGCGAACCTAGGTCGAACTGCAAGTTATAGAATTAGATGTTTTTAACTAAAGAGGTCAACTGCAATTTTGTATCCAATTTTTTTTATCATAAGGTTGAAGGTTGAACACTCGATAGAACAACGATGTATCTTTTATCGAAATACGCCAAATATATGATGTAAATAAAATGACGTGAGTCCTTAATTTTTAGTCAATAGTATGTAAAAAACTAGCGTAATTCTTAATCTTATAGATATTAGAAGAAGCTATAAAAGAAATAATGAACAACACTATAAAGAAGCACAACGGATACTCCGCACAAAAATCAGAAAAACAAAGGAAGACTATTACAAAAAAAAATTGAGGAAATTGAGGAATTACAAGCAAAGCATGACTGTTTCAACATACACAAAAAAGTCCAAGAACTCGCCGACACCAATAAAGAAAAGCAACTCAATATACTTTATAACACCGGAAAGATAAACAGAAATTGGAAACATGGAAGAACTGCATTACAAAGCTCTTTAAAGATGAGAGACCACACACTCGTCTTGAAAATATAAAAGGGGAGATAGGCCCGGATATTATTAAAGGCGAACTAATATACGCAATGAACGTGCTAAAGAACAGAAAAGCTCCTGGTCCAGACCAACTGCCAGTGGAAATTCTTAAACTGATAGAAGAGGACGAGGTTCATATTCTGGTAGAATTAATCAACACCATATGTAGAACAGGAATAATACCAAATGAATGATTGTTATCAACTTTTATAACCCTCCCAAAAAAGAAAAATGCCAAGCATTGCTCTGACTATCGTACAGTAAGCTTGATGGTTCACACTATGGAAATCCTGTTGCGGGTGGTCCATAATACAATATTCAGAAAATTAGATGTAAATATCGGCAATACACAATTTAGATTCCGTATAGGCCTAGGAACAAGGGAGCTACTGTTTGCCCTTAATATCCTGTCACAAAGATGCCTAGATATGAATCAGGACCTACACGTGTGTTTTGTAGACTACAACAAAGCATTTGATAAAGTTAAACATGACCAACTTATCGAAACATTAGTAAAGAAATGGATAGACCGCAGACACATAAAAATAATTTCAAACCTATACTCAGGCCAAAAAACAGCAATTAGAATAGACGACATAACATCAAAAGAAATAGAAATACAGAGCGGTGTTCGTCAAGGGTGTGTAGTTTCACCAATTCTCTTTAATCTCTACTCGGAAGATATAGTAAATAAGGCACTTGGTGATCTGGACACGGGCATTAAAATTAATGGCATGACAATAAATAATCTGAGGTACGCCGACGATACGGTTCTTTTAGCTGGAACATATGAAGACTTACAAAATGGTCACAGTAAGCGAAGAATATGGACTATCACTGAACATAAACAAAACAAAATATATGCTGATGACAAAACAACTCAAGACACTCGTAGGATATATATATATATATATATATATATATATATATATATATATATATATATATATATATATATATATATATATATATATATATATATAAATCAACCTATTGAAAGAATAAAAGAATACAAATACCGAGGCACAACCATTAATGAAAACAATGGCAGCTCCCAAGAAGTACGAATAAGAATTTAACAGGCCAGGAGCACATTTACGAGAATGAAGAGGCTTTTTTGCTGCCGAGATCTAAATCTTAAACAAAAAATACGACTAATGAGATGTTATGTGCTATCTATACTATACTATGGGATGAAAACCTGGACATTGAAGATGATTGACGTGAGGAGGCTGGACGCATTCGAAATGTGGATATACCTGAGAATGCTGAGGATTTTATGGGTAGATAGAATAACCAACGGGAAAGTAATAAGACGCATGCATAAGGAGAGATAAGTAATTCTAACAATTAAGAAAAGAAAGCTGCTCTATATGGGACAAGTCATGAAAGGAGAAAAATATCAAATACTATAGATTATTATGCAGGGAAAAATCCAAGGAAGGAGATCAACAGGAAAGAGAGAAATTCATGACTGAAAAACTTTAGGGAGTGGTTTGGTTGCAGTAACAATAAACTATTTAGAGCTGCAGTCTCAAAAGTGAGAATCGCTCTGATGATTGTCAACCTTCGAAGCGGAGATGGCACCTAGAGAAGAAGAAAAAACGTTGTCCAAAGCTCTTATCATACAGAGCGTAAAAAAATGAGTGTCACCGCTAGTCCGTCCCTGCAGCTGTGAGTAATTCACAACACTTTCTTAGATAGTAATGTGCAAGGTCCTACCTGGTATACAGCATATTAAAAAAAAGGGAAATGTACTTGGTGGTTCAAAAATGATGCGTAAAAAACTTATTTCACACTGCAGGTCTTTGTGAACCGATACCTTCGAAAAGAAGGTTTATACGAAAAAAGTTTTTATGAACTTGTAGTATTCCTTTCACGTATTTTTTTTTCATATCCGGGAGATTTCCTACATATTCCCAGACATCCTGTATAGAGATAATTTTTGAGGATGTGAATTACAAATTTGGAATTATTTTTTAAAAATTCAATACGACGAACTGCTCTCGATTTTGGTAATGGGGGTTTTTAATGGTGTAGATAACGAATTTAAAATTGTTTTCAGACATCCTTAATAACACAAATCTGCAAAAAAAAATTGAGAGCTGTTTTGGTTTTTTTTACGTAATTCTTATGTTTTTGGGTGTGCTGAATCCGTCACATTTTCTAACAAAATAGGTATCTATGTTAAACAAGTTATCATCTTAAAATAAAAGATAAAAGACTAAAAAAATTTTTTTAAATTTATAATTGCGTAGCAAAACTTATTTTTTTATCTAAAATACATTCATTAGGAAGCACTAAATACTTTTTTTTTTTGGCCAGTGAGACTTTTTTTGGTACATTTTCGCTTGTAGGAAGCATCTGGAAGGTCTCTTTGAAGCGTCCAACAGTAGTCTGCCAACATTGAGACGCTCCATCTTCCCTGGTATCTTTTTTCCATCTCCTTAATATCCTGGTGAAATCATTCACCTTGCTCTTCACTCACATCTCCTAAATTTTCTGGAAAATAGTCGAAGTGGGAATGAAGAAAATGTACTAAACTCATTAGGCAACTTAAAGCTTGAAATGCTTTTTTTGACGATTTGTTTGTAGTTAGGGTTTTTGTTATTGCCTAAAAATTTCTCTATGACCTCTTTAAAGGCAATCCACCCTTCTCTTTGAGGATCCGTCATGGTTGTGATGAATTGTGGATCAGCGATAAGTCGTCTAATATCTGGTCCAACGAAAACACCTTCCTTCAACTTTGCCTCCGAGAGGCCTGGAAACTTTGATATTAAGTATTTTAAGCAATTTCGATCTCTTGGAAGTGATTTTACAAATTGCTTCATCAATCCCAGCTTTATGTGAAACGTTGGGAGAAGAACTTTATGAGGAGGCACCAAAGTTTCATACAGGACGTTCTTTTCGCCAAAGTTAAGCTCCCTCGGAGGCCAACACTTTTTGGTCCAGTGATTTGCTCGGTCTCTACTATCCCATAGACACAAAAAGCAAGGGAATTTGGTAAACCCAGATTGTTGTCCGAGCAACATGCCCAAGATTTTTAAATCACCGCACACTTGCCAACCGTGGTCTTTATATTTTAATTTGCAAAGAACCAATTCCAGGTTCTTGTAGGTTTCCTTGAGGTGTACGGAATGCCCGACAGGAATGGAAGCATAGAAACCGCTATTGTGAAGCAGAACTGCGTTAAAGCTTCTTTTTGAAGAATTTATGAAAATACGCTACTGTGCTGGGTCGTATGAGATCTTTAACGTATCCATCAAACCTTCAATATTGGTACAATAAACCAACTCGTCCTCTTGGGCAAAGTAGGAAGTAAACTGCTTCTCACGATATCTAAACCAGGAGGAAGACACTCCCGGCAAAAGTAAGTTTCTTCTTTTGAGCTTTGATCCAAGCAACTCAGCAGCGTTTTTGGGAAGATTCAAGTCTCTTACCAAATCATTTAGCTCGCCCTGGGAAAACAATTTCGGACTGCTGTCATCTTCAAATTCAAAACTTGACTTGCCATCGGGTTCAGGTACAGCACCATCTTCGTCAGAACTTGGAACCTTTTCCAAGGTAGCAGGGGCCTTGGGCACTGGTATTTCGGTCCCATGAGGGATGGGACGAATAGCTGATTGCAGATTGGGGTATGAAATTGACTGCCCTTTCACATTACACGAAGAAAAGTAACAGTCATCACTATGGTTCTTTTGCTCGCGCCATACCATAGGAATCGCATATCAGAAAGGTTTTTCTTGCCCTTGAACCAATTTCGAAGATCTTCAACACATCGTTTGCAGACTTTATGAGATGCCCAAACTTTATCCTGATCTCCAAGTTTTAAGCCAAAATACGCGAAGTATACTTTTTTTACAAAGTCCGTAATATTAAGTTGTTGCTTTAATACCATATATTCGCCACAAATATAACAGAAACTGTCAGACGAATTCACACACTTCCGCACAGACGACATTGCACTATATTGAACGAAGATCTATAAAACTATGACGAGTTAACACCTAATTATACCGCGCCACTTTCTATACTATCGAAGCGCGCACGTTCAGGTTACAAAATGTTTATGTTTGTTAATTTAGTTCACACAGGGCGTTCTTTATTTAGAAAGTAATGATAATTATGGCCTGTATACATTTAAAAACAATAATCAAAATAAAATTGTACCTATTTATTTATGACTTCAAGTTAGCCCAAAAAACCTCTTTTTTATAATAAAATTTTGCGTTTTGCAAAATAAGCTGACGTTCTGGAATTTTTTGAGTATTTTTTTAGTTTTCAGAACACCTAAATACATGGAAATCAGTTGAAAACATCCAGACAGCATTTTTGTTGCAAACCTGTGTTATCTAAATTAGCTATAAACTCATTTAAAGTCGTAAAATCATTTTGTTCTAAATTGTTTTTTTTTCATAAAAATCATATTTCCTTAAAAAATTGATTGACTTTAAGATCTTTACTTCCTTTTTCTTAAAAGAGATGTGGTGTCTCCATGACTATATATAATGCGAAAACTTTCTAATCAGCATTCGCGTACGTAGTCCATAATCCATGGTGCGTTTCAGTTTTCGGAAGACGAATCTGTTTTATAATGAAACCGGAACTCTGGAGAAACGGGGGAAGATTGATGTTGCCAGTGTCAGTGTTTTAGGTCTAATTCAGAAGGCCCCCGATCTTTAACTTAATATTTTGTCAAATCAGTGGCGGTCCTGTCATTTGGGATAGCGCTGTTTTGGCGTTAGTTTTATAAGAAACATGCAACTCGCCTTAATTTCGCACGGTACGATTAACGTTCTAAAATATAGTTACGTTACAATAACATTCTGGAATGTGATGTGGTGTGTAGGTCCGTCGAATAACTAATGACGCTTAAGGTTATTTTTATTCGTTCTCAAGAAGAAGGGGATTCTCAATTCGATTGCTTTAAGATGTCCGAAATTAATATCAGAAAACTTAATGATATTTGGCATGAACGCTAAGTCTAAAGAATGGTCTTACCTAATTTGGCACCAAAGGACACTTTACCCAGATATCAAAGTTCATAAATTTTTTCGTGTCAGTTTAAAGATAGTGAAAAATGCACCAAATAATTTACTCTAAATTCACATAAACAAAAAACATCCAGAATTTGACATTTTTTAGTGCACACCCTAAATATATTCTTCTTCTTCTTCTACCTTCTATAATAGGTCCCTGACATGTTCCTTCTTCGATTTTCCTCATTCTGGACTTAAATTATCGCTCCACCTTTTCCGTGGTCGACCTCTACTGCGAGTACCACTAGGCGATTTATCTCGTGCGATCCTTACCAGTCTATCCTCTGTCATTCGGCTTATGTGTTTGTTCCATTGTGTCTTACGTTGTAGGACCCACTCATTAATGCAGTCTGTGTTGCATGATTGTCTGATCGTATCGCTTCTTTCTCTGTCTAGTAGCGTTTTTCCTGTTATTCGTCGAAGTATTCTCATTTCTGTAGTCTCCAATAGTTGTTTCGTTTTTGTCGTCTCTGACCGTGTTTCTGAGGTGTATGTCATAATAGGTCTAATTGTGGTTTTGTAGATCCGAACCTTTGTTTCTTGTTGTAAGTATTTGTTTCGCCAGATCACGTCGTTGAGACAACCCGCCACTTTATTTGCTTTGGCCACCTGCCCTCTTACTTCATCTTCGATGTTGCCATAACTAGTTATGTGGCTTCCTAGATATTTGAAACTCATTTCTTGTTGTATTATTTGACCGTCTAGTTCTAGTTTGCATCGGAGGGGTTCTTTTGAGGTTGTCATACATTTAGTTTTTACGGCTGAGATAATCATATTATATTTTCTTCCCGTAAGATTAAAGGTATTTAACAATCTCTGGTGGTCGTCTTCATTTTCGGCACATATCACAGTGTCATCAGCGTAACAGAGAATTTTTATTTCTGTATCACCCATTTTATATCCTCTACCAAGTCGCACCTCCTTTATTATTTCGTTCATTATCATGTTAAACAACAAAGGACTAAGCGAGTCTCTCTGTCTAATACCGCTGTTGACTGGTATGGGTGTAGATAATTTACCGTTAGTGCGAATCTGAACTTTATTGTTTGCGTATATGTTTTCGATGGTCTGAATTATATTGATAGGAATATTTCTCTTATATAACAGGTGGATTACGTCATAAAGCATAAAAATGTTGGTTTATTGTATTCTATAGATTTTTCGACTATCTGTCGTAGAATAAATACTGCATCCACGCAAGACCTTCCTGATCTAAATCCCTGCTGTTCGTCTTCCAGTGTTGTAACCGAATTAATTTATTTTTGATTACTTTCGTAACGAGTTTCAGAGTTGTGTCCAGTAGATTAATACCCCTGTAGTTCCCTGGCTCTTGTTTGTCACCTTTCTTAAACATAAGCATCATTGTGCTGGTTCTTCACCTATCTAGTACTTTGCTACTAAATATATATATATATATATATATATATATATATATATATATATATATATATATATATATATATATATAAAAGTAAACGTAAATTATTAGAAATCGGTCTGTAGTTAAAGAAAACTCAATTTTCAAAAAAATTCCTCTATATTTCGCTAATTATTTATAGCTTCATCAAGAGGCAAATTGCTAAAAACATAAAATCCTACAATGTACGTAAAATAGGTATACATAATTGATTTATAAAAATTAAAGGTTAAAAAACACAGTATAAAATATTATTATTTTATATTATAATTTTACCCCCATTTGGAAAATACAGTAAAAACAAATAAAAAGTACTTACAAATAGAGTTAAAATTCACTAACCATCTCGAGATGCATACTTAAAATGATCGAAGAAAATGTGGCCTATTCATTTACAGTTCTTTTTGTATAAAATCAAAAAAATGCTATCTGAAAATATTTTTTATCCTCATACTAACCTTTTCAATAATCAAGACATTAATATATTTATAGAATAGCAATAGAACAACATATAAGGTGAATATTGTATACAGAAATACATGGTGAATTTTAATAAAATACGACAATATATATTATTTAATTGTTCAATGTCAGTTTTAAAATTTATACAATTTTTCGTTTTATTAATATGTGACATTGCCAAAAATAAACGTTTCCTATAATTAGATTCATTACCCAAAATTGAAACATCCCCATAATCAAACTGGTGGTCTAACTCCTGAAAGTGTATTGCCGAGGCACAAGATCTTTTTCCCAACCTACTATCATTTTTACGTTGTGTGATTCTTTGTTGAAGTGCTTGTGATGTTTGTCCTATGTAACACTGGGTGCAATTTAAGCATGCAATCTTATATACTATGGATATTCTAGTCATTAAATCTCAAACTAATAAAATTATTTTGAATTGGTATTAAAAGCCAACGTCGTCAGGTAGATTTATTAATCATTTTTCTACCACCCAAAGAATCAAAAATGGAATACAGTGATTGCAATGACAATCGTATAACTCATATTTCGCACAAAGAATTCCTAAAAACAAATTTAAGGACCTTGTTTGTTTTGTTTTTAAATAATGGTTATCCCAGGTCGATTTTGAGGAAACTTATATACAATTCTAATATTTTCAATGGACCAGCAAATGATTAACCTGCGCAGATTATGAAATTTAGAAAATTACTCTATATAGTTAGTCTTACTGACAATGTTGTACGTTACTTCAGTTCCTACAATAACTTAAATATTTCGAAATATCATTCGATAACTTTAAGGAATATTTTTGCAAGAGTTACGGATAAAACTCCCGTCTTACAACAATCCAATGTAGTATACAAGATTCCATGCTTAAATTGCACACAGTGTTACATAGGACAAACATCACAAGCACTTCAACAAAGAATCACGCAACTTAAAAGTGATAGTAGCTTGGGAAAAAGATCTTGTTCCTCGGCAATACATTTTCAGGAGTTAAACCACCAGTTTGATTATGGGGATATTTCAATTTTGGCCAAAAAATCCAATTTTAGGAACCGTTTATTTTTGAAAATGTCACATATTAGTAAAACGAAAAATTGTATAAATCTTCCAACTAACATTGAACAATTAAGTAATATATATTGTCATATTTTATCATAATTCACCATGTATTTTTGTATACAATATTCACTCTATATGTTGTTCGATTGCTATTCTAGAAATATATTAATGTCTCGCTCTTTGAAAAGGCTAGTATGAGGATAAAAAGGGAAAAACAATAATAAAAAGATGAATAAAAACTTTTGCACAGAAATATTTTCAAACAGCATTTCTTTGGTTTTATAAAAATAGAACTGTAAATGAATAGACCGCATTCTCTTCGATCATTTTAAGTATGTATCTCGAGATGGCTAGTGAATTTTAACTCTATTTATAAGTACTTTTTATTTGTTATTACTGTGTTTTGCAAATGTGGGTAAAATTAAAATATAAAAAAGAAAAAGAATTTTATTTTTAAATTATAACATATTTTATACTGTGTTTTTTAAACTTTTATTTTTGTAAATGAATTATGTATACCTTTTTTATATACATTGTAGGATTTTATGTTTTTAGCAATTTGCCTCCTGATGAAGGTATAAATGAATAGCGAAATATAGAGGGATTTTTTTGAAAATTGAGTTTCTTTAACTACAGACCGATGCTCAATAATTTACGCTCACTTTTATATATAAGTCCTATCGATATATTAAAAACCCTTATATATATATATATATATATATATATATATATATATATATATATATATATATATTTATATATATATATATATATATATATATATATATATATATATATATATATATATATATATATGTTCCTACCTGTTAATTTGACTCTCTTCTCAGGTGAGTTCAGATCTTTTTAAAGATCACACTCAGATAATCAATACACAAATAGATTAAAACACAATATAAATATTTTATTCAACAACTAATAAATGGCACAAATTTTCAACAATTATGGATGAAATTATATGAACAATGCTATAATATTTTATGCAACTATATTTCTTATCAATATTGTCATTTATTTATTTCAATTTACCATGCATCGTCCCTTTTAAACAACCTGTATCACTTCTTAGCAACGACTTATTTTTTAATTTAGCAACCGTCCACTAGATGGCGTTATTGCAATTTAATTTGTAAAACGTGGTTAATTTCACGAAATTTCGTTTATTTTTAAAAATTTTCGTTTGTCGTGATATGATTCAAATAGTTAATTAATATAGTGACACCTACTATTGATGATGAATATTATTTATGTATTATCGGGTTAGTATAACAAGCTATCATTTATTGGTTTATTTTTTTTTAATCTTTTGAAAAGTTAGACTATTATTGATGCTAGCTTGTTAATTGCTACAAACAAATAAAAGCATTCACCTGCTTAGACTATTACAAAATACCTTGGTTTTGTTTTCTGTACCTTGGTCCCAATATCATAAACACAATTCCAGTATATTATTTCACTCGTTTTCTTCTTCAAAATTTTTAAATATCCAAAATATTTTGTAGTAGTTTCCTGTCAAGTAAAGAAATTACAAATATTTATTCCAAAATCTCGTACAATTATTTTCTTCTTTAAGAATATGTCAATTAAATTTTCTTATATTCTTCAAATCACTATTTTTCGTATGTGGTGTTATTTGAGAGTTGATAATTTTATTCATAGGACAAACTTAAATACTTTTAATTAATTTTATTAAATTCTAAACTTGTTTTACTTAACAAAACAATCACATAACCTCTGTTAAAAATAAAACAAAATATTTCACTTTTGTTTTCTGATGACGTAGGTAAACAAATGAAAATTTTGTTAGGTAAATTTCGGGAGCAAAATCGACGCGATGCTTTTAACAACAGGGATTACTTCAACTCTGACGAAATTCCTACGCTTCGACTATTTAAAAGAAACTGAAACATCTGAAATGTTATCCACCTAATTGATCAGATTTATGACACCAGACAACTTGATAAATATTACCACCTTGAAAAATTACGATTTATGAATGCTTTTTAATTTGACCAATTTTTACTGGAATTTTTTATGTTTTGATGAAGATATGGACCAAAATTTTATCATTTAGCAATATTGAACTTGCTCAAAATAAACTTTAGAGCTTTCTCGCCACTTTGTTATGCATTAAAACCACTTTGACATACTATTTATGTATTAAAATTGATACAAATTAACGGCTTGCACATAGAAATTTATGACTATTTGACTCTAATTTTGTTCTAAAAAACTCTAAAATGTTTATTGTTGCCTCGGATATTATTATCCATGTATTAAACAACATTTTCTTAACATTTTAATCCTAAATTTACTAACAAAAAACTTAAATCTATCTTATAAACTAGATAAATCTGTATTATATTTTTCAGATATGTACCATACATGGTTTTAGTTTTCACATATTTTGTTCGTTAAACCTTAAAACTATTACATTCTTGTTTAATACTGAACATTAATGAATGTTTTTCACTCAAAATCCTCACTAATAGTACACTTCACGCACTTGTTGTATCAATGTGTAATTGTTTATATTGGGACCAAAATAGATGAGTGACACTTGATTCTTAGTTTTTTTTAACGCATTCACTCACTTATAGTTCAAATAAAAATATATATAAGTTTACACTAATATTTCCTCTTTCTTGTTCAATATATTTAACACAGTTTTTTATTGAACTTTTGTCTCTAAAGAGGAAAATAAGTCAAAACTTTGCTAAAAAAATCAGTTCTAAAATTATATGCTTAGTCCAGCATTTAGGTAGATTTTGACTTATACTTAAAACTATTCCTAATTATGTTTGATCTTAATCTTTCTGTGTATTATTATATCTTTTAATCTCTAACAAATATTGGGTTTTATCCATATATATATATATATATATATATATATATATATATATATATATATATATATATATATATATATATATATATATATATAAATATGTAGATAAGTTTTTGTAAGTAATTTAAAATAAAATAGAATAAAATATTGGCGAAACGGACGTGAAAATTTGTCAATCTACATGACTCTCGTATTAAAAAGTGCGGAGCACTCCAAAATATGGAAAAACTCCGGGTCCGACAGATGGCGACAGCGCTGTTTCGTCCTAATATGAGACTCGTCAGGCCACCGCAGTCGGTACAAACCATCATCTCGCCTTTGCATCGTATAAAGCTGAATTTATAATCAAAACACAGCAAATAAGACGACATAGGCGACATCTCGATGGTCCACTTGATAATACAAGAATCACACAGATTAACAAAGTTTGTAAAAGAACCGTCATATGGTGGCGCGACGGTGAATTAAAACAGAAATATGTAAAATCGAGTACACGAAACGCGCTGCCCAAAAGATAGGGGTCGCATTTTTCGGTACTGGAAAGCAAGCCTACCGCCTATTTTAGCAGCCAAAGCCACGTGCCGCACCAAACGATCCCACCATGACAGCATCGTTTAGCGTGTTTAAAAGCCAAACAAGTAAATAAATATGTAAATAAGTTTTTGTCCATGTAATTTAAAATAAAATAGAATAAAATATTGGCGAAGCGGACGTGAAAATTTGTCAATCTACATGATTCTCGTATTAAAAATTGCGGAGCACTCCAAAATATGGAAAAACTCCGGGTCCGACAGATGGCGACAGCGCTGTTTCGTCCTAATATGGGACTCGTCAGGCCACCGCAGTCGGTACAAACCATCATCTCGCCTTTGCATCGTATAAAGCTGAATTTATAATCAAAACACAGCAAATAAGACGACAAAGGCGACATCTCGATGGTCCACTTGATAATACAAGAATCACACAGATTAACAAAGTTTGTAAAAGAACCGTCATATGGTGGCGCGACGGTGAATTGAAACAGAAATATGTAAAATCGAGTACACGAAACGCGCTGCCCAAAGGATAGGGTCGCATTTTTCGGTACTGGCAAGCAAGCCTACCGCCTATTTTAGCAGCCAAAGCCACGTGCCGCACCAAACGATCCCACCATGAGAGCATCGTTTAGCGTGTTTAAAAGCCAAACAAGTAAATAAATATGTAGATAAGCTTTTGTCCGTGTAATTTAAAATAAAATAGAATAAAATATTGGCGAAGCGGACGTGGCTTTGGCTGCTAAAATAGGCGGTAGGCTTGCTTGCCAGTACCGAAAAATGCGACCCCTATCCTTTGGGCAGCGCGTTTCGTGTACTCGATTTTACATATTTCTGTTTTAATTCACCGTCGCGCCACCATATGACGGTTCTTTTACAAACTTTGTTAATCTGTATGATTCTTGTATTATCAAGTGGACCATCGAGATGTCGCCTTTGTCGTCTTATTTGCTGTGTTTTGCTTATAAATTCAGCTTTATACGATGCAAAGGCGAGATGATGGTTTGTACCGACTGCGGTGGCCTGACGAGTCCCATATTAGGACGAAACAGCGCTGTCGCCATCTGTCGGACCCGGAGTTTTTCCATATTTTGGAGTGCTCCGCACTTTTTAATACGAGAATCATGTAGATTGACAAATTTTCACGTCCGCTTCGCCAATATTTTATTCTATTTTATTATATATATATATATATATATATATATATATATATATATATATATATATATATATATATATATATATATATATATATATTCACATGAAGAATAAAAAAAATTGGTCTACTTCATAACTCTATCTATATTGACTCTATCGGCTTTTTAAATGTGCGTGAAAGAGAGACATATACATAAAAGTCATACCGATCTGGGCTACCTAGTGAAGAACAAAGAAACTGTGCTTTTAAGCATTACCTTTTTAATGTTTTTTAATGGAAATTAATGTTTTTTCGATATAGAATATTGCTTTAAACCGTCCCACATACCTCAGCAAACAAGGGCTTAAATTTGATTCCGATTGGTTAACCAAATTTTCCAATTATCTGTTACAAACAAAAACCTTCTGCTTTTTTATATAATGGTATATGTTAAGAAAATAACAACAATCAGTGAGGTATTGTTTTTTCCCATTTATATTTTCGGTAGAACAACGAATTTGCTAAATAATATTAGTGATTTGTGGAAAACGTAAAAATCCGCACGCTAAAAAAAGATTTTTCCCCAAAATATTTTCCTGATTTCATCAAAGGTAACAAAATCCATTTAATATCGTAAACAAGGTCTATTGTTCGCCATTTCTTTCGGCCGGTTTTTGAAGTTTCGCTATCGTTTACTGTGTTTCCTTAATAAAATAACCCGATTTTTTCTGTCGAGTCATTTCTCATATCCAATAAAATGCCTTGCGGGGCATTAAATGAAATAAGCGAAACCTGGTTAAGGGTGCTTGATATGTGGCTCGTTTTCCAGAATGAAACGACGAACGAATAAAAAAATATATCTTTAGATTTATGTATATATTTTGTTTTGAAATGTCATGTTGTTCTTCGAGTGTGATAGAGGGATTTTGTTTTTTATGTAAAACATTTGAACAAACATAAAACAATTTACAAACGGAACATGTTTTCACAAGTTCGGTGTTTTATACAGGGTTATTCACCCGATACGGCACGGAATATTGCGGCCAAAATACGTGACTTTCAAAAAGTTTTACTCTTGGGATATATGGGGGTTTAATATAGTTACTTTTTAAAATTATTTTCATATTATACAGGAAGTTCCAAAAGCTCTAAAAGTATCAAAGTTGTGTTTTTTAAATGGAACCCGCTGTATATTATTGAATTTTTGAATTCTTCGATCAAAATAAGTGCCTATTTTAATAAGGTTTAAACCTTAAAGGGTATGGCCACTGTAGAAGGAGCAAAATCATGGGTATATTCATCACTGTTTTTTGACAGAAAAAAATAATTTATTCAGAAAACAAATTGCATGTATGTATATAAAGTAGACCTATCGACGTGTAAAATATATATATATATATATATATATATATATATATATATATATATATATATATAATAATAATAATAATAATTTTTTTCAAAATAGCAGAAGGCAGATCATTTCTTTTTAAAGCATTTTTTTAGGCACTCCGCAGCCAGACATCCACAATTTTTGACCTAGAACAAAACTAAAAAAATTTTGTTAATCTACATGACAATACCTAGAGAAGTACAGGGTGAGTCAACGATTGGATGAAGTAAGTTTGTGCCTTTTCGGTGAAATTTACAAAGAAACTATATTTATTGTTTGATACAGTTTATTTTTACGCAGATTTTAAAAATATTTAGGACTCTACAGGGTGAGCCAAAAAACTAGGACAGCATAAAGTTGTATTTTTTTAAATAGAACACCCTATATACGGAATCGTATTTTCGATTTAGCTTATAATTTTAAATCTTTTTTATTAAGGGTTTAATATAACAAAACTTTATGGTTTCTGAGATCATTAAGTTTAAAGAAAAAAAGTCATTTTCAAGCATCAATTCAATCCTAAATAACGTTTTCAATTTTGTGACCAATATATTCAAATTTGGAATTTAGCAAGGCCAAGGACAAATTAACATAATTTTTATCTAATATTTGCAATAAAAGCTACAGGGTGTTGAACACATCGGCTCAAATTTGAACAAGTTTAAATGAATAAATATCTTTTTTTTAAAATGGTACACCCTGTATATTTTCATGTTATTTAATAGAGTAATAAAAACCCTAAAAGTTTTGTTCAATATATCCTATACCTATTTATAATAGTTTTTGAGATATTTCAGTTTTTCTTGTTTTCCATACTTTTTTACAGAAATAGTCTTCATTATCATAGTAGTCATGGCAAAAACAATGTAAAAGAACATTTTTCTGTGTGTCAAATTTATAACCGCAATCGCTTCTTTTGGTTTTTATGTAGTGTAGTTTGTTTTTTTTTGCATTCATCTTATATTGTAAAATGAATTTTCCAAAGAATGAGTTAATAGATATGATTTATACAATAGGAGAGGCTCAAAAAAATTGCCTTCTTGCTCAAAGAATTTACAAAATGAAGTATCCTGATCGACGCCAGCCTAATACCCATACTTTTCAAAACTTAATGCAAAGATTTGATTCTTCTGGTACTATTGATTATCCAAAACGTAAAGTGGTCAACAAACCAGTAACTAATGAAGAAAAAGAACTACAAGTATTGTTAAATGTTCAGGAAAATCCTTATATTGGTAGCCGTCAGTTAGCAGCATTATGTGAAACATCACAATCCACCGCTAATCGTACTACCAAGAAATATAGGTATCATCCATATCACAGAAAACCCATTTTGGATTAGAGTGATGCAACATCAAAACCACTGGTCATTAAATGTTTGGTGTGGTATTCATCATAATCGAATTATTCATTGAGTGGCCACCAAGGTCTTGCGACATCACCCCATTAGATTTCTTCCTATATTAAAAATAAGGTGTATGTTAATCCACCAACAACAGTGGAAGATATGCGAAACAGGATTAGGGATACCTGTAGAACAATAACGCCACTAATTTTGTTCAGGGTCCGAGAAAATTTGCAAAAAGGACTAAATTTGTGCATTGCACAAGAGGGTCGTTTAATCGAACACTTATTAAAAAGAAATAATTAATCTCAGTATTTAATAGGTATTTTTTTTGTTTCAACTTAGTATAAAAGTAAATATGTATTTGCCTTGTCGTTATTGCTGTGTTAATTTTTTCACATTATGTTTAATTAAACTATTGCCGTTGTAATATAACAAATAATGTATTTCATCATATTTAACCACATTCTGTTTGTTTCTGTAGTTTCTTTTTATTATTTTACATGGCTACTATGATAATGAAGACTATTTCTGTAAAAAAGTATGGAAAATAAGAAAAACTGAAATATCTCAAAAACTATTATAAATAGGTATAGGATATATTGAACAAAACTTTTAGGGTTTTTATTACTCTATTAAATAACATGAAAATATACAGGGTATACCATTTAAAAAAAAAAGATATTTATTTATTTAAACTTGTTCAAATTTGAGCCGATGTGTTCAACACCCTGTAACTTTTATTGCAAATATTAGGTAAAAATTATGTTAATTTGTCCTTGGCCTTGCTAAATTCCAAATTTGAATATATTTGTCACAAAATTGAAAACGTTATTTAGGATTGAATTGATGCTTGAAAATGTGACTTTTTTTCTTTAAACTTAATTATCTCAGAAACTATAAAGTTTTGTTATAGTAAACCCTTAATAAAAAAGATTTAAAATTATAAGCTAAATCGAAAATATGATTCGTATATAGGGTGTTCTATTTAAAAAAATACAACTTTTGCTGTCCTAATTTTTTGGCTCACCCTGTAGAGTCCTAAATATTTTTAAAATCTGCGTAAAAATAAACTGTATCAAACAATAAATATAGTTTCTTTGTAAATTTCACCGAAAAGGCACAAACTTACTTCATCCAATCGTTGACTCACCCGGTACGTAGGGGAATTTGAAAATATTGATTTTCTCGGAGATGGCAGGCATTTGAAGTTAAAGGTCGAATTTTCAGTGAAAAAATTCACATAAACATGCTCTTAGAATGAAAAGTTTTCAATCAATCGGTAATCCCCTACTCACTTTTATGCGAAATACTATTATAAAGATATGATAAAAATTTGAAGTCGATCGGATAAAAATTGTTCAAGTTATTTGTCTGGCCGATTTGAAAAAAAAAACGGTTTTGAGAAAAACGCGTTTAAAGTTTTACATGTAACTTTTTTGTTGATAAACTTGCAAAATGTATAAAAAAAACAATTTACCATCAGTCTGCGATGCGAGGACCATAAAGTTGTCCCTCCAAATTAAGATTCTCCTCTTCTTCAGCCTTTCTGGAGGATCTTGCGCTTGAAGGTGCGTCTTTCGCCACATCTAATACTGAACGGTCAGCGTAGTCTACTCGCAACGCATCTACTTCTAGATAATAATTATAACAGTTGGGCCCTATTGTCATACCCAAAACTTTCATAATATCCATAATACTGCTAAGGCCATCATTGAAAGTACATACAGCTATATCTGAAGCTATATCCAACACGGTTTTGCCGCTCGAACTGCTTTTTGGTGCCAAGCTCCATACGGTAGAGTTGAAGCTCTCATTATTATTTTGTGTAAAATCCCCTAGATACTGAGTTAGTAAATTATCATTCGACTGCTCCTCGTAAACAGGTTTTATAACTTCGAAAACTTCGGTGTTTAGTGGATCTTTGTGATGGTATGAAAAAAGAGCGCCTTAACTTGCTGCCACGTACACCACGACTCAGCTCCTGGCGGACACTTACCGTGCTGCAGCGTAGCCCAAATTTCATTTTTCCTACCGTCAACACAGCCTGTATTTCGTTAGAATTTGAACCATACGAACTTCTATTTGCTATAATTCATATAGAAGCATATTTTTATGATGTTGAAGGATCATTTAAGCAAAAGAAAAATTTCGATTTTTTTATTATTCTACAGTGGCCATACCACTTAAGAGTTTTTAAATAATTTGAATTTCGACAAAATCTAACTTAATTATCATATTTCAAATACTTAAGAAGTATTTCAGTTATGTACTCGAAATTTACATTGAAGTGTAACAATAAATTATATTTTATTTACCAATCATAATAAACTTTCTATATTATACAGGGTGTCCAAAAATTAAAACTTATCAAATATGAACTTTAAGTGATTATAACTTGATTAATTTAAATAGAACGCTATACTTTTTAACTTACCAGAAAATGTACCTTTTAAAAACCTATCGAATGGTGGTGTTCTATAGCTAAGTCTTCGAGTTTTCAAAGAATTCGCCAAATAATCATTTTCTGCACCATTTTGTGTTTCTTGAATTGCATTTACAAATGTCAGATAATTCATTTAATCTGTCAGTTTAGTCTGCAAAGCCTGTTGCTATAATAGCGATATTATTTTTACTGTAAAACTTCATTTATTGAATTGGATAATTTGAATATTCTCGAGTGTATGCTCAAAAGTTTCCTGAAAGAAATCATCCTAAACCAGCCTTTTTTTTAGACTATTAAACCAGTTTCGGGAAAGTGGAAGTGTCAGTTATAAAAAACCTGTTATAAGAAAACCTGTTACTGAGGATGAAGAAAATGTTCTTACTATATTGGTTCAGTAATCGAAAATCCCAATATTAGTCAGAATCATATATCCGAAAATACTAACATTAGCAAAGCAAGTGTTTCAAGAATTCTAAACAAATACAGATTTCATCCTTACAAAATCCAGCTTTGTCAAGAGCTTCACGGAAATGATTTCGACAACCAATCTGAATTCTGCTTGTGAGTGTTAGATAAAGTGGCAGAAAATGAACACTTTTTTGATAATGTGTTTAGTGATGAATGTACTTTTCATAACGATGGTTTCGTGAATAGACACCGCTTCTATTACTATTTTGATTCAAATCCACATGAATACAAAGTAATGAGAAACCAGACTAGGTGGTCGGTTAATGTGTGGGGAGGAATAATGGGTCCATACTTAATTGGACCCTACTTTTTTGAAGGACCTTTAAATGGTTTGATGTTTCGCGATTTTCTTTTACACCAACTTCCAGTGTTATTAGAAGATGTCCTTTTAAATATTAGAACAACTACGTGGCTTCAACTGGATGGAGTTCCGCCTCATTATCGTCGCTAGGTTCGGCAATTTTTAAATGTCAACTTTCGAAACAGGTGGATTGAGAGAGACGGATTTGAAAATTGGCCCCCGAGATCTCCGGACCTAACTCCACCAGATTTCTTTTTATGGGGATGCATAAAAAGAATTATCTACAAGGCTAGATATGGAAATGAAAAAACTGTAACCCCGCACATGTTGTCCAGAATTGTGAGTGGTTTCGAAACAAAAAATTGGCTTATTCTGTGAAAACCCGAAGACTTAGCTATAGAACACCCTTAGCATGCGATCACTGAACCAAGTACAATAAAAACATTTTCTTCATCTTCAGTAACAGTTTTTCTTATAACAGGTTTTTATAACTGACACTTCCACTTTCCCGAAACTGGTTTAATAGTCTCACAAAAATTGCTGGTTTAGGATGATTTCTTTCGGGAGACCTTTAAGCATAGACTCGAGAAGCCAAAAAACAATTTTGATGACATTCTCCAAGGGTAAAAATTATATCAATACGCTTTTCCTTTAGATAAATCTTCATTTTGACAAAGCAGTGACACAACAATATTCAAATAATTCAATTCAATAAATGAAGTTACAGTTACAAGAAATAATACCGCTATTATAGCAACAGGGTTTGCAGACTAAACTGACAGATTATATGAATTATCTGACGTTTCTAAATGCCATAGGCAACTAGATACATTAAAATGCCTATTCAAAAAACACAAAATGGTGCAGAAAATGATTAAAACTCGAAGACTTAGTTATAGAACACACTTATACTATTCGATAGGTATTTAAAACGTAAATTTTCTGGTAAGTTAAAAAGCATAGTGTTCTATGTAAATTAATCAGGTTATAGCCATTTAAGTTCTTATTTGATTAGTTTTAACTTTTGGACACCCTGTATAATATAGCAAGTTTATTATAATTTGGATATAAAATATGATTTGTTGTTACACTTCATTGTAAATTTCGAGTACATAACTGAAATACTTCTTAAGTCTTTGAAACCTGACAATGAGGTTAGATTTTGCCAAATTCGTGATTAACGACGCCAAAAATCCCCGGATACCAAATTCCGTGCAAATCGGTTGGTTTTCAAAATTCAGCCACCATATTGAATTTTTTTTCGTCATATTTGATCCGCCATGTTCGATTTTGTCAACCTACCACGCCAACTTTTTAGGGGCGACCATCAACTACAATCTGAGCCATAAACGACCTGATCGGTTGCAAATGTTAATTTTTACAAGCTTTTTTTGCTTAACACTCGATTTTTCTCCTACTTCGGGTCACCATCTTGGATCCGACATATTGAATTTTTCAAATTAGCACTCGGCATTTGAAAGCAAACCCCCTGTTGAGCCCTTGGTCGATTTTTTTAGTTCCAATTTTGGTAGATCCGGTTAATGCGGATTGCCTCATATATATATATATATATATATATATATATATATATATATATATATATATATATATATATATATATATATATATATATATATATATATATATATATGTGCAGTGTGACCAGTAAAGTCCGCATCAAGCGAAGGTTCTCGGGCATCCCGTGTATGTGCTGAGTCCCTCTTAGGACTATAAGGCAGCCGACGTTTCGGTGAAATCTCATTCAACATTTTTAAAGCTCACTGTGGGGCGTATATATATATATATATATATATATATATATATATATATATATATATATATATATATATATAAATATATATATACATGAAGTAAAATACGAACAGTAAATGCAAACTTCTCTCCATCTTATCCTTTCTGTGTTAGAGGTTGCACAGTTAGAATAAATTGTTATAAAACGCAGTTTATCCTATTCCACCATCATCGAGATGATGGTCTACCTGTACCACCATACCGAGAAGGAAGTCAAAACTTACCCTCCCCGCCACAGTGATACGGCAGAGATACATGTTTCGTCTCTACGAGGCTCATCAGGGTACCGACATGCACCTGGCTGTGCAAAGGACAGATCGGAAGGAAGCATGCAAATACTGAACGCGACTTCGCCGACCTCCCGCCGGATGGCGTATATATGTTTATGTGGCTTTCACGGATTCCTCCGTGTGAGATGCAATAGCAGTGGATATATCCACATTATGCCGTTCGAGGAATCCTTGAAAGCCACAGAAACATATATATTTATATATATACATATACATATGATACTGACTGGATTTCTGTTATTAAATTTCCATCAATGTTAGTTTTTACTTTTTAATTGTTAATAATCGGTTTATATAAAGTTTGCGAAGGGTAGGGTTACCAGACGACAGGAGTTTTCCTAACATGTCTGAAATTTTAGCCCCTTGTTAGAGAAACAGGAAAAAACTGCAATTGGCAGTATTTTGTTGAAATGAAAAGAGGAAAATATAAGTAATAAGAAAATATTTATTAATCATTCTGTATATATATATATATATATATATATATATATATATATATATATATATATATATATTAATCATTCTGTATATATATATATATATATATATATATATATATATATATATATATATATATATATATATATATATATAATATATACAGGGTGAAAGATTAATATACCATAACTTTGAAGAAGCTCACTATGTAGAGTGAGACATCAGAAAAATTGTCGTTTTTTGATTTTCATATGAAAAAACCTATACCCAAGAAAATATTACACAAAAATGTTAACAAAGGATTTAAGATACAGATATATATATATATATATATATATATATATATATATATGTATATTTAATTATTTTTAACATATATAGAACTTTTGTAGATAATTTTTTCAAAAGACTTTTGTATATAATTTTTTCAGAAAATGACTATGAATGAAGAAATATTTTATAACTACTGTCATTGAGTTTTAATGATCCAAAATACCAAGTTGAATCGATGATTTCTGGTTCAAAACCTTACGGTTACGAAAGAGAAAAATTTGACCTTGAAACCATTAGGAAGGTCGTTATTAAGGTCAAATTTTTTGACATATTTGGACGTAAAGTTTACCACTCTTTTGATTGTATTAGTCATGTAATTTTTCATTACAAATTACTTCAGGTATGATTTTAAACTTTACCAAATTAATCATTCTTGGGAAATCTTTAACTGTTCTGATACTTGCTTACCACCCTTTATTACACCGTTAAGGAGTTGTTTTTACCCTTAAAAGTAAGTTATGGCCGCTACAAAAAAAAGCATGTTTAATATTTTTCAGTGTTCTATTCGTTTCTTTCAATTCGGTGAGATACACTTGCGTATGTTTACTTTTAAGAGTTATTACGCATGTTAAGCAGATGTAATCTCAATCATCACATTAATATTTAATACTTAATAAAAAATATCATCACTTTTGTCAAATTCCAAAATATAGTTTTTCAAATGCTTTATTTTTTCTTGTATTAATTAAATATGATGGATGGGAAACGCTGAGAACGAGGCGAGCGATAATTAAGACACGAGGAAGGAATACTAACTATACTCTTATTTTAATCAAAAGTCTAGAATTTTCCATTTCAAAAAAAAAATTAACATTTTGCCCAAAACAATAAAATAATACAGAAAGAAAAAACAGAATCCTAACCGATCGCGATGGTTTTATTAATATATCCTGAAACTTGTAGAGCTCGTTTAATCATGACCAGAGTACGCCTTGCCTTTTGTAAAAACAATAAACCGCTCAACAAACAATAATCACCGAAGAAAAAACAAACCATTACGTCCTTATTTAGCCTTTAAATGGATTTTTGTGTACACAGCCCTCCATAATTAAAAACGTGCAAATTTAGAGGCTCTCCGGCTCAAACTTCAAAGGTCTTCGTCTCAAAACTCTTAACTTTAATAACATTCTCCCCGGAGCCGCCTACTACGATAATGTGTCAAGGCTGATTGCCAATTAAAACAATTTTGACATCCTGTCGATTACCTTCTTATCCCTTTTTGAAACGGGACTTGTTAATGTAATATAGGCGCCTTATGTATACAGGGTGTCCAGGAATATATATATATATATATATATATATATATATATATATATATATATATATATATATTTATATATATATATATATATATATATATATATATATATATATATATATATATATATATATATATGTCTGATAAGGCTTAATTTTTAAGAGACAGGGTGTTAAAATTTATTATTGTTTTTAGTTTTTTACATTTATATCATTCGTTTTATATTAGATAATTAAGTGAAATTTGGGACACATAACGCTTTTTAAAATTCTCATAAAAAATTATTATTATGTCAAATAATATACAAAGTGATACTCTGGGTTTGTAAAATTTTATCCTATCGAACTCTTTTTTCGGGCGCCACTGACTCAACTTGATTTCTCAGTTAGCTTTCCCATCTTATTGTGAAACTTCTTTGTCTCTTAAGTTTTCCTCTAAAAGTCAATAGTTTTTCCACAAAAAAAGAAAATACACAAGTAAAAAATCATAATATATTTGTTCTAATCAATTTTCATTTATATTTGTTTTAACTCACAGGGATTAAGAAAAAATTGCAACATAATAATAACAGAATTGGAGTATTTCTAATCCTTTCGTAAGGCGCGATAATGCGATTTCTCAAATTTTCAATATGTTCAAGAGGAGATGCATAAACAGAAACCAAAGATTTAAGAAAACCCCAGATGCAAACATCCAAAGGATCTAGATCTGGAAATCGGGCAGGCCACTCTAACTGACGACGTACATTGATACAGAAATATGCTGGAGCACCATCATGCATAAACCATAATTCTTGTTTCGTGAAGACTCTTTAAGAAGGGCAGAAAGTGACAGTATTGGTCGCCATTTAATCCTAATAGAAGGAAACTTGGGCCAATTAGATAATCGTCTATGACACCAATCCATACATTTAATGAAAACTAATGTTGATAATTGGCTTCAAGAAATGTATGAGGATTTTCGTCAGCCCAAATGTGATTATTGTGAAAATTTCTTATGGATTCCCTTGAACAGTTTGCCTCATCAGTAAACAAAATATGAGATAAAAAAGGGGAGGTTTGGCGATCATTTGAAGTATCCACTGGCAAAAAATCATACGCGGCAAAAAGTCTCGAGGTACAAGCTTCAGCATTCGCTGGATATGGTAGGGATACAACTGGTGTTCTTGTAAAATTCGAAATACTATGGAATTTCCTATATTCAATATATTGGCAAATTCTCTCGTATTTGTTTCAGAAGATTCTTCTATTAAATTAAGAACAGCTTCCTCTAGCACTACGGTTATCAAGCGAGGACGTCCACAATCATAAGTTCGTTTTAGAAATGTACCATTTTATCCTAAATGCCGATGAGGATGAACAAATGTGTTATGATGAGATAATCTACTTTGTGGATTTAATTCAGCATAAATCCGTTGAACTTCTAATGCATTTCCATTATCACGACTATAAACAAAATGCATATTTGACATTTCAACATTTGCCAACTCTGCCATTTTTACTATTTTTTTTACTCACTTTACATTAAGAATACATAAAATCAATCCCACTGATCCAAAGAAAAACACATTACAATAAAGAACAATATGACAAATTAGGCCTGAACTAAGCTCTAAAATTTTTCGTACTTATTTGGAAACCCTATATATTTATTTATTTTATTTATTTATTTATAAATTTGTTTACATAACCAGTAAAATTATTACATCCACACAGTAATCCTACAATATCACAATAAACAATATTGCACCTAGATGCTGCAGCACCTGTATGTGCAAAAAAAAAAACAAATCATATTCTAAAATTACAGTGAAAGTCAAACATGGAAACACTTAATCAAGTAAAAAAAGTAAACAAAAAAAATCAATATGAGTACAGTAAATAGATCCACACCAATACACAATTTAATTCTGACGTATCACTTTTTCAAATAAACTACTATTCTTTAAAATAAATTCTTTACTTATTTTATTAAAGGTTTTTATTTTATCTATTTGACGGATTCCGGCTGGAAGAATATTGTAACATTTAGGAGCCAAATAATCAATAAATTTAAGATTCATCGTTTTTTTGTTCTCTGGCAATATTAAAAGTTTGTTCATATTTGCAATGATTTGTAAAATTCTTAAAATGCTTTGATTTATGACAGTATGAACATATTAACTGTATGTACAAACACTTTATATTACATATATCCTGACTATACAACAGACATGATGGATAGGTTTTATTTCGCCTATATATAATTTTAATAATATATTTTTGTATAATATATATATATATATATATATATATATATATATATATATATATATATATATATATATATATATATATTGAAAACTAGAGAGATACCAACACAAGATTCAGGATTATTAACTACAATATAGGAGTGGTAGACATTTAGAGTTCCTAGAGTGCGCCAATTACACTATCCTGATCAGGATCCTAAATCAATTGAAGAACACTTGTTGAGCATACTAGAATTCTAATATTTACTTTAGCGCTTTATAAGCACGTAAAAATAGGCCTTGTCCTAGCCATAGTGACTTGTATTAAAATAAAACAGTCTCTTGTAACCATTGTATCCAAATCTTTATTTAATTAATCTTCATAGTATTCAGTCTATAAGTATGGCATATTTAAAAATATCAAGAAAATTTAATAAAATTTTTCTTTACTTGCCATTTTCGCGCCTCATTCGCCAGTACCAATGCGTGAGATTGCATCGTTTGCATAGAAGTATTATAGATAAGAGTATTTATTATGTTTACTTGTAAAAGAAAAACAGTAGTGAACATAACCCGATTCGCTCGATCCCCCCACTCCTCGACCTTGACCTTGACCTTGCTTCACCCCTCTTTGGCCCCGCCCACATGTCCTTGTCATTGACCTTGAAAGTGCACGTGTGCTTTGGCCTTGGCCTTGTGTTCAAGGTTGTGTGTGTGACCTTGACCTTGACCTTGGTCGAGACGACCTTGACTTTGTTGAAGGTCATCTTGGGTGTGTGACCTTGAAGTAGTTATTTGTGCATTGTAATAGTGTGGGATGATCTTGAAATGATTTTGACCTTGCAAATTGTTCTATAAATTGTGTGAGTCTACTTGCATTCATTCAGTGTGAAATGTCAGATACGGAACTATCTAAAGAAAAAATTATAGAGCAAGTCGGCAGAGTAATTTGTTTATATCAGAGTAATTTAAAAAGTTTGTGTGATTTTGAAGAGAAGGATCTAGCATTTTTTCCTCTCGAATATTTAAAAACTTGCGTTGATACGCTGAGTTTACGGCAAATTTGGGATAAGCTGCCAGCGTCATATCGGTGTAACAAGAAACTACAGTTAAGCTTACCCTGTTACATTCACTATGAACAAATATATCGTCATCATATAGATGGGCCACCACCAGCAATAAAAAAGTGTCGTGAATGTAAAAATGAGTGAATAATATGAATAGTGCTTTGCAAGAGACAGTAAAAAAATTGGGCGATGAGTTCACTGAAACGGCTAATAATTATTTCAATGATGCAATGAAAAGTCGAGCAGAATGGGCGTCGCGCTATTGTGATTTGGCTTATGAATATGAAAAGGCTGCGAATGCATGTCGTAAATATTGCAGCAAAACAATAAATTTACAAGACTTTGTTCGTGAGATAAAAAAGTTGGGGTTTAGTGACTGTTTGGAAAAACTGATTAGGTTCATTGCAGATCCGGTTGTGTTAGATGAAATTAGAGTGTAGGACTTAAGTTTAACGTAGTAGTAGTTAATATGGAAAGTTTAGTGCGAGAAATGTACGAGGAATTTCTAATTTCTGCAGCCTGTTCGGAATTTTACGCATATGAAATGCAAGATTCGGAGGCTCAGGACTTTAGTGTATTTTTTAAGTATATGGACCATGCCGAAGTGTGTCTTTTAGCTAGTATAGTTTGTAAGAATTTTCTTAGATATAAAAACAAACAATTATTATTGAACAAATTAAGGAAATTAGGTTTAGGTGATAATGTTAAACGCATAGAAGAATGGCAGAAAAAAATCAATGAATAAAGTACATAAAATGTAGTTATTTGTTTCATTATATTTTGTCCTTGAAGTTATCCTTATACCAATTTAAATGTGTGACGTCATTTGACCTTGAATACTCCTCCCACTATTTCTATCGTTAAGCTACCCCCACCATTGTTACAATTCGACCTTGAAACCCCGCTATAAAGGTTCGTGGGAGAAGAAGTGACTTCAAACAGTCGCAGATATCAGTGGCATAAACATCAAATATTGTGTTCGTGTAGTGTTCTGAAAGTGCTTTTATATTCACGGTAATTTTTGGATTTATATACCATTTTTTTTCAATAATGAGTATTGCAAAAGAAACTCTAGATGAAATTAATGAAATGTTTAGCAAAGATTTCGAGGTTTTAGAGAGAAAAAAGGTTACCGAAATGATTGTAGGCAAAGTGTATAAAATTGTAAAGATGGTTTCAATGACTACACGATTTGGTAAAACTCTTTTGGTGGCTTTACACGATGACGGTGATAATAGCACATTTGAGACTTTTTTACCAAAACGTGTGGCCGAAACACTATCTGACGATATTGTAGATATTATGAGTAAAACTAAAGATAAATACACTCTAACTTATTTGGGGCAGGGCACTAGAGTTTTTGGAAACAATACTCGAACATTATTACGTTTTGGCACATTGGAGTAAATTGTATGTAAATTGTTTGAAAAAAAGGATGTAATTAAATTTAAAATATAGTTGCACATGTCAGAATACTTACGCGTGTTCATTATTTCTGTTAAAGATGTCTGCTGATGCGACGACGACGACGACGACCGCCAACGAATGTGTAGATAGATACATATTTTGGTTGGGGAGAGAATTAAGAAATAGGGCTCACGATATGTTAGATAGCGTAAATGATTGGTCGCATATTGATGTAACCAAAGATCAATATAAGAACGAGATCAGGGATACAATCAATTTTATGGCTGGGGCACACTTGTGCGACAAATTTTTATATGGTTCCATAGACATGGATACATTTTGTGCTGAAATGGTTGAAGAAGAATTAAAAGAATACCTCGTCAATATTCCACATTTACCAGGTGAGCTTGCTGCAAAATATGAATTGGTTTCTGCAACAGCAACAGCCCAAGACGTTGACGATCGAAATAGTGTCGGATGGGATAGAATTTTGAGCAACGAAAACGAAGACATGGAAAATTAATTTTTTATAATTTTTGTATTTGTGCAATTAAATAACTGTAAATAAATATCTGTTACAATCACAGTTTTATTTTATTTCTTTTATAAACATACCAACCCAGTAGATCATAGTCAGTGTTTCTTTTTCTCAGCTGAAATATTTAATATAAGTAGGGCAAATAAAAATAAAATAGTTTAGTAAAGATTGAAAATGAGTCGAGGAAACAACACAATTGATAAATTTGGTCTTCAGAAATATAATGAAAAATATCATATATTATCTGGGCCACAAGGGATTGGTTTTAAACTTACAGCGGATGGGCAGTATGATATGGGTGGAAAAATCATAACCAACTTAGGCGAACCTAAAGATGATGACGATGCTGTGACAAAACACTTTGTTAATAGAAAGTTTTACAATTTTGCAGTTGTAATATGTGACATATTTAACAAGGATGTCTTCCCCATGATATACAAAAATAATAGTGAGCTTAAAACAAAAATTGAAGTTATGCAGAAAATACTCTATCATCAGCCTTTAAATGACTCATTAAGCGCACTGTCGTACGACTTGACTTCAAAAAAAATCTAAAAAAAGCAGGTTAAAGAATAGGAGAACGCACTCCGAGTGGCATAGCCTTGAAGATAACGTCGTAGTCGTCGGTGAATTGGACCTTCCCTCCAAGAATATTGAAATGTTATTTATGTGTATGATGTTTTATTGTCATTGTTTTTAATAATGAAGATTGAAATAAAAAACTTTATTTTACAATATATTGTTTATTTATTTTACATTTTAAATTAAAAATATAGTCATACAATATGTTATTTAAACAATATTAGCTTTATCTATCCAAGAGTTGAAGTGGTTGGGAAATCCTAGCCATTTGACAAATAATTGTTCGATGTGATTTTTCTTGCGTTGTCTAAGGACCTTTTCTACTAGATAAACGTCAGGACTGCTTGTTTTTTGTAGTTCTGATTCGTAAAAACACCCTCTTATAGGCTGACCTTCTAACGATTCCAACAAGTAAGTAGGTGGATTTGTAACGCTAACTTTTACAACTTTAAACAATTCGGTTGACCAAGAGGGCGTATATCCTTTCTCGAATAAGCTTTTGTACTTGCTAATACGCACAATGTCACCCTTGGAAAACTTAAATTTTTTAGGTACAATTTTTAAATAATCATATGCTTTAATATGTGTTTTTTCTTGCACGTCTGCAGGCTTCATTCCAATGGTGCGATGTTTCGAATGGTTATAGGTTTTTGTTACTGCCGATAATATATGTATCCATTTGTAAGATCCTCTTGTCGAGAATTGTTTATATAAATTATTTTTTAAAGTCCTTATGACTCGCTCAACAATTGCAGCTTTCTTTGTGCTGTAAGTGGAATAATGATTTATATTATATTTTTTCATCAGGGCTTGAAAGTTTGTATTATAGAACTCCTTTCCTTGATCACTTTGCAGATTTGTTGGTGTATATGATGCCTCTTCAATGATGCTTTTCATCGCATTAGTAACTTCTATACCAGTCTTGTTTTTTATGGCTTTGGTATAGACAAATTTCGAGTAACAATTTATACAGACCAAAATATAACGATAACCATCGTTTTCATCAGCATACTGTTGCATTTCAGCCAAATCAATTTGCCACAAATCTCTGTATCCTTTTATTATCGTGCGCCGTCTTACAAAATTTTTTCTAGCCGTTCTATGTAGTTCATTAACAATCTTGATTTTTTCTAGACTGGGCTCCATATTATTAGTAATACTAAAGGTTTCAGATCGAAGGAAGAACTGAATAATATCATTAAATATTGAGCTTAATATATTATATCTTCTTCTCGTAATTCCTCTATGATTGACATAATTTCATTTTCGTGTCCAGTGTGACCGGCCATTTTGGAACTCCACAACAAACGTAAACGATCCACCAACTCTTTAGCTTTGTTCCAGTAGACATATTGAAATTTTTTCGAAGATAATTTCTTTTTTGCGGGTAACTGTAGTTTTTCCGAGAGATTTTTTCTTGTAATAGTACCACCTAATTTTGTGCCCATTATCAGAGGTTTAATAATTCGTAAATATTTGTTCCATCTGGTCTCCCGTAAACCATCACTTTTTTTAAAATTGTTGTAGACAGCACTCGTTGATTCCAAAATTTCCTTGTACGTTGAAAGTACATTATCACTTAATTGTTGTTGTTCCTTGCCTACACTTGGGGGTGTTTTAAGAAATAACAAATCATAAAGTGCCGGTGATCCACCATATTCTGCAATATTTTTCCCTTTCTTGTATAAGACAATATTTCCATTTCGAAAACGCACCTCTAAATTACCAATAAAATTTTTGTTATGATCTGTTTTTGAACCAAAACGTACACCATATACAGTATCGTATAGAGATGGTTTCGAACGTAATCCTTTCAGGTGTGCGTTTAAAGTATCGGAAGTTGTGGTGTCAGCGGATGCGAGAGATGTATTAGTTGATGTCGAGGGTGTATCAAACACCGATTGGCTAATATCTTCTTTTGAAATGCGATGCTGCTGCTGCTGCTGCTGCTGAATAGGTGTGGAGGTTTGAAAGGAATGTGTAGGTTGGGGAAAACCTGATATTTGAGTCGACTGCACTGATGTACTGAGACTATGTGGCTTTGTAGCTGGATAATGTTGTTTCTGTTGTTGTTGTTGTTGATGTTGTTGTTGCTGCTGCTGCTGACGTTGCTTAACCACATCAGATATAGTTGTCAATGGCTTAGAAATGGGTTCGTAAAACTTTTCCAATTCCACAACATTAAACTCTTTAGCCGCTTTAATTTGTTTAAATTTTTTTCTGACGGCATTGGTAGCTTCCACTAGTTTACGTTTTAAGTCGATCGCGTTATTCATGATGTTAACAAAGGACGTTTCAACAATCAAATGAGCGTTTTCTCTTATTATTACAGTAATATATAGCTATCAAATCCTTTGCGGTATCTTCCCGATTTCACATCACTGTCTTTATCAATTACTAAAAATCCATACTTATTATCCCAACATTTTGAGCACATTTCTTGAAATTGAGTAAAAGTTAGATCCGGTGAAACGTGGTCGGAAAATATGTGTTTCATATTCAACTCATCTTGTTTAAACATAATAATAAAATTGGCGTTGTCTCGCACAAGCTGTTTAGGCACTCGCGAATATGTTTGCGCTAGGTAAAAGGAGTCGATATTTTTATGACGTCCCATGCTAAAGTACGATCTTATAACATCTTGTTTTTCACATATAACATCATCAAAGATAAATATAGAGTTTGGTTTTGCATCGGACGGTTCCACAATATTACTGGAATCACTAAAGGCATAGTAGCCTAAACCTTTGATGGGCGCTAAAATTTTCCTTAAATACTCATATTTCGGTTGATACAGAGATTTCGAGTAAATATAGACATTTTCGAAACGTAGCCCAAAGGGGTGTGTAAGCAGCGAAATCATGACATTAGTTTTTCCACAATTGGATGGACCAATTAACAGGCCGCGAATAGAGGAAGGAAGTAGAGGACCGTGTCTCTTCATTATCTTCTTTTCAAATCCAAGTCCGACTTTTTCATCGAGATTGTCAATAGGAAGTTTTTGTTTAAGATCGATAACGCGCATCTTAGGAAAATTTGATATTTTATAGGCAATTTTTCACAAAAACTGTCATTCAGATGCCGAGTGTCAAACGAAGTGGACGGTCTCACGTTTCCAACAAAACTGGATACGGTATTGTGAATTCGTTAATAAATAAATTACCATTCGAGGTACACATTCCTGGTTATCAATATTGCGGACCCGGAACAAAAGTAATAAAACGTGTAACAAGAGGTGATCCAGGCATTAATCCTTTGGATGCCGCATGCAAAAAACACGATTTAGCCTATTTACATAATAAAGACAACATAAGTGCGAGACATCGAGCGGATTACGAGCTCGAACAAAGTGCTTGGAATAGAGTAAAATCGAAAGATTCCAGTTTAGGTGAAAAAACAGCAGCTTGGTTAGTTACAAACATTATGAAAGGAAAACAACGTTTTGGTATGGGTGTACCATCATCATTATCAACAAAAAAAACATCTAGTAAAGGCACGCGTCATACAAAAAGGAAAGGTGTTAATAAAAATCGACATGTTCGGAAAGCCAGTTTCGGAACAGCTATTCGACAAGCAGTTCGAAGGGAATTATTAAAAGCCGGAAGTAAAAATGTGTTGGAAAAAAATATCATGAATGCATCTAAAATAGCTCTGTCGGCAGCACGTAGATCGGTAAAAGCGGCAGGTGGCAAAAGGAAGGTTCGTACACCGAGAATAATACCGATTCCTAAAACTGGTGGAATATTACCATTAATACCAATTTTTGCCGGGTTATCAGCTTTGGGTTCATTAGCCGGTGGGGCAGCGGGAATTGTGCGCGCCATAAAAGCAGTAAAAAAAAGCAGCGAAGATAAAACCGGTGCCGGCCTGTATTTAAAATCGAAAGGAAATGGTTTGTTTCTAAAGCCATATCGTAAAGGTATGGGATTATTTTTAAATCGTAGATCAAAAAACTAATTGAATCCCTACCTCGAAGACCACTATCTAACATCGATATAGAAAAATATGCCAAAAAGAAAAGAATAGGACACTTTCGAGGCGTTTATATGAGGGATTTATTACCTAGACAAGGTCCTCGACGTTACGAAGCAGCAATAGTGAATTTGGATAGTACGCGTGGTGCAGGGACTCATTGGGTAGCTTATAGAAAAAATAATTCTAAAGTAACATATTATGACAGCTTCGGCGATTTACCCCCACCGATCGAATTGGTACGATATCTACAAACGGGATCGGAACCATCAAAAATTATTTACTATACATACGATCGTCAGCAGGATTTTGGAACAGTTTGGTGTGGACATTTGTGCTTAAAGTTTCTTGTCGAATCATCAGCGTAAAAGATGTCATCATCATCATCGTCACCATTAACACCGCAAATGGATCGCAATAACTATACTAAAATGTTGCAATCACTGAAAGCATTTCATCTAGCCGGTGGATTAAGGAAAATGACCGTGAAACAGTTAGAAAACATGCCCAAGGAAGTAATGATTGCATTAGCCCCAAATGAAATTCCATTCGTTTGGGAAAAGTTGCCCGAGCACCTTAAAAGCGATATCGATATATTAAAATATTATTTCAGCAGCAGCAGCAATTTAAACGAGGTTATGACTGATGAGGATCTTACGGCTAGAAAAATATTTTGTTGTTATTGCAAAATCAGCGATGTGCGCATAAAAGCAGAAAATAGCATAAAAACATCACTATCTAATGCAGTGAGAAAAGGTGTGAAGATGAATCTTTTTAAATGTTGCCGCTAAGAATAAAACCGAGATGTGTGATGTTTTAATGGTTAGTCATGTCTTATACGTTCACACTAACAGGACACTCGAGCGTCTTAAGCGCCGATTTTTATCCACCAGTCGAATTAAATAGAGAAAACAAATATGGTCTGGCATTGCTGGGATTTTACACATACAATTCAATTTTTAATGTGGACGAAAGCAACAATAAGTTTGCCTACATGAAGGAGGGTTACACCACCGAGCCGATACAATTGCAGATTCCACCTGGGGCCTATGAAATAGATCAGATAGGTAAAGCTATGTCGGAGGCTTTGAGGATTTCAACTGAAGAAAAGAACGATGGAATCTTTTACTTGGTCGCTAATAATAATACGCTGAAATGTGAACTGAAATCCCAATATACTATAGATTTCCGGGGAGAGGCGAGTATCGGTAAAATGTTAGGATTTAATCATACAGTGTTAAAAAGAGACAAAAAGCACGAATCAACCGAGATGGTGGAAATAATGAAAGTACGCATCATACGCGTAGATTGTAATATAATTTCCGGAGCATATATGAATTCGGTGGAAGGTCATACCTTGTTCGAATTCGATATCGACGTGGAGCCCGGTTACAAAATCAGTAAAGAACCACAAAATAATATTTATATGCCGTTAATGCCGGCAGGACGTCAGTTTATCGACAACATTACTCTTCGCATCTTGGACGATAGCGGTGATCTAATCAATTTTCAAGGCGAGAAAATAATCGTGAAATTGGAACTGAAGAAACTTTCATAGAAATGGGTTTTTGCTTCAATCGTCAATTGTGTGTGCTGTCGACTAAGATGGGGGAACCGCCGAAACATAATAAAAGTAAAAGAAGAGTTAACGTCAAGGTTAGTCGTCGTCCAGACGTTAGATCACAAACATCTCAACAGTTATCTGCCGAAGACTATAAATTTTTAAAATCAATCGGTCTTAAAGTGCGAAAATGATTTCCACCACCAGCGATAAAATAGAGGTTTTCTCCGAGCCCATCTTGGACAATTCCATTATTAGTCTAGAAGAGCATACGTATAAACCATACGGATCTCCATCATTCAACAATTCGGATGAAGTCCGTATCACCATTAATTTTCAAGATATTATACTGGATATCGCCGAAAGTTACATATATATCGAAGGAAAATTTAAACCCATAGACGCAACGAAAAGATGTTTTTTATCAAATAATGCCCTCGCATTTTTGTTCGATGAAATTCGCTACGAGATAAGAGGTGAGCAGGTCGCCGTGGTTCGTAAACCTGGAGTTACGACGACATTAAAAACCATGGTTTCATTCGGAAGTTTGCAACAAAGATCACTCATGACGTGCGGATGGGGTCTCGACGAAGCAAACCAAGATATCGTAGACACGGCAAGTAACGTATTCTCCGGGAAATTACCCTTAAAATATCTTATGGGATTCGCCGAAGATTACGCAAAAGGTGTTTTCAACGTAAAACAAGAGCTTATTATGATTATAGCTCGCACTTTTACAAATTGTTACGTCGGCGAAGTAGAGGCAGAAATTAGTATCGACAAAATGGAATGGAAAATTCGTCACATCATTCCAGACGACAAGCAAAAATTGAAAATACTGTCTCGCATTAATAAAGGAGGAAACAATGCCAGTATTCAAATGGCATATCGTAAATGGGATCTGTACGAATTACCAGCTTTAAGGCAAACATCTTCCGACGTGTGGGCCTTGAGAACGAGTACAAGTCTGGAAAGACCGCGCTATATAATCGTCGGGTTTCAAGACAGCAATAATTGCGACAAGAAAGAAAAAAACGCAACCCAGTTTACCCACGCCGACGTATGCGACATTAGACTGTATCTGAATTCAACCGTTTATCCATACGAAAGATGGAATTTAGATTTCGCCAAGAAACTGTACGCAGCAGCCTATTACAATTACGAAAACTTCCAAAGCAGCTACTACGGGCGCGAGATAAACGATCCGATGATAACGTTCGCGGAATATATGAAAAACCCCGTTTTTATTATCGATTGCAGTCATCAACCAGAGGCGATTAACTCATCGACAGTGGATGTAAAATTGGAGTTCCAAACGAGAAAGAATAAATTCCCCAAAGACACTAAAGTGTACGCATTAGTTATTCACGACTCATTTTTTAGTTATAATGTATTAAACGGTTCGGTGACCAATAAATCTATATTTTAATGTATCTATTATATGTAACACAAAATAATGTTCTTGAATCAATAAATTTGTAATGAGTGAAGTAGTAGTTTTATATTTATTTGAAACCCAACCAAAAAAAAAAAAGCTGGCGGAAAAGCCCGCTCTTTAAGAAAAGAGTACGGGAATTTAGAAAATGGTGGTTTATTAAGTGGAAAAAAGAGCTTAAATAACACAAGAAAAAATTTTTAAGGCAAAATATGAAAACAACGATTTAGAAAATTTGTAGGAAAGTAACGGTTAGGAATAGGGAAAAAAGTTATAAGAAAAAATTATAGAGGAAATCGAGTACTATAAGCAAGCATTTTTCTCGATAGTAAAAACGTAAAAAAAAAATTTTTTCAAAAAAAAATTGAAAAATGGTGAATGCGCGCCAAAGTTGAAGTTTTGGAGCAAAATGATATTAGGAAATTAGAAAGAGAATTTTTTTCTACATATGGTAGTACTTTTCAAAATTCGGAAAGATGAAATTTTAAGAAAAGGGTTATAGTAAGTTAGTAATTTGGATTTTTTAAAGCGCTGTAGCTCGGGAGCCGTTCAAGATAGAAAAAAAATAAAAGCACTTTGATAGCCCAAAATTTTGAGGAGAATGCGATGGTGTAAAAAAAATTATGATTTTTTTTTTTTTGAAAATGCTGAATACGCGCTAAAGTTGAAGATTTAGAGAAAAACGGTATTGGGAAATTAAAGAGAGAATTTTTTTCTACATATTGTAGTATTTTTGAAAATTCGTAAAAATGAAATTTGAAAAAAAGGGTTATAGAAAGTTAGTAATTTGAATTCTTTAAAGCGCTGTAGCTCGGGAACCGTTCAAGATAGAAAAAAAATAAAAGCACTTTAATTACCTAGAATTTTGAGTAGAATACAATGGTGAAAAAAAATTTGGAAAATCTTAAAAATGACAAAAAATTTAGATGAAAAAATTGAAATTCTTGAGTTAGGAGGCTAGGGCCGCCGAACGGGAGTATGTGGAAGTTGTAGGGGGAGGTTTTTTTTTTTTTTTTTTTTTTTTTTTTTCTAAGTCCATGATTCCGTCAAAACATTTTCAAAATTTTCCTTACCTTGCCTGAAAATAATTTAAATATATGCATAATTTGCATTTTTTGTAAATATGTAGCAAAGTAATGGTTAGAAATATCAAAAAAATTTACTTGAAAAAAATGTAGAGAAAGTCTAGTACTATATGCTAGAAAAGTGGAGGGGGGTAGTTTGTGTCCATAACAGAGATACGGTGAGTTATAAAATCATATTATTCTCAAACTTATATAATGCATATATGCACTCCACCTTACCCCCTCCAACTTTTTGAATGTATATAGAGGCTGGTATTAGAATTATTTTATCATTACACATTCGATCGGCAAGATGGAAGATATACCAAAAAGGATCATTGGCATTGTCAGGCCATTCGTGCCCGGCAAAATATGCAAGTGTGAGGAGTGCGGGGGTACCGCACCAGGAGCGGCACCTTCGGCACCGCCTGCAACGCCGACACCACCAGCGACGACGACGGTGCCGCCAATGAGAAGACCAAGGGCTGCACCTAGGTCGGTGTTAATATCGTTGGGTATTACTCCACGGTAGGCACCCCACCCTCCCCCCAGGCCCTTTTAGGGCCACAAAAACGGTCCTTTTCAGGACCACATTATATTTTGATCGTAGTTTAGTAATCGTCACTTATGGGGCGAGATATTCGTTTAACGACGATTTGTCTCGTAGCTTAAGTGCCAAGTTATATGCTTGAGAACCTATGAAAATGTTAACAGTTCAACCAAGGTTTCTATTATTTTTTTTTGTAATGTATTCTTCACAAAATATTAAGAATAAGTCTTATTGTCTAAACAAATCTAATTCCTTATTTAAAGTTTTTGAAAAAATCAATAATTCTATATGCTCTCACCAATACATAACATTTAGAATCCGTTGGTGGGGTGGGGGTAGTTCTATATATATGAGACTGGGTCAGTTACACAGTCATATATTCATCAACCCTCATACGATGAACATGGAGGAAGAAAGACCCGCCAGCCGAGGCTCATCCATCTTTAGTGATGACACCGTAGCCGACAACGTTGGAGACCTGCAAGTCTTCGACGACGACGAGGTGGATTTTGAAATTGACGTCCTACGTTGGGACGACTTGGATGAGCCGATTCCGCTAGTATATGACCATGATCCGGGTCTAGTGGAATTAGACGACGCGGGTGATTGGGTCTTACAAAGACTCGAAACTCCGTCGCCGCAGCCAGAGCCGGACTCGACGGAAGATGCGGTGCTGGAAATTCCAGCATCACCAACACCCGACGACCCACAAGGCCCCTGCGATTCGTCAAGCTGGTGGTCGACCAGCGAGGATGGGGCACCATAAGCCCACACTCTCCCTGGTCCTTTTTAAGGGCACACAACAACGGTCCTTTTCAGGACCACAAAATACTTTGATCGTAGTTTTAGTACATATTAGTACTTTGTTACTAATATTGTATGTATAGAATATACAATATTATATACAAAGTATTAAAACTTTAAGTGCTGGTGGAACCCAGCTAAATCGTTCGTTCGTATTTGAGACCACAAACAACTTTTGGTCTCAATACGTAATACGACATTTGTTTTCACCCCCCACCATTAATTTGTCTCTATATATACGACCACCAATACTTATTACAATCATTTTAGTTCAACATGTCAGCGACTCAACAACAACAACAACAACAACAACAACCCATCCAATGCCCTGTGGTAGATTCTACCACAGAGAATTGTTTGGAGTGGGAGCCGAACGATCCTAGATGGGATGAACTTTGGCGGTTCATCATCGAATACACAGAGGACAGCACCGCCACCCCCGCTGATGATGACGGGCCGTGCGACTCCACAACTCAATAAAAGAGTCGCACGTTTTACAACCAAACGGTCCTTTTCAGGACCACAAAATAATTTGATCGTAGTTTTAGTTGGTTATAATACTTTGTAACCAATATTTTATGTTTTTTTCATAAAAACATACAATATTGAGATACAAAGTATTAGAAGTTCTGGCGACAGAACCTTAACTTCATAAACCGAACCATGTTTTAGCATACTTGTAAATATTATCAGAAAATATTTACAACTATTGCTATTGCGTAGTTTTAGTGGATTATTCACTCTTTTTTTTTTATTACCTAATATTATGTGGGACAGGGCCTATATGAAATAACACACAAAAATAAATTTTCAAGTCATTTTTATTCTCATTATAAAATATAAAAAATTTGATCAAACACTTTTTTATTAACTACATTATATATATATATATATATATATATATATATATATATATATATATATATATATTTACAAACTTAATACTATAAATTAAAAGCTAATCTCTACAACTACATAACACCTACTACATAATTTATTAAAGTCCTCTAATTGTCTTTTTAACCGCGCAGATTTCACCTTTTTTATCTCTAATTGTCTTTCAAGTTCTATAATGTCACTGGCACACTCGTTCACTTCATTCACTAAGCGTTTTTTCATGGCGTAAATGTCTGTCAATTTGGTCTTCTGAGAGTTGGTGAAGTCTTCGACCCACTCCGGTTGTGATGGCTCGGAAGAAGACGCGGTTTTATTTGGTGAAGACGATGACGACGACGACGACGACGAAGCAGCGGAAACTTCATCGCCTTCAAAACAACGCTTAAACCGCTTCTTCATGGGTTTCCGGCACCCCAATATCGGCGACAGGGGCGCTGGCGCTGGGGAAGACTTCACCTCCGACACTATTTCATTCTCTACGCTGGCCGGTGTTGGTGGCGTTGGTGGTGTTGGTCCATCGGGGCCTTCTATGACTTCCACTTCTACTGACAATGGCTCTTGCGGTGCTGTTTTTAGGAAGTCGGGTAATGGAACAGGGGTGGAGGGACGCTTAAAGTTAAACTTTTTCTTCTTCCCTTGTCCCACACCTTTAATCGCCGAATAAAATGTTTTTTTATCGGCGATTTCCGACTTCCGCATAGTCAAGAGCTTTTTCAGTTTTGAAGCTTTCGGAGAAGATTCCCTAGGCCGCGATGCTTTTCGCACAACCACATCACTAATCACATTTATCTTTGGCTCCTTCTCCTCCGTCCAGCATTCCAGGAATTGCGCTGCCGACTGAACTAACTCCTCGTCGCGACCATCGTTGAGGGCTCGGTCTTCGGCATCTTCATGCTCCACGCCATTCCAGTTCTCGAACACCCCCGGACTTAACACTTCTAAACCACTCATGTTATCCAGCATGCCTTGCTGTGAACCGCAGCTCACGTCAAGAGCATCTAAAAGAGACCGTACACTAGACATTTTCGATATTCAAACTCACACAATTAACTTTTTCTTAGCACTGTACTGTTTGCTGTTCTGACGAACTGTGAAGAGCTCGAGCCAGCAAGTCTGCTTTTATGCCCATTTCCCCCACTACACCGCCTTTATTCCTTTTGTTCGATGCATTAAGTATAATATTTAAACTTGTCAGATGCAAGGCCAAGGCCAAGGCCGACGTAACCGGCAATACCAGGGTCGTTTTCAAGGTTGTAATTTTCATGGATTTTTTTTTTGCCCCTGTCAAGGTTATTTTAAAGAAGCATATAAATATAGTACTAAACTTGTTAGATGCGAGGCCAAGGCCAAGGTCAAAGTACCCGTCAATGTCAGGGTCGTTTTCGAGGTTGTAATTTTCAAGGATTTTTTTGGTCCTGTCAAGGTTATTTTAAAAAGTAATACATAATTAGAGTACCGCGATTGAAAAGTACAACATATTCAAACATCATGTTGCCAACTGATGAACAACCTAGTGAAGCAGCCAAAACATACAGTCATATACCAAAAGCTTTTTATTTAACTTGTCATCATTGTAAAAGACTAGGTATCTGCTGGCGAAATGATCTTACGTACGACTTCAACTACATTGACCTTTTCAGGGTTAAATTTGTACAATGCGGCTTTTGTGGACTAGTTTACTACCAGTTCAAGGACATTAATGAACGTGCCATCCAGAGAAGAAATTGGGTCATAGAAGAAGCTTACCTGTACAGAAGAAATTAACATGTATTTTATTTCTTAATTTTTAATTTTTTTGTTTGTTATTTTTTTTATTTTTTTTTAATAATAAAAAGTAAACTCAATCTTTTGTTATATTTTAATTTTTTTTTCAATAAAACAATAGTAAAATGAATCTGTATGTGTATTTATTAAACATCACCTAAAATACGTTTTGCAACCCATATTTTTCTGCAGAGTCCGTTTATTAATGAAATAGAACCATATATTAGGGTGAAATCTAATGGTTTCAAATCAGTCTCACATAACAATGTCAGAAGTAAACACTATTGATAAGTTCGGTCGCAAAAGAAAATTTAAGGATTTTAACTTTATGCGAGGTCCTTCAGGAATAGGTTTTAAACTTACACCTAATGGAGATTACGACATGGGAAGCAAAAGATTGTGCTATTTAGCAGAACCTCTTGAAGGAGACGATGCGACCACACGAAATTATGTTGATAATAACCTTGCTCAGTGTGTGCAAGATACGCAGAAAGCTTTACATGACTCAACAATTGTTATTAAAGATATATTCAGAAACCAACTTGAAGGTTACGTACGCAAGAAATTAATTGAAACCGGTCAAGAACTTAGAGGATACATTGATGATACTGTTATTGCAATATATGAACTTAGGCAAGACGAACTGCGTGATGAACTTAACTCTAGAATGTTGAAAATTGAAAAGACTATGGAGGATCTTGTCAGCAAACCTGTTTCACATTAAACATTTACTCGTAGACCTGTGCGTTTAATTTACTATTAGACAAATTTTTCAACAATAACTTTTACAGTTTGTTATTTGTCGACACTTCATTATATTTATAATTTTAAAATAAAGGTTCAATAAAAAAGCAATCAAGTAATGAATACATGTTTTTTATTAAAAAAAAAAAAAAAAAAAAAAAAAAATTACAATACTATCGTTACATATTAATGTTGTATGTTTAATAGAAATAATAAAAACAATACAAATAATGAAATATGGATTTTCCAGATTACGTGCTGTCCTGACTTAAAAATGATTCCAACACGGTGACTAAATTTGCTAAGTTTTCTTCCGGGTCTGTTTTGTAAAAATCTATGTCTGCATGCCCCCAAGGTAGAGTTTTGGTTGAACTGGGAATTACATAACGTTTATCATCGCTATGTGACAATGCTACTTTATTTATTATGTTGGTATAAATGTTATGTAATTCACTTCTAAATGTCTTCATCTTTCTTAATATCAAACCACCCCGTTCAACAATTCTTTGGTAGTCTTCCTGATGAAGGTCTTTCTCGATAACACATTTTTTGATACCTTTGGCTTTTTTTAATTCATTATTAATGGACTTTACATAATAAGCCTTCGCGCCGGTACCATAAAAACTTATTATCGGATCACCAGGAAACTCATCTTTCATTCTACCAACTACAGAATTACTTTTAATTATGTTGAAATTATTAATTTCGGGGTAATTTGATGTATCGAATTTTTCGGGGTTTTCTGATATAGTTTGATAAAAGTTTTCCGTATACACTTTTAATATAAGCGAGTCAGTATCGGTGTAAAGTAACGAAGCATCATCGCCAAACTTGGATTTAATAAAATTATAATAAAAATCGTATATTACAGTCTTTGATATATCTAATATGGAAAAACCGATATAAATTGGTTTATTGTACAATATTTTAACTTTATTCATATGTATAGCAACAAAGTTCTCGGTAAATATCGAGCTACTATTGAAATTGGGGCGAGATATTAGTGCTCTAGCTCCATTTCTGCCTACACTGTTCTCCCAATGTGTTACTAATTTTATATCCTTTCGATTTTCCACATTTTCCATAGTTTTACCAAATATCGCGTTATTTTTTAATTTAAAAGTGTCCTTCGCAAATTTTGTGGTGGCCTTGTTACGTAAATTGGTATTAAAATCAATATACGATTTTAGCCATTTTGATTGCTCAAACTGTAATACTCGATGGGTTTGCATTACCACTAAGCCGTTGGCGATGGCTTGTTTTAAAGTTCTATAGTGTACAATGTATTTTTTTTTATCTTGTAAATTAGGAATTAATTTCGGTAATTTAGCGTTTTCTGTTGGCGGTATGATATTTTCTACTAGAAATGGAAGATCAGAATGTGCATCATGCAACTCAGTCGGATAATGCACATCCACTTCCAAAACGTAGCCATGTAAACTATCATCACCAACAGCCATAATATTTAAATCCAGAATTTCGCGCTCGCTTAACCATCGAAAACCACCATATGGTAATGCTTGTGACATACTATGACCATATAGATTTGTAGCATCAAGGTATGTTATAAATGAAGAAGGTTTTGTTGGGTCATAGTCTGGTAAAAAAATATTATTAGCGATGTGCTTCCTTTCTGTACACTGGCTTATGCCGCCGCGTATACCTTTCTTAAAAAAATGTATCATGTCTATATCAGTTAAGAGCTCTAACTCTACCTTAGTCATACGTAGCATACAATCAAATGATAAACTTGGAAGGGTATAGTAATGTGCTGGATCAAGTTTATCGAATTTTAAACAATTATTCCGAAATTGCTCAAAAACATCACACAATAGCAACACATCTGATTTTAAATACACGTCCGAATAGTCCCCCAAAGTTTTACACCCAAACAAGCGCCATACTTCTTTTGCTCTTCTATAGCTTTCATCGCTAATATGTTCTTCCCGTAAATTATCATAAAATTCATCTTTACTTGGAAGACATGTATTTTCCATTTTTTCTATAGAGTCAATAAAGCTATAGGGAAAAACACCCTTTTGACGCATCAAATTAAATTGGTTGATATTTGAAAAATGTTTCCGCGTTTCAATAAAATCGTCGTCGTTTAAACCGCTGCCTAAATTTTCCAAAGACGTTGACAGAAATTTAAAACTATCAATAAATCGCAACTTTAAATATTTCCTCTTGACTTTTCCACATTTACTATCAAAATAATCGTGCACATAAATGCTTTTGGTAAATGATATGTACTTTTCCTTACTTTGAGCCAAAACACCAATTTTATCCCCATATTTACATAACTCTTTTATAAATAAATGGCTGTCGTAGCCGCTTAAGTTATGAAATATGATAGGGATAAAAGAGGGTAATTTATAATTTAAATTACAAACGGAATGTGCAGCACCAAATCTTTTTGCACCAGTTATGTGACAGTGGTCTCGTACTTTAATCTCACCCTCTTCAAAAGGGCCTTCACATATACCACATATTTTAGCATCATTAAACTCCCTTTTTTCTTCAGGCGTTAACGGTTTCATAGGCTTAATGTCTTTTAAATATGTGTTGTATAGAGCCCTTAAATCACACTCGATACGATCCACAAAGACTTGAGCTGCATTATTCCCCCGAAATAGCTCAAATTTCGAAAGTGAGTCGTCAAAAGAGCATTTAATTAAATAAGCAAAAGAATATGGTTCATGTTTAAAACTTTTTACAGTGTAAGAATTTTGTGGGTTTGGTTGTACCGTTTCAACGGGTTTTAAAACAGATTCGAAATCTGCATAAACCACGAATGGAACGCGCATTTGCTTTTCTATACCCTCGAATTTTAAAATATTTTCCGGCACACTCTTTCCAAATTTATCGATTTTTAAATCCACTGAGGGTGTTTGCGTGAAAATGTGGTTACAATCGTAGCTTTGATGTAAAGTTAAAGCTGACGGTGTACTAAAATAAATGAGGCAACCATCACAGAAATATATTTTATGTTGTTGACAACTAATTTGACTTGAAACTAAACGTGATAAATCCCGAATCCAACAATAATGACTCTTTGAACAAGTCGTATCACAAAAATGTTCACCGCTATCTTTACTACTACAGTCTTTTGTAATTAACAATAAATTTACATGCTGTTGGAGGAAACAATGCTGATGTTACAGCCCACGCAAAGCAAAATTCGTCCTGGTTAATCACATTGACGACAGCTCCTTTCTTTTCAATAGAACACGGCAACTTGATGTATGATGAGCCACCCATAGGCATATACTTGTTGATACCAACTTCCAAGTATAAAATTCGCACAAGAGCCCATCCTATAACAAGAAAAATAATATATAAAAATCAGTTTAATATATCGGGTTTTGATTTTTCCATACCTGAATCTTTCTCCTGGAACTCTGTCGCCTGCGTTTTTATTAATTCGGTGAAAGAATGGTAAACGGCATCCAAATCACTTTCTACACTAATTATTTGATTAGCAGTGTTGAAGGATTTTTCACTGAATATTTCTTGTGATGGAAGCATGTACTCGCCAACAGCTGTCATGTTAACTTTTAAAGCATGATGCACACGCAATAAATTATTAACAAGTTCCACCACCTTGGATTTAATGTCTGCAAAGAACATTACGTAATCGGAATGCTCCATATCACTGCTAACCCGATAGGTTGCAATTCTCCTTTTGAAGGCACATTCAACGAGTTGCACACCATGACATACCGGCAAACATGAATTATTTTTATGTTGTTGTGTTCGTTTATGCACCGACATATGATTTATTGGAACATCTACATTACATGTAGCGCAATTAATTAGCGGAATCGTCGATGTATACTCTTCAATTCGGAGCCGTTTTCCTCCAGGCACTTCATTAAATCTCGCCGCACACGATTCTCTTTGATGACGTCTCATATTATAAATATTAGTAAACTTAGAACCGCAATTTTCAGAAACATATGCCATGATTTGTCAAATATTAACACATGTACTACCTATACAAGTCAGAGCCAACTGATGAATGAAACTGCCCCATACCTTATATAAAACCATTCAAGGTCACCCCCAACCACGTAACATATCTTCAAGGTCACACACCCAAGATGACCTTCAACAAAGTCAAGGTCGTCTCGACCAAGGTCAAGGTCAAGGTCACACACACAACCTTGAACACAAGGCCAAGGCCAAAGCACACGTGCACTTTCAAGGTCAATGACAAGGATATGTGGGCGGGGCCAAAGAGGGGTGAAGCAAGGTCAAGGTCAAGGTCGAGGAGTGGGGGGATCTAGCGAATCGGGTTATGTTCACTACTAAAAACTATTCTAAAAAAATATTTCTTAAAAAATACGCAGGCGTTAGTTCGCTCATAGACACCGTATAGTGAGCTTTGAAAATGGTGAATAAGATTTGACCGAAACGTCAGCTGCCTTATAGTCCTGAGAGGGACTCAGCACATACACGGGATGCCCGAGAACCTTCGATTACGCATCGCACCCGTAAGAACATTCGATACAAGATATATATATATATATATATATATATATATATATATATATATATATATATATATGTACAGGGTGATTCAAAAATCGATCACGAAACTTAAGGGGGTGATTCTACTTGACAAAATAAGGGTAGAGCTTCATATAATTTTTTTTCAAAATGTCATTCGTTTTCGAGTTACAAGCCGTCCAAGTTCAAGTTTTTATTTTTTGTTTTTTGAATTACTCGCTTACAGGAAAACCGATTTGACTAATATTTGAAAGATAGGCTAAGTCTTCTGCGCTTCATCATTTTAGTAACAATTCACATTGATTGTTTGCCGCTAGAGGGCACTTTACCTACATTGAAAATTGTTTTTTTGTCATCATTTTTTAGTGTTGACAGCTACAGTAGTTTTTGGCATAATTTCTGAAAGACTGATGCCAGGCCTTTAAAAAAGGTGCTCTTTATTTACATCGCTAAACCCAACGGTTTAGACGTAAATCACCCTTAAAAATTAAGTGGTAAATTTACTTTTCTCATTTCATTACCACCAGCTACCAGGTAAATAGCTATCAAAGTATACTAGAGCTGTCAGTTTAACATCAAATAAATTCGCTTTTTAAACTATTTAATTTATAATCTTAAAATAACTAATAATGGCTAATCACCAATATTCAAATATCGAATATTGTGATATCCATTTTTGTTATGGAAAAACAAATGGTAATGCAGAGTTGGCAAGAAGATATTATATGGAGAGTTATCCGGAAAGAAATATCCCTCATGCTCAAACATTTTCCAGTGTGCACAGGAGGCTTGCGGAATGTGGTTCCTTTAAAAGTTATAATGGAAATAGGGGAAGACCTAGAACTGCTAGAAACGTGCAACAAGAAGAAAGAGTGCTTGAAATTATTGAAGATAATCCAGGTATTAGTACTAGAAAAATTGGGAATGAAGTGCGGCTCTGTCAGGCTAGTTCATGGAGGATACTAAGAGAAGAACAACTCTACCCGTTTCATTCAAAAAAGGTGCATGCTCTTTATGACGATGATCGGCCGAGACGGTTGGAAGTGTGCAATCAGATCCTAGCTAAGTATGAACACGATAATCGATTAATTGGCGTCATATTATTCACTGACGAAGCTGGTTTCACTCGTGATGGCATAACAAATCTACACAACATCCACACATATGCTTACGAGAACCCAAACAATGTGGTAGAAACGAAACATCAGCGTAGATTTTCACTAAATGTGTGGGCAGGGATAATAGGAGATTACCTTATTGGTCCTCATTTCTTTGATGGCCCATTAACTGGTGACGTATACTTAGATTTTATCCAAAATCGTCTCCCATTGTATCTGGAAGATGTGCCATTGGAAGTAAGGGCCAACATGTGGATCCTCCAAGACGGAGCTCCGCCCCACTTTAGTATACGTGTCCGACAGTATTTGAATGCAACGTATCCTGAGCGATGGATAGGACGAAGTGGACCATTGGCATGGGCAGCGAGGTCACCAGACCTTAATCCTATGGATTTTTTCTTTTGGGGTCATTTGAAACAATTGGTGTACGATATTCCAGTAATCAACGTCGAGGATCTTCGCTTCAGGATAATCGAAAAGTGCCAAATTATTAAAGAAACACCAGGAATTTTTCATCGAGTTAGGCGACATTTTTTGAAGAGTGTTAGGAAATGTATGGAAGAAAATGGGGGACATTTTGAGAATCTTTTTTAGTTTGTTTAGTACTGTTTCATTAATTTTTATCAATTAAATGTATATCGCAATAATCCATAATATGAATATTTACTGATTAGCCATTATTAGTTATTTTAAGATTATAAATTAAATAGTTTAAAAAGCGAATTTATTTGATGTTAAACTGACAGCTCTAGTATACTTTGATAGCTATTTACCTGGTAGCTGGTGGTAATGAAATGAGAAAAGTAAATTTACCACTTAATTTTTAAGGGTGATTTACGTCTAAACCGTTGGGTTTAGCGATGTAAATAAAGAGCACCTTTTTTAAAGGCCTGACATCAGTCTTTCAGAAATTATGCCAAAAACTACTGTAGCTGTCAACACTAAAAAATGATGACAAAAAAACAATTTTCAATGTAGGTAAAGTGCCCTCTAGCGGCAAACAATCAATGTGAATTGTTACTAAAATGATGAAGCGCAGAAGACTTAGCCTATCTTTCAAATATTAGTCAAATCGGTTTTCCTGTAAGCGAGTAATTCAAAAAACAAAAAATAAAAACTTGAACTTGGACGGCTTGTAACTCGAAAACGAATGACATTTTGAAAAAAAATTATATGAAGCTCTACCCTTATTTTGTCAAGTAGAATCACCCCCTTAAGTTTCGTGATCGATTTTTGAATCACCCTGTATATATATATATATATATATATATATATATATATATATATATATATATATATATATATATATATATATATATATATATATATATATATATATATATATATATATATCTTATTTAATGTAATAATTGTTTATTATATATATAGAATAAATATATTTATATATATATATATATATATATATATATATATATATAAATATATATATATATATATATATATATATATATATATTATTTTTGTGTGTGTTTCGCTTTACATAGTGAGCTTCTTCAAAGTCATGGGTTTAAAGAAGCTCACTATGTAGAGTGACATGTCAGAAAAATTGTTGTCTTTTAATTTTCGAATGGAAAAACCTATACCCAAGAAAATATTACATAAATATATATATATATATATATATATATATATATATATATATATATATGCTGGGATGCGGTTATTCCTAATATTATGATATAAATACAATAATATCTATTATTCCTGAAATTAAGGCATTTTTTGCATGCTACCATCAATTTTTCAGATACCTACTAATTCCCACTTATCGAACTAATCTCCATGGTTACGCGTATAAAACGCTTGTTAATTCTAAACTTAAATTAGCAAAAACTCAATTTTGAACAGCTCCAGCTCATAAATTCGGTGTCGATGGCGGTTTTCAATCAACAACCGCACTTCGATGCAGACTGAGGGTTCCCCGGTTCCCTTTTCTCTCCATATTCCAAGTTTAATTAAATCTACAGAAACTTTAAACAAGGACCGAGACCGGGACAATCAATCCATAATTCATCTCGCCGTCCCGTTTGAGAGCGAATGCGATTTTACGCCGACGGAGCGCCAAAAACTCCCAATTTAAGTGGTAATTTTTGACGAAGGACGAACTAGTTAACAAACAACGATTAACCGTCGTTTTGAGGTTATGCGAACGCGAGCGGTGGTAGTTGGCTTTAGTCGATGAAGTACATGTTATGCATTAAAAAGCTGGTAAATTACGGGGGATGTCAAGAAAGTATATAATATCGCACGTGTCAAACTTTCTTGTCGCTGCGAAGTACAGAATGAATTTGTGACTCGGCTTATATTTAGAAAGATCTATATATATATATATATATATATATATATATATATATATATATATATATATATATATATATATACAGAATTATTAGAAACCGACTATAAAAGTCCAATCATTTATAACAATAGAACTGCAATAAAACCTTTCAACCACAGTAAGTAATGTTTATTTTTAGTTATAATTTTAATTTTGTTATGCTCGTAGGAAATAAGATAACAGGCAAGAGTTGATTTTTATATTAAATTAAATAAAATACAATAATAATCTAATACATTATAATAATTTACATATGTATAAATACTTAGTTAACAGTAAATTCTATATTACTAAACTAAATCTATTTCACTGTTGCTACTGTCATCTAGATTAATAACTAATTTTTCTGTTGCATTTTTAAGATAGAAATAGGGTTTTTCTATTTCCTTTACATGTCTTACACAATTTTCCCAGTTAATTTGAGAAATTTTTGTTACTGCACTATCAATTAAAGCTAATACATTAGAATTAAGTGTAGGTGAAATATTATTACGATGAATTCCTGCTTTAAGTTGGTGCCATATTTGCTCAATGTGGTTGAATATACACTAGCAGGGTGGTAACCGCAATACTTTGTAACCCATACTTTCCTCAAGTTCGTTGCAATAATATTGTTTTTTAATAGACGAATTTTTAAGAATTTCCAATAACTCTTTTTTGGTACAGTTTTCAAGAAAATATATATTATCGTACATATAGTCTTGAATTTTGGCTTTTGGATCGTTTGAACTATTTGGCGGAATATTAGGCAATAATTTAGTTCTAAATCAATCTTCAAATAGATTCGCTGCTGTGTCATGATAGTCAACACAAGAATCTCTGATGTTTTCGGATGAGAGAAACAAAGCATTCGGCACAAACCCATTTTCAGATCCAGCATGTAAAATTGTTATTCTTTTATCGCGGTTTGACGGCGCACGTGTCACAAACTTACCGCTAGAATCCCATCCTCAAAAAGAATTGAAAGAAGATATAACGAAAAATCAAGATGATATGAAACAAGAATTGATGACACTGAAAACAAGCCAAGAAGATATGAAGAAAAGCCAAAAAGTTATGAACCAAGAATTGAAAGAAGACATGACGAAAAATCAATAAAGTATAAAACAACAACTAAAAACAAGCCTGGAGGACATGAGACAGGAACTTAAAACAAGTCAAGAAGATATGAAACAAGGACGGAAAAAAGACATTAAAAAAAATCAAGAAGATATGAAGCGCATAGAACAAGAAATGCAACAGAAGATTGGCAAAAGTAGAGAAGACGTACATGGCGAAGTACAACATGAGGTGACAGGAATCCAAAAACAGATGGAGCAATCACATCCTGCAAATTAGAAATGACATACATGGTGAAGTACAACTTGAGGTGATAGAAATCCACAAACAATGCGGTAGTTACATTTGCAAATGGAGAAGGTAGCCAGCCAGTACAGGTATAATAAAGGTAGATGGTGTTCCTGCAACTAATGTGATGAAACATTTTGACAGCAAAGTACCTTGGCTTACCTATGTCCATCAATTTGAAGCTGCTATCACCGGAAATAACTGGAGTTCACCAGAGAAGACACGTGCTCTTGTTCTAGCACTTCGAGGTGAAGCTATGGAAGTTCTATATAACATTCCAAAAGAAAAACAGAATGATTACGAGTTTATTGTTACTTTTCTGGAGATGGGCTTCCCCACCCATCTCCAAGAAGTTTATAAGGCCCAGCTCCAAGGAAGAAGACAAAAATACAACGAAAATCTTCAAGAATACGAGGCGGATGTACTCAGACTAATAAATTTGACTTACCTAACCTATCCAGAAGAAATAATGCGAAAGTTAGCAGTAAATAGTTTTATTGAAGGTTTATGCGATCGGGAAACTAGTCTGAGAATGGTCCGACTGAAGAAAATTCTTATACTCTTCAGTTTGAAACAGTTCGTAAGATCAAAGAGGAAATCTTCATAAACCTAATGAGAGAGATGCAAGAATTTTTAAATAAATCTAAAACAAAGTACCCTATAAATTGGTTACAATATATATATATATATATATATATATATATATATATATATATATATATATATATATATATATATATATATATATATATATATATATATATATTAATTACATATACACATTTTAAAAGCATTTGGCAGTATACAGGGTGAGTCAAAAAAGTAGGGTACATGAAGTGATATGTTTTTAAACGGAACAGTCTGTATATGATTCAATTTTCTGATTCTAAATATGATTTTAAGAAAAAATCCAAATGAATTAATTTTTATAAATGTTTATCAAATATATGCATAATAATTTTTTCATTTAAAATATTTCATTGAGAATTAATAAGTTTGATAAGTCACGCCATCTGAAAATTAATTGATAAAATACTATTAAAACTTTTTTATTATATAAGAATTACATCTAAGACCGAGACATCTGGTATTGGATATATATATATATATATATATATACACGTGGTGGTGATTAGGTAATAATGTTCCCCTGTGTGTAGCGTGATGCCTGTGATGAAGAATAACGGTCAAATCCAATGCCTCCTCTGACAGAAATAGTTCATTCAAGATAGTATTCTTACTAAAGAAACAAGCTCCAGGAATATAAATGGCCCTCGTATATAACATGGAATGAAAATTCCCATAAAGCTTCATCAACTTGTAAATCGCCGGGATAACAACGAAAAAAAAGGAAGGAAAACGGAAGTAGAAAAGTTGAAAAACTGTTCTATGATTGAAAAACAGTTTGGTAGTTGAAAAAGCTGGTCACTAAAACAAAAAGAGAAAAACGGAGTTCAGTATTGTGGAAATTTTTTATGAGGTTAATGCCACTCGTAACCTGGAAAAAATCTCCTTTACTGAATTCGACGACTATAACAAAAAATATAGAATATAGTTACCTGATGTAGATATAGTTTGATCAAAACAAATGTTGATACAATAGATGATCACTGATTTTAGTTTTTAACATTGCTACATTAATTTACTAGTACAACCAGCTGGGCAATGGCTGAATGACAGAACTCAAACTCGAGTTCTTAACATGCATATATAAAGAGACTAAAGCAACAGAAATAGATAGGCAATGTACAGACTGGCAGAACTACTGATTTAAGAGCGATGCCGTTATATATATATATATATATATATATATATATATATATAACCATTTGTTACTACATATCTACAAAAGTTATAATTTCTGAAAACTAAATTACAATAATTGCTTTATAAACATAAATTCATATGTTTAAATTGATATTTAAAATAAATAAACAGATTTTCTAATGGTCTAAAATTAAAATAAAGGATACAATTGATTAAAAACAGTAAAAACTATAAATATTACATACTTTGAAAGTAGTATGGCTAGTGTGTTTAAACTTTGCTCATTGTTTGTAGGAAACAATGACATTATAAAATAATATTAATTTTGATAAATAACAACAAATTATTGACCATAATCGTAAAAAGCAATTTTTTTAGTTTTTTCGATTTTTCGGCAATTTGTTCCATACATACATACATATATATATATATATATATATATATATATATATATATATATATATATATATATATATGTTTATGCGGCTTTCACGGATTCCTCTGCAGCTCCGTGCATGAATGAAGTAAAATGCGAACAGTAAATGCAAACTTCGTTCCAACCATATCCTTTCCGTGTTAGAGGTTGCACAGTTTGAACAAATTGCTAAGGAAAACAATTTATCCTATTCCACCACCATCGAGATGATGGTCCACCTGTACCACCATACCGACAAGAAAGTCAAAACTTACCCTCCCCGCCACAGTGATACAGTAGAGGTACATGTTTCGTCTCTACTAGACTCATCAGGGTACAGATATGCACCTGGCTGTGCAAAGGACAGATCAGAAGGAAGAATGCAAATACTGAACGCAGCTTCGCCGACCTCCCGCCGGATGGCGTATATTTTTTTATGGGGCTTTCACGGATTCCTCCGTGTGAGATGCAATAGCAGTGGATATATCCACATTATTCCGTTGTAGTGCTGAAATCACATTCAGCAAACGTATAACTATATGCAGCTCCGTGCATGAATGAAGTAAAATGCGAACAGTAAATGCAAACTTCGTTCCAACCATATCCTTTCCGTGTTAGAGGTTGCACAGTTTGAACAAATTGCTAAGGAAAACAATTTATCCTATTCCATCACCAACAAGATGATGATTTATTCGCATTTTATTTCATATATATATATATATATATATATATATATATATATATATATATATATATATATATATATATATATATATATATATATATATGAATAGTTTGGTTATTCCGGGTTTCAATCCGTTCGTTCAAAAAATCGTTTTCACGACGTTTCGACAAAATCTCATTTGGCATTCTCAAATGCGGTTCGTCTCGTTACTCGCTGAGAACTGATGGTGGCCTCTGAAGAATTTCGAGTTTTGTTTAGTTGGCTCGCTGCCTGATTGGGTGGGCGGTTTCGTAGGCTCCTCCCCTCTCCCGAGTGCGATATATTTTGTTCTTGTATGCAGGTCTCTCGTGTACTAGTTGATTTTTGTTGTTTTCTTTCTTGATTTTTTATTAATGTTTTCCATGTAGATGAAAAATTTATAACATCGTCTCGTTTATTCAGCTGTCCCGCTTTTTCGATTTCTAGGGCCTCTCTTATGACGCGTACCTTGTAGTTCTGTACTGGTGCTATTTCTTTTGTTTTTTCGAAATCGATGGTATGTCCGGTTGTTTGGTGATGTTGAAATAGGGCTGAGGTTGTCTGTTTGTTTTTGAGGCTATTTTTATGTTCTTGGACACGGAACAAAGCCATAATACCATACATAAAATACCATAATACCATACATAAAAGGAATAACAGACAGAATCAGAAGAATCTTAAGAAAATACAACATACAGCCCATATTTAAACCACAAAAAACAATAGCCAACATCCTGGGAAATCCCAAAGACAAGACCAACCTTGAAAATCATGGCGTTTACAGCATTCCATGTGCAGATTGTTATCAAACTTATATAGGACAAACAAACAGGCGCATATCAGCAAGAATCCAAGAACATAAAAATAACTTCAAAAACAAACAGACAACCTCAGCCCTATTTCAACATCACCAAACAACCGGACATACCATCGATTTCGAAAAAACAAAAGAAATAGCACCAGTACAGAACTACAAGTTACGCGTCATAAGAGAGGCCCTAGAAATCGAAAAAGCGGGACAGCTGAATAAACGAGTCGATGCTATAAATTTTTCATCTACATGGAAAACATTAATAAAAAATCAAGAAAGAAAACAACAAAAATCAACTAGTACACGAGAGACCTGCATACAAGAACAAAATATATCGCACTCGGGAGAGGGGAGGAGCCTGCGAAGCCGCCCACCCAATCAGGCTGCGAGCCAACTAAACAAAACTCGAAATTCTTCAGAGGCCACCATCAGTTCTCAACGAGTAACGAGACGAACCGCACTTGAGAATGCCAAATGAGAGTTTGGCGAAACGTCGTGAAAACGATTTTTTGAACGAACGGATTGAAACCTGGAATAACCAAACTATTCATTCTACCATCCGTGAAAATCTACGATATAACATATATATATATATATATATATATATATATATATATATATATATATATATATATATATATATATATATATATATATATATATATATATATATATATATATATATATTTATATATATATATATATATATATATATATATATATATATATATATATATATATAAATATATATATATATATATATATATATATATATAAATATATATATATATATATATATATATATATATATATATATATATATATTTACTGAAAGTAGAAGTAAAAATGAAAAAAGCAAGCGTAGTCCGAACTCTGTTTGACAATTAATTTTAGGAGGAAAAGCGATTGAAAACTTATATATATATATATATATATATATATATATATATATATATATATATATATAAATATATATATATAAATATATATATATATATATATATATATATATATATATATATATTTACTGAAAGTAGAAGTAAAAATGAAAAAAGCAAGCGTAGTCCGAACTCTGTTTGACAATTAATTTTAGGAGGAAAAGCGATTGAAAACTTTACTTTTTTTTAATCAAAGTTAAATGAAATCGCAACGTTGATTATTTTTGCACAAAACAAATGCAGCTTATTTGGGACATTAAAAGGTACACTCTCTCCATGTGAGCTTAATCAAATGTGGAAGAAAAAACAAGAAACCGAAAAAATGGTTTTTTGCATTTTTCTCGGAAAATTTTGAGGTTAAGGTAAAAATGGTTATAAAGCTTTTATTGCCTATAACTTTTGTATTTAACTTTTTTTGATAAGATGCGTAGTTTAGCCAGAATTCGCATAAAACTGTTTTTTACCCCGAAAAATCACCCCCATTTCACCCCAGTTGGTCGCCGGTAGTTCAGATTATTTTTCCTCATTAGTTATGGTATTACCTACAGTATTCCACTATCAGTTTGCTGTAACGAATTATTTTTTTCCAAATCTTATTTTGACTGGCGTAAAAAAATTAGGATTGAAACTTTCAGGAATAATTTTATTTCATCTAGTTATACCTTCCGCAATAAAAAGTCCACATTTTCGCGTTATTCCAGCGATAATAATTTCCAATTAAAACTTTGAACCTAAGACGAGTTTTTGCCCATAATCTCCTTTAAGTAGAATTTACCTAAGAAGTTAAACGAAAAGAATTCGGTAGTTGTCTAAAAGTTACGTTTCCCAAATTAACAAAAATGTCTCGCACAGATTCGAAGTTTCTAATAGAATTCTGTAAAACGTCAACTTAAAATTAAATTTGTTTCATCGAAGTTGGCCCTGTCAATATAAAAACCCAATTAGGGATGAATTTTCTTTGGGATTAGTTCGATGTTCGGATCGGGGAATGTTCGCGTTTTATAAATACCTAAAATAAATTATTGTTCTGGATTCAAGTCGGCTGTGGACGAAAAATGTAATTAAAAGATTTCGTCCCGGGATTTTCGGAAATAATTGGGAGAATTTTTCTTCGGGAAATTACGAACTAATACCTGAAATGTACTTTCGAGGGGAAGCGATCGAAAAAATATTATCGAAATTTGAATAAGTTCATGGGAAGTCTTATGAAAAAGCATTATACAGGATATTGGGAAAATGATTTATATTCACGTAATTTGTCTATTGCTGGTGTTTTCTTACCAATGAATTCCGTACCCCTTGCGGAACCCAATTCATGAATATTGTCTAGTTTATTTAGATATATATATATATATATATATATATATATATACAGGCGCGAATTCAGGGGGGGGGGGCGATCGCCCCCCCCCCCCAAGAGCTTTGACTTCAGGAAAATAGGCCCGATTTTGTCTCTTATACTATAGTTTATTCAAGAACTAGAGAGAGTAATAAATCATTTTTTATCTTTTTGTTTTGTTCGAAAACTACCTGTGTTCTTTAGTCCGGTGTCTTTGGCAAAATCTGTTGAACACATATATTTTTCATAGGAATGGGTTAGAAATTTTATAATCAAAAATACCGGTCTATAATAATGGACTATTTGGGTTGGATAACAATAGATATTTGGATGTGTGAAGTGTTAAAAAGGATTTTAATCCGTATCATAGGCGTGGGATGGAGGTTTATTATCACTAAATATTTATGGCATAGAATATTATTTCGGTAATAAACTTAAATAAAAAGTTTTTATAATATTATTTTGTTTCTTATAATTTCTTAATCATTCACATACATTAGAAAATATAGATAACCGCATAGGCATAGAAACCGTTTTTGGCATATTCAGACTAAAACGTAGTTTTTTTCTCTCAAAAAATTCTAAGTTATAATTTAAATACTTATAAAATACCCATTGTCAAAAATACAAGAAGTTAAACATCTATAAAAAAATAAATTTGTCCATATAATATTAAAATTTTTTGGGGCTATCGGTCATTTTATTATTAATTAAAAACATTTTTAGGACATTTAACGTTTCATTTTGTTTATTTCTTAAACCATCTGCAGAATTACAACAAAACACTAAAAATAGCTTCAAATGTAATTACTTTTTATATATTACAGAAAATTTATATAATCAATTGTGTTTACGCTGGTAAACATTACCTATTTAATTCATAATCAAAGTCAGTTATCTTCGCTCAAAGTAATTATAATTGGTTCCTCGATCTCACCGATCATGAGATCGAATTTCCACATTTTCTTTTATACTTTTATTATATGGATTTTTCCAATTTTCTGCAGTAACTTTATTTAAAAATCTTTCAAAACTTCAGTTAAATTACTAATTTTGTAAGTTGTGTTATTTCTAGTAACTCCACCTTTTACTTGAGAGAGATATTTCCTTCTCTAACGGACATTTTCTGGACGATCTATAAGAACAAATTTCCTATTTAATTTCAGGTAAATCCCGATCTTCATTGATTTTAGTTAGAATTTTGTCGACGAGTGGGATCTGCTTCTCATAATAAAATGTATGTACAACTCCTTTCATTGCAGTTTTCATCTCTTCTTCCAACGAGGTTTTTCGTCTAGCTGTAATTGAATGTGGTGGGGAGTATTAACAATTCCAGTCGTCTTTTTCTCCTTCAGAATTGGATAGATAGTAGATTTTCCAACTCCTGTCATGTTGGAACACATCTCAACAGAGCTTTTAACATTATTATCTAGATATTGATATCTTAACGCATCATAAATATTCATCGTAATAAATTTTTCGTTGAGAAAAAATGCCCTGGTTTAACGATTTTGGAATAACTATAGATGTCGAAGCCATATCTTTTGGGTATCTCACTAATCTTAAATAATATATAAAAACAAGCACAAACAAGATAAATCACTAAGGACACACTGTGAGGTGTACTATTCTCACTGACAGAAATTAAATTGAACTAGCAGAAATTTTATTGTTGCAGTATATTTATAAAAGCTTATAATACTTAACTATAATTAGATTTATGGCAGTCCTCAGATACCTGGGGCACTGGAGCAGGTACGTTGGAGGTTTCGGTAACAGTTTTATTACTCATTCTAGTTCTTGAATAGAGTATAGAAATGTGTATGCTTGCGATCCCTCTCCCCTTTCCAAGAGCTTTGAGTTCCAGAAAATAGAACCGATTCTGCCTTTTATATTAGGAATGTGTATGCTGCTGGCATTCCCCCGTTGACAATTTATTTTTCTTGCAATAGCCCCCCCCCCAAGAGCTTTGAGTTCAGGAAAAAAGACCCGATTCTGCCTCTTATACTAGGAATGTGTATGCTGCTCGCACCCCTCCCCCCATCGGCAACTTGTTTTTTCTTGTGATCGCCCCCACCTCTCCAAGAGCTTCAAATTCAGAAAATAGACCCGACCCTGCCTTTTACACTAGAAATGTGAATGTTGCTGGTGTCTCCCGTCTCCCCCCCCCCCCCGTCGACAACTTGCTTTCGCTTGTCATATTGTACTTTTATGATATCACCCCCATCCCCCAAAGAGAGAGGCTGGATCCGCCCCTGTATATATATATATATATATATATATATATATATATATATATATATATATATTATATATATATATATATATATATATATATATACAGGGGCGGATCCGTGTAATTTTAAAATAAAATAGGAAATTCTAGGCCACGCGTACATGATAAAAAATACTTTTTCAAGTGATTTTGTTGCTATGACATTTAATAACTTGATTAATGACAAATTGCCATCACTATTTAAGGAGTCGACTAAAGTAAGATCAACTTACTAAATTTCTAAGCGTCTTTTGCTATTAAACATGGACAACTACACGCAGTCCGAGAAGGTTGACATGCTCGTGATGTATGAGTTTTGTGAAGGAAGTAGATGTCGAAGTTTTGGGGTTTACATGGAAAGATTTCCTCACCGTCGAATACCAAACCATCAAACAACTGGCTATATTGAGCATCATCTTCGAGAAATGGGCTGCTTTTTAAAAAAATTGAAGGTAGTGGTCATATTCGAACAACTCAAAGAGTCGAAAAAGAAGAGGACATTTTGAAAAGAGTTGAAGAAACAACATAGTGTTAATAATGTTTCCGAATCACTTTTTCCCAATTTGAAACAAAAATTGATTGCGGCGCGTTGCTTCATAGCGAAAATTGTGACGCAGTGGCAAAAACACGCCTACTTGAAACGAACACAGTTAACTATAAATGGCTATGGGGACATAAAGACTGTTAATAAATATTACTCTCATGTTAAAAAGTGCGGAGATCTCCAAGGTAATGAAAAAGCTCCGGGTTCGAAAAATGACGACAGCGCTCCTAGTATGAAACTCATCAGACCATTGCGTTCGGTACAAACCATCACCTGACATCTGTATCCTATAAAAATATTTCACGGTTGAAAAATAGTAAATAAGACACACTGGCGACATCTCCATTGATCACTCAATAACATAGGAGCAACACAAACCAACAATGTTGTATAAACCGTCATGTGATGGCGTGACGATAAATTAAAAAAGGAATATATCAAAACTCGATACACGAAACTTGCTACACCAAGGATAGAGGTCGCATTTTTCTGCATCGGCAACCAAGCCAACAACGAATTCCGCAGTTTAAGTAAAGTGTCGCACCAACAATCTCCCTAAGAGAGCTGTTGCGTGTTTTTTAAGCCAACAAGTATAAAAAAGAGATAAGTTTTCGTCCATATAATTTTAAAATAAAATAGGAATTTCTCAGCTTCTCAAATTTTTAATACATTGTAATTGCTACATGTAGGTAGATGACACAAAAATATATTTTACCTTCAATCCTTCCAAACTATATTTTACAAATAACTGCGTTACCTCAGATTTAAATAATTTATTTATTTATTGTAAAAATCATATTCTGAAATTATGCGTGAACAAACATTAATAAAAAAAAAATAAGAATACACGTCGAATTGATAACATTCCTTCTTTGAAAACAGTTTAAAAGCATCATCTTGATATTTTATTTTTGTGTAATTAAATTATTAAATTATTCAAATTAGGGACTTATGTGACTCAATATTTTATTTATAAACACTTTTTTTCAATATATATTATTATTTCTGTTATATTTTTTATCACTTTATCCAGAAGGATTGATCACACACGCTCTAAGTAGAGTTGATTACGGTATCATCTTTCCTCCGATCGGTATCGTATCAAAATAAGCAATAGATTTTAGAAACAATTCCTGCAAACCTTAAGTTCGGGGTAGTAATACGATGAAGAACCTATTGGTGAGTTGAGCAACTCCGCTAACATCAACAAGAGGGTACCTTCAGGATCAAAACTGCGCCATATGGACCGTACGGAAAGGGAAGTGGTTTGTGCAGGTTTTTTTTTTTTCATTTTTCTTCAACTACAATTAAAATACAATCCACTACATACACTGTTAAAAATAACCTTAAGTTTAATGTACATTCTACATTAAAATCGTCAATAATTTACATCTACTTTAAATTTAAAGCAATTCATTCAAATATCAGTTCGTTGTACATTAAATTTGATTAATGGTATCTTAGATTTCAATAAAGGAACTAAAAACATATTTCAACTTTTGTACATTAAAATTAATTCATATATAGCCTAATACTAAAGGAATTTACATTATTATTCAATGTACAATGCAGGGGTTTCCGGGAGATGGAGCAAGTTTTTGGAATTGAATACATTAATTTAAATTAATGTAAATTATAAATTTAATGCATTACATTAAATACTACTACTCCATGGCTTACAACCCTGGATGGGTCTTTGCCGACTTCACAATACTCCTCCATTGCTGCCTGTCTGCCATGGCATCTAGCGGATTATCAATATTCATTGCCTTTAGATCTTTGGCAATATTGTCTTCCCATCGGAGGCGAGGGCGTCCTAGTGGTTTTTTCCCTACCGGTGCTTCCTCCCGCGAGTTTGACTATGCGACTACCTGGTAGTCTTCTTACGTGTCCCGCCCACTGCAGTCGCTTAGATTTTATTTCTCGTACAATATTAGTGTCTCCATATAGATCCTCCAGTTCTTTATTGGTACGGATTCTGTATCGTCCTATTGTTGCATCCACAGTTGGGCCATATATTTTTCTAAGAATTCTTCTTTCGAAGACTCGGAGCCGTTCTTCATTTGTTACCGTTAATGTCCAAGCTTCGCACCCATACATCACTACAGGTCTTATTATTGTTTTGTATATGTTTATCTTGGTACGTCTTGTTGTTAACTTGCATTTTAGGAGGTCTTGTGCTGCGTAGAGGCACCTATTACCTGCTTGGATTCTGTCGTTCCCAGATATTTGAACTCTTTAACGCGTTCATAGTTATAGTCCCCCATTGTGATGTTTTGGCCTAGTCTGCCTCTATGTTGGTTGTTTCTAGTGGAATACAGATATTTAGTTTTCTCTTCGTTAATTTTAAGCCCAATGCTACTCGCACTTTTTTCGAAGTTATTGAAGGTCGTCTTGATATCCAGCGTGCTGTTTCCCACAATGTCTATATCATCTGCAAAAGCCAAAAGTAAGTTGAGACCGTTATGATAAAACATCGCTGTTGGCGGTTGGATTTTCGCCTTTTTGCTAACGTATTCTAGAGCTACATTAAAAAGCAACGGAATATAACGTCACCCTGTTTGAGACCGTCATTTATATTGAACACCTCTGAAAGGTCTTGTCCAATTCTCACTTTGCTCTTTGAGCCACCAACACACACCTGGGTTAGTCTGATTAATTTCTTTGGGAAGCTAAGTTCCTCCATTGCTTGCCACAAGTTAACCCTATGGATGGTGTCGTACGCCTTTCTAAAATCCACAAATCGTTGATGCAGGTGTCGATTGAATTCCCAGCATTTTTCCATTAACTGTCTAATGGTAAATATTTGATCTACGGTGGAGCGACCGCCCCTAAAACCACACTGATAGTCCCCTATAGTTGCCTCTGCATAGGGTTTAAGTTTTCCTAAGAGTACAATTGCGAGTACTTTATAGGCCGTATTAAGCAGAGTAATGCCTCGATAGTTGGCGCATTTCATCTTGTCACCCTTCTTATGTATGGGGACCATGACCCCTTCTTTCCATTCATTTGATATTTCTTCTGTGAGCCATATAGCTTCTATCAGATGGTGAGTGATTCGATAGAGGGCTTCTCCATCATATTTTAGGCATTCGGCGGGAATATTGTCACTTCCAGGCGCCTTGTTATTTTTAAGTTTAGTTATGGCTTCTTCGTATGTTGGTAAAGGATCTGGAATTTCAGCTATTTGTACTGTGCTTGTGAGAGTGTTGTCGTTGTTATCCGGGTTCAGTAGTTGATGGAAATGTTCATGCCATACGTTCATGACCTCTGTACATTCCGTTATAAGCTGTCCATTGTCTGTTCTTATAAAATTTCTTGCTTTTGGTTGGTATCCTTTTTTTATATTTAAGATTCCCCTATAGTATACTCTTATATTACTGCTTTGTCCATTTTGCTCTATTTCTTCTATTTGTTTAGTCTGTAGATCTTTTTTCTTATGTTTCATAATCTTCCTGGTTTTTGTTCTTAGTTTCTTATACTCTTCTATGTGATTGTCATTTGGATTTTGTAACATTTTCTTTCTAGCCTTGTTTCTATCAGCGGCTGCTCTAATGGATTCATCATCAAACCATTGTTTTCTATTTCATTTGGGTTTCCTTCCCAGTGTTTCCTCAGCTGTAGCGTTTAGGCTTTCTTTAAGATGTTTCCACATTTCCTCCACTTTTTCCTCATTTGGTATCGATGCTATTCGTGTGCTTAATTTGTGTACGTACTCTTCCCTTGTTCTTTTGTCTTTGAGCCTTTCTACATTCCATGTCTGTGATGGGGGATTCCGTTTATTGTTGAGTGTTGCTATTCTAGGTCTTATTTTAGCTCTTACCAAAAAAATGGTCGGAGTCCGCATCTGCACCCCTCAGGCTTCGCACATCTAGACAGTTGCTAGCATGTTTTGTATCGATAAGTACGTGGTCGATTTGATTTCTGGTTTTACCATCATTAGATACCCGTGTTTGCTTGTGGATGTTTTTATGTTCGAACATGGTTGACTTTATGCGGAGGTTGTGTGCCGTTGCGAAATCTATTAGTCGAGTTCCGTTGTCATTACTTATTTCGTGGAGGCTGTGAATTCCGATGGTCGGTCTATATGCTTCTTCTTTCCCGATTTTGGCGTTAAAATCTCCGAGCAAGACCTGCATGTCATGGTTCGGAAGGGAGTCTGCCAGATGCTCAAGTTGTTCGTAGAACAGATCCTTTTCGTAGTCAGTTTTTTCTTCAGTAGGGGCATGTGCAGAAATTATAGAGTAGTTGTACCATCGCCCTTTGATCCTTAGCCAGCATAGTCTTTCGTTTATGGGATGAAATTATATTACAGAGTGTATTAATCTATCTCTGACAGCAAAACCCGTTCCGCACTCATGTATGCCTTGGTCGTTACCGCTAAAAAAGACTATGTATTTGCTGATTTTCATATTACCATTTCCTGGCCATCTAATTTCTTGGATTGCCGTGATATCCATGTCAGCTGCTTCTAGTGCTTTGACTATTTGTGTATTTGCTCCAGGTCGGTACCAGCGTAAAACATTCCACGTACCCATAGTCATGTCCTTTTTCGTTAGCCGTTGTTAAATGTTTGTGAAATTTGCTTCGAGCACATTTACATTAAATTTAAGGCATTTCCTTTTTACAGTGTATTATTCATATTCATATTTTCCACTTCTATTTCTACTGATATTTACGTAAATTTTTAAATAATTCAAAAGTAAAGCAATTTTTAATATTTTCCAAAAAAAAGAAAGTTTTTCGTAAAAGTAAAAGAGAAATTTTTGTGGAATTTATTTTATGTGTAATAAACATTTCTGTGCTTAATTAATCAACCAAGATGTTATGAAATTTCAAATGTTGAAAAAAATAATAATAAAAATTTCGTGAGCCTTGTTCGATTGTTAAAGAAAAATTTTTTTTATCGCCTCATGTAATTTCCAAAATATAATTTTTCAGAGTAATCGAAAACAAAGAGTTTTATACTCGGGTTAATCTCTTTTATCTAATGGTTTTAAAAACACTTTAACGCCGTGCAATACAAACAAATGGGAAAAATATTTAATAAAAGTTTCATGAATAACTTATGCGAAAACAGCTTAGAGCTACTACCGAGACTATGCACTCCGAAACCGGTAACTCGATTTATTTTTCTCAACTAACGACGCTATTTAGACTGACATTAAGTCGTTTTCTTTTACAAAAGAGCTACGGGAGTACCCCGACAGACGGCTTAATGTTCTACGTAGCAAAAAACTTAAAATGTTTCGGGAAATTAACGTTAGTTCTTCAGCGGAGTGTATAAAGATAAAAATTACTATGTTAATGTAAAGCGAATCCATAATGAAGACGAACACGACTAAAGTCATCTGTATATATACGTTTTATATAATGTTGAACTTTTATTAAAAACCATATATTTGCAATTGCATTAAGCGAAGAAGCAATCCTCTTCATGGTTATAATATACAGGGTGGGCCTTAACTGCATGAGCGTTTTGTTTTGTCTATAATTCAAAAACCGTTAGGGGTACGGGGGCACGGGGGGTGTCGTTAGACGCGCCATTTCGTCGAATTTTTAGTCACCATGGACGCGTTCTCAGGAGCACAGCGTGCGTTTTGTGTTCGCGCATATTATGCCAACAATAATTCTGTGACTGTTGCTAGGCGAATGTACCGCGCTCACTTCGGTTTACGTGACATCAGAGAAGCACCATGCGCAAATTCTATTCGCAAATGAGTTAAAATGTTTGAAGAAACCGGGTGTACAATAAGAATTAATAATGCGGGCCGCCCGAAGTCAATACGGACGCCGGAGATTATTCAACGTGTTCATGAATCAATCAGAGAAAATCCTCGGCAATCGACTCGTAAAAGAAGCCAAGTCTTGAACATCAAGAGGACCACTTTGCGCCGGATTTTGCACCGTGATCTACATTTAAAAGCTTATAAAATTCAGTTGACACAAGAGTTGAGACCTAATGATGTTAATCTTCGACTTAATTTCGCTAATGTTATGCTTAATCGCTTTAACAATTTTTCTAACATAATCTTCAGTGATGAGGCTAACTTTCATGTCAACGGTCATATTAATAAGCAAAATTGCCGGTTTTGGTCTGAGACTAATCCTCGCAAGATGCATGAAAGACCTCTTCATAGCCCTAAGGTCGTTGTGTGGGCTGCAATATCGGCCAGTGGAATAATTGGGCCATACTTTTTTGAAAATCAACGAGGAGTGGCTGTGACAGTGAGAGCTGAGAATTATTGTCAGATGTTGCAAGAATTCTTGGTCCCAGCTCTTCGAGAATTTCAAGGTTACAATTCTAGGACCTGGTTTCAGCAGGATGGAGCCACTTCCCACATTGCTACAGTCTCCATAGACCTACTGAAAAAAATGTTTCCTAGAAAATTCATCTCACGAAGAGGTGACATTGAGTGGCCCCCAAGGAGTCCAGATCTGTCTCCGAATGATTATTTTTTGTGGGGATACCTAAAATCAAGAGTATATGAAAATAATCCAACAACAGTTGAAGAGTTAAAGCAAAACATTATTCGAGAAATGAACACTATTTCCCGAGCAACTTGTCAAAACTTTTCAAAACCTGCGAGTGCGACTTCAAGAATGTCAAGAAGGTGGAGTCACTTAAATAACATTATTTTCAAAAATTAGATGTTATTTAAATTTCAATTTCTTGTACTTTTTAAATATATAAATAAAAAAATAATAAGATATATAGTTTTTTTTATTGCATATTGAAACCACTCACACAGTTAAGGCCCACCCTGTATATATATAAATATATGTATATATATATATATATATATATATATATATATATATATAGTGTGTGTGTGTGTGCTTGGTATGCAGTGTTGTCTCGTTGACATATTTTTCTTTGTTTCATTTAAAAGTTAACAATATACCTTTAACAAATCAAGAGCAGATACAGAGAATTTTTCTAGGAACTAAAATATCATCGCAATATCATATATATATATATATATATATATATATATATATATATATATATATATATTGTGTGTGTGTGTGTGTTTGGTATGCAGTGTTGTCTCGTTGACATATTTTTCTTTGTTTCATTTAAAAGTTAACAATATACCTTTAACAAATCAAGGGCAGATACAGAGAATTTTTCTAGGAGCTGAAATATCATCGCAATATATGTATATATATATATATATATATATATATATATATATATATATATATATATATATATTTATTGCGATGATATGCAGTTTTTTATGTAAAATTTATAAATCACCTTATCTAAACTTAATTAAATTATCAAATATTGTTCAATATGCACTGTATTCTTTTATGGGATTTAGAATTATTAAATCTGGCAATATTGCATAAATATCGAAACGGTTTCAAATGAGTATCGTCTTAAAATGTGATTTTATTTTAAACAATCTAAAAATAATTTAGTGTTTGCCGTTATTATTAAAATGTGATCTTGATACAGTGCAAATTAAACAATTTATTTTATTATTAACTATTACTATATAAGGTTAGTATAAATCTATTTTATCAGTTTATCTTCAGGCAATTCAAAAATTTTTATATCTTACACATTAAATAAATACCTTTTAAATCTCCAGAAAAATTTTTTATATCCACGTTTTATATTTCCTCCTTCCTTTTCTTGTAATAAAGAAACATTTACAAATCCTTTCTCCTTATTGACATAATTTATTTACTAATTTATTAAACTTCTTTTCCTTCCTTTAAAATTGACTTTCATTCTCCAGATATTTTTATATCCAAGCTTTATGTTTCTTCCTTTTATTTTTTTGAAAAAATTTTAATGAATGAGACCAGCAACGTTTTCTTTACCACAGATTAATCTGCATTGTCTTCCTTTAATTTGTTTATGAAATAACAAGTGAAAAACTTTTAGATTATTCTCCCGTTAATAAAAAAGACTAGCGAATTTTACACTATAATCGATTAATAACCACTCCTTTTACTTTTCAAAATAACAAGTGAAAATATTGAGGTTATGTTACGTTTTAAGAACCAGACTAATGATGTTTACTGTACAAATGATGGACCTGTACTTTAAAAAAAAAGTGAATTTTAGCTTTTATAGTAAGTGGTCACGTGATATAAATTTTTGTTTTAATTTTTTTATGATTGGTCGGCCATCTGACGTGAACTGGCAACTAGATGAAATTTTAAGCTTTAAAAGACAAAGTCAAAATGGATTCCTAATTGTCAATTTATGATAAAATTTTGTTATTTTATTGATATTATGAAATAAATATTCTATTTGATGACAATGAATTATGATTTATGTAAATTTTGAACTTTTCCTGACATTTTGATATATATAAACTTTACTTTTGGTTATGATTTACCACATAAAACTGATAAATAAAATTGGATTACATCTAAGAAAATTTTACCTATACATTTAAATTTTAATTATTACTTGCTAAAATTGTTAATTCTTGTTTTATGAATATTATTATCTTATTTAACAAAGTATTACCTATAATTAGGTACTCTTTTATCCTAGTTTTTTGTTAGAATAAACTTATAATCTAGATTTTTTTTCACTATTATTACACATTTACAATATTTTTAACAAAGTTTTAACCAATACTGTTGTTGTAATACGTAGAAACTAATATATTACAAATAACTATTGATGAATTGTGTCTATATTTCACTAAATAGTTATTATTTGACGCCTATTTTTACTAATATTATCTTTACCCGCACTGTTTATAAAATGGGTGGTTAAGATTTTCATTTTTGTGGATTTCACTCTATTGTTTTAAAATTCCTTTTTCAGTTACTATTTCTGGATAATAACACTTCACTCCTTATTCAAAATATCACTTATTTATTAGTTTCATGTCTTTCTGAGTCAAACATGTTTATAATTCTTAATTTATATGCATTAATGTCCAACCTTTCACACCAATTTTTATACATTTTATCATGTTATTACACAATTATTGGCATTTTATGCCCTTTAAAAACATGATTCAAATATAAATTCTTATATACTATTAACTAATATCTATTCTACCATCTGCAGTTACCACATAAATGCATTTATTAATTATTTATATCTATTTTTATTTGACTTTTTCATAATCATAAACTTATCACACCTGAGAAAAGGTGTCTACCTATACACATATATATATATATATATATATTATATATATATATATATATATATATATATATAATAATAAGACCTGTAGTGGTGTAAATGTTAAGGTATATACTGTTGTAAAGTAAAATACTTTTTTAGAAATTTGAATAGTTTTCTAAAGTGTTGGTTTTTTAAAATTGTAAATATCATAAATAAAAAAAACAAGGCGAAACGTTAAATTGTTTTTGATTTTTTTGTTAAATAAAGAACCTAAACCCAAGAAAAGACAAAATAAAAAGAAAATGATATATATATATATATATATATATATATATATATATATATATATATATATTCTTGCAAAAAAATATTTTTTGTGTCAGCTGTTATAAATAAACTTGATTTCAATTTTTTGTTATATTTCGGAGTTTGTTTTTTCTTACTGTTTAATTATTTTTTTAATTTAAAAATCCTACATTTTATCTTCCACTTCCAACTTTATTCGCCGGAGGCTGGATAATTTTCAGTTTTTTTAAAAGAGAATTGCAGACACACACGCAATTATTCACCCTATTGAACGATAATTTTTCTCCGTGCCGCGTCGTCCGAATCCGATTAGAGGAAAATTTCCTCGAATACATCAGCTTTCTTTTGTTTCAAAGCACAGTCGAATCTGTGCGAAGTGGAAAACGCTAATTCGCTGAATTATTTCCAGTTATCGTTTTACGCAGGAGTGCTTCCGGTAAAAAAGTAGAGTTTTCGCACTCTTCGAGTCTATAGCGTGAAGCAATAAAATCTATGTAGTCAAAATTGAGATTAAATTAATACAAAAATATTCCTAAACTGAATATTAAATATATATACATATATATATATATATATATATATATATATATATATATATATATATATATATATATAGGTTTTCGTAACACTATGCTACTTTTTTAAGAAATGACCTTAACATAATTTGCATAAACCTCGTCGTTTGGGAAATACAGAACGATATTGAAAATTATGCATTTTAGAACAGCCTCGTATCTCGGTTATCTTGCAACTTATCGCAAAGTGAAAAAATATATAGCTATTGGGGTTTTTCATGTAGCGTTCAGTGTTGTAGTCAGTATTTTTGGTAGATTGAACTGTTCCAGAGAAATAAATCAAACTTGCCCTTTTTCAAATGGGACACCTTATATATTTTTGAATAATGTAATTTAGTTTGTTACAAGCCTTTCAAAAATCTATAACACTCTATATTTATTGTGAGTATTGAGTTAACAATACACCATTTTTCTGAAATAGTCCATCTATGTTCACTTTTCAGTCTTTGGTATCATTTTTAGTGTTTTCTGATATAATTTAACAAAATGTTCTGAACAGTTTTATTAAAATAAACACAAACTTCGAAATAAAGAACTAATGTTACTTCTTGTCCGATAACAAGTCAAGAGCGGATATATATATATATATATATATATATATATATATATATATATATATATATATATATATATATATATAGTTTGTTTTCTGATATAATTTAACAAAATGTTCTGAACAGTTTTATTAAAAATAAACACAAACTTCGAAATAAAGAACTAATGTTACTTCTTGTCCGATAACAAGTGAAGAGCGGATATATATATATATATATATATACATATATATATAATATATATATATATATATATATATATATATATATATATATATATATATATAGTTTCTTTTTCTTCCTGGGAAGCTTCTTTTTAAGAAAAGATAATTTTTTTGTCTAAATCATATATTCAACCTTTCGACACTGATTTGTGTCTTGTTCAAGAAATCTATAATGGCAAAAGAGCAATATTTCAATAAAACAAATTACAGCCAAAATAATTACAATACATTTATAAATATTTGCCTTTGCCCACTAAGACCAATCGTTTCTTGTATTCAATCGCTCTTTAACTCACTTCCAAAATTTCTAAAAAATGTTTTATCTAATATCGTCAATAAAAATCAGTTTTATATAAAAGGCTCAGTGGACTTTAAAGACAAAATAAAAACGCCACACTCAAAGATGAACACACCTGAATCTCACTAGATGTAGTATCACTACATACTAACATACCTGTAACTTTGTAACTGGGAAAGACAAAATAAAAAAATATACAAATATTCCCTTAAATGAATTCCAAAATGCGGTAAATTAACTTTAAACTCTACCTCCTTTTTATATAAAGACAAAATATATAAACAAACTGAAGACTGTGCAATGAGTGCTAGTATCTCAAGTGTCATTGCGCAACTCGTACTAGAGGACTTAGAAGAAGAAATCATCCCTAAGTTGAATTTTACAATACCGTTCTTCTTTCGGTATGTTCATGACTGTATAGTCGCCGTCCCCAATGACCAAACAAATCAAACACTATCTTTATTTAATAGTTACCATAAAAAATTTAAATTCACTATCGAAATTGAACAAAACAATAAAATAAATTTTTTAGATATAACTTTACACAAAATAAAAAAATTGTATAAAATTGCAATGGTATAACCAAGAAACCTGGTCGGTCATTATAGGGTTAACAGACCGCGTAATGTCATATATCGAATCCTGAATTTAGGGAGGAACTAATAACCAATGCCCAAGATGCACTAATAAAAGAAAACTATTCTCAAGCTTTAGTCAACTTTGTTTTTAAAACGGGAATATACAAATTAAAAACAAATTAAAGAGTATGCTCTCAAAACACAACATTACAGTCACACACAGAGGATACAATTGTTTGAATTCACTGTTCACAAGACTAAAAAAGATAAGAAAAAACTCACTTTGCATACGAAATTCCATGCACCAACTGCAATGGGGTTACATAGGGCAAACAAGTCAGCATTTCCAAAACTGACTACGGTCACATAAGTATGATAAGAAAAACCAAATAGCCCTTACTAAACATAAAGCCTAACATAATCATAATTTTAATTACGAAAAAAACAGAAATCCTATAGATTGAGCCTCACAAAAAAAAAAATACGTGAAATTTACGAGGCGATCCAAGTCAACAAAATAAACATTCAATAAATGACAAAATAGACATAAACCTACTTATAAAATTTATTTTAACGTATTGTAAAAAACACTAATAATCCTATTATATAATTTACTCTTAAAAATCAATTAAAACCATGATATCAACAAAAGAAAATAAAATATTCACCAGTAAAAAAATCAAATACCAATTTTATCGCGACGTGTGTTCAGATTTTCAGTAAGTATACCTCTGGCAACAAGCAAATATATATATATATATATATATATATATATATATATATATATATATATATATATATATATATATATAAATATATATATATATATATATATATATATATATATATATATTGTTGTAATTATTTTAATTGTAATTTGTTTTATTGACTATAATGTAATATGTGACGTCAAGATAAAAACGTGTTGTGTATCCTTTTAATTGGAATGCATTTTGTAAGTCTGACCTAAACTTGTTAACGGATGATTGTTTTAAATATTGCTCTTTTGCCATTGTAGATTTCCTGAAAAACCTGTGTCGGAACGTCAAATATATGATTTAGCCAAAAAAAAATTTCTTTTCTTAAAAAGAACCTTATTCCCAAAAACAGACAATATACAACAAAAAGGGTTCAGAAATAAAATTAACGATAATATATATATATATATATATATATATATATATATATATATATATATATATATTCTCACTCACATATATCATTTTGCCATTACACAATCCTATGTTACCTATTATAGAAATTCCGGTCATTTTAAGCTGTTGCTCTATTGCCAGACGTTCAAATTATTAATATAGAGAAGAAAAAATTCTCGGAAAAGTGTAAAGTATAAATAATAAAAAAGAACCGTTTTTAGAAAAATTATGTATTGCCGTGGCACTGTGGCACTGGGTGAATTATTGATACAGAGACCAAGCTTAAAAACAAAATGTAAAATAAAGAACATCACAGTATGGGCAAAAGTGAAAAGAAAACTATGAGATAAGTACGTAGAAAAAATAAACACAAGGCCTGAACAAAATACACAAAAACCAATAATTACAAGAAACAAGATCTCTGGAATGCCTGCCCAAAAAATGATCCCAGAGTAACAAGATTTGACAAGTAGAACAAAGTCATAGTCGAAGGAAGGAGCAAGAGAAAATATATTTCGTAGTGAATAAATGTTTTTTTATATTCAGTATTTGGTTTTTTTATTCATTGTTTCTAGCGCCATTTATTTAAAATAAAATTCAATTCAAACATCATTAATAGCAATGTTTAAAAACAATTCAACAGGTTTTTTGCATCATTGTTTGAGAAAACATTTTTCTTGTTCTCCTCATAGTTGAAAGTAATATCCAATCCAAGATACGCTTTTCTGTGTATTTGTGGCCCTTTTACTGATTAAATATGTAATTGATTGATATGATTAAATATGTAAACAATACCATACACCTCTACATACATTTCTAAAAAGTTGGCGAAGAGGACAATTTATAGATGATGAGAGATGAGGTCATAAAACGAAGGCCCATTCTCCCATCTAGAAATCAACAAATCTGGGACATGGCCCAAGATGAAATGAAAAAGAAATTCAACTTTGTGAAAAATTTAAGCACAAAGTAAAGTCGCAAGAGCGAATGGGACAGAAACATCATTGAAGAACTCAGCAAGAAATCCACTATATGATATACAGATGACTCCAAAACAACAGAGGGAACCGGAGTCGGCGTGTATGGACCGCGCACCAGACACTGCGAAAGCTTGAGTAAGTCATCAAGTATTTCACAGGCAGAAATTTATGCCATTAGGATGTGTATTCAATTTAACAAGGAGAAAAACTATCATGGCCAAGAGATTATCATCATGACGGATAATCAAGCGGCCATCAGTGTGCTGAGCTCCCAAGTTCTCAGTTTCAAGATGATCTGGGAATACTTAGAGGAACTGAATGATTTGAGTAAGAATAATAAAGTCATTCTCATGTGGGTACCCGGACATACCGGGTAGAGAGAACCAGAGCCTTTCGGTGGAATCAGAGGCAGCGTAATGCTGGAAGAACTAAAGATAGAAGAAGAAAGCAGGAGATCCAATTATTGGACGGAGCTGCAAGGATTGAGACAAGCGAGGATACTTCTGAACTACGACCAGAAGAGATTCAAAGAATGCATAAGCTTGAGTAAAAACCAGCTCAGAATTCTGACAGGGGTCCTGACGGCGCCTTGCCACCTGAGGGGACACCTCAAGAAACTCGGACTGCTAGAAAGAGAAAAGTACAGATTCTGTGAGGAAGAAGACGAAACCTCTGTTCATATCCTTGCAGAGTGCAGCACTCTAGAAAACCCTAGGATGCGGTTCTTGGAAACACACCAAATCAAGAAGGGGAGCTACCCACCTTGAAGCTGTCCAATCTCCTGAGATTCCTGAGGGAAATAGCACTGGAGGACCTGCTCTAGCCAATAAGGTAACTCTTTTGGCTAGGCAGCAGTAGGGGGGCACAATAGATCTACCAGGTCGCAGTGTACAGACCCCCAACTCTACGCCCATACATACATAATGAACGACATTCTGAAGCCAACAAATTCACCTATTGTGTATCTGCGTATTACGTAGGAAGCGACAAAACTCTCTCACATAAGGCGTCACAGCGTGCGGAAAATAGATTATCCCGCGCTTAAATTCCAGTATATTTGAGAAGTTATTTTTTGTCTCGCGTAAGAGAAAATTAAAATGCCCGCGGGTAGCCAAGGCAATGACAATATGAGGGAAGCGCTCCCGGTTGACTCTCCCTAAAAACATTATTGCCGCAAGATTGGAAAAAAATTAGGTTCCTTTTTCTCATGCCAGTAACGTAATTTCGGAGTTTTTTCAGCGGAACGTCTTATAAATATGTAACTTTTTGACGAAAGAATAAAACAAAGAAATAAAAAAATATATTCGAAATGAGGTGTGGAAAATTTTAACATATTTTTTCTTTTTCAGGAGAAAAGCCGTACAAATGCTCTTGGGAAGGATGCGAGTGGCGCTTTGCTCGGAGCGACGAGCTGACCCGGCATTACCGCAAACATACCGGAGCAAAACCATTTAAATGCCGCCATTGTGAACGATGTTTTAGCCGATCCGATCACCTGGCGCTACACATGAAACGACATGCCTAAGGGTGACCTTTTTAAAGACCTTCATTTAAAGGGCGACCATGTTAAATAAAAGGCGGCCTTGTTAAATTAGCCATCTGTAACCAAAAAAGAAATTTTTCCGATTGTAAACAACAATATAATAGAGACGCCTGTGTTATTAAATAGGGCGACCACGTTAAACATGATAATTTTCATAGATTTTAGCTCGCCTCATATTCTTTTAGATTTCAATGGTAAATTATTATTAATAAAAATGCTGTTTGTTTCAAATATTCCTTAATATTACCAATATTTCGCTTATTTCATTGTACGCGACTGTTTTAATAAGGTATAAATTTTATTTAAAGGGTGGCCAAGTTAAGTGACAGTCTTTAAAAGGTCAGATGGGTAAAAGGTGGTTTAAAACCACCTTCACTGCCAGTTACCGCTAATAGAGTGTACATATACAAAAAGTAAGATAGGAAATACTTGTAATGTAATAGTATGCATAGTGCGCCAGAAGAGAAACGGCAATGGAAGTATTAACTTTTTATATATTTTTCTGATGGAGCAAAATGTTTAGGATTAGTTTATTTTTAGGATATAAGGAGATGAATATTTTCTGGCACACTATGTATAATGTTTTTGTCTTTTAGTAACAGGTGTAACTGTAGGACAGATAATATGTTAGGTAAAATGTAGCAGAGCTAAAGAATGTTTTCTCTAAATATCTGGACTGTTAGTACAATTATATCGAATCAAATTTGGTCAGTAATAGGGTATTTAAAAAAAATATTTATTAAAAAACGACAACTAGATGGTTAGAGAAGGTATTGTTGAGGTAGTATAGCTCCAAAATGATGTTCAAACCTGTGATTTAAACCTGTAGATGAACAAGAGGTTTGCGAAAGGAAAACTTTGTATCAAGCGCCTTTCTTAATACAACGTGAGAGCGTCTTTGTTATTAAAGAGAGTAAGCTTTGTCAAGAAAAAAAATGAGCAACCGTTTCCTAAACTTGAAAGTTTTATAAGATTATTAAATTTTTATCTAAAAACTTAAGGCAAACTTTTTGTTGAACTACAAGCTCGTCGAATCGAGTAGTGACGATTCGAATGTAGCGAAAACACGCAAAACAAATACACTTACAGGGCTTTTTGTTAAGGAATTTTACGTGTTTTTAATTTTAAGTATAGTAATACATATTCTGTCGTAATTGTGTCGTACCATACCGTGCGACTGCCATCTTTGTTTTATTTTTGATCGGGTTTTGTGCAAGCGTGAGAAGAATGAAACTCTATGTGTGTTTCTTGTAAAGTACATATTTATTGATTGTTTATAGTAATATTTATTCTTGACAGTCCTTTAATATAAAAAAATTATCGAGAGACTGTTATAAATTGACCGCAAGCGGGCGTTTATTGCAATATATGAACATAAAATTTGTTAATATATATCCTTAAAACGCTTTATTTATTCTTAAACTACTGATGCAACATGAAACTATAACCAAGAAACTTTTAATAAATAATCTTGGTTATAAAATAAAATCGTATTGTTAGCATGAGGGCGACCTTGTTAATAAAAGGGCGGCCTTGTTAAAATAAGGGCGACCTCGTGGAAATAAGCATTTCACCTAAACAAAAAAGCGGTACAGCTGTAATGCTTCAAACCAGTGTTTAGGGGTTAAAAATGTGTTTTGGAATGTGCAATACAACTGTTTTAAATAAAATTGAAAGAAAGTTGTTCCATAGATAGTTAAAAAAAAATGCGTAGGGAATTAAACTCCAAAATTATCCTAACAAACTAGAAAATATCTGTTAAATAATTTTTAGACAATGTTTAAAGAAAAGTAGGAAAAGTTATATAAGATCAAATCTGACGTAGAACTTGTTGGTAGTAAAAGAAATAATACATAGTTTGTAATATAGCACAAAATTTTTAGTTTAAATCTTCCAGATCTATATTTATTTTCTAGTTACCCAACAATATTGTTATAAATTTATTTATTTATGTGAGCGTTTTTTTTTTATTTTCAGAGGTTTTTTGCTTTATTTACAGATTGAAAGTTGACAATTATGTATGATTTTATGTTTATTAAGTTTAATTTTTATTTTAAGTCGCTACTTAAGGTGCTTAAATATATAAACAAAATTGCTTGTTAGCGTAAGTGTTTTGTTGAAAGAGTTAAAGTTAAATTTATAATTTCGTTATATTTTGAATGAGTTTATCAACTATACATAGTTTAATTTGTTATTAAAATATAGTTCTTTTATAAAACAGGAAATATTAAAAAAATTTTTAACTGTCAGAGAAGAAGTGACAAAATAAACTTGTAGAAAAGAAATGAACAATATATATATATATATATATATATATATATATATATATATATATACATATATATATATATATATATATATATATATATATATATATATATATATATTGTTCATTTTAGTTTTGCTCAAATTCGATTAGAATTCAGAAATTAATTATGTAAAAAATGCTCCCATATTTCAACTTAATTATTATATTACGCATTTTGATCACTTGGTTCATTCATATTTATATCGTAATAGATGATTTGTTAAAATGGGACGGCTTGTATATTAGTAGGGGAGATAGGAGGCTTCCGATGAGGTTTTCGAGTCAAAATAAAATGAATTAAGATAAATGAAGTACTATGAGATAGATCATTTTTAGCGAAAAGATGGACGATCCATTATCTATCAGTTTGAAAATAGAGCAAAACTTATCCGATAAACTCAAGAAGTAAACATATTACTACCAAACAACAATACAATTATTAAGATATGGAGAAATATCGATGAAAATTACTCTGACTGTGAATCTCTTTCTTTTTTCCGATAATCAACTGCTTCAAAGAATATCAAAATTACGTGCTGTAGCTAGCAGTGGAATACCTTAAGACACTGCTGCACCTCAAGACGAATGACAGTTTTTTCTCGGACCATTTTTTACTGAAATAAAGCGAATTACCGACAAGAATTTAGAATTGGCTTTTCCCTCATTAAATGATGAGAAATATACCCCCTGAAAAAAACGTAATATAAGAGGAGTCGGGTTTACCCTAACTTTCGGAGGTCACCCTTGCTCCAATCCATATTTTTAATTCAATATCAAATAACGAAAATGCAATAAATGTCTCTTTTTGTAACAAGGCTCATTATGCTTCTTATAAAGGAAAATGTTTACCTGTGAATTCCACTTCTCACCTAAAAGAGAAAGTTATGTGACGGAATTTTTCTTTTTTCTATATATGTTATCTTTTTTCTTTTTTTTTTTTTGAGATTATGTGGGAAGTCAGATTTACCCGAGGGTTCGATTAACCCCGGCCTCCCCTACATTCTATGGCAAACTCCAAACAATTATTAATCGGCCGTATGTCAATAATGGTTTAATTTTCTATACACTTCAAAAATTCATAAATATTCAGAGGATTCCATTTAAAAAAAAAATATCGATGACGCTCCCGTGTTAAAGCATTTTTCCAAAAATTTATTATCTGAGTTTGAAACGAATTTGTACAAATATATGCGTGTACATGAAATTTATTGTTTTATAAAAGAACTATTTTAGAATGGTAGAAGGTGTGATAAAAGAAAAAAGGCAAATCAAAGATGGCGGTCGTATAAGAGTCTTAATCTAAGTAGTTTTAGGAATTCTAGAGTTAGTCTTAGTATGTACAACTGTGTCAAAGTATTAACTAATGAAGACTGTGCAGTGGCGCGCAACCGCCTAGGATATTTTAGGCTAAATATCATTTTTTTTATTATGAAATATTTCGTTGAAAGGGAAAAATGGCTTTTACTTATTTTGTTTATTTTTACGGTGGCATATTAGAAGAATTTGCATCGTTCAGTCTTTGAACTTTAACATTAATTATATGTGGATATTAACTTTTACTCCAGTTTGTCAAAAAAAAAGGCGAAAAAATGTATTACAGATATTTGAAGGTTTTAAATCATAAGGGGGGACTAGTAAATGATAAATACGTAAAGAGGTACTGTCAGATCGGTTCTGTTTTTTGTATAAACAATGTCGAAAATCGGAAAATTTGATTTTCTGCCCGCAGAATTTTCCGTAGATATGTTAGAGAAAAGTTATATGGGTGAAAGTTGTGAGAATTGAAAAGACTTTCAATTTCATGTTTTATACGTTAAAATCGATAAACAATTTATCAAGATAATGGCGAAAAAGCCCCTTTTTTGCATTATCTTATAGATATTAACGACTTTTACAATAATGGTCGAAAATGACATATAATACTTTGATGTTGATGGTATTATAAGCCTTTATAGGTGTGCGAAAGTTCAGCCAGATCGATGTAATAATGTGAGTTTATGACAATTCTTTATTAAAGTTTAAACAATTGTTGCTCCGAATATAATACTTATAGAAACATTTTTAACGAGAAAAGGGATTCTTGAAAGGTCAAACTGTAAGGAAATTTAAAAAAGTAATATATTTATTCCAAAATTGTTGTTGAAAAAGTGGATTTAAGAAGAGGTGTCTTTTGTTGCTTATAAACAATTAGAATAACTTTATTATTTTTCGTGGTATAGATTTGTTATTAGATGGATTGTAAAGATGATTAAAAACCCCGGATTTAAGAAAAAAAATCTCTTGTTAAACTGAAATATTTTGATATATATATATATATATATATATATATATATATATATATATATATATATATATATATATATATAAATTTCTGATATCATAATATAAGCCTCGCGAAAACGAAGCTCAGAGCTGCTCTCCCCACCACCAACTACAGCTCATTTATGCAAGTACCTTCACATTAAAGGGCTATCATTTCATGCACAATACATACATATTATACTTATTCAGGCCCTCGTTTAAAATCTGTGAAAGTTTCAACTCTTAATATATATAAACATTAGAGATATGATTTTTAAAAAATATCTATATTGGCTCCAATTGATCGTAGAACAGTTTTTTTTTCGAAATCCGGGTTTTTCAATCACCTTTATAGTCCATCTAATAACAAGTCTGTACTATAAAAAATAACAAAGTTATTATAATTGTTTATAAGCAAAAAACACCTCTTCTTTAATCCAATTTTTTAACAAAAATTTTGAAACTTTTCTTGTAGTCTTACCTTACAAGAATCCATTTCACTCTTAAAAATGTATCTAGAACCATTATCTTCTGAGCAACAGTTGTTTAAACTTTTGGTGTTTTTAATAAACAATGGATATTATTCATAAATTATTCAATCGATCTGGAGGAACTTTCGCATACTTATAATGACCCATAATGGCCTCATTATCAAGGTGTTATATGTCCTTTCAGCCATTTTTGTAAAGGTTATTAATATTTATAAAATAGTGGAAAAAAGGGAGTTTTTCGTCATTATATCGATAAATTATTTATTGATTTTGACGTATAAAACATAAAATTAAAATTCTTTTCAATACCTACCACTTTCACTAATACAACTTTTCTCTAAAATGTCATCGGACCCCCCCCCCCAATAATTCAAAACCTTCAGATATCTAATATATTTTTTTGGTTACACAGACTCAATTATTTGGAATGTTACATTTCTAACTCTAAATGATTTTTCTTTCAAAATTCATAACGTTTTAGTAGGTTATCTGATTCCGTTGTCAAAAAAATAAATTTAAGAACGATGTAAAATTACCAAAGAATCATTAAAATTAGTGAAATTAGATAAAATTAAAAGTGTTATTTTAGGACAATGCTCTTTTCTGATTATCTCTCTAAATTCTAACAAATATTTACAAAATTAAAACTAAAATAAAAATTCTTGCCACCAAAAATAAATAATTGCCAAAAATGTAAGTTTTCGATTAATTTAAAAGCTAGTTTGAAAAAAGTATTAAAAACTAGATAATTATATTTTTATGAAAGTGACCTTGGAAAAATCAAGAAAATCTCAAAATGCAACGACTTAGCCCTGTACAGCTAATTTTTCTATTGTACGCATTGCATTTAGCGTTTTGTAAAATTCTCCCTTTTTTGGAGTTTTTATCTCTTTGCATGTTACCCCGTAAGTTATCCAGTTTTTTATAAATCGAATTGCCCGATTTTCACATAAACCGGGTTCTTGTAGATTCGCTAACAAAAACTGTTCATATAATTTGAAATAAGGTAAATTAATGTTTTTTGGATTTGATTTAGGGTAATAGACATTTTACTTAGGATAGCATAATTTGGATTAGGTAAATATTTAATATGTTAACAGAAACTAACACAATATAGGTAAAATTGATTTTCCACACAACAATTAAAATGAATTACCATGGAGTAAACCCTTGAGTCCCTTTATTTATTATATATATATATATATATATATATATATATATATATATATATATATATATTCTGTATTTTTTTATGTCTAGGATTTTTATCCAATAAAAAAACAGTTTGACGTTACGCCCTCTATTTAAGGCATTTTCAAAAATTTTTTGTTTTTTTTATTCATTTACCATCCTAAAAAATATTTTTTATAAAATTACAAAAATTCATGTCATGAACATGTCGACAATTTAAAAAACGAACAACACTTTAAAACACTTCAAATTTTCAAAATATATTTAATTTTACCAGTATGCAACCTGAACATTTAGTTTATTAATAAATAATGGAGTGCGACTTTTACGTCGTTTATTCAGGTACTGAGCATACATGGAATGCAAATTTATTTTATTTTTTATATTATACAATGCACCAAAAAAAAAAGAAAAACGCATACATTTAATTTTATATTTAAGAGGATATTCAATTTTTGATGTTTATTAACAGGATCGAAATATTTAATATTTTTGTTTAAATTAGGCTGGTGTAGATGAGGCTCAAATTTCCTAAACCCGTTCTGTCGTTAACAGAAAAAATAAATAAAAACACTGTTAACCACAAAACTGATATAGGAAATATAAGCCACACCTACACCAGCCTAATTTAAACAAAAATATTAAGTATTCGATCTTGTTAATAAACATCAAAAATTGAATATCCTCTTAAATATTAAATTAAATGTATACGTTTTTTCATTTTTTTTGGTGCATTGTAAAATATAAAAAATAAAATAAATTCGCATTTTATGTATCCTCAGTACCTAAAGAGACTCCGGAAAAGTCGCACTCCATTATAAATTAATAAACAAAATGTTCAGGGTGCGTACTGGTAAAATTAAATATATTTTAAAAGTTTGAATAGTGTTTTAAAGTGTTGTTTGTTTTTTTTTTTTAAATTCCAGACATGTTCTTATATGAATTTTTTTAATTATATAAAAAATATTTTTTGGGATGGTAAATGAATAAAAAAACAAAAAATTTTTGAAAATGTCTTAAATAGAGGGCGAGACGTCAAATCATTGAGATTTTTTTGTTGGATAAAGAACCTAAACCCAAGAAAAGACGAAATAAAAAAAGTATATAATCTATGAGTCAAGAATCTGGAAAATATAATATATATATATATATATATATATATATATATATATATATATATATATATATATGGCTTATTCTGAATTTCCAATTCGAACTTTCAGTGCACATGTCAAGTTTCAAAGATAAGTTACTGTATTATTACAAAAGGTCCTCAAACCAAATTTGGCCCTTTGTAGTACCCAGAAAGCTAAGATATGCCCATTTCAAATCCCAAAATGCTGACTCGTCAAATCCAGGGTTTTAGTTCTATATGAATTCTGACAAAAGTATTTTCTACGACTTAAAAGGACCTTTCCAACCTGTTTCTTATATAATTTTAATTCCCATGGGTTTTTTACAGCACCTTTCATGCAGTACTGTTTCTGCGAATTTTTATGATTTTTGAGTAAGTTTAAACCCTCATAGTTCTAATTGTTATTTTGAAAATTCAGATTATCTAAAAAATCCCAGAGATATTAGCTTTTAAATAGAGGTGTGTTTTTTGGTTTACAACCTGACTTATTTTCAGAAGGCTAATGCAAATAAAATCTTGTTATTTTAGAGACCCAAACTCTTACCTAAGTACATAAGAAATACTGAAGAAAATTTTAGCTCCAGTATTTGAGCTTCTTTTTGACTTGAAAATATCGATTTTTTCCCATTTTAATAATCTTTTTTGAATTTTTCTTAGATTACTCTTTTTTACTTCAAATGCTCACCAAATCTAGAGTTTTGTCTCGATTTCAATTCTAAATGAGCTTTTTCTTCGTAATAAAAAATCCTTTCCATCCAATCGATGTGATTAATACTTTTAATTAGTATCAACTGTTTTACAATATAATTTGTGCAGGGCTGTTCGTGCTAACTTTGAACGATGCTTTAAACTTTAAGGCTATTTTTGGGAAACCAAGAAAATGTTTTTTCATAATTCAAATAGAACTAAAACTCTAGATTTGGCGACCATTTGAAAAAAAAAAGAACGTATTTTGGGAATTCAAATAGGCATAGTTCAGCTTATTGGACACTTCAAGGGCTCAAATTCGGATTGTTTCTTTATGTATGTTATATGTATATATATATATATATATATATATATATATATATATATATATATAGGGTTAAAATTTGAGTTAATACTTTGTTTGGCTTAAAAAAATAAAATAATACCTAAAAATACTAAAAAATAAATTAATGCCGGATTCTTCATTCTTACACTAAAATCTTCTTACCAACAAATAAACTAAGCGAAGTGAGCATAAATCAAAAATTAGGAAATTGCTTGGGTTAGGCAATCGCAAATTTGAGCTGGGTAACGCTGTTTGTTCAGAGCAAGGTCAAGAACAATGAAAGAAACAGAACCTGCCAAAAACATCTACTAATCTTCCCAAAGACTAAACATTCGTTTCTCGTGTGAAAATTGGGTAACTCGCGGAGTAATATCTTCCGAAGCTACCCGAAACTAATCGGGTATCCTTCCCGATGCATTCCTAACATGCATTCTATTCTTCTTCCGGATGAATGTAACATAAAAACATGTGTACAATATTGCATATGTTAAGCCAAAAGCCATATTGTTGTAACTTAGATGTAATAAGTAAAATTATAAGTAAATTTTATGTAATAAGTGATATGTAAGTGTAAAAAGCATTTTTGTACAGCCAACTGCATGCTTTCCGTTGAATATTTGCTAAGGATTTTTTAGACTAGGTAGGTAGATAATTATAAAGAGGTGTTTTTGACATTTTTGACAGTTTTTGAGCAGCAAGACTTTCTGATGTAATGGTCGTCGTAATATCGAAACGTTTGCAACTTGTATATTGAATATTCAAGTTAGTATTTTAGTAATTTTTAGTTGAAAGAAACATATTATTGCTTTAAACGTAACACAAAGAAAAATCAAAGTAATTATGAGTGTGAATGGCACAACTAGCGACAACAAACGAACAAACTGGAGACTACGCGAGATGCCGCCGGATACACAGAGTCTGCTCTGGTTTCCTGCTGGGCGTGTTGCCAACCTTGCGCATTTTTAGTAATAAATTTTTCACACTATTTCGGTACTAATAAAATTTGTTAAAATATGAATAGAAAATTCAACTCTTCATTAAAATTAAAGAAAACTGTTAAAAATGTAGAAATACGATCTAGATGTGAAAATAAATGTATGAATGTTAACTGGATGTTTAATAAATATTTGTTCTTCCGCATTTCTTGATAGATATAATAAGTGTAAAAAAGTATGATATACTACCTATGTCAGAGTAATATATTGAGATAATTTTTAACCATTTTATACTTGCTGAGATTTTGTAATTCGATATTGATGTTTTTTATTCTTCAAATTTAAGTTTTCTCAGTGACATTTTATTTCACTTATTCTGCAGTGTATATTTTTTCTGGTAATATTTTAAAATTGCATATAAAGATATTTCAGTAATTATTAAATATGCTTTACGACGCCAAAATTAAGAATTTGTTAAGAATACATGTATTTTGGGGTATAGATTGTGACATGGAGCCGAAATTTCTAGGAAACGTGAATTTTTTCAGACATACCTTCTTAAATATATCTACTTTAGCTGCTTTACGCCTTATTTGCCACTTTTTATTCCAACTACGTACATTATTTACATTAAATTTATTTATCAACGGAATCTCCATTGGTAAAGTTTATAACAACAATTTACTGTAATTTAAATATAACAATTTAAACCATAACATTGAACAACACAACCAGTATGGTACATGACAGTTACATAAAATATTTATTATCTGATTATTCGTTTAAGATCAATTCAAAATTTTGACATAGAAACATGAACACCAATTATGAAATATTATCACAGGGTGCGCCATCTTTTATGTCGGTATGTAAACATTGAATAACTGAAAAAAAAAACTGATTTCTATATATGAGGTATTTTTATTAAGTTTGGTTCTTTACAATTGATTGGGACTAGTTTTTGAATACTACTTCGATCAAGTGGCCACTTTTATTGGCCAAAGCAAAATGTGACCTTTTTGCTGCGTTTTCCATTACCTTTTCGAGGATCCGGAAGGTATAGCAGTGATTTCGGCACGAATGTTTGCCTTGAGGTCTTCAATGGTCGGAGGCTTGCTGGCGTACGCTTTGCTTTTTAAACAACCCCACAAAAAGAAGTCCGGAGCGGTCAAATCTGGAGATATGAGTGGCCAGTCAATGTCGCCTCTTTTTGACATCAGACGTCCAGGGAATTTCCGTTGCAGACACTGGATTCTTTGATTTGCAGTGTGGCATGGCGCACCGTCGTGTTGAAACCAGTAACCATCAAGACCTTTTTCACGCATTTGTGGGCAGACATGAGCCAACATCCACCGATATCGATTTCCATCGACTTTTTCGTCTTCTTGGAAAAAAATGTCCCAGGTTTTGACGCCGGCCCAAATAGTCACTTTTCAGTCATGCAATGGCGTATCGTGGATCTCGTGTGAATTCTCCGTCCTCCAAATGCGGCAATTTTGCTTATAAACGCCGCTAAAGAGTGTGAAATAGGCCTCGTCGGTCATCAAAATTTGCTTCCAAAAATCAGGTTCAGTGTCAAACATTTGAGCGACTATTTGGCCGTATTTCAAGCGACGTGGGCATTCTGTCGGCAATATTCTTTGTGTTAACTGCACTTTATATGGAAACAAATGCAAATAATCCTTCAAAATACGCCGCAAAGTGGTTTCACTGACGCCAAAATGCTGAGTGCGGTGACGATAGGATACTTTTAGGTTTTGGGCAACGCTCTCTCTGACCGCTTCAACCAGTTCATTGGAACGTCTTGGTCGTTGATGAACAGTATGTTGACGATCTTCCACTGTCCCGTACTCAACAAAATTCGCAACCAAATGACGGATAGTGTTGTCAGACGGTGCCTGTTGGTCACGATATTTTCGACGATATGCACGTTGAGTTAACACAACTAAACGACTATTTTCAATGTACATTGTCACCATTTCGGCGCGTTGTTTCGGTGTAAAGAGATTCATGGTTCAACTTGTACTGAATTAACATTTCAAAAACACGTATAACCAAATCAATCGGTTGGTAAATGTCAAATTCATTCAATACCGACATAAAAGATGGCGCACCCTGTATTTTTGTTAAAAATGCGTTGTATTCTCTTTAGAAGGAGCATTTATACCGTAGTTAAAGTCGTAGAAGGATACCCAGTACACGAGTGCGATGATTTTCTTTAAAACTTTGAACCTGTGTTGACTAGAGCTACAGAATTGTATACAACTCTCATTGAGATGAAATTCATTCAATTCGGACCAATATAAAATGTTATCCACATCATTCTAAAGCAAAATGTTATGCAACGATATTTACTTATTTGAAACTCATTCAGTTGTGAACAACTTAACGGATTATCGACATTATTCTGAAACAAAACACAACAATTCTCTAAGGATTTTATTAGTCTAAAAATTTTTAAATATCGTGAGTGAACACGGTAAATTCGGAACGATCAACAAAGCTATCTCCAAAATGTGACCCCTTGTGAGACTCCTGAGTGAACAATAATCTCCCTAGAAACGATTACCATTTGGGATCTTCCAGTAAGAAAACTGCATATCCCCTCCAAAAACGAGACTACCAACATCCCAAGCTACAAGTTTGATCACAAGTAATCCGAAATATATATATATATATATATATATATATATATATATATATATATATATATATTATTCTGTCTGTTGGTGTCCATTTGAGGATTTGCTTGGGAACTCGCCATCATCCATCCTCTATACATATCGGAGTCCGACCAGCTGTTTCCTTTGGACTTCATCTATTATATCTATCTCAGCATTCACCATCTCTATTATTCTTTCATCTCTTATCCTTTCTGTCCTAGTTTTTTTTTGCTGCTTTACGCCACAAGTCCATTTTGAAGGGTAGTAGCAGCCGTTCTAGGTTTGCTGTTAATTGCCATATTTTGCATCCATATAATAGTATATTTTTGAGTATAGAGCTGTTCTTTTCACGAGATACAGAGCTGTTCTTTTCAGGAAACATATATTTTGGCAATAGAACAGTGTTTAAGCATCCTATCACTTTTTGCCTTTCACAATTTTCTCTCGCGAAATTTTTCATAGATATTTATATTCTTCACATGTTACTAATTTTCTATTCTCTAGTAGTAAACTATCTTGTATTTTATCTACCTAGAAAAAATTTTCCTTATGTGTTTTGACTTTAAGTTCCCATTATTTGTATTTTTCGGTCAATTTTTGGAGCCCTTATTTCATATCCTCTTTATTATTTGCTGCAAATACTCGGTCATCTGCTAATTATAACATATCACCCAACCCACGAGCCCTTATTTTTCATCTTTTGAAATCAGATGCTGGATAAATTTTGACAAATATTGGAAATATGCAACATCCCCGTCTTAATTCCTTGATTACTGTGAATTGTGAAAGAGTTGAATTGAATCCTTAAACTTGATTCTTCATAAAAGTTATTCAAAGCTTTGAATATTGTATATTTGAGTATTTCTATTACCAACAGTATTATTTTCTATTTTCCTGCTTCATGCAGAATACATTATCAGTTTAAGACCTACAGGCTCCAAATGCCATTAAACCCATTTATAATGTTCGTAACAGATATGCCTCTATAATTGTTATGATCACTGTTATCAACCCTTTTCTGTATTGGTGATTTATGCTTCTTTCCACTGCTGGCGTACACACAGAGGCTCTTATTATTTTTCTAAGTGATCTGAATAATTGTCCTGTTTCGTATTTTACGAGTTCTTCAGGAGTGCTTTCTGATTCATTAGCGTCCCTAAATCCAAGGTTGATCTACCCATGTAAGCATACCTACATTCCCAGAATAAAAGAGAAGGCAACAAAAGAAAGGCTCAGAGCTCATACACAAGCTTTTAACATTAAAGCCGACACTTCGTTGTGAAATATATGTTCAACTTGTCACACATTGCATAATAAAATCAGACACATCAGATACATTTATCCTTAAAAAGTTTACATTAACATATTCCTTCAAATTCAAATCAGATATTGTTAAATAGACAATGAAAAAACAATCTTCAAACATAGCAAGAGATTCATTTAATCACCCACTTACCACTCAGGGGCGGATTTAGCATATCTCTTTGTGGAGAGGCGATATCACAAGAGTACAGTCTGCCAAACGAAAGCGAGTAGTCGACGGAGGGGGGGGGGGAGGTCATCAGCGATATTTACGTTCCTAATACAGTAAGCAGAGGAAGAATCTATATTTCTGAGTTCCAAGCAAGAGGTGGGCTCGCCCGCCGCTACGCCCTTCTTGGGTCTGCGCGTGTTACCACTTACCTCCTCCCTTGAATACAAAGAATCGATGAAGTAATGGTAATGATCCAGAATCTGCCAGAAAAATTTCGGGTTAATCTTAAGTTTATTCTTAACCGATTGAAAGTATAGTGAGCACTTCTTCTTTTTCAGTCTTCCATATTGAATCAATACCTGTTCTTCTTCACACTATTCGATACCTAAAGCGTTCGATTTTTCTGAGTATTCATATGCTCTATCATCTTACTGGAAATCTGTCTTTTGCTATTCACAGGAACCAGTACTGGGGCACTTTACTGATATAACCATTCCGTTCTTTATTTCCGATTAATATCCGTTCCTTGATGTTCCACCATCTACCTTGCTTTCTTATCGAATAGTTTCACTGGGTATGTGGTGAAACAATGTTTTCTCAGTTATGAATGGGAACCAACCTAAAATGGACCGGTTCCAGCAAATAATGTCGACATCACCTAATCGGATTTTGATCAGCTATTGATTCGCTTATCAGATGTTTGATCAGCTTGTGATGTCGACATTATTTGCTGGAATGGTCCATTTTAGGTTGGTTCCCATCCACAACCGGCCCACTGACTACTGATTTTCATTTCGATGGTCTCTATCATGCGTTTAGTTTTAGATGTTTCTAATCATGTTTTTCTCGCTGTGTTATATTACCGGTCTTATAGCGGTCTTGTATATTTTCAATTTTACTTTGGAGTTAATAAATTTTTTTTTGCACCAAATTGTATCATATAAGAATCTAGTATTCCGGTAGGAATGCAAAGGCTTCGTAATCCGAGAGAATCCCTGTTTCCCTGAAGTGCGATATTTTTCTGTAACTGATTGTTGGAGCTCGATATTAAACCAGAAAAAAAATAATAATAAATTGGATGTTTCTGCGAAATTTCTTTTACACTTTGACAATCAACGCCCTAAAATATACAGTGCCTTCATTTCAAAACGAACCATCCTTAATAACTTTGTTAAATAGAAAAATTTTAAAAAAAAGAAAAAACACGTCAATTTAGATATACAGGGGGAAGTTTAATTTTGCATTTGTTAAAAGTCTGTCAATCACCTCCTCACCTCCAGCTAACCTCACTTTGATATGTCAAATGGGAACCCCCACCTTGTGACACATCATAGCATAAAATTGTCTATCCAACCGTATAAAAAAAATTAAATCGGTAGACGTACAAGCGAACAGTGTGCAAAAATGTCTTGTAATAATGCATAATATATCGGCCTCGAACTTTGGTATTTCAAATGATTACCCTACAGTGTGATACATCATTTTAAAGGACGTACGATCTGCTATCCAATGATGTCAAAAAAAATTAAGTTAATAGACATTATAGGCAATTAGGATGCAAAAATGTGTGTTAAATATAAGCAGTTTATTCAGTTTTATTCAGTTGAAGAAAATTATTTTATTAAATGGTCAAAATGTGCGCCGTTATTAGCGAGACAATAAAAAAGCCTATTTTGAAATTCCCCACGAACATTGGCAAGGGTTTCTCTGCTAATTCCTCTACATTCCCGAACAATTCGATCTTTTAAATCGTCAATATTTTCAGGTGGGGTTTTATAAACCTTGCTTTTTAAATACCCCCAAAGAAAAAAGTCTAGAGGGGTTAGGTCTGGAGACCGTGCTGACCATTCAATTGCACCACGTCTGCCAATCCACGTCCCTGGAAAATGTTCATCAAGCCACTCTCGAATTGCCAAAGCGTAGTGCGGGGGAGCTCCATCTTGCTGGAAATGCAAATTATTTTCATTTAGTACCATAACAGCATTTTCATCCACTTGATTTTCTAAAGATTGCACAATGGCAGGGTATATTGTGTTTTCTAAAAGGTTTAAATAAATTTGCCCAGTTAAATTATCTTCCAAAAAAAATGGCCCGATGATATCATTGCCATAAATTCCTGCCCACACGTTAATTTTTTCGGGATATTGAGTATGCCCTTCTCGGAAAAGGTGCGGATTTTCATTATCCCAGTATTTGCAGTTATGTCTGTTAACCAGTCTATTTAGAAAAAAAGTTGATTCATCACTAAAGCAGATATTCTTAGGTAAATGGGGGTCCTCGTCAATTCGTTGGCACATTAATTCGCAAAATTGAATTCTCCTATCAAAATCGTCTTCTCCGAGTTCTTGAAGAATTTGAATTTTGTAGGGAAAAAACTTATTTTGTTTTAAAACTTTATGCACAGAGCCAGCAGAAATGTTGGTTAAATCTGCAACCTTTGAGATGGATAAAGTTGGATCTATTGCAAACTGTCCTAGTACCTCGATTTGGCATGCTTCATCTACAACCCTTTTCTCAATAGATTTTTTATTACAAACGGATCCCGTTTCTTCAAACTTTCGTACCAATTCGAGTACATATTTATGGCCCACGTTTTTGTCTTGATGCCTCTCGTTAAATGCTCTGGCGGTTCTACGAGCGCACCGATCTTCAGCTCCATAGAGAAAAATTATTTCTATTCTTTCGGCTAGCGTATACACCATTTATATTCACGTTTCAACTAGGCGTCACAATGACAATTTTAACAATAATAAACAACTGGTGTTTAAAGATCTTAAAAATTTTATTTATTGCAGTGATTTCTTGTACCTATCAGGTACCGCAAAAAATATCATTGAAATAAATACACTAGATTGATTAGACTGCAATGAATTTTGCGATGAATTTTAAAACAGGCTTAGTTTTTTTCTCGCAAATATTTTAACTGTTTATTATTTTAAAAAAATATTTATTTTAAATTTAAAATAATATTTTACTCTATGAAGTAGCCATTTGACATAATAAAGTTTAATGTGATAAGGTGTCTATTATTACCACACATCTTTTCTTACTATTCGCTTGTACATCAACAGATTTTGTTTTTTTTTTATTGGCTAAATAGGAGATAGTATGCCCTTTAAAATATATCACACTATAGGGTAATCATTTGACATACTAAAGTTCGAGGCCGATATATTATGCATTATTACAAGACATTTTTGCACACTGTTCGCTTGTACGTCAACCGATTTAATTTTTTTTTTATACGGTTGGATAGACAATTTTATGCTGCTTACAATGATGTGTCACAAGGTGGGGGTTCCCATTTGACATATCAAAGTGAGGTTAGCTGGAGGTGAGGAGGTGATTGACAGACTTTTAACAAATGCAAAATTAAACTTCCCCCTGTATATCTAAATTAACGTGTTTTTTCTTTTTTTTAAATTTTTCTATTTAACAAAGTTATTAAGGATGGTTCGTTTTGAAATGAAGGCACTGTATGTATTCGGAATAAATATTTATTTTGGCGTAGTATAACGGGGTAAATACCAAGATATTTTATCTATAAAAGTTATACTCGGTGTTTGACAGAAGCGTGACAATTTAAATTTAATATTGCTTTGTATTTACCCGGGATTTGTTGAAGTTTATTTTAAAATTTTTTTGAGATTGTTTTAGTCACATTGTACTTAAACGTATTTTAAAAACATCTGCATACGACTGTTTACAAAAAATATACTAATAACATTTAACCTTAAAAAAGGCCAATAATTACGGAAAAAGAACGATAGCTTTGCGCAACACTCAATGTACTAAAAAAATATAAGATTAAATAAATAGATCAACAAATTCCGAGAAAAAATACCATCTGATATTTAACAAAATTAAGTTTTCTTTATGAACACTCTCCATATTAACTTGATTCAATTTGTAATGCAAACACAATACAGACCCTAAAACATATTTAAACCAAGATTGAATGTTTACTTAAAAAAAAAATGAACAACAAATTTAATGAAACGATAAAAATTTATTATTCGGGCATGTCACTGAGAAAACTTCGCTTTCTCTCTCTCTCTTTGTCTCCTGTATGTAATAGATATCCTTATCTGTCGCTTATAACCCTTTACGCTATCTATAATGCTACTTATGACTGGTGATGATTTGTCTATGCTCTTCCAATTCCGATTTGAAACAATAAAATATTTTTCAGGAATTGAGTATATTTTTGTAACAGGTTCGTAATATTGATTTGAAATAGGATTTGTTAAAGGAAAGTATATTTTTTAAAACGTAAAACGACAACAATTGAAAAGATTTAAGTATTCTGGATTTTCGGGAAATATATATGTGCGTCGACGATGAGACGAAGTAAATTTATAGCTTATAGGTAATCTATATTCACTACAATTTATATAAGATGCATATATATATATATATATATATATATATATATATATATATATATATATATATATATATATATTTCATTCATTCATTCATTCATATCAGCCCGTTTTCATCCACTCCTGAATGTAGGCCTCTTCCATATTTTTCCATTTCTGTCGGTCCGTAGCGATCCCCATCCAATTTTTTCCGGCAATTTTCTGGATGTCGTCACGCCATCTCTTTTGGGGCCTGCCAACACTTCTCTTGTTCTCTCTTGGCCGCCATGCTGTTATCTTGTATGTCCATCTGTCTATGTCATGTCTTGCGATATGTCCAGCCCATCTCCATTTTAGCTGCGCTACTCGTTTGCTCACATCTGTTATTTTCGTTCTTCTTCTGATTTCTTCATTTGGAACTCTATCTCGTAAACTAATTCCCAGCATAGCCCTTTCCATTGCTCGTTGTGTAACACGAAGCTTATTAACGGCTTTACATGTTAGGGAGGTTGTTTCAATACCATAAGTAAGAACTGGCAGGATGCACGACTCGTAGACTTTTCTTTTCAGACTTATGGGGGTATTACTGGATTTAAGAATGAATCCGAGTTTGCCAAAAGCTGCCCAGCTGAGACTTATTCTTCTAGGAATTTCAGCCGATTGGTTTTCCTTCCCTATTTGTATTTTATGACTAGATATATGTATTCTCTTACATTTTCTATTATTTTATCTTCAACTTTAACTTGTATTTGTTCTAAACTCATTATTTTTGTTTTTGACAAGTTCATTTTGAGTCCTATCCTAGCTGATGCTTGATGAAGTTCTTGTATCATGCATTGGAGTTGTTCTGGTGAATCACTGATTATAACAATATCATCAGCAAATCTTCAGTGGTTTAGTCGTATTCCGTCTATGTTAATTGTCTTGTCATGCCAGTTCAAGCCCTTAAATACATCTTCAAGTCCCAACGTGAACAATTTTGGAGAGATTGTGTCTCCCTGACGTATGCCTCTTTTTATAGGTATCCTCGAGGTTTTTATATCCTCGTCTATATATATATATATATATATATATATATATATATATATATATATATATATATATATATATATACGCGACTTTCACGGATCCCTTCGTGGGAAATGCAGTAGCAGTGGTTATATCTACATTAACCTTATATACGCTATCCGGCAAAACGTCGGTGAAGCTGCATTCAGCGTTGTATACTTCGTTCCAGTCTGTCCTTTGCACAAATAGGTGTATACTCATTTGTGCCCATGTTTTCTTGTCTTTAACTGTCCGAAACCAAGTTGTTTCTGCCAGTCCCATCTGAGATTTGTGCATCTCCTTGGTCTCTTGGTATTTCTGGGATATCACATAGTTGCCGTAGTGGTTCATCTATTGTCCCTTCTTCTTGCTTATATCCCGCCCATTGCCATTTTAGGGATTTTAGTCTTTAAATTACATCAATTACCTGGGTTTTCTATCATATCCAATCTATTGCTTTACAACAGGCATTGATTAAATATAATTTTATAGAGCTTCGTTCAAATTCTAGTTTAATTCTTCTGTTGATTTCCGGAAATAATGCACCCGATTTGTGTATAAGTTAGCCCAGGTATATATAATCATCTATTACTTCCTGTATGGTTTCATTTATCTTTATTTTGACATTGGTAATCAGATCATTACACATTATTTTTGTCTTTGCTAGATTCATTTTTAGACCTACTTTATTACTGGCTGTGTTGAGGTCAATAATTTCCTCTTGGAATTCTTCAGGACTTTCAGCAATCAAAACTATGTTATCAGCGAATATTAAATAGCTTAGGTATTCTCCACTTATACATAGATCTTTGTTATTCCATTATAATTTTCGGAAGAGATTCTATAGGGTTGATCTCAAAAGCTTGGGGGATATTGTGTCTCCTTCTTGGGTAGGAAACTCTAGGGTGTTTTATATGTGGTTACTTTAGCTGTAACTTCCCTAATATATCTACATATGGTCTGAAAACTCCTTGATCAACTAGAGCTTCTATAACTGCTCGAGCCTTCTCGAAGTCTATGAATGCTAACTCTAGTGATAAACTATCTTCTTTTGTGCGACCCATTATTTCTCTTAGTGTTTAAATGTGATCCAATGTATTGAGACCACTTCTAACTAACTACTTGCTCTCGAGGTTGTGCATAATCAAGTGTGCTCTATATTCGGTTAATTATTTTTTGAATATTTTGTATAGTATTGGTAGCAAGCTAATTGGTCTATAATTTCTGATATCTTCTTTGCTACCTTTCTTATGAATGAGGATTATATTGACACTATTGCACTGTTTCGGAATACAAAATGCCTTGCTTTTAAAGAGTCTATCAATATTGTTGTAACGATTGTCCCATTTGTTCTTCCAGCATGTTTTAGAAGTTGGGCTGTAACACCACCATTTCCAGCTGCTTTGATGTTCTTCATACTCTTCAGAGCTTTTTCTACCTCATCCAGGAGAACATCTGGAACGTCTTCTTCAACTGCAGTTACCTCTTCTCCTACTCCTTGTATTTCTGGTACTATGTATAGATCATCATAGAATTTGGTTACTTGTTCTTTTTCTTCATCCCTATTGGTAATTCTTCCATCATCATTCATCAATGATATTATTTGTTTCCTGCCGATTATCAATGTACTTTTGGTCTTTTAAACTCTGATGATCTTCGATTGCCTTTTCTATCAGTCTTTCGATATAAGTTTTTATATCCTCTGCAATCTTTTTTCTTCTTATTTTGAACAGTTCGGTATATTTTGTTATGTGTATATTGGAGTTAACTTTCATTTGTCTGTGGTATTTCAGAAGAGCTTGTTTCATCATCGAAAAGTTTGATATTGTGGTTGCGTTATCCTCCAATTTATATATATATATATATATATATATATATATATATATATATATATATATATATATATATATATAAAATACCGGATGTCTCGGTCTTATTTCAGATGTAATTCGTATATAATAAAAAAGTTTTAATAGTATTTTGTCAATTAATCTTCAAATAACGTGATTTTTCAAACTTATTAATTTTAAATGACTGACTGACTGACTCCGTAGCACTACAACCCAGGGTGAGTCTTGGCTGCCTCGACTATCTGCCTCCACCTGAAACGGTCTTGTGCCAGCTCCCTCCATTCTTGCTGGTCAACTTCAAGGATAGCTAGATCCTTGTGGATATTATCTCTCCATCTAAGCCTAGGTCTTCCCAGTGGTCTTTTTCCTTGTGGTGCTTCCTCCCATACCCGTTTTATTAGTTGATTGTTTTGACTCCTTTGTATATGACCTGCCCATCGTAGTCTTCTGGACTTTATTTCTTGAATGATGTCAGGGCTTTGATGTATTTGCGCAAACTCTATGTTGCTTTTCATTCTGTGACGGCCTGTTTCAAGGTCTCGGTATGGGCCATATATTATGCGCAGGATTTTTCTCTCAAACCTTCTTAGCAGCTCCGTATCGTGGACTGTCAGGGTCCATGTTTCACTGGCGTAGATTGCCATTGGTCGTATTATTGTTCGATAAATTTCGGTTTTTGCCTTTCTAGTGATAAATTTTGACTTCAACAAGGTTTGTATCGCAAATGTACATTTATTTGCTTGTGTGATGCGCTGTTTAACCTCTTCCTGCATATTATTGTTTGCCGTTATTACTGCGCCCAGGTACTTGAAAACTCGCACATGCTCAAAATTATAGTCATCCATGGTGACGTTCTGCCTGATTCTGTCTCGGGTGGGGTTGCGGGAGACGTGCATGCATTTGGTCTTTCCTTCATTTATTCGGAGCCCTATTCTCTGAGCTTCTTTTTCTATCTTTATGAAGTTTTTCTTCACACTGACTGTGCTTTCTCCTATCGCGCCCATATCATCCGCGTAGGCCAAAATAAGTTTAGGGCCACTTGGCCCAAAAACCTCCACGTCAACTGATACTGTTCTTACTGCTTTCTCCGGTGCAAGGTTAAACAGTACTGGCGACAAAGCATCTCCCTGTTTTAATCCTCTGTTGATAGAAAATTATTGGCTACACTCTCCTTCAATTTTGACACAGCTTTTTGCCCCCTCTAGGCACGCTCTACACAGTCTAATCAGCTTGTACGGGATTCCAAATTCTTCCATAGCTTCCCACAAGCTTATCCTAATAACACTGTCATTTGCTTGCTCGAAATCTATGAACAGGGTATGTAAGTAATTTTCAATGAAATATTTTAAATGAAAAAATTATTATGCATATATTTGACAAACGTTTAAATAAATTAATTCATTTTGATTTTTTCTTAGAATCACATTTCGAATCAAAAAACTGAATCATATACAGACTTTTCCGTTCAAAAACATATCACTTCATGCACCCCTACTTTTTTGACTCGCCCTGTATACTCCCAAATGCACTTAAAATGTGTATTTTTGGTAACTATATATTGTAGTGAATATATTGATAAATTTTGCCTATAATCCATAAACGTACTCCATTCAATTTTAGACTAACCCTGTAGAGTGTAAGGAATTATTATAAAAATGTAGCTCTCCAACAAGAACTATATTTAATAAATATGTTTTTATGCCTATTAAATTAAAATTTAATTGCTTTTGATTTAGTTGAACCATTTATTACCCACGGGTGTCTTGAACCCTCCTCATAAGTAATATACTAATTGAATAATATTCTATTAAAACAAACAACTTAAAATCTCACCGATGGATATTTGTGTTTTTTACCTTTCCTGGATATCTTCGCCATGTGCTTTTATGTAGTTACAAATGAAAGAAACTAATTAAAAATTTCCCAAGTAAAGTTTTGTAAAACGAATGAAAAATATACTTTCTGTTTCCAATACTACAGATAAAGACTTTTTAATCAGTATACCATACCTCCATTATTTAAATGTAATGTGTAACTCTACATATAACAAAACAGCATAGAACGAAAAACTTAGGCGGAAAAAATTATGTTTAAATTCACGTATCCCCAAAGCAAAACTAGTTTTTTTTATATATATAGTCCCTAGAACAAAGAAAGGTTATTTAATTTTTAAATGTAAAATATTTAGCTGTATCGAAACGTTTGTATGTAATAATTCTAGATATCAAAAAAAAAAAATGTGACTTTTCACTTATTCATTACGTTATTCAGATCTATAACATTTTATATTATTACACGTCTCATTTTGATGAGTTTAAGTCACCCAACAGCGGTGCAACCACCATTTTATTAACATATTTCAAAATATAATTTTATTTAAAAAAAATATTCTATTTAGTTATATATATATATATATATATATATATATATATATATATATATATATATATATATATATATATTGCTCGCGGAAAATTCCGCACCATTCCTTTGGTTTTTAAATAATGTATTTTGTGGTTTGGTTTGTCATAATGAGAAACCAAAAAATAACTTAAAACATTTGACATTACGCATTTACTTCAATCCGCAAATGTCATTTAAAGTTTTGAAACGTCATAGGAAAAATCTTATTTAATTGCTAAAAAAATTTTAATGTTTTTTTTTCCATTCCTTGGCAAAAAAGTATTTTTTTCAGTGTATATTTTTCTCGAATTTCAGATAAAAATCGATAGCAGGACGTAAAAAAAGAGAATATTTTATTTATTTTTGTATTACAATGTATGTTTTTTTGTTAAAGAAACTGGAGGACATTCTTTACTACGTTCATATTTTCGTATACTAAAAATTTGTATTTGTCAGTCAATGAGCAAAAAAACTGGAAAATACCACTCATTAAAAGTTTTTTTCAGGTTATGTACCTACAATTCCCTTTTTCAATAAAATGTTCCTTAAAATTTCCTCAAATTAGAAAATATTATGCTTATTCCTTAATTTCAAAAAGTCCACAAAAAGGCTTAAAAGACAATTACAGAATTATTCTTTCTACGACATAAAAATGGTCGGTTCATATTTCCAAAAAATATCAACCACTAAAAATGTCCACTATCAACTTACATTAGCAAGTTAAATGATACATTTTTCTTTCATCTGTACATAATCCCAACTAAAATTAACAACTATCAATTGTCAAGTAAGAAGTTTGTCAACTTTTTACTTTTTAAAAAGTTGGTATAATTTATGTCCGCTTTCGAATGTTTTCGACTAGAGAAATATTTTTGAGAAGTACATAACAATATTAAAAATAACATTAAAAGCAAAAAATTCACCTTTTACTTTTAGGTTAGAATATTTATGGACGATTTTGATTGGTCACTTTTAATTTTTACGAATTGTTAAATTTTCAAGTATGAATCACGCATTTTTTTTTTCGTAGTATAAGTGTTAGTTTAATGGAAACTGGAAACTCTTAGTGATAATTAATAATTTTTGGAAGTAGGAAACGACATTAACTGAATAAATATCAATATATATATAATTTCTGTACTTATCATAGAGCTAAGAACAATTAATATTACTTTAATATAGATTGCGGATCCCATAAATGTTTTCTCACGCTTAAAAGAAATAGAGCGTTTTTATGACCTCTGACAAGAGTATCCAATGACATATGGAGTATCGTGATTATCTGCGTTATTAGAAAGAGAGGTCCTGCTCCTCGGAAACGCTCTATCTTTTTTTAAGCATGAGGTAACTTTTTTTTCTAGGATCCGCAGTCTATATTAAAGTAATATTAATTTCTTTTACGTCTATGGTATTTATTTTTTTAACCACTGAAGAAAAAATACAAATTATAATAATTCACTGAGCAGATCCAAGACATTCAAACTTTGTTATTTAAAATGGAATCAATTTTTTCTTAGTCTTATTGATGTTTATCTAAAATTCGAGAAAAATTTACACTGAAAAAACAATAGTACTTTTCCCAGAATACGGGAAAAAATAAAAGTTTAAATTTTTGTAATAAAGTTTATAATTGGACAAATAATACCATTTCCAGAACTTTGAAATTTTTAAATATCATTTGCATATTGATGTAAATGGGATGTTTTAAATATTTTAGATTATTTTTTGGTTTCTAATTATGTAAAAACAAATTACAAGAAATATTTTTTAGAAATTAAAGGAATATAACGTTTTTTCATATGGTGCAGACTATATATATATATATATATATATATATATATATATATATATATATATATATATATATATATATATATGTATATATATATATATATATATATATATATATATAGATCGTAACATATATAGTTTCTAAGATATAGCCGCACCCCATCTTATGTACTACAGTAATGTGGTATTTTTCTACATCGTTTTATTTCAATTTTTAATCTGATCGTTATTTTATCAACTGCTTTTTAGCAATAAAATTAATGAATTCAGATATTCCTCATACTTTAGTTAAGTGTGAATAATAGGCCCATTTTTTAAATTAATTTTATTAAGATTTCATTAGTACGTCACTGAATTTTAATGCATTAAGATGATTAAAAAAAATTGTAGTTTCTTTTTAAATCACGATATTTAGAAATTCAAATAAAAAAAATCGGTCAAATGAGAGTGCGACTTGCGCGCCGAGTGTTCCGTTCTATCCTACATCATTCACTGAATAGAAATATTATTGTATTAAAGTCTTGTTGGTAACCATAGAATAATTTAAATATTATACAATCTACAATTATCATTATACTTTTCCTGCAAATTTGAAGTATACTTCGACTTTTATTTTTTTTCCGAAATTTTTGCCAATTTCGAAAAAAGCATATTTTCAGCAATATCTCTAAAACCATTTAACATAGGCTGATAAAAAAATCGTTTTGTAATCCTCATCATTAGCCCTTTCCAACGATATCCCCCATAACACTCTACACACTAAAATTGTGGTGTACTGAGCTCCCAAAAATATTTCTTAAATTATAACTATTCAAATAAATGTATACGGGATAGAAAACATTATACTGATGCCAAATTTCTACTTTTGTTGTCACTCTCTCTGGAAAAAGAGCTGTGACAACACCTCAATTAAACACATTTATCAAGAGTTTAAATTTTGGAACAACAACAATCACTTTACTTAATACTTAATATTTAAACCTGTGTAAGCGTAACGATGAAAAATGCAACATACTGTATATGTATTTTCAATATTATATGTCAGTGTAAAAATATAATCAGAAAATTTTTTTGTCTAATGTAATTACACCAAAAAAGTATATGTTATTAAAATGGTGGCTGTCCAATACAGTTTAAACTCTCGCAAAAAAAACAAACATAATTTTTAATAAATTAAAAAGTGATAAACTTGAGTAGTTCTTGTAAATATTTATTTAAAAAATATTAAAATCTAAATGTAATTATTCTATATATAAATATTATTGAACGTGATGTGCCAGCGGCGTTCCCGAGAGGTTTTTTTACTCCAGGGACGTGCCGAGGCCGATTCTTTTAACAAATTATATTTAATATATTTCTGTTTTAATGTGAAGTTATACATGGATGTCTTGTCTGGACAAGAGGCGAGATACGTACGCTAGCTTGTAATTTCGCTCAGTGCAAAATAAACGTTCCTGTTAAAATTAGAACTGTGTTTTATTTCTGTTACCCTTGTTTCCTCTTATTATCCACTAGCACCCCCCATTGCGGCTGCACTATGTTTATCAATAGTAAGACATTTAAAGAACTTCTCTGGCGAAAACGATTGCCCAAGGTTTTAAGGTCTCCAGGAATCAACTCAATTGCGGGAACGTCTTGCTTCAAGGTTGGCAGGTAGAGAAAATGGTACTATCTTCATAAACTTCTCTCCATTGTAAATTAAAAATAAATATTGTACAAGAAAATTTAAGCTTGACACACTATCTACCATGACGAATGCAATCATCGAGCTTATACTTACCTGGAGCTGGCCTTAAAGCCCGCGAAACCGTGAGTAGTTTCAAAAAGAGGGGAAACTAAGGAGGTAGATTGCTATCTCTCTCTAACAACACGTGATTGGCTAGGTAAAACCAGCCCCATTCAGGCGCAACCTAAATACAAAATTTAAACTCTATGCACTGAAAGTGCAAGTGATTCAGTCAATACAACGTTCGACTTTGTAATTTGTTTTATTGATAACTTATATTTATTTGCAACTTTTATTTGATCTCTTTCGTTAAGTTGTGTTGTTACCGAACTTTCATTTAACATTTTAGCTGTAACCTGGTCAAACATTAAATATTTAGTCAAAGATTTAAATCATTACTATTTATATCCATTGGCATAACTAGGGAGTTTTTCTAGGGGGGGCAGCCGGTCAGCCAGCGTAAGGTTCACAATTTCGGTAATCCGGTTAGAAGCAGACGCGGTTCACTGGGGCGTGGTGATTGCGCCACACCAAGAGCTTTGAATTTCAGAAAAATAGATTCGTCTGCCTGCTGTATTAGGAATGTGAATGTCGCTGCCCCTCCCCCTCCCCCTCCATCCACAACCTACTTTCGTTTTTCATACTGTACTGTCTGTCAAATGGGGTCGATCTTTTCTTTGCCCTTATGATATTGCCGCCCTCCTCAAAGAGAGATGCTGAATCTGCACTTGATTAGAAATCATTGTAATAATAGAGTTAATTGACTGTCCTCATTCAAAATGGCGCCTTCCTCAACTCAGCAGTAAAGCTGAAAGTCTGGCGATGCAACTAAATTTAAAATAAAACGTGACCGTTGGCTATAAAATAATTGATATTTAAAAAAAAAATTAATAAGGTATCAAAATTTAATATTTATTATACATATTAACAATAGAAAATAAAAAACGTAGTGACAAACTTAGACATTTTTTTGTTAATTTTGTTTCGTTGATTACGTTTTAGTTTTCTACGTTTTTCTCTGAATCGGTGCAAGACTGACTCGGAAGTGATTGTATTTTTCAGTTAGTTAGTTAGTTATTTTAAAGGTTAAAGGCGCGTCAGTAACTCAGACCATTTAGCGCCTTCTGTAGAAATTGTTGGGATCATTTAAACTTTACTATAAAGATCAATATGCCTCAAGAAACACAATAAGCGTTTGGCTTTAGTCAGATCAAAAGACATAACTGTCGCAAAATTATTAGAAGTTAGATATCTCTCTCTAGCATTTCTGTATGAGGGGCAGTCAGAAATTATGTGTTTTATAGATAGAGGGGAAAAACAAGACGGACATTGAGGGGGATCCTCGTTTTTAAGGAGAAAGAAATGAGTCATTCTGCAGTGTCCAATGGCGATTCTCTTCCATATGACATTTTCCCTTCTGGACAGTTGGGGAAAGTGATATATCTCTGAGAAATTTCTTTTGATGTGGAAGAGTTTATTGGGGTTTTCTAGAGATTCCCAGCGAACCTGCACAATGTTGCGAATAATGTTATCGATGTGTCTATTGAATTCTTTGGGGTTGAGTAAAGAGAAGAAAGGGGTGCCTTCAAGGATTGCAGATTTTGCTTGAGTGTCGGCCAATTCATTCCCCTCTATGCCGATATGGCTCGGGGCCCACATGAAAGCTATGTACAGATTACGTTGCGATCCCATTTTAAGGAGGTCGAGAATTTGATTCATGAGAGGGTGGGATGTGTTAATGGCTTGGATCGATCTCAGGCAGCTGAGGGAATCAGAGATGATTAGATGATTGAAGGTGGAGGAGTGCTTAATTATCTCTCTGATGCATTACTTGATGGCAAACAACTCAGCTGAAAAAAATGGATGAAAGGGGATTTAACTTTGTTTTGTTGCATGAAAAGCTGGTTACGGCAGTTGAGCCTACCCCTTGATCCGATTTGGAGCCGTCGGTAAACGATAGTTTGAAAGATTTGAACTTAGAGTTAATTAGGCTAAGGAAGTGTTGATTGATGATGGAAGGTAAAGTATTGTTCTTATCATACTGCAGAAGATCAAAATTGATTTCAAAAGGGGGAGAATCCCAGGGGGAGAAGATCTGAGGGAGGATGGGGGTGGTATTGGGAATGGATATGTTATGGGAGGTTATAAACGCAGAAGCTCTGTCACTGGCACCCAATGTGATATTTGAGACAACCGGAAAATCAGAAGGATTAAGGATTTTATCATAATCCAAAAGGAATGGATGAAAGGATTGTATTTTTCACTATTTCATGCTAAATATAGTGCTTAAGACTGATTTAAGCGTGAGATGGGACTATGAATATTGGCCATAAAGACTACCTCTCGAGAACACCCATGCGGAGGCGGACGATGTGGATGAAGCGGGATACGGTATCGTTCGGGCACATTTGGTTCTATCTGCACTTTTCTGTTTTAACCCGTGTAATTGTTAGGTACTATTAGCGTTTTTGGAAAGCATTGTCTTAAGTTCGCAAATTGTCGGTGCCTATGGAAAGACAATTTTTTTAATATAATTTTTAATCGATTATTAATAATTAACTATTTATTGGAAAGGGATGTTCAAAAATAAAGAACTGTAGCCTCTTTGAAACTCTACTTTATATCTGTTGATATCAACGACTTAGAACTTATATTCTGATTTTTCTATATATCGAGTATTTATAAACAAATCAAGAGCGGCCAATAGTTCCCACTAGAATCTCATATTATCCGGTTGGGTACCACTATTTCGGAAAAAAAAATTCCATTAGTATACAGTAAAATCAGTGTAATAGCCTAATTTTACTGGGCCATTATACAGTTAGTTCTATTGTATATGAAATGTAAATATATTTTTTTATTTTATGAATAAATATATTTACGATTTTTGTAGTTGAAAAAATGTCTAAATAATTGTTTATTATTAAATTGATATTAAATATATATTATATTAACCGAAAAATACCTTTTTCTCAAGAATAAAACAATAAAAACAGTATATTTTGAGTGTCTTAAATAAAAGTTTGCAAAGGTCTTTTTTGCTTAAAATCACCCATAAAATACGACCCAATAGTTTTGCCAAAATGGCATTTTTTAAAATGTTCACGATTATTTATTTACAATAATTTTATTGCCACTCTGGCGACCTACTATAAATATTCTTGTTCAGGGGCTCAAAATACATTAAAAAAACTTAGGTAGGTCCATATAAACTAAAGCGGCAATAAACACCCCTGTGGCATCTAGACTAGATCATCTTGTTCATATCTGAAATAAAATAAACGACCCTTAACATATCTAAGATTCACATGACTAATGTTGTTAACTTTTCTATGATTGGTAAGATAACACTTCTTTACTGTTAATTTGCGACTGTAATGTAAAAAGCAGTCTTGAGTTAATTTTTGGCCTGATTTTTAAGTTTCAATTTTTTCAGCAAAAATGAATGAGTATTTTAATCACATTGTTTTAAAAAGTAATGTGTAATACACCGAAGCGCGACGTTGCTAAATTTACGTTTTCCATAAGTTGAGGAAATTGTGCACAATCTGGCAACACGACGTAACACAAAATCGCAACCCCTTAGAGCTTAAAATAACCTAAAGTACCCATTTAAATCCATATAATTTCAAATTTCACTCTGCCCCGTAGCTGAATCTACTTATAGATGGCCTCTGTATATGAAAAATACGCCGTCGCTTTTTGAACTTCCGATATTCGATGTTTCTACAAAATATCAGAAGTACGGAACGGCTATAAGAGCAGCTGGCCAGCAGCAGTATCATCAATATTGGTTTAGCACGAGTAGTGGTCAGTATTAGATGGAGAAGCGAAGTGCGCGAACAAGCCAACAGTAAGAGCCTTGTATTAGTGTTATCTTTCTGTTGAACAGTTGATTGATGATTGCAAAGGTAGTATCACATCTCTGAACCGACATACGCGACAGTACAAAAAAAATGTCTAAAGTACAGAAACGTGGCTGTGTTAACCCCGCGGATAGTTTTTGCTACATATGTGGTCAGTTTACATCTAAATCGCAGCAAAAGACAATTAACAAAATGACCAAAGTAGCTTATCATAAGTATTTTGGATGTCTTGTTGGCGATCAAGATCGAGACTGGGCTTCTCACATATGTTGCCAAACCTGTGCAACAAATCTAAGTAACTGGTTAAATGCTGTTCTATGATTTTTGCAGTTCCAATGATTTGGCGAGAACCAACAAATCATTTTAACGACTGTTACTTTTGCATGGCGAAAAGTAGTTTTTCAAGAAAGAGCAAACAATATTGAATATCCTGATATTCCCGCAGCAATTAAACCAGTTCTTCATGGAGAAAGTTGATCAGTTCCAGCGCCCCCGACAAAATGGAAGGAAAATTTAGAAATGTATGATGATAAGGCACAACCCGACAATGTATCAGAAAAGGACGATTCCTATTTTACCAAAAGCGAAGGAAAACACTCGATTTAATCGAACAACCTGAATTAAATGATCTGGTTCGGAACCTCCACTTGTCCAAAGAGCATGCTGAAGTATTAGGGTCTAGATTACGAAAATGGGATTTACTAGCCACTAGAACACAAGTTACAATATTTCTTACATAAATAATGTTAGTCGGAAAAGAACATGGCACTGTACGGTAAGGGTATGAAAATAATTATCACATGAGTTGTTCAGAAGATTATCCTTACCCGAGATCGCAAATCCATCTAACCAGAAGCTATCCTCGTTTTTTATTCTACAAGATAAAATGTATGTTTGAAGGTTGTAGACAATGTTGAAGATTAACTAAAATGTAGTTGTCGGACTTGCATTGTTTTTATTTTTATAAACGTCGTAAAAAATAAATAAAAATAAAGACAATGCAAGACCGACAACCACATTTTAGTCAATAAAATGTGTATTTGTGTAAATCCAAATAGTGTTATCGAAAAATTAGGATTTGCACCTTACCGGATGAATGGCGCTTAGTTATAGATTCTTCTAAAATATGTTTAACAGCAGTTCTGCTCCATAATGGCAACAAAAGATCCTCTATTCCTCTTGCACATGGAGTTGACATGAAAGTATGTCACTTATTCTAAATGCAATAATCTATGATACTTATAAGTGGCAAATATGTGGTGACCTAAAATTCATAGAACTATTACTAGGGTTTCAGAGTAGATTTACGAAGTATTGCTTTATCTTTGGGACAGTAGAACAACACAGAGTCACTACCAACTAAAAGAACGGCTTCCGAGAGATCAATCTATCCCAGGTCAAGCTAACGTAAAGATTATACCTCTTGTTGATCACAAAAAAGTATTGTTACCTCCATTACACATTAAACTAGAATTGATTAAAAATGTCATTAAAGCATTAGATAATGAAGGAGATGCGTTTAAATACCTTAAACAAATTTTGCCTAAACAAAAAGTAGAAAGGTACGAAAAACTTGTAAAAGATGTTTTTTATAGAGGTATAGAAATTTTAAATGGAATAAAACAAAGATGAATTTTTTAAATTGACATGAAATTTACTTTATTCGAAAGATAACCTTCTGGCATTATAATTTAAATATGACTTCTGGCATATGACCGCCACGGCTGGCTCGGACGTAGTCTAATCTGGAGGTCCAATTTTCGATGACTTTTTCCAACATTTGTGGCCGTATATCGGCAATAACGCGGCGAATGTTGTCTTCCAAGTGATCAATCGTTTCGGGCTTATCGGCGTAGACTAGCCACTTCACATATCCCCACAGAAAATAGTCTAGCGGCGTTAAGTCGCATGATCTTGGAGGCCAATTCACGAGTCCGAAACGTGAAACTACGCGGTTACCAAACGTTTCCTTCAATAAATCAATTGTGGCACGAGCTGTGTGACATGTTGCGCCGTCTTGTTGAAACCACAGCTCCTGCACATCATGGTTGTTCAATTGATGAACGAAAAAGTCAGTAATCATGGCTCTATAGCGGTCGCCATTGACTGTAACGTTCTGACCAGCATCGTTTTTAAAGAAGTACGGACCAATGATTCCACCAGCCCATAAAGCACACCAGTCAGTTTTTCTGGATGTAACGGTGTCTCAACATACACTTGAGGATTATCATCACTCCAAATACGGCAGTTTTGTTTATTGACGTATCCATTCAAACAAAAGTGAGCTTCATCGCTAAACAAAATTCGCTTATGAAAATCGGGATCAACGGCAATCTTGTTTTGGGCCCATTCACCGAATCTACGCCTTGCTAGGTGATCGTGTGGCTTCAATTCTTGCACGAGTTGGATTTTGTAAGCACGCAAACCAAGATCCTCCGCAAAATCTTCCATAAAGTGAATGGACACATATCCAATTCCTGTGCAAGATGGCGGATAGACTGATTCGGGTCTTCCTCTACGCTACGCTCTACAGCAGCAATGACTTCTTCTGTACGCACTGTACGACGTCTCTGTGGATGCGTATTATCATTTAGAGTAAACGTGGTGCGAAAACGTTCCATAGTTAATCGAATTAATTGCACCGATGGACGATTATGTTGACCGTAAAATGGACGTAGTGCGCGATACATATTTCGAACAGAACCATGATTTTCAAAATAAATTTGCACAATTTGGAAGCATTGTTCAGGCGTCAGTCTATTCATGTTGAAATGCCAAACCAAACTAAACATAAATCATTTGACAGCTGACAAAATGGCCGCCAGTTAAAAAAGTGTTGCCAACTTAAAGTTTTATACCTCTATAAAAAACACCCTTTAGAAGAACTTCTTGAAAACTACTGCAAAATGGGCTTTCGTATATCTCTTAAAATACACTTTTTGCACTCCCATTTAAATTTTGTTCCCAGAAAATTTGGGTGCGGTTAGTGATGAGCAAAAAGAAAGGTTCCACCAAGATATATTAACAATGGAGCAACGCTACCAAGGCAGATGGAATCCAGCAATGATGGGGGAATTATTGTTGGTTTCTTATGAGAAAAGCGATCAAGAATATAAACGAAAATCAATATTTGCAAAAAAGTTATGTACAAAACACTTTCTGTAAATGTCTTTTCATGTGTATTTTTGTAAATAAATCCTGTCGTCTTTAAAATATCTTGTTTTTTTTATTGTTTTAAACTTATGTATAAATATTATATAAAAATGTTTGTATTAAATAAAAATAACTGATACATTCTATAACTCAAAATCTGTACATGGTGGAAAATTTTCATTTTCGAATTCGCAACCGGGCTGCTTTAAACTTGCACTCACAGCCATTATGACATCAGTTGCAATTTTTCTTGTATTTGTTGACTAGTGTAATCATAAAACACAGTTTGATTAGTACCATGAATATCATTTAGGAACTTGTGGATTTAGAAGTTTTGTAATGATCCTAAATTTTGCCCCACGTATTGGCACCATATGTATAAACCCTTACGAGCCGCCATTGATAGCAGACATTGTTTTTCTCGATGTTTTATGAGCTAATATACATTTTCATACACATTTTTATCGGCGAACAAGTCATTAAAAATTTTATATATCAAAAAATTACTCATTAACGCAGAAACGTACACGTCTGGCGATTCGATTTATATTACAGTCGTGTTGGGGAACGTATGCTAAAACAAGAGCCATCGCCAACAAATGATTTATGAACCCCTTTTTTAATATTTTTATGAGCTGTTAATTTATAAGGCATTGATAACAGAATGCCAGAAGTGATCATTAGAGTTTTTTATTGTTAGGTCTTCGCCACTGGCAACTTTTGGCACACTGTCCGACTATAATATCTAGCTAGAAAGATAGGGCCAGAGGAGGGAGAGAAAATTAATTGTTATTAAACGAAATTGTTAAATTTTACTGGGTACCTCCGAAAGGCCTATAGAAATTGCTAGAGCAAATTTCTGAGGCTGAAATATGAGGATTAATATTTTTCGAAATACAGAATGCCAGAGTGATAATATTTTTAAACTTTTTTGTCAATATGTATTTTAGTAATAGCTTAAATTGAACTAAATTTGCTATAAATTGAACTAAATTTGTTACTTTAGAGGCTATTATCACTGAAATAATTAATAAAGAACATATAAATTTTATAACAACCTAATAACAAGAAGCATAGAACATATACAGCAAAAATATGTAGCATTACCTTACACTAGTGAGCTGTCAGAAAAAAAAAATAAAACACATTTTAAAAAAGCATCCGGGGATTTAAGTAAAGATATTAAAATCTAATATACATATATATATATATATATATATATATATATATATATATATATATATATATATATATATATATTTGTCCCTTTGGTTCCCCGAAATTACAATGAAAATAGACCTAAAATTTTACAGGCGTGTTTCATCCACGGTGCTAGCGGTTGAACTCATCAGTGGGTCCGCTGGCATCTTACCTAGACACCCAGTGTTGACGTACTTATATATAGTTGGAACTAATATTTGTACTTATTTTCGGGCGGAACGTGTAGGTAGCATATTGATTATTTTGTGGTATTTTTGTATTTGTCTTTATCTACCAGACATCGTGATTTTAATCTTATTCCGTAGTATTACGACAATATATATATATATATATATATATATATATATATATATATATATATATATATATATATATATATATATATATATATATATATATATATATATTTATATATATATATATATATATATATATATATATATATATATATATATATATATATATATATATATATATATATATATATATATATATATATATATATATATATATATATATATATATACAATAACAAGGTTTGTAAAAATCGCCATGTGGTGGCGGTTTTTACAAACCTCTCATGGGGGTTCGTTTGGTGCGACTCGTGGTTTTTACTGCTTAAATTAGCAGTAAGCCTGGTTGCCTAGTACCGAATAATGCTACCTCTATCCTTTGGGTAGCTCGTTTCGTGTACTCGATTTTACAGATTTCTATTTTTATTCTTTTTTAATTCACCGTCGCGCCACCACATGGCGGTTTTTACAAACTTTGTTAATTTGTGTGGTTCTTGTGTTATCAAGTGAACCATCGAGATGTCGCCTTTGTCGTCTTGTTTGCCGTTTTTGATTTTAAATTCAGCTTTATAAGATGCAAAAACGAGATGATGGTTTGTACCAAATGCGGTGGCCTGACGAGTCCCATATTAGGACGAAACAGCGCTGTCGCCATCTTTCGGACCCGGAGTTTTTCCATACTTTGGAGTGCTCCGCACTTTTTAACACGAGAATGATGTGGATTCACACAAATTTCATGTTCGCTTAGTCAAAATTTTATTTTAAATTACACGGACAAAAACTTATCTATTTATATATATATATATATATATATATATATATATATATATATATATATATATATATATATATATATACAGTGCTGTCAAATGTTCCACAGAAAAATACTTGCGAGTTTTATATTTATTCCTGGCAATTCCTGGTAAAATGCGTGTGTTAAAAAAAACTGATATTGCTGAATCAAACAGAATATTAGAAAAAGACAGATGATAATAAGTACATGTGAAAAGCAAAAAGAGATAGCAATGAGATTTAATTTTAGAAATGAGACGTCTTATCGATTTTCATACACTTGCCATCAATTGTATGTACATTTCGCCTTAATATTTTATCAATTTTTAAAGTACAAGATATCTGTTCCTGGCAAATGCAAGGAATTACTGAATTACTGGCAAATTGACAGCCCTATAGAGTGTAAACATTGTGTTCTCTGCGAATTCGACTCTGGTTCTCTCTCCATATGCTTTTAGACTAACTAAAACTGTCATCAGTGCAGCTGCATCGAATCAAGTAACACATTAAAAGAATCTCTGGGTCTAAATATCGGCAAGAATTTCCAATTTCCTCATTTACCGAATAAAACACCTCCACATATAAGCATAAGAGTCATTACTACATGCTAAATTAAAGCCGGCACATGCACGAAATGCAGAGCAAATAGGTGCTTTTCCCGGCCCGTCCAATAATAACCATTGAAATTTAACTAAAACATCGAATTTCTCGTAATCCAAAAGTTCCCGATTGTGAAACTAACTGAAGCCCAATTTACAAATGCAACGCGGCCGCATAAATGGAATAAATTGCAGGTATTGTTTGCACAGTTTTGTCGGAGTAATTTCTGGGAGCGAATAACGTTTGCTTCCAGGCGTCGGATGAATTCAGCAGATCTTCTAGGTCTGGAAATTCTACAAGCAGGGGCGCCGAATATTTCTCTTCGTGGTATAATTTTAGTTCTACACCAAATTTACCAAAAGTTGATACTCGACTCAACGAAATATATATATATATATATATATATATATATATATATATATATATATATATATCCTTTCTTTATTTCGTCTTTTCTTGAGTTGAGGTTCCTTTTTCATTAAAAAATCTAAACAATTGACGTTTCGCCCTCTATTTAACGCATTTGAAAAATTTTTTGTTTTTTTATTTATTTACCTTCCTAAAAATATTTTATGTATAATTAAAAACATTCATATAAGAACCTATCTACAATTTAAAAAACAAACAAACACTTTAAGACACTATTCAAATTTTTTAAAAATTATTTAATTTTACCAGTACTGACCTTGACATTTTGTTTACTGGTTAATAATGAAATGCAATTTTCCATCGTCTATTTAGATACTAAGGGTTCATGGAATGCAAATGTGTTTTATTTTTTATGTTTTCCAATGCACCAAAAAAACTTAAAAACGCATATATTTAATTTTATGTTTAAGAGGATATTCAATTTTTGCTGTTTAATAACAGGATCTAATACTTCATATTTTTCTTTAAATTAGGCTGGTGTAAATGTGACTCAATTTTCCTATATCCGTTCTGTCGTTAACAGTGTTTTTATCTTTTTTAATTTCTATCATTTCCTTTATATGCAATTTTTAGTAATTCATATCTTTGTTTTTAATTATCATACTGTTATAATCAAGGTATGTTTTTCATCCTATGTGTGTTTGTTTAACGCTGTTTGAGGAGTTTTTCGTATATTTATGACCATTAAATCTATCCTTTAGTAATTAGCTCGTCATGCCTATATATTTTTTGGGACAATTTGTGCAAGGAATCGAATATACTTTTTTTTTATAATCCCAGGTCCGTCCTAAAGCCGGACGCACTGCGGCCAGAGTAGGCCTATTGTGCTCACCTTAGACATTACAGCCACTCTGTCAACCTAGCTCCCTGGCTCAATCTGTACAGTCCTGCTAAGGAGTGAGTGAGTATTTCTCCCGGTTCCAGACTTACTGACCCGAATGTTTGTTATCTAAATGTCTCCAGTGACTCACAGTCATATATGATATGCTTCACCGTTTCCTCGACTTGTCCACATAGTCTACAGCCGAGGTTTTCGTTATATAGATTCATTCTATTCAGATGTACTTTCACGGCCATGTGTCCCGTCATTATACCCGTAATAGTCCTTAATTGATTTCTACTCATTTGGAGTCATTTCCTTGCCAGTTTCGGGTCAGGATTCCCAATAAACAGCTTGCTGTGGTTTAAACCCTGTCTGGTCATCCGGTGGTTTTTATGCTCTCTTTTGATCCATTCTTTGACTGCTTCTTGGTCCGCGCACCGCGGCACCCCAAAGGCCGATTCTGGACCAATGTATTGATATGCTGATCCTGCTCTAACTAGCTCGTCAGCTTTTTCATTTCCATGTATGCCTTCGTGTCCTGGTACCCACTTTAACATAACTCTGTTGTCTTTTGTCAAAATTTCCAGCTCACTCTGACATTTCCAAACCAGCCTCGATGATACCTTTTGGCCCTTGAGGGCTTTTAGGGATGCTTGGCTGTCAGAAGAAATGTGGATTTACTTCCCTTTGTAAGCTCTCCTGTTTATCTCGTCTGCGCACCGTAAGATTGCGTATATTTCTGCCTGGAATACTGTTGGGTATTTTCCAAGGGGAGGGGTTAATTCCTTCCTCGGTTGTAGCCCATATATCCCAGCTCCAGTACACTCCCTAGTTTTTGAACCATCAGTGTACCAGATACTTGCACCCGAGAATGTTTCCGGTTTTTCTCTTTTACTTGCCATTCGATCCTTTACTGTGACTTCAAACGGTATATTATAACGGTAGCTCGAGTTCATATGGTATGTGTCCATTTCCAACTCGGGGCTCCTGATTTTTTTACATATATTTTTGTGTCCTGACAACGTCCTTTGTGATTTTGCTGTTGAGTGATTTAGTCGGTGGGGTCCCATTCTCGCCTCTGCCGAAGTGGTAGTTGATTTCATGGCCCCAGTAATACACAAACAGGCGACCCTTTGTATTCCGATCAGCTTTGTCATGATTGTTCTCTGCATTACCTTGGGCCACCAGACCAACGCTGCGTAAATGATGGCTGGTCTCACAACACTGGTGTATAACCAATTTGCCATTTTCGGTGAGAGACCCCATGTTTTCCCACATAATCTTCTAACAGTCATAAGAGATGTTTCCGATTTTCTGGTTATGTTTTCCACTTGCTTGTTCCAGCTCAGCCTGGAGTCTAAAATCACCCCCAGATATTTTACTTCCCTGGAAAGTGGTATTGTGTTTCCTTGGAGGATGATGGGACCGAGATCCTCTATCCTCCTCCGTTTTGTGAAGGGGATTAGAACAGTCTTTTGTGAACTCTCCTGCCTTATCCATCTTTCTACAACTTTAAGAGCCCGCCGCATTCTCTCTCTTACTGTTGTATTAAATTTGCCTTGAGTTAGGATTACCAAATCATCTGCATATCCCAGTACAGAGTGACCTTCCCTGCTCAGGGTTCGCAAAAGCCCATCCATTACTAGGTTCCCAAGCAGTGGGGAAAGGACCCCCGTGCGGACACCCCCCAGTCACCCGTGCAGCGTCTCTCCAAGCAGTTTTGTATAGATCACCCTGTCTTTTAACATATTTTCGATCCACCTGCAATAGGTCACTTCCAGGTTGACGTTGTTGAACGCCCCTTCTATGTCTAAAAATGCTCCTAGAAGCACTTCTCCATTTTCCAGAGTGTTTTCCACCTTGCCAACTAAGTCGTGGAGCGCTGTCTCTGTAGATCTTTCAGTTCTGTATGCATGCTGGTTCTGATGAAACGGACTGTTTACCATTAATTCATCCCTAACATGCCTGTTCAACAGCTTCTCGAGAGTTTTAAGGATAAACGACATTAGACTAATTGGTCCGAATGCCTTTGCTGTGGAATATACAAAATTTGATTTATTCATGAGAGGAGTTTTACTTTTTATATTAGTGAATAGTGTATTTAATTTATTATGTGACTTGTGGCATACGATGATATCATGCTTTTTTGAAATGTGTTTTATTTTTACTGACAGCTCACTAGTGTAAGGTAATGCTACATAGTTTTACTGTTTATGTTCTGTTTCTTGTTATTAGGTTATTACAAAATTTATATGTTCGTTTATTTCGGTGATAGTCTTTTCATTAAAATTATTATTTATTAGTGTCTTTTTCACTTTTTGCAGTATTCTTAGTCGGAATTTTGGAGACGTTAGAGACATAGCACGATCAGACAGACCGATTATAATACTATTTTTATGAGATTAAGGTGTGTATAGTGAAGCGAAACTCTGCGCACAATTGATGTATAAACTCGTACCTTTAGGACAAACCATTTAGTTTCTACTTTATTGGAGATACAACCTAATCGAACATCGTATAAACAAAAATAAAGACACTTCAAGTCCGGCAACTACATTTTACTCAATCTTCAACATTGTTTACAAACTTTAAACAAATGAAAATAATGTTAAAGATTCTAAATATTCCATTTTTTAGACGGTAGAATGACGAAGGAAGTAAAAAAATGTCTTCTTATTTTTTCAGAACGGAAACGACATGTATCAAATAAAAAAAAATAATAAAGAAACTTCCAGTACTTATTAAAACACAATAAATTATACAGCCTTGGGTTCTAACTAGACTTACTGTATGTTTTTGGGGTAACTGAATCCAAATCCGGGTTCATTAAACCCCATCATTTATTTAGACTATTAAGCATTATTGAACTCTTTTAACCCAAAACCAGTGCTGTTATACCACCTTCAAATAAAAATAATTTTAAAAAATAGAAGAATATTCTTACGCAAAGTATGCTGATATTCATTTAATTTATGGTGAAGCGCTTTCAAATTCTTCGAAAACAAGAAAACTTAATGCCGAAAGATTTCCAGCTCGAACATTGTCAAGTCCAAAAACATTTTAAAGGATCGATCGGTCTAAGGGAAACAGCTAAAAGATGATTAGAAAATAATTATTAGAGTTAACGAATTCAGTCCCAGGAGAGCACGAGACCTTTACGTGGAGGAACAAATTTTGTAAGATATTGCTAACAACCTTTCAAACAGCATAAGAAAGCTCGCTCAAAACAATGTTACAAAATTGATTGTACATGAAACTAACAAAACAGTTACTTCATCCGTACCACGTTGAAAAAGTACACGCTATGTCTTCGGATGATTATCCTGCAAGAGTTCAATATTCCAACTGGTTTATACAGCAACATAACCTAAATCTAAATTTTTCAAACCTTATTTTGTTTACCGATGAGGCCAGTTTTACAAGAGATGGCATAATAAACTCACACAATTTACATTTTTGGGCTAATGAAAATCCGCACACTATAATTCAAAACAAACACCAACAAAGGTTTATTTTATAATAAAAATTTCCGCAAAAGAAATCGTTGTACAACTTATCGCATGAAAATCATATGCAAATTTGAATGTAAAATCCGCTATGAGAATGCAACGTAATGCGCAAAATGAAAATCAGTAATAAAAATTATTACGCAATGAAATTTATTAGCGTTATTTTTACCCATTTGTAAGTTAGCGCGTAATGTGTGTAATTATAACTATCTGTACATACTTTCTTTGTAATCTATTCCGTAACGTCGTAAAAATAGTCCATTTATCTCAAGCAAGGGATACATCTTATCACGTCAAACCATGTCATAAGTTGCTTTCAATTCCCGCAGTTAAATTCGCTGAGGAGGATGAGACCTCTTTTCCCGGGTATTCTCAACGATAAGAATCCCGATAACAAGTAACTAAAACATGTAGGGGTAACAGGGAACAGATTAAAAGAATTTTTGTGTCGCAAAACAAGTATGGGTAACAGATTGTGGTCTAAGTTCGCAAAACAATTATAGGTAACTGTATGGATAAGTGAACGCTGTGAAAAAAAGTATGGTTAACCAATGTTGCTAAAAACAGTACTAGTAACTGTGGAAATTTTCTCTAAGTGAAGGTTTGATATAATATTATGAAATAATATTATAGAAATAAAATGATTGAAAGTTGATTTTGAATTGAAAAAATTTGAATGAAATTTCCTGGAAAGAAATATGATATAGGAATTTATATCATATTTTGGCGAATTGAGGTTATGTTTTTTTTGAGTATTGGGAAACTCATTGTTATTTCGAATAGAATCGCGATTTTTATGTCGGTGACCCATTAGTGCAACGCCAGTTCGCGTATGCAGTCCCGAATAGCACTCGACTTTCGAGCTATAGTGTCTGAGGGCCCTGTAGTTGCGAAAACTTACCTCAGGCGTTTGTAAGCAGATACTACCTGAAAAGTCCAACACTATGTTTTATACAAGGGAAATTCTCAGACACCGTATTTAATCCGGATTTTGTGCATTTCGCTTTAAATCTTCTTGAATCTTTGGTTTTTTACTATTGGGGTGCAAGTGATAGTTACTAAACGCCCAAAGATCCCGAAAAAATGATTTTAAGTTTAAAATGTCGAAGACTGGACGTTCTCCGCAGACTACGATGCCTTCAAAAAGATCGTCGTGGTTGTTATATGGAGGTACTGAAACTGGTATGCGCCACGGCCGTTGCATATTGCTTCCTAAGAGTGTGAAATCAAGAAGTGCGATGCATGTGATCGACGTATTTTGTAGTAACTTTTAGGTCAAGCCTTTAAAGTTAAAATTCACGAATCGGAATCCTAGATTTTGTTCCGTAAGCACTAATGCTTTTAAAATTGTGAAATTGAAAAGGAAATCATGTTTGAAATGTTGTGAAATAATGTTTTTCACGTGTAATATGGTCCATGCTGATCGAATAAATATTTTGTTGTCGAGTATTGCAAATAGATATTTACAATAGAATTGCCAGTTTTTTTTGGCTGGCTCGCTTTCTGATTGGACGAGCGGCTTCGCAGGCTCCTCCCCTCTGCCGAGTGCGTTGTATTTGGTTCTTGAATACTGGTCTCTCGTGTATTGGTCGATCGTTTAGTTTCTTGTTTTTTTATTAATGTTTTCCATGTTGTTGGAATGTGTATAGCATCGTCTCGTTTATTCAGCTGTCCCGTTTTTTCGATGTCTAAGCCTCTCTTATGACCTTGTAGTTCTGTACTGCTGCTATTTCTATTGCGTTTTCAAAATCGATGGTATGGTCGGTTGTTTGGTGATGTTGAAATAGAGCTGAGGTTGTTTGTTTGTTTTTGAGACTATTTTTAGGTTCTTGAATTCTTGCTGATATGCGCCTGTTTGTTTGTCCTATATATGTTTGATGGCAATCTGCACATGGAATGCTGTAGACGCCGTGATTTTCAAGGCTGGTTTTATCTTTGGGATTTCCCAGGGTGTTGGTTATTGTTTTTTGTGGTTTAAATATGGGTTGTATATTGTGTTTTCTTAAGATTCTTCCGATTCTGTCTGTTACTCCTTTTATGTATGGGATTATGGCTTTATTCCTTGTTTCATCTAGGTCTTTGGTTTTTGTTGTGGTCTTCTCTTGTCTTTTTATGGCTTTCTTTATATCTGATTGTGAGAAACCATTCCGTTCTAGAGCTGTTGAAATGTGTCTTATTTCGTCTTGTCTTGTATCGAGTTCTGTAAAGCGGAGAGATATTGATACTAGTTTGTTGACTACTGCCTGCTTTTAATAAGGATGATGATGTGACTCTGCATTGAGATATCGGTCAGTATATATGGGTTTCCGATATACAAAGCCATAATCCCATACATAAAAGGAATAACAAACAGAATTGGAAGAATCTTAAGAAAACACAATATACAGCCCATATTTAAACCACAAAAAACAATAGCCAACATCCTGGGAAATCCCAAAGATAAGACCAACCTTGAAAATCATGGCGTCTACAGCATTCCATGTGCAGATTGCCATCATATATATATATATATATATATATATATATATATATATATATATGATATAGAATTCGACTTCTTCTTCTTCCTGTGCCGTGTCAGGTCCCCCTGACGTTGAGAATTACAATGGCGGTTCTCTCTCTCTCTCTCTATCTCTCTCTCTATCTCTCTCTCTCTCTCTCTCTCTCTCTATATATATATATATATATATATATATATATATATATATATATATATATATATATATATATATATATATATATATATAATAAATAATAAAAAATCGTTCAGAATTCGACTTCTTCTTCTTCCTATGCCGTGTTAGTTCCCCCTGACGTTGGCAATTACAATGGCGAGTTTGTCACGGTTCTCTTCTATTCTAAGTAGCTGTTCAGCACTGTATACTCCTGTACACTCTCGAATGTTCCTCAGAAAAAGATCGGTTTCCATTCAACACCTCTACGACCCTCGATATTACCCTTCATTATCAGAATTCTATACCGATCCCCTGTGAGAACATAAATATTTTCAGCATTTTACAGTGTCAGGAATTCATAAGTGGCATCTGCCCAATCTAAAACCGCTATATTAGTCTGCATAGCTACCCGGGGTATTCAAAGCATTAGCCTATACAACCACATCTCAAATGTCTCCAAACGGTTGATCATGGTAGACTTCAGTATCCGCAGTTACGCTCCATACAACAACACTGACCAGATGTAACATTTAACCATCCTTTAATTTAGATTACCATTGCAGACGAGCAAGCTGATTCGATTCTGCATTTAACTGCAATGGGAAACTCCTCCAACGATTTGTCTATCTATTAGCAGCGAAGTGTCTGGATATGGTAGACAACTGAAAACCATACATTTAGTTTTAGCAACATGTATGTTGCTTCCCAACCCTATTGATAGAATCTAAGAGTTATTGTAAACTTTGAAGGCAATCACTTTATGATGACCGTATCATCGATAAAACGAATCGTGTTTATTAGCTCGCCGTTGACGTTAACCCCAAATACTTTGTTATGTAGGGTTTCCTTAAACACTTTATCTGAATTTAATAAATATAATAAGCAATGGAGAGAGAATACATCTCTGTCTAACGCCTTGTTCAATTTGACATTCTTTGGTAAGCTTACCATTAACTTGGACTATAACCCACACATCCACACCAACATTCTTCAGTATATCTATGAGTTTCACATGCTGTATCATGTCAAACGCTTTCTCGTAATCGATAAAATATACGAAAATGTCTTTACGTTGATCTCGACACGTTTGGAGAAATATATTTAAAGCAAATTGCACTTCTTTAGTACCAAGGGCATTTCTAAACCCAAACTGGGTCTTACCGCTTTCGCATTTATTCCTTTTCTATAGTGAATAATACTCAGGAAACCCTTCAAGGTGTGACTCATGAGACTTATTAACCTGTATTCGTTATACCTTTTCAAACGTAGTTTTTTTGGTAGCGTTTGGTAGCGACAGATTTCAAACATTCTTCCGGTATTTCTCCAGTGTTGAACACAAAATTAAAAAACTTAACCGCTAAAATGTTTAAAATGCATCAACATTTAAATTTATGTTATTTAAATATAACAAAGTTATTTTCTCGCTTTTAATACATGTACCTCCGCCGCTGATCCCCCAAGTCCACACAATGCTCCCGGTATTAGATTAACAGAAAATGCAGTTGAATTTAAAGCAGGACGACCGTTCCGGTTTCTCATTTGCACCATGGATGCTTTACCCGATCCCGACAATCTTGGGATCTTTATTGAATTATCTGGCCAAAATTCTATGAGAGGGTTGTTCACGGACAATGCAGACTCCCTAACGACGAAGTACAAATAATAAAAAAAGATCGCAAATAACGGACGCATGTTCGTCACAATTGAGAATGGGTTGAATCATTATGTTTATACAGAGTATCCGGAATGTAATCTACAGTTCTAGAATCTCGGGAATTAAAGAAGCTAAAATAGTGGTTTCCAAACTTTTTTTATTTGCATACCCTTTTCTATTTTTTCAAAATATTCATCACCCTCCTTTTCCATTTAATCAAACATATTGTGACAGAATTTGAACGTGGACTTCTGCACACGGATTATTTTGGTAGCGAAAAACCGTTTCGTCCACCATTTACTTCTGTTCCATATTTAATCCTGGGATCCAAGGTCAATAAAAAGCTAGTTGGGGACACTTGATTATCCAGCAATCGGACAAAATTTTTTTTATTTGCATACCCTTTTCTATTTTTTCAAAATATTCATCACCCTCCTTTTCCATTTAATCAAACATATTGTGACAGAATTTGAACGTGGACTTCTGCACACGGATTATTTTGGTAGCGAAAAACCGTTTCGTCCACCATTTACTTCTGTTCCATATTTAATCCTGGGATCCAAGGTCAATAAAAAGCTAGTTGGGGACACTTGATTATCCAGCAATCGGACATAATTTTTAGGCAATATAGGCCTACAGAAACAATATGTGCTGGATTGGGTGTGGTTTTTGAGTTAAATGGCTGAATGCATTTATCCCAGTTATTTTGTTGTTCATTTACTTGTATTCTGATGTATGAATGAATGAATGAAAAAAGATGATACTAGATTATCGATGTCTAGGCCTTCATTGGGCCCTCTACATCCCACCATAGCTGCAAGTTATTCGAGACCGATCGCCTTTGCGAATCGAAGCAGCTTCGTTAGTTGAACTTGCCTAATTGCTCCCGGTAACAAAATTGTATCTCCGAAATATCTCTGTCTCAGTCCGTTGAGTGCTGGGCACTCTCTGAGGGCATGGTCAACAGTTTCATCTTCCTCCAAATACCATCTGCACGTCGGGTCGTCCTCGACACCGATTCTATGAAGATGGCCCCTGAGGTGACAATGTCCTGCCAACAATCCCACGATAATTCGGAGCTCTTCCTTTCCCAAGAAGAGAAGCTCCTTAGTACGCCGTGCACTAGGTCCAGTTATATATATGTTCCTTAGCACATCTCATTCCAGAAGCTCCCCTCCACGATTCAATAAATTTGCTTTCCAGCAACAATTTAAATTCCCTTTTGCCAATAGCAATTGGGACAGGCAGTATTGGTTGGGGTCCATAAGGTTCAGTTGCCGAACCCAACTTTGCCAGACAGTCTGCTTCCTCATTCCCTTGTATGCCCGAGTGACCCGGAAGCCACACGAGTCTGACTGTGCAGCCGTTCCTTGTCATACCATTTAGTACGTTCTTGCACTTAGAGACAGTCGCGAAGTTACGACACTGGACTTCAGTGTCAATATCATACCCTTACTGTCCGAGCATATATTTATTACCCTATTCCTGTCTACATCCCTCTCACAAAGATAGGCACACTGCAGAATAGCATAAATTTCCGCTGTAAAGATTGTCGCACATTGTCCGAGAGGATAGTACTCTCGGACTCCTATGCTCTTGCCGAATACTCCGGCTCCGGCTCTTTCATTTCGTCGAGATCCATCAGTATACCACCAGGATTCATTTTTCGGAAGATTTTGTTCTCCTTACCAATCCTCTCTATTTGGCAGAAATACTCCAGGGAGAGATTGGGTTTTAAAAACGGGGTCATATAATCTGTCCGCATGGGGAGTAATGGACACCTCTCCACCGCGCTTTCCCAGACCTGAGTAGCGGCCCGTTCCAATTCCAAGTTGCCCTAGGCAACTGAGACAATAAACAGTCTTCAGGGCCTCGTTCTCTATGTATAAATGAAGAGAAGGCAGAACCAGAACTTCAAGAGCCCTGGTGCGAGCAGTCATCGCACTCAATATTCCCACACAAGCCATTCTCTGAACTTTGTCAAGTTCAAGAATGTGTTTGCGCTTTATTGTACTACGCCACCATACAATAGCGGAGTACGTTATCATGGGGCGGATCACCATAGTGTATATCCAAAATAGCACTTTAGGTATCAGTCCCCATGTACACCCATAAAGCACATATGGCTTTCTTGGTTCGAACCTCAATGTGATCATTCCATCTCAGTCGTGAGTCCAGAATTACTCCCAAGTATTTAATTGTCCCCTTAAATTGAAGAGTCCTTCCCATCAATGTAATTGTAGGAAGTCTCCCAATTTTCCTCTTTTTTGTAAAGAGTACTACCTCGGTCTTGTCCGGATTTATTCCGAACACTTCCCCGTGACCATCGCTCCGCGATCCGGTGAGCCCGCATCATTGACCCCTCCAGGTCCCGGATATCGCGATCAGGGCACAAAATGACCAGGTCATCAGCACAGGCCTGTGTAAACAAACCGGCATCATTCAGTTCACTCAACAGGCTGTCCACCACAAGGCTCCACAGCAAAGGCGATAGCACTCCTCTGTGTGGACAGCCCCTACTTGACAGTGCTTTAGCAGTTACATTGTTAAGCTCAACATATATTATTCTCTGAGGTAACATTGCTCTGATCAATGCCACTACTGTCGGTTCAGAGCCTCGTCGTTATAGAGCATTGCATATCGAATCGTGAGACGTGTTGTTGAATGCCCCCTCGATATCGATATAGGTACCTAAGGCAGATCATCCACCCAACAGAGCTTTTTCAACGCTTGTGACAAGTCGGTGTAGTGCCGCATCTGTGGATTATCCTGCCTGATAGGCAAATTACAAAGGATGTAAGGGATATTGCACCATTATTCATTCTTTAATATGTCCATCCACCAACTTTTCCAGGGTCTTTAATAAGAAACTGGTCAGGCTGATAGGGCGGAAAGGCTTAGGATTTATGTAGTCTGTTCTTCCTACCTTGGGAATAAAGACTACTTTTGTTTCCCTCCACGCCATCGGTATATATTCTAAACTCAGACATCAGTGGAATAGTTTCACCAGTTGGCTTATTATAATATCAGAGAAATTTTGTAGTAAAGCTGGGAATATACCATCCTTACCAGGTAACTTGGAAGGGCAAAAGTTTCCATCGACTATTTTACCCTTTCATATGTCACTATTGTTTTAACTAACTTATAGTCATAATCTGTTAAGGGGAGTTTTCAATCTTTAGATTCGCCCTCATATCTATTTGAGCCTGAAAAGTGCACTCTTAGTAGCTCCCATAGGGTCCCCTCTTCTGTCGTGGTTTAACCTCCTTCAGGAAGAGCCAGTGCTCCAATCCGGGCACCAGGATTTCTAGATAGTATTTTACAGAGGCGGGATGTTGAGGACATGCTTTCTATGCTCTCGCAATATTTGTTCCACACGTTACTCTGTGAGTCCCTTATTTGCTTCTTGTATTCTCCCTGGGCAGTTTTATATTCTTCCCAGCATATTTCAGTTCGGTATTTTAGCGCTTTTTTAAAAAGCTTTCGAACATTTTTCCGGCGGTTCTCGATTTGAGAGTTCTACCAGGATATTTTGGAGTTTATGGACCTTCGTCTTATTTGACAGCTAGCGTCAAATAAACTCCGAAGTGCATCATTGATTTGTTTGGTAGCGGTTTCCAAATCAGCTTCATCACTTTGTCTCGATAAGAACCCTACGACTTTGCTCTCCAGTTCCTCCCGAAAAAAGGTCCCAGTTTGTAGTTCTATTGTTTCGATATTCCGCTACTGCTGCGTTTTGTTCAACGTCAATTTAAAATAGGACGAGCGATTCCCAGACTTTATAATAGGAAATGGTCCTGCTACGTCTACCGAAATTCTTTCAAAAGGTACTCCTACATTGACTGCTTCGTTTTGTCATTGCTATGGGTCTTTGGTCCTTTACTGGCAGCACAGTCAGTACAGGTTTTGCACTAATCTTTTTCATCTGCGCGCGACTCCTCAACCAATAGAACCTCCCTCGAACTTTTTCAAGAGTTTTCATAACCTCTAAATGTCCGTTACCTACACCATTATCTAAAACTTACAGTACTTCTGGAACCTTTTTGAAGAGTGATATAGTCTAGTATTTCTAGTCTTTGTCATCAGAATTCTCCCAAACTCTTTTTAATGGACTACCATGCATAGCATGGAATCCCATAAAGCCCAGTAATCTTTTACTTTTTGAGATTTTGATGAGATGTACTGAAAAGTGGGTCGATTTATTATTCTTCAATTTGATGATGATATTAAAATCTGGATTTTTTGTTGTTTTTTGGAGATGATTTTGGGATCTCAATGCAAAGAACATTGTAGTTATGCCTTTCCGCAATAGAAATCGTCAGGATTGTATCATTCTTCATGTCTGTTACAGTGCTTGCTTTCTTCCGGACATGATCTTCTTTCTGTTCTTGTTTCATATATTCTCCATTTTTGTTAAGTTCCTGTCTCATGTCCTCCAGGCTTGTTTTTAGTTCTTATTTTATACTTTCTTGATTTTTCTGAATGTCTTCTTTCAATTATTGGTTCATGTTTTCTTGGATTGTTTCCAGTGTCATCAATTCTTTTTTCATATCATCTTGGTTTGTCTTTAATTCTTGTTTCATATCGTCTTGATTTTTCGTCATATCTTCTTTCAATTCTTGTTTCATATCTTCTTGGCTTTTCTTCATATCTTCTTGACTTGTTTTCATATCTTGTATCATCATCAGTATCTGATTTAAACTAGTTTGAAGCTGCTCTTCCATTTCTGCTTTCTGTTTTCTAGTTTCTACTGGCATAAAATTTCAATTAATTTTTTTTTTCTTCTACCTCTTCTGGATTTTAATCCCATTTCTGACACCAATTTGTTCTGTCTTTATACACACTGTATTATTTTATAACCTATTATTTTCACAAATCTGACAACTTGTCAAACAATTCAAGTTACATCGATGACATCTGAAAATAAACTTTTTAGGAAACCGATATGGATCCTTTATATACCCTTTTTGCTGATACCAGAAGATTCCAGATCTTCTAGAAGGATTTTCATTTTACATGAGATAGTAAATATAAAAAATGGAATAATCTGGCAATTTCTAGATATTCCGTCATAGATGTTGTCATGTCAAAAATAAGGAAATAGAATTTTCGAAAAAGTTTTAGACCTTCTTTCATAGACGTCTCTTGAGGAAATTAACAAAGTTAAAATTAATTAAATAAATTATGAACTACAAACAAACTAATACAATGAAATGTATAATTTCCTGTATTATTTTTTCTAGTATTTCTTCTGAATTCAAAAATAACCACTAAAATAATTTTCATACAAGAAAGAAAAATAAATTGTAATAAGCTTATCGGGCAAAAAGAACTAATGAATCATTTTGTTAAAAAATTACCGAAAGAAAATTGGTATTTTCTGCACATTTCACAGAGATCCGATTCATATAACATCATTAGTCCGAAATCGGAAAATCCAAAGCTCGCGTGTGGTCAAACATCATTTTCCCCGAGAAAACACAATTTTCCAACAGAGAACCAATATCATAAAAAATAACCGGTATCAGTAAAAAATAATTGCTTTTTTCGGGGCTCCCTGTTTGATACGATTTTTATTTTGCGGACATCCATGAAAAATTATTATTGAGAATCGTTATTTCAAATTTAATTTATTTTTGGTTAGAACTGAAAAGGGCAACATATTATTACAAGCTTTTATACGGGGTGTCCGGTAAGTACTTCGTAATTTCTCGGGAGAATACAAAATGAACACGAATTATTACCCCTTAATAATTTATAAACAAAGAAGTAAGCGAGTCCTAACAAAAATCATCTGGCAGTAAGAGCCGCCAAAACCGTTAAAACAAGCTCTGACATAGCAAAAAACGGAAATTACGCTTTGATTGTTTTATTTGACGAATGAAAAAGTGCAAAGTAATAGAAAATCTATGCAGTTTTTAATACAGTTATTTATTGACTAAAGTGTGGTTGTCGGACTTGCATTTTCTTTATTTTTGTTTGTTTTTACGACATTTCGATTAGGTTGTATCTCTAATCGTTATCAAGCATAAACCGAATGTTTTGTCTTAAGGCTACGAGCTTATATAAAAACTGTGTCCATTGAAGCGCAAAGTTTCGCTTCACTGTACACACCTCAATGATTTGATGTTATGAAGTAGTGGTTGTCAAAGATTAGGTATCTCAACACTGGGTTTACTGAAGATTCCATTATTATTTTTATTGTAAGCTGCTTCTATAATTTTTCTTTTTTTCATGTTGGGTTCCATATATATTACCGCAGCTTCAGACCATTTTATCTGGTGTTGTTTATCCCAGGCGTGTTCTGCAATACCTGATCTCGACGTTTCCCCTTTTTCTGTAAGAGTTTTATGTTCCTTAATTCCAACTTCTAGTAGTCGCTCGATTTCTCCAGTATACATTTCACCACACTCACATGGAACTTTGTAGACACATTCTTTCCTATCGGTATTTTAGGTTTTGGTTTTGTTAAATGAGCTCTGAGTGTATTTCCTGATTTACAGGGTTATTTATAACATGGTCAATTAATTTTAAAGGATAACCATTCTGTTGTAAATCGGACATAATCTTTGCTATCTCTTTTTCCAATAAATTGGCATTTTTGAATATGAATATTGCGCGATTATAGAGATTGCGTATAATTCCGCATTTTTTACAAGAGAATCATCCCTTATTTTTTATAAGGGTAAACCATCTATTCACGCACGTAATTTAATTCTAAAAATTGCGAAATTTAATATAATTGTTTAAAAATATTGTTTTCAAGAATATCATAAGTAACTTAAGTTGACGGGTTTCGGGTTTTCTAAAAATAATTAGTAAAAGAGGTTGAGCCACCCCGAAAAATTTTTTTTAATATCAAGTTACACATCTTTAAAAAACAAAGTGGAAACTAGGGTGACGGCACCAATTATGGACATGTTAAGGATACCTTTTTCCGTTTTATAAAATAAAATTCGTGTTTTTATGTGTACAGATACCGTATAGTGGTAAATAAATTTAGAGATAATATGAGAAGACGAATCTTTAAGTTGAACTTTAAATAGTTGGATATAAATGTGTTATTTTACTTAAAAATGTAGAAAGTTCAAAATCACCATTAATGGACACCTAAATCCCAGTAATGGTCAACCAGTTATCGACAAGTTCAATGAAAGAAACCCAGTCATTGGCAGTAACCTGGCTTTTTCTAAAAAGCATTCAATTACAAATTTAGGTAGGTACGTAAATGATAGGTATATTTAAAAAGAATAGGCACTTATTAATCATAAATTAGGTTTTATTTGAGTTTTATTTGAACTCACATTATTTGCGATAGTCATCCCCAATTAAAATATTTCTGAAAAAAAAAACACTTATTCTCATATAAACTATGACATCGAAGTAATAGTCTCATAAATTTATCATTTACAGTCTCAGTATCATTAAAGTATTTATCCATTTAATATAAAAAAAACATTATAAAACTAAAAACAAAATGAGCAAAGTAACAAAAACTAAGTAAATTCTTATAAAATTAAATTGCTTTTTCTTACAAACAAAATATTAGGTATTAATGAGATCTTCAGAGATCTGTGAATTAAAAATACTAAAAATCACAAAAGGAAGTGTGCCTACGTAATTAAATACTGTATAAATCAGGTAAGTATTTCTCCAATTCCTTAACTTTATAGAAACCTCTTTTATTCAGAAGCAAAGGTTCACTTATAACTTCTATTAGATCGTGTTTTTATACCATATTTTATCAGGTTTGTCAGGCCATCTAAAAGAATTGCCTGTTGATAGTACCATAGTGCTAATTTCATACTGGTCTTTATCAACGGCTTCTGTTCTGCCCGGGAAAAACTCGTCTTCATATCTTACTATGACAAACTGTCCGGGTCGAACAATGGCTTTATATTTTGAAGGTAACATTTTGATTTTTAGCATGTTTAGCGATACATCTTCAGAATTTTCTTCACTCTTGTTTTCGTGACGTCTTTTGATCTCCCTTTTCTCATGCGCGAGTCCAGCTCTTTTCCGCTGTTTACACTCATCTACTTTTGCTCTTTCTCCGTTATCTTCGGTAATGCCATCCTCTTTTTCATTATAACTACTGTTTTCACTCTCAGCATATGTTATTTCTAAATCTGTATCTTCGGAAGTTGTGTCATCCTGATCTATTGCTTTTTTTCTAGCTTTAGAACATCGTTTGTCCATCATTGGTAATTTGGTCTGTACTCGATCCAGTAATAAACATTGTAAAAAACAGAGATTTTAGGTTATGTTTCTATTTAATATTATGACAAAATATATTCTTGGTTCCTAATATTCAATATAAAATAATATCAAACTTAATTATCAAATAACATAATGAAGTAATTCACGAAAATATATACTTACTATCTAAACGATTTTCATAATAAAACTGGATTTTTCGGACGTAGCTCATACTTCTCTTATATTTAGGCTGCCATCTTGAAGAAAGTGGCCGATCTTGACATTTTGATTTGTTAGTGAGACAACTGACCCCCTACTACTTATAATCCAGTGTTACTATCCCCAAAATTCTTTTTCGTTTGGTTATTATTTCGGTTTATTTAGAAAAAATGTCCATCATTGGTTCTTGTTCATAATTGGTGCTATCACCCTATTTGTTGTTTGAAATTATGTTAATTATGATATTTTCACCCCCATTTTCTTGAAACGGTAAACAATCTATTAGCGCACATAATTTAATTCTAAAAAATACGAAATTTAATAATATTGTTTCAAAATATTTTTTTCACAATTAACTCAAGTTGACATGTTTTGAGTTTCAAATATGAAGTAGAAAAAATAGGGTGATTCACCCCCAAATACATTTTTTCAAATCCCAAATTCTAATTGAGATAACTTTACGAAACAAACTGGAAATTACTTGTTATTTGAGATGAAGTTAACCCTTGAGGGTAAAAATACTATAGTTTAACTTCCTTGAGGATATCAATCGAAGGATATCATGTCATGCATGTATTCTTAAAATTGGCAAATTTCAGTTAACATGAACGTTACAGAGCTTACTGAAATTTTTTCTTTAAATTAATAAGAAAATATAAACTTGTTTCATTGGTTAAGCATTCATATTTGTAAATTATTATAATTTATGACAAAGGGTGATTTCTAATTCTGTAACACTCATTTAAATTAAAATTTGACAACTTTAAGAATAATAATATATGTATGAAGTGACCGTTTACTTTTATAAAAAAAAAATAAGTAATAATATCCTCTGGAGTGAAAATAAGATAGTTTAGCATCATTTCGAATAAAAAGTAATTTTAATTTTGTGTTATAGAGATATCTTAATTAGAACTGGAGAATTTAAAAAACGCATTTGGGGGTGGCTTACCCTCTTTTACTAGTTTATTTTAGGAAATCCCAAAACACGTCAATTTAAGTTACTTTTTTTAATATTTTCAACAAATTTGGTTTAATTTCGTAATGTCCAGAATTAAATTATATAAATGAATTACAATATTAACTCTCATAAAAAGTTAGAGATATCTATGGGGTTAAAACAACATGGTATAACCTCACTTCAACTAACAAGTAATTTCCACTTTGTTTTGTAAAAATATCTCACTTAGAATTTGAGATTTGAAAAATATGTATTTGGGGGTGAATCACCCTCTTTTTCTACTTCATTTTTTGAAACCCCAAAACATGTCAACTTGAGTTAATTATGGTATTTGTGACAAAAATACTATTATTAAATTTCGTATTTTTTAGAATTAAACTATGTGCGCTAATAGATGGTTTATCGTTACAAGAAGATGGGAGCGAAAATACCATAATTTAATATCATTTCAAACAACAAGTAATTTCCATTTTGTTTTGAAAATATATCTCAATTAGGACTTGAAATTAAAAAAAAAAAACGTATTTGGAGGTGGCTCACCTTCTTTTACTAGTTTATTTTTAGAATCCTCGAAATCAGTTAACTTAAATTATTTACGGTATTCGTGAAAAAATATTTTCAAACAATTCCATTGAATTTCACAATTTTTAGAATTAAATTACGTGCGTAAATAGATGGTTTATCTTAACAAAAAATAAGGGATGAAATCCTTGGGGCTAAAAATACCGTAGTTTAACATAATTTCGAATAACAAGTAATTTTCAGTTTGTTTCGTAGCTACTGAAGATGTTAAAAACGTACTTACTTACCCTCTTTCCCTAGTTTATTTTCGGAAATCCCGAAACACGTCAATTTAAGTTACTTATTGTATTCGTAAAAAAATATTTTCAACAAATTTGGTTCAATTTCGTAATGTCCAGAATTAAATTATGTAAATGAATTAAAAGATTAACCATCATAAAAAGTAAGGGATGATATCTATGGGGTAAAAAAATGGTATAACCTCACTTCAACTAACAAGTAATTTCCACTTTGTTTTGTAAAGATATCTCAATTACAATTTGAGATTTGAAAAAAATTTATTTGAGGGTGATTCACATTTTTTGAAACCCCAAAACATGTCAACTTAAGTTAATTATCGTATTCGTGAAAAAAATACTTTGAAACAATTTCATTAAATTTCTTAATTTTTAGAAATAAATACATGAGCTAATAGATGGTTTACCGTTATAAGAACTAAGGGATGGCATTTTTAGTAGTGTAAATACCATAATTCAACATCATTTCAAATAACAAGTAATTTCCATTTTATTTTGTAAAAATATCACAATTAGAATTTGAAATTTAAAAAAAACGTATTTGGGGGTGGCTCACCCTCTTTTACTAATTTATTTTTAAACTTAAGTTAGTTATGGTATTTGTGAAGAAAATATTTTCAAACAATTCCATTAAATTTCGCAGTGTTTAGAAATAACTTCCGTGTATAAATATATGGTTTATCCTAATAAAAATAAGGGGTGATATCCTTGGAAGTGAAAATACCATAGTTTAACATCATTTCGAATAACAAGTAACTATCATTTTGTTTTGTAAAAATATCTCACTTAGAACTTGAGATATTTAAAAAATACTGTTTTTAGGGGTGAACTTTACGGGCGATTTTCACCCCGTTAAAATGAATCTCCGCAGATAAAAAAAATACGTATCTCTTGTATGTCATATTGAAGTTTCATAAAAACCGGACCCGGACACTTTAGGTACCTTCCTTGTAAGTGTGAAGATAAGTAAAATATTTTTATTAGTAGCCAAGTACTACATTACATTTCATTTCATATCAACAGTCCTGAACTCCCTTAATAATCTTTGTTGTGGAACAAAACATCTTACCACCACTCTCCAGCAAAACTGGACTTAAATAGAGGTCCCAGTTTATGGAAAGTACAAGGATGTCTGGGAAAGATACCAATCGATCCCACTGATGAGTTCACCACTGGTATCGGGACGAAACATCCGTACATTTTAGGTGGTCGCAAATTAGATTGTGATTATATGTCTTTAACACCAGAGACATGATTGCAACATGGCGCCCGAGCAAGGACTTTGCTGAATTGGGGAGCTCAGTAAGGTGACAAAATTAACAAAAAAAAATTGCAGAGTCGGGACAGAATTGCCAAGATGACGCAAGTTCTTAGTTGAACTGAACCCTTAAAATCGTTGTAGATGTGGATCTAAAACAAAGACCAAATTTATGAATTAAGTTATGAAAGTATTTTCATAAAAGACTGAATAAAATAAGCTCTTACATGATACTTCCATCATGTCCTTTGTAGCAAAAGGATTAATGGAATATCACTTAGCGTAAATCTTCCTGATTAATCTTCCTTGAAAGAAAATTCAGGCAGTATCACGTCTCATATTGCCCCAAAACTCCCCAAATAAAATAAATTTAATAATACGGCATACAGTGCTAAAACTACAATTCTTCGATTGCGGGGAAACCCAGACAATAAACGGCGCGGTGGTGGAGGTTCGATTCGGTGCTTCCCCGAATTCAGAGTGCGACGACACCACTGCTATAAAAGCGAAAAGGCAGTAACATAATCAAGGATTTTACAGGTTACTCTTTTAGAGTCAATTTGTCCTTTTTCCGATCGAGCTTAGCTCTCGGGGACCACGTTGACTGTTCCACTTTTTAGGCAGCTGTGGTTCTTAAAGTAGGTTGTCTTTGACAACATAATATTCTACAGAAAATAAAGATCGTGCACGTATCTTGATTCCTGAAATTGACACCGTCGATAAAAAGACAAGGTCAGTGGCGCGTACGAGTTACTGAACCGACGCGTCCTGACTTTTAAACATAATTACCAGAACGTGACAAAGTGGAGACAACCTGATATTGACATTGCGACTAATAGTCAGCTTCACGTTGGCTATATAATTATGAATCCCGATTTGACCAATAAACACAAACGTGACAGTGAAGAGTGAAATAATCCCGAACTGGACTTGCGCAAAACAATACTGAATAAAAAAAAGAAATAAAAAATTAACTAAGAGTTAAGAATGAGTGTTACTTGATAACCTCTTCCTAATTGGCTCATTCTTTAGAAGTGTTCCTTTGATTAAAAAAAAACTTAATTAATCTTCGTTAACTCTTGAGCTTCAGCCGTTCCCCTTCTATCTCGGTGAGCAAGAAGAAAGGTGAGGCGGCTAAAGTTTTCATTCTAGTAGGAGAGTTTGGAGGGACTTTACCAACAACCCCTTCTTCTTCTTCAAGTGCCTTCTCCATTGCGGAGGTTGGCAATCATAATAGCTATTTTAATTTTTGAGGCGGTTGCTCTAAATAGTTGTTTTGAACTGCATCCAAACCATTCCCTTAAGTTTTTTAGCCATGAAATTCGTCATCGTCCTACGCCTCTTCTGCCACTTGTTTTGACTTGAATTATGAGCCGTAAGATACTATACTTTTCTCCCCGCATAATGTGTTCGAAATATTGCAGTTTTCTCTGTTTTACTGTTATCTCGACTTCATTTTCTTTACCCATTCTTCTCAACACCGGCGTTCATAATTCGATCCACCCACGAAATTCTCTGCATTCTTCTATAGGTCCACATTTCAAAAGAGTTAAGTCTTCTCATTGCCTCTGGATTGAGTGTCCATGTTTCCATTCCATAACATAGAACACTATATACGTAACATTTAGTCAGTCGTATTTTCAGGGCTAATGTTAGATCTTTGCTGCAGATAACCTTTTTCATTCTAATAAAGTTGTCACGTGCTTTCTCGATTCTGGTTTTTATTTCGACGGTATAATCATTATTTTCTGTTATTAGGGTTCCCAAGTAAGTGTACTTCCTAACTCTTTCTATGTGCTGGCCTCCTACCATTAGGGTTTCAATATTATTGGTGTTTTTACTAATTATCATGAACTTGGTCTTTTTCGTGTTAAGAGAGAGTCCATATTCTCCACTCACTCTTAATATTTTATTCATTATTTTTTCTAGCTCTTTCAAACTATCAGCTATTATTACGGTGTCATCTGCATACCTAATATTGTTGATTAAAACTCCGTTTACTTTTATCCCCGCTGTTTCAGATTCAAGACTTTCCAATATGACCTCTTCAGAATAAACGTTAAATAGTAAAGGGTACACCATTGTCTGACTCCCCTGTGTATTTCCACATCTCCGGATATTTCCTGTTCAATTTTTACTGCCGCTCGCTGATTGTAATATAGATTTGATATCAACCTTAAATCTCTTTCATCCAAATTTTTGCTTCTGCGCTTTGTTGTAATCTATGAAGCAGACATAGAGGTCCTGATTGATATCTAAGCATCTTTGAGTCTTCTTCTTCTTCTAGGTAGAACCAAGTTCTGTTATCTATACAATGCCTCATCGATCCTCGTTTGAGGTCGAAATCCAGCTGTCTTTCCATCTTTTGGGGGGCCGTCCAGGCGGCCGTTTGGTGTTTGGTTTCTCTCTCATCACGGTTTTTGCTAGTCTGTCATCGTCCATTCGTTCCACGTAGTCCCTCCACTGCCTACGACGATTTCGAACCCACTTCACAACATCCCCCACTCCGCTGTTCTCGCGTATTTTTGCATTTCTTATCCTATCTCTTAAACTTGTTCCCGTGATCATTCTCAGCGTTTTCATTTCTGTGGTTCTCATAATTTGTTTTGTCTTTGTGGTTTCATTTCTTGTTTCTGCGCCGTAGGTCAGTATTGGTCATCTTTGAGTAAGCACATTAAAAGCAAATGTTTCTCTTGTACCCACCCCGTTCCGGAAGCCAAACTGTGTGTCACTAATATCCAGCTCCAATTTAGAATGTATTCTAGCGTGTACAATTAAAAAAAAACCTGATTTCTGTTAGAACTTGGGTTTTACACAAATAATTGATAATGCAGAAAATTCTTAAAATAAATTAATCCCAACGGTAACGAAGTTCCACGTTTTCTGAAAGATAAAATTAACCCAATAAACCTGCTAAATGCGTAAATAGGTCCATATTCTCGGAGATGGCTACAAAAATACCGAAAAATGGCGAGATGCATTGACGTCTCGTTAGAATTGAAAAATAGTTAAAATTGCGAAAGGTAGTTGAAAAAGACGAAAGAAACGATGAGTTGAAAGGCCGTCGAGTCGTGGCTTTGTGCTAAAGCCGGTACCCTACTTTGGAAAGACCACCTAGGATGTCCGTTGCACTTCCTTTTCAGGCCTGTGCTTTCTTACGGCTTGGACTGTCTGACAGGTTAAGTCGGAAAGCAAATGCCTTGGGGGGGCATGTTGTAGAACTTAACATCTTACCACTGCTTTCCGGTAAAACTGGACTTAAATAGAGGTCCAAGTTTGTGGAAAGTACAAAGATGTCTGGGAAAGATACCGGTGGATCCCACTGATAAGTTCACCACCGATATCGGGACGAAACATCCGTAAATTTTAGGTGGTCGCATTGTGATTATATATGTTTAATACCAGAGACATGATTGCAACACCTTCTATAAGAATTCGGCCTCTTTTTTCCTAAAATATTTAAGAAATTCTATTTTAAAATGAGTTTAATATATTCAGGATTTCTTCCAAAATACTTGCTTATTTCATAATGAATGCGGTCGCCCATTGATTTGTGTGGAAGTTTTCGTCGGTAAGTAGGGCAAGTCCCATCTGAACTAATTTTACCTACGGCAAAGCTGTTTACACGTAAGTAAACAAATAAAAAAGGAATTAGTTACATCAGTTCCCCTGCTCGACTGCAGCCCGCGAACTCAAATTCCAAGATTAATTCCCCATATTTAATCAACGTCTTGGGGAGATATATCAAACAGGATTTCGCTCGTAGTAAAAGCGATTTTCCGGAAAGGAATTTTAAGTTATTTCGCTTTTTTTCGTACCGGGCGCGAATCAAAATGAAATCAGGAGATGCGGCGTTGAAAAATGCCTATTTTATGGAAAATAGTCGCAGGATGGTGTAGCAGATTTTTGTACTGTGATAAGAGGCTTTTTAGTTGCTTTTAGAACGTTTTAGGAGTACACAATTTCCCTAAATGGCTTAAAAAACGACCGACGAATATTTAATACTAAACAGTTTAAACAGTGGCGTGCTTACTTTCCCACTTATCAAGTCACAGTCATAGTCACAGAAACGAAACATTATGATTCAACAAGAAACAACAGAAAACAAAGAAAGCTATACAACATCCCGACGAGAAACAAGAAAACTAATTAGATAAAAGAAAATGAAATATGAAAAACATCAATGTGAGGAAATGGAAAGGAATAGACATGACTCAAACAGTCGAGTATTGTACAAATCGGTGTCAAATGAGAAGAAAGGCTTCAGACCTAACTCTGTGTCTATACTTACATGATGAACTCATAATCAACGAAGAGGAGATACTCCAAACATGGCAAGAATATTTCCAAAGTCTACTAAACATACATCAAGAGGAAGAACATGGAGAGGATATATATATATATATATATATATATATATATATATATATATATATATATATATATATATATATATATTGGGGTGGACCCAACAATAGATGAAACAGTACAAGCAATTAACAAATTAAAGAACGCAAAATCCCCAGGCTCCGACAATATACCGGTCGAATTTCTCAAGTACGGAGGGGAGGTTTTACATAGACAATTACACACACTAATCACACTTATATGGAAAGAAGAGAAAATGACAGCAAAATGGCACGAAAGCATAATAATCCCTATCCATAAAAAGGGAAACAAAACCAAGTGCTCCAACTATAGAGGAATTTCCCTACTTAACACGGCATACAAAATCTTATCGAATATCATATTAAGTAGACTAACGCCTTTTGTAGAAAATTTCCTAGGGAAATACCAGGCCGGATTCAGAAAAAATAGATCGACTATAGATCAGATTTTTACTATAAGACAGCTACTTGAAAAAGGATGGGAATTCAATAGAACTATCCACAATCTTTTCATCGACTTCCGACAAGCATACGACAGCATTAAATGGGATCATCTGTGGAATGCATTGGCAGAATTTTCGATTCCAAAAAAACTGATCCACCTCGCCAAAGTATGCGTAAATGGCTGTAGATCCAGGGCACGAATAGGTAACCAATTCTCAGAATCGTGTGAAATAAACAGTGGCCTAAAACAAGGAGATGTACTGTCACCCCTCCTCTTTAATATAATCCTGGAAAAAGTAGTGAGAACAACACAAATTAGAACAGAAGTAATAACAGTAAATGAACCAAAATTACTACTAGCATATGCGGACGACATTGATATTGTTGGAAACACCGTCACCAATGTAAAGGAAACTTTCATCAAAATAGAGATAGAGGCAAGGAAAACCGGTCTAATGGTCAATGAGGAGAAAACCAAATACATGTGCATAAACAGACAAAAGTATCGAGATAGAATAGGACAAAACGTAACAATAGACACATATAACTTTGAAAGAGTGGAGCGTTTTAAATATCTCGGAGCGACAATCACCGCAGATAACGATATCACAGAGGAGATAAAAGGGGGAATGCAGGCAGCAAACAGATGTATGTATAGTCTCAACAACACCATCAAATCCAAGAACCTAACATGAACCTCAAAAATCAGGATATATAGAACAGTGATTAGACTAGTGCTCATGTATGGCTGTGAGACGCGGACGCTGACAAAAGCAATGGAAATGAAACTTAGATGTTTTGAGAAGAAAATCCTTAGAAGGATTTTCGGACCCTATCACGACCCCAAAACTAATCAGTACCGAATAAGAACAAATGCCAAGGTCAAACAGATATATAACGCTAGCGACATCATACAAGAAATTAAATCCCAACGCCTAACATGGGCTGGCCATGTCCATAGGCTCCCTAATAACCGCCTTACCAAGTTAATTTGGGAGGAAGCCCCGACAGGGAAAAGACTCTTAGGACGCCCAAGAATGCGATGGAGAGATAACATATGGTCAGATTTAAGAACAATGGGGTTACCCACAAACCCAACTATCATGGACGACTGTGTGAGATGGAAGCAATTTGTGCCGTCAGCCAAGACCCACCCCGGGTTGTAAGGCTACTAAAAAAGTAGAAGAAGTCACAGTTAGAGGATACCCTCAAGGAGGAATTTTATCGCCTCTACTGTTGTCTCTGGTCGTGAACATCAAGGTCACGCTGATGACCTAGTTGTTACTATCAGAGGTAAGGATGAAGGAACTATTACAAGTCCTATAGGCCGGCGGAATTAGCATCTGGAAAAAATATATTGATAGTAGACTCAGGGGCGGATCCAGCCTCTCTCTTTGGAGGGTAGGGGCGGTGATATCACAAAAGTACAGTGTGGCAAGCGAAAGTAAGTGTAAAAGGCAGGGTCAGGTCTATTTTTCTGAATTTAAAGCTCTTGGAGAGGGGAGGGGGCGATCAGAAGAAAAAACAAATTGGCGACAGCGGGGGAGAATGCCAGCAGCATACACAGTCCTAGTATGAGGCAGAATCGGGTCTATTTTGCTTAATTCAAAACTCTTGAGGGGGGGGGCTATCGCAAGAAAAACAAGTTGTCAACGAAAGGGGGGTGTCAGCAGCATACACATTCCTAATATAAAAGGCTGAATCGGTTCTATTTTCTTGAACTCATAGCTCTTGAAAAGGGGAGGGACGATCGCAACCATACACATTCCTATACTCTATTCAAAAATTAGAGAGAGTAATAAAACTATTACCGAAACCTCCAACGTACCTGCTCCAGTACCGCAGGTAATTGAGGACTGCCGTAAATTTAATTATATTTATTTATATTTAAATATTATAAGCTTTTATAAATTTACTGCAACAATAAAATTTCTAATAATTCAATTTAATTTCTGTCATTAAGCAAAGTACACCTTACAGTGTGTCTTTGGTGATTTATCTTGTTTGTGCTTGTTTTTATATATTATTTGAGATTAGTGAGATACCCAAAAGATATGGCTTCCACCTCTATATTTGCTCCAAAATCATTAAACCAAGGCATTGTTTCCTCAACGAAAAACTTACGATGAATGTTTATGATGCCTTAAGATATCAATATCTAGATAATAATGTTAAAAGCTCTGTTGAGATGGGTTCCAATATGACAGGAATTGGAAAATCTACTATGTACCGAATACTGAAGGAGTAAAAAACGACTGGAATTGTTAGTACTCCCAAGCCACATTCGATCACAGGCAGACGAAAAACCTGGTTGGAAGAAAAGATGTAAACTGTAATAAAAGGAGTTGTACATACATTTTATTATGAGAAGCAGATCCCAACTGTCGACAAAATTCTCACTAAAATCAATGAAGATCGGGATTTACCTGAAATTAAAGGAACTGAGCTCTGGAAATTGCTCAGAGAACTTAATTTTTGCTGGGAAAAACCAGATAGCAAATCTGTTCTTATAGATCGTCCGGAAAATGTCCGTTGGCGAAGGAAATATCTCTCTAAAGTAAAAGGTAGAGTTACTAGAAATACCACAACTTACAAAATTAGTAATTTAACAGAACTTTTGAAAAATTTTTTGAAATAAAGTTACTGCAGAAAATTGGGAAAAATCCATATAATAAAAGAATGAAAGAAAATGTGGAAACTTAATCTCATGATCGGTGAGATAGAGGAACACTGACTTGGATTACGAATTAGATACGTAATGTTTCCCACCGTAAACACAATTTATTAATTAAATTTTCTGTATAAAAATTAATTACATGTAAATCCCTTTTAAGTGTTTAATTGTAATTCTGCAGATGGTTTAAGAAATAAATAAATTAATAATAAAATGACCGATAGTCCCGAAAATATTTTACCATTATATGGACGAATTTATTTTTTTATAAAAGTTTAACTTCTGATATTTTTGAAAATGGGTATTTTGTAAGTATTTAAATTATAACTTAGAATTTTCTGAGAGAAAAAGGCTACATTTTAGTCTGAATGTGCCTAAAACGGTTTCTATGCCAAAATTAAAAATAATAAAAATACAGTTGTGATTTGTGTTAAATATATCAAAATTATCTATATTTTCTGATGTATGTGAATTATTAAGAAATCAAATAATATTATAAAAAATTTTTATTTAAAGTTTATTACCGAAATAATATTCTATGCCATAAATACTTAGTGATAAAATAAACCTCCTTCCGACGCCTGTGACAAGGATTAAAATCCTTTTTAACACTTCACACATCCAAATATATATTGTTATCCAACCCAAATAGTCCATTATTATAGACCGGTAGACCCATTCCTATGAAAAATATATGTGTCTAAAGGATTTTGCCAAAGACACCGGACTAAAGAACACAGGTATTTTGCGAAGAAAAAAAGGTAAAAAATGATTTATTACTCTCTCTAGTTCTTGAATAAACTATAGTATAAGAGACAGAATCGGGTCTATTTTCCTGAACTCAAAGCTCTCGGTCGGGGGAGGGATCGCCCCCCCCCCTTGGATCCGCGCTTGATGTTATATGTACATTCTACCCATGAGATGCGAAGCATTTTTCTATGTAACCACATCTCGAAAGCCTCAAAACGATTGATTGTTCTTATTTTTAATGTCCACGTTTCGACACCATACAATAATACTGATCCACACGTAGCATTCTGTCATTTGTTGTCTTAGTTTTAAGTTTAGATTATCATCGCATAACAATGGTCGCATTTTGGTCAATGTTGCGTGCGCCCATTCTATTCTACTCTTAATCTCACAGTCAGGATGCTCCAGGCCTCGCGTGATAATAAATAAAAAATTTTTACAGAATTAAAACTGGACCATCCTTGACCCGTTTAGGCATGCTGAAAATGCACTAAAAATTTCAAATGGTAATTGTGCAAAAACAGTGTCTTGTTTTGGCACTCATAAAGTACGTATAAATTATTATTTCTCAAAAGGCCAACGCTACAACTTAAAAAATGATTGACATGAATTTTTAAATTAACGCTGATTTTTTTTCCTGTTTTCCTCCGTTTCTAATAATCCCATTGAGTCTATCATCATCGAGATTGCTTTGTTAGTTTTGATTTCATAAGCGAAAAACGAAAAAAAAAACTCAATTTTTTGGTTTTATTTGTTTATAACAAATTAATGGATCATAATAGAGAGTGGGATATACGAGGAGGGACCCAAAAAAAAACGGAAATTTCGTATTAACTTCTTTATTTCTTAATATTTTTCCACCAAATTTTGATCACCTTCAAAGTATTCTCCACTAACCACAACTCACTTCTACAACCAATTCTTCCATTGTTCAAAACAGTTTTTAAATTCACTTATTGGGATGTTCTTTAGACCTTCCAGCGATTTTTGTTTTACCCTCCTCCACAGAGGCAAAACGCTTTTCTTTCATGTCCATTTTGAGTTTGGGGAACAAAAATAAGTCACAGGAGGCTAAATCCGGTAAGTAGGTGGGGTGTCATGATGGAAGAACCAGTCGTCTGTGCGACAAAGATCTACCCTTTTCTTCCGAATACTCTTCCTCAATCTTTTCAAAACCTCCAAGTAGAACTTCTGATTGACAGTTTGACCCGGGGAAACGAACTCCGCGTGCACAACACCTCTGCAATCGAAGAAACAAATGAGCATTGTCTTGATGTTTGACTTCACTTGGCAAACTTTTTTGAAACGAGGAGAGTCAACTGTCTTCCACTGGCTTGATTACTGCTTTGTTTCGAGGTCGTATCCATAGCACCACGATTTATCACCAGCAATCACCTTGGAGCTGATTTTGAAGCTCAGAACATGCCTGAAGTCGACGCTCCCTTCCCTCGTCTGTGAGAAGGCGAGGAAGAATTCTGACTGCAACCCTTCTCATGTACAAATCTTTGGATATAATCCTCTGAACTGAACTTCATGACATTCCAGACATCTCACAGAGTTGATCAATGGTTCGGCGACGATTTTCACGCACGAGGGCATTGATTTTGTCGACGTTTTCGTCACTTCTTGACGTTGAGGGGCGTCCTGAATGGGGTTGGTCTTCAATTGATATTTTTCCATTTTTAAAACGTGAAAACCACTCGTAGACTCTGGTTTTACTTAGGGCAGCATCCCTATAAGCATTCTTAAGCATTACAACAGTTTCCGCGGCCGATTTCCCCAACAAGAAACAAAATTTCATTGCCGCGCGTTGCTCTCGACAATCTGCCATCAAGTTTTCGGCGAAATGGAAAAAGTTGTTTTACTAAAAAAATTCTCACGGGCGAACCGATGCACTCACAACGACACAACTTTGCACACTGACTTGGGAGGCGTGACCCTAACGGACACCTGGTCGAACAATGGATTCCCCCACTCTCCCTCCCCACCGCAGCCCAATTCCCGTTACTTTTGGGTCCCCCTCGTATAACAAAATATCATTATCAATTGTTTTTAGTGCAATGAAGTCGGTTTCTTACGGCTATATCCCCATCTCCACATACTTATCCACTCGTAAAAAAATAACAATTATGCTTGTAAATGTTTTATTCATTTTTTGTTAATAAATATTTAAATCATTATTGGGAAAATATAAAAAACAACAATTTATATTATTTGTAAATGACATTTTAAAATCAGGACAGTTATTAATGTTTGTAAAAAGGTTATCAATGGAAAAAGTTGACAAATTAATCATATTTTTAATGTGAGCTCTTGAATACTCAACTTTTAACAGTTTAACCATTATTTTTACTTTTATGTAGTTATCAGAATTTTCCATTGATAAAATGATATTCTGTCATAATTTTAAAACATTTCTTCATACAGTGTATTTATAAAATCTTGCACAAATTCGATTAAAGTTCATAAAAACGCTGAAATGCATCAACTAACATGATTTAGATGCAGCATTTTTTGACATTTATATAGAATGTCTCGTTTAGAAGATATAACAGTATCGATGAATCTTTAAAAATAAAACCACCTGAATATTACTGCATGTTTAAAGTTTATGTAAACTTCCAAACTTATTTCACTTAGCATGGTTATTGGCTTATCATAGGAGCACATCTTAGATTAATCAAATAACTATCTCTAGTAGGTCGCGAAACTTGAAGACAAAAAAAACTGTGTCTATATATATATATATATATATATATATATATATATATATATATATATATATATATATATATATATATATATATATATAGAGCCTGCGTGAATGTGCTCAGCAGGTCTTTCGGCAGCTTCTTAGTTATAACGGAACGCTTCGTTTCTGCGCCTATTATCCCATATATATTTGGTTGTCACATACGAGGATGGTTCGATAAGTTCTCGGCCTGAAACAGGGAGGGCGCTAGTAGGATCAAATCACTATAGTATTTTGTAAACATTAACTTTGAGATGACGCCCTGCAAAGTTTCAGATGTTTGCGTTCAGTTACTTGATTGTGGCGAGTGAACACATAAGGTTTGGTATTTTGTGAAGATGGGCAAAATTGAAGTTCGAGCGGTTATAAAGTACTTTGTTTTAAAGGGCTTAACTCCTACGGATATTAAAAATGAGTTAGATTCTACTTTAAAGGGTTCTTTTCCTTCGTTTTCGACAGTAAAAAAATGGGCTGCTGAATTTAATCGTGGTCGTACATCAATTCAAGATTATGAGCGCTCGGGACGCCCAAAAACGGCTACAACTGACGAAATTGTCACAAAAATTCATAATGTCATACTTCACGACCACCGACTGAAAATGCGAGAGCTTGCTGGTATAGCAAACATCTCGATAGATCGTGTCCACTACATTTTACATGATGTTCTTGGCATGAAAAAGCTTTCTGCGCGATGGGTGCCGCATTTGTTAACAGTCGACCAAAAACGCCTTCGAATGAACATTTCGCAAGAGTGTTTATTAGACTTATTCAGACGCAATCCTGCTGAGTTTCTTCGACGTTTTATAACTGTAGATGAAACATGGATTCACCATTACACGCCAGAGATAAAGCAGCAGTCTAAACAGTAGGTGGGGGCAGGTGAAAGTGCGCCAAAAAAAGCAAAAACGGTTTCGTCTGCAGGAAAAGTCATGGCGTGGTGCTTATAGACTATTTAGAACAAGGCAAGACCATCACCGGGGAGTATTACGCTTCACTTCTGGACCGTTTGCCACATGTGATTAAAGCTAAACGTTCACATCCTGCAAAAAAAAGTGCTCTTTCATCAGGATAACGCGCCTGCAGACAAATCTATGGTTGTTGCTGCAAAACTCCATGACCTACATTTCGAAGTACTCCCACATGCGCCATATTCGCCGGATCTGGCTCCCAGCGATTACTTTCTCTTCCGAAACTTGAAAAAATGGCTCGCTGGACGAAAATTCCCTTCAAATAACGAGGTCAGAGCAGCGACAACCGCTTATTTTGCAGAGTTGGACAAATCGCATTATACTACGGGTATTAAAATGTTAGAACATTGTTGGTCTACATATACTGAAGTACCAGGGGACTATGTTGAAAAATAAATAAAAACATTTTCAAAAATCTTTTGTTTTCTTTATCAGGCCGAGAACTTATCAAACCATCCTCGTATTTTGGTCGTAGCATACAAGCAGTTGAAGGTCGGCTATCATTTAGAAAGGTTGTCTGAGAAATAAGTGTAAAGCTAAGCTAAAAATTGTATAAAATAGATTTTAAAAAAAGTGATAGACGAAGCAGCCTATTGTGCTGCCTGCCTATTTAAAGAAGGCTTTCAACCTGTGTTAAAAGTTTAGGACCTTATGGGAGTAACTGTAGGCAAAAATGCAGTTGATTTGGTGCAATGACGCGATTGTGACCGTATCAAGTCTACGAATCATCGTAGTCCTGATGCTTCAAAATAGTGAAAAATTGAGCTTAGGAAACAAAAATCAGCAGAAAATGATCTTTTTGAGCAGGAGCAAAGCATAATGTATTGAGAAAAGATTGCTGATTTATTTCAAAATTGTATATACATATTTGGAAAAGAAACTTTAAACGCGTTGTTCTCAAAACAACGTTTTTGATCTGGTTAACACGATTTTGAAAAATCTATATGACCGATGGTGTTGAAATTTTCAGGGAATATTCCACACACATATAATTTTAGTCCATAGTAGAATAAGAATTTTTTTATAACTTTTTAAACCTTTTTTTAAATTTTAATTGCAAAAAGGCTCAACAAAATTCAAAAGTCCGCCATTTTGTCTTTTTTTTCACCTAAAATGTTTAATTTTACTACCGATCATAGCTATTTACTTATATTTCAAGCTGCCGTTCAAATGTTTTGTTTCAGACATACCTGACCCGAGATATCATGACATTTATTTTGTCGCAATAAGTAACCGAAAAAAAAATTTCTTCGTAAAGTTCAATGTGTATATTTCACAATACAAAGTTTTGAAACATTTGAATAAATACTTCTATAAAAAAATTATTGAAATTTTGTGCAATAAACCCAGATTATAACCTTAAAATACAAAACCGTGGCAATAGAAAAAGTACTCATATAATATGCCCACTTTAAACCGCCAATATTTCTGCAACGATTAAAGTTAAATGTATGGATATAGCACAGGAAATATGCTTGGAATCTCTCACAAACTTCAAAAATATACACAGGGTATCTTGCGTAAATGTCAAAAAATGTGCAATTTGATATTTTTATAAAATTTATTGTCTAAATTTCAATCGAATTTCTTGACGCATTGTATAAAAACCAAGCACACCTGTCTTTCTCGACAAGCATCCAAACAACAAAACAAAAATCTATACAAACTTAATTAAAACTTATACCTTTTTAACAAATAAATAAATCTTTAAGTAAATTTATTTTTTGTATTTAATACATACAACTTTTTTGGCCTAGAATCGTATGAGCACACGGTGGTCCAAAAATACAAAAATTTACAACAATTTTTTTGGACTCGGGGATTTCGTCATACAGCTTTTGGCCATGTCATCTTAAATATTACCAAGGGAAATATGATGGGCAAAATTTGACAATTAAATGTTTGGGGTTATTCTTTCTTTTTAATGAGGATGATGGTTAAGAAAAAAAGAACATTGCATACAATATACGTATAATATTTATCTCGCCTATAAGAATCCTTCTTATAGAAGCAAAATCAGGACATTAATCGACAATCAGCTTTGATAATGAATATATTATGCCAAAATATAGATAAAAGACATTATGTCTGCATTTGCTGTAAAAATTTATTTCAAAAATGGAATAAAAAATACAGATTCATATTATTCAATGTTAACTCCTAGGTTAAATATAAGTTTTAATGACGCTAATTTATAGAAAAAGAAATAAAATATTTTTGCAAAAAGAATATTCCTTCAAACTGAAAATTTACCAAGATATTAAAAAAGAAAATTGTAAATTCTTGACCTTTCTCTAAAATCTCAGAATAGACACAAAATTTGGCAACTCTACCAACATATACAACAGCTCTCTTAGGGAGATCGTTGGTACGATACAGAACTTCAACTGTGGAATTCATGATTAGTTTGGTTGCCGATGCCGAAATAATGCAACCTCTATCCTTAGAGTAGCAAGTTCGTGTATCGAGTTCTGATATATTTCTTTTTTAATTTACCGTCGCACCACCACTTGGCGGTTTTATACAACATTTGTTGATTTGTGTTATTCTTATGTTATTGAGTAAGCCATCGAGATGTCGCCACTGTGTCTTATTTACTATTTTTCAACTGTGAAGTCTATTTATATGACACAGATGCGAGATGATGGTTTGTACCGAATGCAATGACCTGACTAGTCCCGTACTAGGACGAAACAGCGTTGTCGTCGTTTTTCGGACCCGGAGTTTTTCCATGTTCTTTGGAGATCTCCGGACTTTTTAACATGAGAATAATATTTATCAACGGTCTAAGTCCGCATAGCCGAGAATTTCTTAGTTTATTATATATATATATATATATATATATATATATATATATATATATATATATATATATATATATATATATGAACGAGAAAACATATTTATCAACGGTCTAAGTCCGCATAGCCGAGAATTTCTTAGTTTATTATATATATATATATATATATATATATATATATATATATATATATATATGAACGAGAAAACATTTTTAATAAGGGATATGTAGACCTATTGGGACTACGTTTTAATACGTTGTAATATGCTCAGTGACTTTAAAAAAAGTTTCACATCAAAATTTAAATGGAATGTCCTGTATATTATTGCGAATTTGGTATTGCGGAATAAATAAGGGTAACTTGCTGTTATGTTTCATATACCTAAGACTAGCCGTTTTTGAGATATTTATCTATTTTTGAAAATGTAGACCACAATTTAAGAAGCAAGCCTGCCTTGCCTATTCAAGGTAGATGTTTTAAATTGTATTAAATTTTTAATAAAGTCATTAAAATTGAATATAAAATAAAAATTATCTCAAAAAAATATACAGGGTTGATAAAAATTTACATTTGATTTTTATTATCATTAAAGTTAAATAACTTTTTTATTTTAAATGGAACACCCTGTATTTAAAACCGAATTTATTCTCTAATTTTAACTGTCTTTAAAATCGTATTCAGGTTTGTTAGCTATCTTTCACGCTTTTTTAGTAATTTAGCATTTTTAATTTTAGACATAATTTTTTTGTAATTTATTTTTGAAGAATAGGCATTAACTGAGCAGACGTCATAATTCGTCATATACAAAAAAAATTCTACAAATAATTTAGAGGCACCTCTTGTTAGTTAAACCATTATCGTTGTTCGAAGTTATTTGAAAACCCTAATTATTTAAAATGAGAAATTATAGCATCTCTAGCCGAAAATCCACATACAAGTCACCCAAAAATTTATTAAACTACAGGAATAAGTAGCTGTAGCATTGACAGATTAATAAAAAAAAGACAAATTTCGCCATATCACATTCAGTAACATCAGGAACTCTTGAAAGGAAATTGAGACCGACAACTCGAGTTTTGTTTATAGATTTTAGAAATGTTAGATAATAAAAATGTAAAAATTTTACAAAAAACTAACACAATTTAGCTTGCTAGCTTGAATAGGCAAGGCAGAAACACCTCTTAAATTTTGATCTACAATTCCAAGAATAGTTAAATATCTCAAGAACGGTTGTATATGAAACATAACAGTATATTGCCTTATTTGCCTCGCGCTATCAAAATATGTAATAATCCCACATGGTATTCCACTTAAATTTTTGACAATATTGGAATAAAACTTTTTGAGTCACTCCGTATACTTCAAAGTAATTTTTAAAATATCCCTTATCCCTTATATGGACGCTCGGAGGAGACGATTATATATATATATATATATATATATATATATATATATATATATATATATATATATATATATATTTGTATTCTTAAATTCAGTATAATATTCTTTAAATGATATGTGGATGACTGTTTAATGGCCGTTCCCTCTAATAAAACGAATGAAATCCTCCAAACGTTTAACAGCTTTCACAACATGTTGAAATTCACATCAGAAATAGAGAAAGATAGTAAAATAAACTTTTTAAATATGACTCTTATCCGAAGAGAAAATAAAATCTAACCCACATGGTCAGGGAGATACTTGAATTTCCCCTCAAATCATCAATACCTCAGAAAAATATGTTATTATTGGTCTAGCAGACAGAACCATCACTTTAACTTCCCATAAATTTAGAACCTTGTTTTAAGAAAAGTGAAGGAGACCTATTAAGGAAGCACTTTAAATACAGAGACATTGATAAAATAATAAAAGAACGAATACACACAATTTTTAATTCTAAAAATCCTCCCAACAATAATGGTACATCGAAATTTATTGCCTTGCCATATACAAACGGACTTTCAAAAAACATTAAATATATTCTGAACCAACATAATATCGTTGTCTGCCACAGAGCCCAAAATAAGTTAAACTCTTTTTTTACAAAACTGAGAAGTAAAACCCCTAAAATGAATAATTCTAATGTTGTATATTCAATTCCTTACACCAATTGTCCAAAAATATATATAAGAATGACCACACAATTACTTAAAAATAGATTAAATGGGTACAAATTTACGAAGAATGCTACCACTGCATTAAATAAACATGTACGAGAAACAGGACTTCAATTACAACAATAAAAGAATTCTTGAACGTGACTATAATTACAACAAATTGAATGTAAAAGAGATGATGGAAATAAAAAAATAAAAAAATGCAGTTAACGACAGAACTGATATAAATAACCTAAGTTACATTTACACAAATCGTATTAAAAATTAATATACCCTCTTAATAATCAATAGATGGGAATATCCTCTTGGAACATGTATATGTTATCAGTTATAAAAAACCAAAGACTTCATAAGTAATGTAACAAAACAATAATTGTTTTTCCAATACCACAATCAGTATGTACAGTGTATCTTGAATATTTTTAAAATTATATAAATTTTTTATTTTTAAAATAAGTTTTTAAATTTTTTTTAATTATCTTTTAACTTTTTCTGTTAATGTGTAAGATTTAATGCATAATTTATGTATTTGAAATTTTAGATTGTTTGACCAAGGAAAATGTTATTATTAAATTAAAGAAAATAATATATAAGAGAAAAATTTTTAAAACTGTCTTAAACAAAAAGCGAAATGTCAAAACCCTGTTTTTTAACATCCTCTTATGAACCTAACTCCAAGAATACAAAAAAACATATTGATACGTATAATAAATGGTTCAAGAAAAACAGGAATATATATATATATATATATATATATATATATATATATATATATATATATATATATATATATATATATATATATATATATATATGTCAAAACTTACCCTCCCCGCCACAGTGATACGGCAGAGATACATGTTTCGTCTCTACTAGACTCATTAGGGTACCGACATGCACCTGGCTGTGCAAAGGACAGATTGGAAGGAAGCATACAAATACTGAACGCGGTTTCGCCGACCTCCCGCCGGATGGCGTATGTATGTTTATGCGGCTTTCACCGATTCTGTTACTGTTCGCATTTTACTTCACTTATACACTTAGTTGCAGTTGTACGTTTGCTGAATGTGATTTCAGCACTACAACGGCATAATGTGGATGTGTCCACTGCTATTGCAACTCACACGGAGGAATCGGTGAAAGCCGCATAAACATATATACGCCATCCGGCGGGAGGTCGGCGAAACCGCGTTCAGTATTTGTATGCTTCCTTCCGATCTGTCCTTTGCACAGCCAGGTGCATGTCGGTACCCTGATGAGTCTAGTAGAGACGAAACATGTGCCTCTGCCGTATCACTGTGGCGGGGAGGGTAAGTTTTGACTTTCTTCTCGGTATGGTGGTACAGGTAGGCCATCATCTCGATGGTGGTGGAATTGGATGGATTGTGTTCTGTAGCAATCTATTTAAACTGTGCAACCTCTAACATGGAAAGGATATGATGGAACGAGGTTTACATTTACTGTTCGCATTTTACTTCATGTATATATATATATATATATATATATATATATATATATATATATATATATATATATATATATATATATATATATTAGGAAGAATAAACCAAATTTTTAACGAAAAAAGCATATAATTTGATTTTTAACTTTTTTGAGAGATCCTTTAGGCGTAAAAATTCTCTAACTGCTTATTTCTAACCTATATTAACATGTTGAATCATTTCTGAGACATTTACGTTCTCGACCCATACCGAAAAAAATGCGTCAACTTGACTCTGCTTTTGGGACAATACACGAGATACTAAACCAACCTAAATTGATATGAAATGTTATGGCTTACTGATCAAAAATCCTTAAGATGTAAATTCCATTGACACACTTTTACTCTTTGCTTCACTTGTTCATGTGATTTGCTTCAGAGTCATTTTTGTCTTCAAATACTATAAAACGAATCGCTGTTTCTTCCAATCACTTGTTATTGTGCAAAGTTCTTTTTAAATAACCAATCACCCTAAATTTTATAAAAGAAAAATTCAACATAAAATAATAAGAATACAACTTTCGCCCACATATTTTTAACATATTTTTTTACATCTATATAGTCAACAAAATCTGCAAAATACAGGTACAAATACTATCACACTTTTATATCGATAAATATAGTTATTTAACTGGTAACCGCCACTTTTTCGGATTAAATCAGATCAAACCAAATTTCAAAATTTACGGAGTATTTCCCTGTACCAAAAGCAAAGCATAAAGACCAATTATGCAAAAAAATTGTTTAGAATTGTATAGAAACTACCTTGCTTATGTAAAAATAGCAGTAGAGTTCGCTTTTTGAACTCTGTAAAATGAGCTTTCGTATTTACCGAATAATGTAGATGATTTTCGTTTTACATTTTCTATTGTGTCTCTGTTGGTAGACAAAGCACAACCAATTACGTTACATATTTAATCAATGTTACTTATTGTGTCTCGCCTACCAGCAATCACTTAAGAAGTAGAAAAATTCAATGACATACGATCTTTCTCGTAATTCTTCACTATAGGGATGTTTCGTGTAAACTGCAAGCAAAACAATGTTGACAAAATGCAAGGAAGTTAGAGGGGATATGGAAAGCTACAAAAATAGGCTAAATGCCTAAGAAATTATGCTAACATGCAGAAAATAAATGTCATAAATTGACAACAAGTGGCTACGTAGAGTAAGGGCAGAAAGAAATTTGATAGTAAATTTGTTGTATGAGGTTGGTACTATGAGAACCAGAAAACCAGAACAGGATTTGTGAAAGTAACAATCGGCGTCCCGGCGTATTCTTTGTGTTTAATGTGGTCGTTTGTCATCCTCCTCAACCCTTAAAATTTTCGTGATTTTTTTTGTTGTGTCGTGCAGTGACATTAGTTAAATTTCGGACTTTATATTTGTGTATGTTATGAAGACATTTGTACAGACTTTTTATTTATAACAATTCATCAATGTATGGTATTGTTTTGTAAATCCCGTTAATTCATTATTTTCGGTAAATACCTTTTTTAAGTTTTAGTAATTATTTACATTACGGTAAATCTAGGAAAACGATGTTCTTTGTAAAAAATTCGATACTCACCCCCTATTTCGAGGCCGTAAAATACGATTTTGGCTTTGATTTTTCTCTATTTTTCCTCAGTTTCCCGGAAAACTCCAAAAACATCAAGCGTCACTTCACCAAGCACTTTTAATTCTGAAGAAAACATCAAACTTACTTATTTATTTTCAATGGTACAAGTTAAAGTATCATGTATGTAATATATTTCAACTATTTTTGCACAAATTTTAGTGAATAAATTTAGAAAAACTTGTATTTTCAACGAAAAACTAAAGATCCATCAGACTCACGAAAACGACTAATGTTCGTTTGACACGTTGCCAGATATAAAATATTTTCGTGGTAAAAACTATAAAATTTGTCCATCTCAGTCAACAACATAGTTTAATTTTTGTAATGTTTTATACAGTCTCATCTTAACCACCTAAAATTTTTGGTTGGTTCAGGTTTAGCTTGATTTTGATTAATTTGTAAAACTGAAACGAATCTGAAGTAACCTAAATTGAACTAGACTTATACTTTCGTAATATAAACTATTAAATTTATCTATTACAGTCAACAACATAGTTTAATTTTTATAATATAAAAAAAATGGGTAAAATTAATCTTAACCTCCCAAAATTTTTGGTCAGTTTTGGTTAGTTCAGTTTAAGGTTAATTTTGGTTATTTTAAGAAACTAAAACTGACCTAGATTTATTAATTAAAAATTTTATTGTTCAGCAGAGACCACGTAAACGCGGGACAATCTGTGAAAGAAAAGAATATATGTGAATTTCCCAGAAATCCTATTCGCAATCTGGAAATACCGTTAATTTTTCAGGTTTTAGGAACGAGTTTCACCACTATTTAATGGCTGAAGTCATTTTATTTTGATTTGTTATTTGATAACTTTCTTGAATTTTCCGGTAAAAATGTGCAAATTTATGTATCTTTATATAATACAGAGGCTTCTATCAGTGTGGAATTTGTAGTTGTTACAAAATCTTAACGATTTAGTATAAAAAATTGAACCTAAAGTTAAAAGTGTTTTTTACTGTTTTCCTAAATTTCCCATAATGCAAATTTTTACCCAGAGAATTATAATATTATATATATATATATATATATATATATATATATATATATATATATATATATATATATATATATATATATATATATAAATCTATTTTATGTCAGTATTTATTTTATTAATCATTTATAATGAACTGTAAATTGTAATTTTCTTATATAATAACATAATAAAAGGTGGCTCAAGTCCACTCCTGTCCCCTGACCTTCTACGCAACTACAGTATTATGCCCCTTTAAGGAGAGTACAGCTTAACATGTCCGATCGAATTTATTTTAGGGTATTCTCTTTACTTTTACCACCTCCAACTTCCTTGACATAATGTGAAATTTTGCAAAGAAACACTTCCCAATAAGTCAATTTTCCAAGGAATAACCTTTAATTTTTATTAAATAACAAACGACTTAAGATTTTTTTGGGACTTACATGCTGTTAATAACTAGATTGAGAATGGTCAGCGAAGAGGGATCAAACGTAAAAACCAGATTCGGTAAATACGTTGTTATTTGGGATTGTTTTTTAAACAAATGGCAAAGGCAATGTTTTGTACATTATTAATTCTTTTTAGTATTTTAAAATGTTTAACACAAATTCTTTCTAAACTACCATTTGAAGACAGGCAAAGCGATTCCATAAAAGCATTACTGCCTCTATTTTTGTTTGCGTAAAAATGTTTAGTAGGGTAAATCCACAAACAATAAAAAAGTAGAATGATGGGTTCCGAAAATTTACATTATACCAATCACGTAATTTACGAGAGTATTATACCGGGTGTCAACGAATCTATTAGAAAAGTCATAATTTCTAGAGTACTATGTGTATCAAAATGAGAATTGGTACAGGTAAATGGTATGTGAAGGGGAGAGTTTTCGCATATTTTCCACTTTCCGGCCACTTCCGGTTTCACCGGGAATGGCCCCGGTTTTGAATTTTTAAATGGAACACCCTGTATATTTTAACATTTTTGGATTTCTAAGACAATTCTAGATCAGAATGTGACATTTTAAAAACTTTTTACGTCTACTTCATTTTTTTAGAGCCACTTTTAAAATTGCATCTAGGTGGCCATGATCGGACGCAAACTAATCTAAGGGCCTTAGGTGATGTCAAAAAAATACAATCGCAAAGTTTTAGTTACTAGTATAAAAGACAGGAATAAGACAAGTTGACAAAATTACGTTTTCATTTCTAACTATTAATTTTCAAATGGCGACCCCTTTTTGACAACTACTTTTCGAAAAAAGCATTCTTTGACGAATCTAACGGTACTAATTTATTTGCGATTGGATTAGACATAAGAACAGAAATTAAATATTATTAAGCAAAATACTGGATAATTTATTTACTTATGAAAAGTGCGCCATGGACAGCCATGATGCATAATAATTTGCAACTGTTTTTATCAACTCTTCTTTGGAAAACAAAGCACTCACTTAAGTAGATAATGACAGTGACATACGCTCTAAGAACAGACGTAAAAGTTTATTAATTTTCGTTAAGTTTAGTTGAAATTTTCGTTAAAATAATGTATACTCAAAGTGAAAAAGTGGATATGTTATTAATATTTAGAGAGTGTCATAGAAATTCAAGGAATGCTGCCGAGTTGTATGCTCATAGATATCCGAATCGGCAACATCCAGCCCATCAGTATTTTCCGTATCTCGAGACTCGTTTTAGGCAAATAGGAAATCAAGAGGCGGAACAGAGGTTTATCATAAATGAAGAGACTGAGATTAACGTACTTGCTATGGTTGAGGTTGATAAAACAGTATCGTTAAGAAAAATTAGTCAAGAACTGCAGATAATCAGCAAGAAAAATACTGAAAAAGCATGGATATCGAGCATTTAAATATCAGTTACATCAACATTTGTATACTGAGGATGGCGATAGACGGGTAGTGTTTTGTGATTGGCTGCTTCAAAATCATACGAGTTAACCCAAATTTTATCGATTTTATTCTATTTTCCGACGAATCCCGATTTACAAATAATCGTATGTTCAATAAGCAAAATACTCGGTACTGGGCCCAACAAAATCAATATGAAATGAGAAAGGGCAATTTTCAAGAAAGATTTGGCGTCAATGTCTGAGCTGGTATCGTTGGAAAGAGAATAATTGGGCCAATATTGTTTCAAGGTCAGTTAACAGGAGTTAGATACTTAGGTTTTCTTCAATATGAAATCGAAAATCATCTCAATGATATACCTTTAGCAGTTTTACGGCGAATTTACTTTCAACAAGATGGAGCACCGCCTCACAATACTAGAGAAGTTCTTAATTATTTAATAGAGCATTTTAATAATCGAATTATTGCAACCAATGGTCCGGTACGGTGGCCAGCCCGCTCACCGGATCTTACTGTGCTCGATTTCTTTGTCTGGGGATATGTTAAAGAAAGGGTTTACTATGGAGCAGCCCCAGCTACTCTTGAAATATTAGAAGAAAGAATTTACGGGCATTTAGAAGTATAACGCCCCAAATGCTACAAAACGTGTTGAGAGAAGCAGTTGAACGAGCTGAAATGTGTCGTGAAAAAGAAGGAATGCACTTTGAACATTTACTACACTAAACTTTTTAACAAATTCAGCTACTGTACTTTCAAATATTTTAAGTGCGTCGTCTAAGTTATTAGTTTATTTTGTTAGTTTTTTGTTAATTGTGTTAAATTTTTAATCAAATTCCTGTCTTTCATACTAGTCACTAAAACTTTGCGATTGTATTTTTTTGACATCACCTAAGGCCGTTAGATTAGTTTGCGTCCGATCATGGCCACCTAGATGCAATTTTAAAAGTGGCTCTAAAAAAATTAAGTAGACATAAAAAGTTTTTAAAATGTCACATTCTGATCTAGAATTGTCTCAGAAATCCAAAGATGTTAAAATATACATGGTGTTCTATTTAAGAATTTAAAACCGGGGCCATTTCGGTGAAACCGGAAGTGACCGGAAAGTGGAAAATATGCGAAAACTCTCCTCTTCACATAACATTTACCTGTACCAATTCTCATTTTGATACACATAATACTTTAGAAATTATGACTTGTCTAATAGATTCGTTGACACCCGGTATAACTTTAACGACTAATACGAAGTGTGGCTATAAAATGATGAGACTAATGGTTCCACAAAAGAAGTACACAGATCCCGCGGTGCAGGGGGTGGCGCCCGCAAGTAGCAAATAATATAAATTTAAAATAAAATAGTTTCGTTATTTTATAATCACACCTTGTGTTATTACAGCGATGTTTTGGGATATGACACTGAAGTGGTAAAATAATAAGTCATAAGATGGTGATTTTTGGCACTTTTATTCGTTAAATTCTGTTGTATGTAAGTATGAAATAACGCCGTTTGTATAACGTACTTAACAGTATATGAAGTACATTGATATTGAAAAATATAAATTGATGAATGATGAAAAAACAATGTTAATTATAGTTTTTATGCTACTTATAGATCACCGTCGTCAAGTGCTGGGGACTTTTTGGATGAACTTGATATTTATTTAAGATTCATTGATGGTACACAGTTTGATGTTTTCTCGGGTGACATCAACATTGATCTCCTTGATAGGAATAATATGAATGTTATCAAATATAGAACCACTCTAAATTCAAACGGTTTCGAATCGTGGTGCGAAGATCTTACGAAAGAAGCATCTCATACTTGTCTTGACCATCTTTTTGTGCGCAACAAAACAAAAACGAATCTAAGAAGAATCAACTCATTTATAGTTCTTCATGAGATAACAGATCATTGGCCTCTGGTTTTCTACATTTCCAGAAATTCGGTTGAAGGGAGATCTGATTACGAGAATCGACTACACTAGGATGAAAATTGTGACAGAATCAGTGGATTGGCATAGTATTTTGACTTTACCACAAGCTGGAGAAGCAACGGAGAGACTAATAGAATATATCAAATCTGTTACCAAAGCGTCAGAATCCGTAATTCCGTGTAGGAACACATACACGAAAATTAAACCATGGATTTCAAATTCAATAATTACATCAATTAAACATCGAGATCGCTTAAAAAAGTCCTTGCCTAGGAATCCAACAGACCTGAAAAAACAGGAATATGTGGAATATCGTAATAGGCTAAACAAGATAATTAAGATACGAAGAACACGTATTACAGAACTAAAATAAGTGAAAATACGGGAAACATTAAGAAAATGTATCAATTTATAAGTGAAGCAACAAATGAAAAAACAACAATCCCTAACATCACACAAATAAATGACAACAATGAAAGCATCACAGATCCCAGGATTATATCCGAATCGTTTAACAACTATTTTATAAACATCGGAAAAACAATGTCAGAGGCAATAAATTGTCCAGAAAACCCTTATAAAATCAAGAGTACTGCCGACTCATCAATGTTTCTGAGACCTACAAATTCAGACGAGGTTTCTATGCATATAAACAGCCTAAAGAACAATTGCTCCTCAGGTTGTGATCAAATTTCGGCCAGGACACTTAAGTTTCTGCATGAATACATTAGAATGCCTCTTGTTCATATAATAAACTTAATCTTTAAATCTGGAAGGATGCCCTCCCATTTTAAGGCATCTGTTGTCACTCCGATCTATAAGTACGGTGATAAGAATTGTGTGGGAAACTATAGACCGGTGAGTGTGGTCTCCAATGTTGCGAAAATATTTGAGAAATGCTTAAAGACGCGTCTTGTAGATTTTTTCAATAAAAATGCTAAACTGTCAAATAACCAGTTTGGATTCAGAGAGGGTAACCGTACAACGGATGCAGTGTTCGAGCTAGTAAATAGCGTCACGGAACATTTAAACGGTTGAGATAAGTGTATTGCTCTTTTCCTTGATCTGGCGAAGGCTTTTGACACGGTCTCCCATGCTCTTCTTCTTGAAATGTTGGATGCATGTGGAGTGAGGGGAATCGTGTCTGAAGTCTTCCGAGATTATCTCAGGGATCGTCGCCAGCGAGTCAGAATTGGGAAAACTATCAGCGAAGCTAGAATGGTTGAACATGGCATACCGCAGGGAACTGTGATCGGACCTGTTCTTTTTAATTTATATATCAATAATGTTTCTATTTCTTGACCGTGTGGTTATTAATTAGTTTTTACTTTTTTGGGTTCCGGTCATATTATTACTTTATAAAAAATTAACACATGTTTTTTTCTGACGTTTCGGTTTATTTTATTGATTAAACCATCTTCAGAGAATTACTGTAAATATGAAAAGGAATATGTAAATTTATGCTATATAAACTGAAAATTTTTACTTTCTTACCTAATGTTAACAGGTGGTTCACTTGAAAAACTTACATTTAACTATTTTATTACTTTAATACAATATAAACACTTCTTATTTAATATAAATATAAATATAGAAAACTATTATTTTTTGATGCATTTTTTTTTCACATCTGGTTTGTTGTGCTTTTGACAGAGTACTACCAAAGGGTTTGAAAGTTTCTGGACCATCTGCAATTTTATTGCCCTATTAGATTCGTATATACATTACTCAGGTCATTTGTGTCCGTTCTGAAATTCATTGTACCGGGTGTTCTTTTAATATGGATCATTTCTTTAATTGTTCTTTTTTTGTAATTAATTTCTTTGTCTAAAATCTCCACGTTGTTAAAATCGATGTTGTGCATGTTATCAATTGCATGTTTGGCTAAGGCTGTTTTATTATCGTTATTGTGATGTCTAATGCTGTATTTGTGATTTTGTATTCTATTTTTTAAATACTGTTTAGTTTGACCGACATATGTTTGGTTGCAATCTAAGCAATTGATCTTGTAAATGACATTTGTTTGTTCGTCTTTAGGGATATCAGGTTTAAGTTTTGTGTAAAGGTTTTTGAAATTATTCGAAGGTTTTTCCGCTATTTGTATATCATATGGTTTTAGCACTTTTTTAATGGGATTAGTAATTTCTGGTATATACGGCAATGATATGTATTTTTGGGTTGATGGAACATTGCTTTTTGTTGGCTGATTGTTGTTATAGATTTTATCTACTCGGCTTTTTATTATGGGTTCAACAAATTTCTTTGGGTAATTGTTTTTCGCTAAAGTGTCTTTAACTTTTTTTAAATTTTGCGGTCTAAATTGTGGATGGGAAAATTTGATAGCTCTATCGGTTAGTGCTGTGACCACACTCTTTTTGTATTTTATGGGTGCTGCAGAATTGTAATTTAGGTATCTCCCTGACCATACCGGTTTTGTGTACCAGTTTGTATTTATTTTACCATTGTGAGCATATTGAATAGTAATGTCGAGGAAATTAATGGCTTTATTATTTTCTTTTTCTAATGTAAATTGTATTTTATTATGATAACTATTAAATTTATTGAGGGTGTACTGAACTTTGTCTTCCGGTATGCATAATATACAGTCGTCGATCACAATGGTAAAATAAAAACAAACTGGTACACAAAACCGGTATGGTCAGGGAGATACCTAAATTACAATTCTGTAGCACCCATAAAATACAAAAAGAGTGTGGTCACAGCACTAACCGACAGAGCTATCAAATTTTCTCATCCACAATTTAGACCGCAAAATTTAAAAAAAGTTAAAGACACTTTAGCGAAAAACAATTACCCAAAGAAATTTGTTGAACCCATAATAAAAAGCCGAGTAGATAAAATCTATAACAACAATCAGCCAACAAAAAGCAATGTTCCATCAACCCAAAAATACATATCATTGCCGTATATACCAGAAATTACTAATCCCATTAAAAAAGTGCTAAAACCATATGATATACAAATAGCGGAAAAACCTTCGAATAATCTCAAAAACCATTACACAAAACTTAAACCTGATATCCCTAAAGACGAACAAACAAATGTCATTTACAAGATCAATTGCTTAGATTGCAACCAAACATATGTCGGTCAAACCAAACAGTATTTAAAAAATAGAATACAAAATCACAAATACAGCATTAGACATCACAATAACGATAATAAAACAGCCTTAGCCAAACATGCAATTGATAACATGCACAACATCGATTTTAACAACGTGGAGATTTTAGACAAAGAAATTAATTACAAAAAAAGAACAATTAAAGAAATGATCCATATTAAAAGAACACCCGGTACAATGAATTTCAGAACGGACACAAATGACCTGAGTAATGTATATACGAATCTAATAGGGCAATAAAATTGCAGATGGTCCAGAAACTTTCAAACCCTTTGGTAGTACTCTGTCAAAAGCACAACAAACCAGATGTGAAAAAAAATGCATCAAAAAATAATAGTTTTCTATATTTATATTTATATTAAATAAGAAGTGTTTAATTATATTGTATTAAAGTAATAAAATAGTTAAATGTAAGTTTTTCAAGTGAACCACCTGTTAACATTAGGTAAGAAAGTAAAAATTTTCAGTTTATATAGCATAAATTTACATATTCCTTTTCATATTTACAGTAATTCTCTGAAGATGGTTTAATCAATAAAATAAACCGAAACGTCAGAAAAAAACATGTGTTAATTTTTTATAAAGTAATAATATGACCGAAACCCAAAAAAGTAAAAACTAATATATCAATAATGTTTGCGGTCTTGCTTTGGAGGGGAAAATGGTGTCGTATGCTGATGATACTGCTGTGGTCTTTTTTGCTAAAACATGGGAAAATGTAAGAGAAAAGCTAAAATCAGGATTTAAAATAATAAAGCACCTTTCAGATACCATTAAATTAAGTTTGAACATCAAAAAAACACATTATATTGCTTTTTCCCTAACCGAAGCCAATAGACCAAATTTTTCTCAGATAGTCTTGGAAGGTATAAGTGAACCTCTACGAGAAAGCGCTAGTACTAGATATCTTGGTGTAGTGATTGATCAACATCTCAAGTGGGATCAACATTTGCTATATCTAGTTAAAAAAATAAGACGTTTAATTTATAAATTTTATATGTTGAGAGAATTTCTATCAAAAAATAATTTAATAATGATTTACAGAGCACTTGTTGAGTCTTTGTTGAGCTATGGCGCACTGACTTGGGGAGGGGCATGTAACTGTCATCAAAAACACTTAGCAATTACTCAAAACTATATTGTGAAAATTGTATTGAAAAAACCAAGATTGTACCCCACTGATTTGTTGTATGATGAGAATATTTGTAACTTGAAGAGCCTGTATATTATCACAGTTTGTAATTTTATACATCGTAACGAAAGATTTGCGAAATTAGTAATATCTCATGTGTATGGACCGAGGGGCAACACCAATAATTTACTTAACACCAAATATTGTGGAAATAACCAGGGGCATCATTGTGTTTCTTATATGGGCCCTAAATGGTATAATCTCATACCAGTTAATATACGTAATATTACAGGAAGGAAACAGTTTAAAAAGGTATTTAGGACATTTTACTTCTCAAACAGTCATCTCTTTTTGAATACCTTTTAAAATGATAAATGTATTTTAATAATGTAATATTTGTTTTAGAGTTTTAGTAATTTTAATATTTATTTTTATATTTGCACTTTTGTAATTTTCTGTCTTGTTTATGTTGATTGACGTGTATATCTAATTATGTGGATCTTTGTTAACTAGTGTAGGGATTAATATTCACCAATAAATTGTATACTAGGCAGTTATATTTTTTTGTCGTGTATCTTTGTGGTTGATAGGACTGATTGGTGAATGTGCAGTCATGTTGAAATTGTATATGGTTATGTTTACTTTTAATGCACATACAGGTATTTCATACCTAGGTGCAAGATAAACTCTGTGATTTGTGTAAAATTATTATCAAGACTAATGTACTATTTGTTTGTTTATTGTAATGATGCTACTTGTAAAATAAGTTTATTTTGATTATCGTGATGTAACAGTTTTAAATTTAACAGGTAAATTTTTTATCTCATAAATACCGTCCTGGATTTTAACTTCTTGTTTTGAAAACATATCTTACACAATAATGTATAACTCAACCCTATTTTCTCACGTTTTAACTGAAAATATTCATCACAAGGAATATTTTATAAACATTTTCAAATTAATTTTGATTGACGAAATTTAAACTGATAGAAACTTATTTTTCAAACTTTCATTTTGCACGCATTGGAGCCATCTTTAAGCTCCCTTCAGCATTACAACCCGTTTAGAATACAAGCGGTGAAAGCAAGCAGGCAATCAAGGCGTCATATGAGTTAAACTTAAATTATAAATACCACATCAGGTTTATATAATTCAAAATGATGGATACATTGGCAGCTACATACCGAATATTATCCGACTCTTTGTTTAGAAGGTGCAATATTAAAGACAATCTGAAAAGTACACCCCCAACACCTATTTTCCAATTCTGTAGAGTCTGACAAGTCAGGATGTTTAAGTCAATCTGAAGATTTTACCTCCAACCTTTATTTTTAATCCTGTATGCAAAAATACATGTTGAAAAAGTCACTTTAACGGTGTCCAACATTGTCACTGGTCATAAATCCTTGTTATGTACCTTCAAACTCCGCGAATACTGTAAAAATCAGACCATGCAGAATTTTATACGTCCGTTACCTCATATAATCAATGATGTAAGCCTGCCTCACACAGTATTGCCATAACTGTTGTCTTCACTACTTTTCTTGTTTATGCTAAATAACCCGCCATTATTCTACTTTTTTAATATTGATGGACCCGTTTTTATTTGTGTAATTATTTCGATAAAATAAAATCTTTTTTGGAAAAATATCTTTATATACCGCAATTTTGAGGTCATAAAACACAATTCTTGTCTTGGTTTTCCACAATTTTTCTTCAATTTTTCGGAAAATACACAAAATTAATTTTCACTTTAGGTTTATTTTTTGCATTTATCGTTAAAATTTTATTACATTCACAAATTTCACGCTTATAGAAGCTTCTGTATTATATACAATTTTATAAATTTGTACTTTTTTAATCAGAAAAATCAAGAAAAACGACCAAAAAACTTCAAAAACACAATCGCCAATCAGATCTGTCAATGACGTCACTTATTTCGAAAAGAAATAATTTGCGCTGTTGCCAGAACACAAATTCGAGTTCGTTGAAATACTCGTATATTCATTTCTTTCTATCAAAGCTGTAAAAAAAAGACCCGAAAAATATACTTTTCCCTTCTTTGATTTTTATTTTACGCACGATTTTCTCTCTAAATATTAATGGTTTTAATGATTGTATTTGCTTACTGTCTGTTCACATCCTTTAACTTTATATCAGACAGGATTTTCGCTCCGAATATTAACGCTTTTAGGGAATTATATTGCTTGATAATCGAAAGGGACTGGAAGGGATTTATATGAAAATGTTCTGCGTTTTGGCCGATGCGAATACCACTTCCACGGCTACTTAGTGCAACATTTGTTTAGGAAAAAATATTTCGACGACAAGAACAGGTACCAAGAATTTTTTAAATACACTGCGCGTCTTTTGAAGTGGATATTTTAATTTTTACAATTATGTTGTTGCAAAATATATTTAAAATTCTGTTAAAGGTCTTGTTTTACTTATTGGAGACTTGTTTATCTTCACATGCATATTTTACTTATGACAGATAACAAACCGGCCACATTTCAATTTTTTTAAAGCTATCAAAACTGCTATTGAATTTTAAATTTTCAACATATTACATTTGGCTAAGATTAGTGACCACATGAACCACAGTGATACCGTCAAGTGTTTTATATCTTGTTATATCGCACAACGTCTCAGAGAAGACTGCCTTTTAATGATTTTTCCGCTATCATAGCTCTTCTTCAACATGGAAACCGGAGACAATCTGAAGTCGCTGATATGTACAACGTTTCACAAATTGTAATAAGTCGGGCTTTAAATCGTTTTCAAGAAACTGGAGGGCCAACATACGCCACGGCGGTGGTCGGCAACGTGCTATAACCAGAAGAGAGGGTCGATTTTTGATTACTGCCCGAAGAAATCGAGTGTTTTCTGCCTCCTGGTTCCTGGCGCACGCCAGGATAAACGTCAGTTTGGCAACCATCAGAAAAAGGTTACACGAAGATGGTATTAGAGCCAGAAGACGTGTTCGACATCCCCAATTAAACAGGGAACACCGCGTTGCACGCAGAACATCGACAATTGAACACCGTAACTGGACTGCAGAGGAATGGCGGATGTGTTTGTTTACGGATGAGTCAAAATATGCCTTATATTATTCCGATGATCGCATTTTAACATGGTGTGAAGAGAGGTATGTATATTGAACATAATATGGCTCCAACAGTTGCCTTTGGAGGTGGCTCTGTACAGGAGCGGATCCAGCCTCTCTCTTTGGGGGAGGCGGTGATATCATAAAAGTACAGTATGGCAAGAAAAACAAGTTATAGTTATTAACGGGGGGGGGGGGGGGGGTTCAAGCAGCATACTCATTACTCATATAAAAGGCAGCATGGGTTCTATTTTTCTGAATTCAAAGCTCTTGGGAGGGGGGGGCGATAGCAAGTATACACATTCCTATACTCTATTCAAGAACTAGAGAGAGTAATAAAACTGTTACCGAAACCTCCAACGTTCCTGCTCCAGTACCGCTGGTAACTGAGAAATGCCGTAAATCTAATTATATTTCATTATATTTAAATATATTTTATAAATTTATTGCAACATAAAAATTCTGATAGTTTAATTTAATTTCTGTCAATGAGCAAAGTACACCTTACAGTTTGTTCTTAGCGATTTATCTTGTTTGTGTTTGTTTGTATATATTATTTGAGATTAGTGAGATACCCAATAGATATGGCTTTCGACTCTATATTTATTCCAAAATCGTTAAACCAGGGCATTTTTTCCTCAACAAAAAATTTATTACGACGAATGTTTATGATGCCTTAAATATCAATATCTACATAATAATGTTAAAAGCTCTATTGAGATGTGTTCCAACATGACAGGAGCTGGAAAATCTACTATCTACCGAATACTGAAGGAGAAAAAACGACTGGAATTGTTAGTACTCCCAAGCCACATTCGATCACAGGCAGATGAAAAACCTCATTGGAAGAAGAGATGAAAACTGCAATTAAAGCGGTTGTATATACATTTTATTATGAGAAGCAGATCCCAACCGTCTACAAAATTCTAACTAAAATCAATGAAAATCGCGATTTACCTGAAATTAAAAGAACTGATCTCTGGAAATTGCTCAGAAAACTTAATTTTTGCTGGGAAAAACCAGATAGAAAATCTGTTCCTATAGATCGTCCGGAAACTGTCCGTTGGAGAAGTAAATATTTCTCTCAAGTAAAAGGTAGAGTTGCTAGAAATAACACAATTAACAAAATTGGTAATTTAACTAAACTTTTGAAAGATTTTTTTGAATAAAGTTACTGCGGAAAATTGGCAAAAATTCATATAATAAAAGAATAAAACAAAACGTGAGAACTCGATCTCATAATCGGTGAGATAAAGGAACCAATTATAATTAATTTGAGCGAAGATAGTTTCACTGACTTTGATTAGGAATTAGATACGTAATGTTTACTAGTGTAAACACAATTTATTATTTAAATTTTTGTTTTTGTTGTATTTTATTGTTGAATGTTGTTTATATTTTTTATATTTTTTTATATATTTTTATTTTAGTGTGTCCCACTCTTTAATTTTATATATATTTAATTCTAATTAGCCGTAAGATTTTTATTATTTTATTATTGTATTTGTGTCTTTTTCTTAAGAGTGTAGAATTAACATGTTTATCTTTTTTTTTGGGGGGCTCTCGTATTTCCATATAATGAAGTAAATTAAATTAAGATATCAGTACAATAGAAATAAAAATAAGTAGGTCTAATTTTAATTACAACGTATAAAAAGTAATTGCATTTCAATCCATTTTTAGTGTTTAATTGTAATTTTGCAGATGGTTTAAGAAATAAATAAACTGAAACGTCAAATACCCTAAAAATGTTTTTAACTAATAATAAAATAACCGATAGCCCTAAAAATATTTTAATATTATGTGGATGAATTTATTTTTTTATATATGTTTAACTTTTTGTATTTCTGACAATGGATATTTTGTAAGTATTTAAATTATAACTTCGAATTTTTTGAGAGAATAAGTCTACGTTCTAGTCCATTATTATAAACCGGTATTTTTGATTATAAAATTTTTAACCCATTCCTATAAAAAATATATGTGTCTAACAGATTTTACCAAAGACATCGGACTAAAGAATACAGGTAGTTTGCAAAGAGAAAAAGGGTAAAAAATGATTTATTACTCTCTTTAGTTCTTAAATAAAATGTAGTATAAGAGGAAAAATCGGGTTCATTTTCCTAAACTCAAAGCGCTTTGGGGGGGGGGGGGCGATCTCACCCACCGCCCCCCCCTGGATCCGCGCCTGGCTCTGTAACTGTTTGGGGTGTAATCTCTTTGAAGTCGCACACTGAACTGCCCATTTTGAATAGACAGAATATAACTTCTCAGAGATACCAAGATTTAGTTATTCAACCCATTATTGTCCCATTTGCACGAGAATTTAGACCCAATTTCATTTTTGTAGATAACAATACTCGGTTCCACCGTGAAAACATTATTAAATTTGGCCTTAGAAGAGCACAGCATTTCTTGAATGGATTGGCCTCCTCGCTCTCCTGAATGAACCCAATAGAACATGTTTGGGATCGACTCTAGAGACAACTGCAAACCAGAAATCATCAGCCTTTAACACTTGACGCGCTATGTGAAGCTTTAAGAGAAGAATGGCAAGATTTGGATCAAGAATTTATTCTCTCACTAATTTTAAGTGTGCCAAGAAGAGTACAAGCAAGTGAGAGAGCTAAGGGAGGTCCTACAAAATATTAATTTTGAAACTGGCGATAGAAATATTGTTGTTTTCTTTTGTTTTTTTCGTTGATGAAATTAGTTTATAAATTTTGTTTTTTGGTTAATAACTTCTTTATTAATAAAACATTCTTTTTGTGTTGTAACACGAGTTTGTACTACCCATCGATGTTTACGTTGATAATAAAAAAATTGATGAAATTTCTTGCTGGTATTTTGTTTTTGCTTGGTAATTAATTATCCACTTCAAAAGACGCCCAGTGTACCTGGGAATGAGAAAGACTATTTATTTATTTAACCAGCCTATTTCTTTAATTTTTCTGGTGCCTAATAATACTCTTCTTCCATCAAAACTATAATCCTAATTTATGTTTGTAGATCTTGGCCTTCTAATTTCACCGTTTTCTAAACCAACTAAAACAGAGCTGAACCTCAACTAACCAAACATTTCGTTTAGTTAAAATTAATTTTACATTATTTTAACATTACAACAATTAGACTATGAAAATATTTTAAATCTGGCAATGCTGCAGCGAATATTTGGCATTATCAGTAGGAGTGATGAAGTTTACGAAACTGAATATTGGTTTTTCGTTGAAAATACGAATTTTTTTTATTTGTTTGCTGAAATTTGTACAAAAATAGAACACCTTATATACAATGTCTTTTAACTAGTACTATTTAAAACAAATACGAATGTTCGGTGTTTTTTTCATAAATAAAAGTGATTGTGAGAAGTTAAGCGTAGTATCTTTGTGTTTTCCGGAAAATTGAAGAAAAATTGTAGAAAACCACATAAAAAATTTTACAAAAAAAAAATCGTTTTCTTAGATTTCACATAATCGACATTATTACCTTTTTTACTACATATCTTTACAAAAATTTGATCGACTATTGATGTTTACATTTCAAAATAATTTTCGCAAAAATCTTACATATACGAAGGCTCGAATTGTTCAATATTGTTTTTGATAGCACAATTACATTATAAGCATTCTTACAAACTGCAAGTACAATTTTAACATTTATATTACACTTTTTTCTGCCTTATTTTCATTAAGGAACAAACATTATTTGTGTAGAAGGGTACAGCTTGTGACAGTTTAAGTTTCGGATAATAACTTAAGTGCCTTATTTCGGTTTTGCTGAAGAAGGAAAAAAATTTAATCTCCAGATTCAATAAAGCTTAATCTCTAATTTAATAAAAGGTTTAACTTTAAAATCGGTCTTGGGATTAAATTGATGGTCAATCAAGTTTTAGATCCTAAAGAAAAAACTAGAATTAAAAATCGCGTCCTTTTACCCCCAAACAAACACAAATAGAAAATTTTCATTATATTTGTTAATTATATACATAATATATACTATATATATATATATATATATATATATATATATATATATATATATATTTAATTGGTTATTTTCTTGGGAATATGGTTCATTTTTATATTGAAACTACATATATACAGTAGTCATACTTATTGTATATATATTTTTTTATTTTTCAGGACGTTTCGATTCTTTCGAATCTTTTTCAACTGATGCGGATACTACAAAAATGTACATTTTTAATATTATTATATATGGACAAAGAGGTTAAAAACTTATCAGAACAGAGATTTTTGTTTTAAACAATAGTTGATTACATCACAAACCAATTGTAGTCACTCACTCTTTTGTATATTAACTTTTTAAAAGTATTTTTAAAAGGCGAGTTAGAAGAATGGGCACTACATTTTTAACCCTATAACTGTCTTGACTTGACTGAATGTGGAACCCAGATGGTGTATGTTTTAGGCACTTTAAGTGGCGTAAAAAGTTTGGGTCTTTTAATGAAGTGATATTTTTCTGAAAAATGTCGTGATTTAATTTAGAAGAATTGGAAGCGGAGAATTATTCTTTTTTATTGTTTTATTTATTTTAGAAATTCCCTTATATTGGTTTATTTTAATATGTTGAAATAAATTTGATTTAAATTATTGATATCTGTTTTATCGTTTATGGCATTCGGATTTTTTTTTATTGCAATCATTTCGTAAAATTCTCGTTTTCCTTTGTTAGTTTCAGTTTTCAAGATTTTTGTATTTTCATAATCAAAGGTGTGCTTGTGTTTCATTTCGTGTTTTTTTAAGGCTGTAATATTTTTTTTGTCATATTTATGTCCATTTAGACGATTTTGCAGATACTGACTAGTTTGGCCGATGTAATTCGATGGACAATTCTTGCATTGTATTTGGTAGACAATATTTGATTTTCTGTTTTTTGGAATGTCACTTTTTAATTTGCTGAAATTGCTTTTAAGTAAATTATGGCCCTTGTGACTAGTGGTTATATTATGTTTTTTAAAAAAAGTTTGAAAGTTTTCGGAAAGTTTTGGTATGTATGGCAAGGAAAGATATTGTTTTTTGGTTTTATTGTGTTCTAAATTTTCTGTTTTAGTGTTACCATGTTTGTATTTTTCTAGCCTTTCTTTAAAAATTTTATTAATTAGTTTGTTTGGGTAAGAGTTTGTCATAAGGACCTCTTTGGCTTTTTTGATGCAGTAGTTTCTATAATCGGGACTACTAAGGATGATGGCTCTATCGGCTATTCCAATTATTACTGATTTTTTTTTTTTTTTTTTTGATTATGAAAATACAAAAATCTTGAAAACTGAAACTAACAAAGGAAAACGAGAATTTTACGAAATGATTGCAATAAAAAAAATCCGAATGCCATAAACGATAAAACAGACATCAATAATTTAAATCAAATTTATTTCAACATATTAAAATAAACCAATATAAGGGAATTTCAAAAATAAATAAAACAATAAAAAAGAATAATTCTCCGCTTCCAATTCTTCTAAATTAAATCACGATATTTTTCAGAAAAATATCACTTCATTAAAAGACCCAAACTTTTTACGCCATTTAAAGTGCCTAAAACATACACCATCTGGGTTCCACATTCAGTCAAGTCAAGACAGTTATAGGGTTAAAAATGTAGTGCCCATTCTTCTAACTCGCCTTTTAAAAATACTTTTAAAAAGTTAATATACAAAAGAGTGAGTGACTACAATTGGTTTGTGATGTAATCAACTATTGTTTAAAACAAAAATCTCTGTTCTGATAAGTTTTTAACCTCTTTGTCCGTATATAATAATATTAAAAATGTACATTTTTGTAGCATCCGCATCAGTTGAAAAAGATTCGAAAGAATCGAAACGTCCTGAGAAATAAAAATATATATATACAATAAGTATGACTACTGTATATATGTAGTTTCAATATAAAAATGAACCATATTCCCAAGAAAATAACCAACTAAAAATATATTTAATGGTTTCAAGAAAAAATTAATTCCTATATTATATATATATATATATATATATATATATATATATATATATATATATATATATATATATATATATATAGTTTCGTCATTTATCGTCAGTATAATTTGTTAAACTGTTGTCCGGAAAGTGACGACAGCGCTGTTTTATCGTTATTTGGAACTGGTCAGGCCAATGCACTCGGTACAATCCATCATTCCACGGTCGAGCCCTCTATACTATTTTTAGAGTAAAAAAACAGCGGACAAGAGACAAATAGCGACATCTCAACGGATCACTCAATAACACAAGAGCAACACACACCAACAATGTTGTATAACACCAACATGTAGTGGCGCGACGGTAAAATAAAGAAAAGTAATGTTTACCAAGAATTTATGTTCGCACAACCAAGGAATGTTATTTTTTTTTTCTTTAAAAAGGTGTTAAATACCATGGTTCATGTCCCCCAGAAGAGGGTAAGTGTCGAATATTTTTGTTCCCCTAGTTAACTCCACAGATGGCACACCTGTATAAGTCGCAAGCGTCGTTTCCTATCAAAGGGGCAAAAGGGCATTATTATTATTTTGTTTTGAAAATAAATGACGTTTTTTTGTGCATCATCCATTTCGCAATGTTTATTCTATCGATAATATTTTGTTTGTGCGATTGTGCATAGAATGAATATAGAAAAAGATGATAATGTTAAGAAAAATAAATATGGAACTGGAATTAAGTTTAACGACCAACAGGAACTTATGTGACAAGTAAAAAATATGTGTCTCGTCAAGGAAAGACAGTTCCAGAAAAAAAACAACCAGAATATGAGGTATGTTTAATTTTAGGCCTAGAAAATGTTTTACTGCTTTAAAATATTTAATTCTAGAGTTTTCAAATGTTATAATGATGGTGGCAAAAAGATGAAAGATGAAGAAAAAAATTTTTTAATAATTTTGTATGTCCCATATTCATTTAGGATAGGTTAAAAGAAGACATAATGGTCAATATACTGACCCAAGGGGAGCAGACGGCAATGTTTTGTATATTATACTTCGCGTGACGGATCAGGAAGTATTGTAAATGTCTGTGAGGAAATCTTTATGAATGTATTGTCACTGGTGAAAAAAAGATGGAAGTTCTAATATCCAAAAAGAAAACTTACACAAATAAATGCGAAAATCATGGCATTCATCGAAAAGTTTACACTAAAGAAGATCGCAAGCGATTATAAGGCACGTAGATTCAGTATCAAAAGACGGGTATCTCGTGAAAAAAGCTCAAAATTTTACCTTAGCACAGACCTTAATATACATAGTCTTGCAAAAGCTTTTAATAAAAAAATATCCTCATAATTAAGTGGTATATAAATACTACTACAGTTTTTAAAGAAGAATTTCCAAATTTGAGATTTTGTGGGCCCATAACGGATATTTGTAAAACATGCGACAGACATGTATGTGTTATAAAATTGGACAAACGTGCATCGCCTAGTGTAAGCCTAAAGTTACAGTTGCACCGTCAAAAGACAGAAAAAGCTCAAACCGGCTTTGAGGAAGCTTGCGCTCCCTTCCAGCAACCGGGAAGTGATGCTTGCACAATAACAATAGATTTAGAAAAATTATTATTCGTTCCAACGTTAACTCACTCTGATATGTATTATATGAGGCAACTGTCAGTTTACAACTTTAGTGTGCATATTGCCGATACAAATGAAGCCTTTATGTGCGTTTTGAATGAAACCGAAGCTTCCAGGGGATCTAATGAAATTATGCCCAACTTACTAAAGGTTTTTAATTCCAACGGAGTGACAACTGCACCGGATAGAAAAAAATCGGGTGGCAATATTTTTAATGCTGTTTTCTAACATCGATTGATCTATTCACAAAAATTACTATGAAATTTCTCGTTAGTGGTCACAGTTACTTACCAAACGATCGTCATTTCGCACAGTTTGAAAGAAGAAGAAGAATTAAAAAATGCTTCGTGTCTGAGGACATGGGACAACTAATAAGAGATACCAGATCAATACAGCCATAGAGAGTTGTAAAAATGGAACCTAGATACTTTTTAAATTTACAACAAGCCGCAAATTCCTTAATATCTAGTATTCACCTTTCAATATCAACGTTGTCACAGATACGAGTTACGAAAGAAAACCCAGGATAAGTGTTTATTAAGAAACCGCACAGTGATATCGAACCTTGGCAAAAGATAAAAGCTCTAAAGAAAAATATATCTGAAGACTAAATCAAAAACGTCCAGATAGTTGGGACAGGAATTGACTCCAAAGCTTAATGCTGCTATAAAGCAAAATTTAGGTGCTTATGGTTCTATCTTCATTTATCAGAGCACCAAGAGTTCTATCGAAAACTTACAGCATAGGTGCCGGCACTTACCTACCATGAAAAAATCTAGTGGTACTTAGCCTTTTTCTAATTTTTCATTTTCTTTGGTTTATATTGAAATATGTTCGATTTTCGAGTGTTTTTCTTACTATGTATACGCTTTAAGTTTGCAAATAAGCAATTTGGTATAAATTCGTAAAGAGTGAAATGCTAGGAAAATGGCATTTTTTTGAAAAAAATTTTGATACATACCCCCTATTTCGAGGCCGTAGAACACGATTCTGACCTCAGTTTTCCATAAGTTTTCTTCAATTTTGCAGAAAACAGGGAAAATCACTTTTCACTTTAGATTGAATTTTTTTCACTAAATCGTTTAACTTCTGTTACAACCACAAATTCCACACTGACAGAAGCTTCTGTATTATACAATACTTAAAAAATATGCAGTTTTTTTATCGAAAAAATCCGGAAAATTATCACGACAAAAATCACCACAAATAAAAACAAAACGGGCGCCACCAATACATAATAACTTGTATAGTTCAGCTAAAGATGGCGTACTTGTTGAGAACTAACCATAAATTTTGAACTGTTAAGGTTAATTTTACAAACATTAAACTATGTTGTTAACTGTAATGGATAAATTTTAAAGTTTATACCAAGAAAGTATAAATCTTGGCCAATTTCGATTAGTTCAGGTTAGTTTCTGGTTTCGAAATTAACCAAAATCAAGCTAGACCTGAACTAACCAAGATAAACCTTGTACATTGTATCAAAAACAAATCAAAAGAAACAAAACCAAAATGGCACCTACCTCTAGATTTATTCTATTCCGAATTATTATCCTAACCAAAACCAACCAAAAATTTTGATTGGTTAAGATTATTTTTACTCAGAAACTGTTTTAAACATTAAAAAAATTAAACTATGTTGTTGACTGAGAAAGACAAATTTTGTAGTTTATATCAAGAAAAAAAATACATCTGGCAACGTTGCGCCCTTTTATGTGATCTGGCGACTAATTTAGATGGTCTGACGGTTGACGGCGTTTCCGAGAGGTATTTTTGATTTTTTGTTGAAAATATAAGTTTTTCTAAATTGATTTGCCAAAATTTGTGCAAAAATAATTGAAATATATTACATACAATAAATTTTAACTAGTTCCATTGAAAATAAATACGTAAATTCTGCCGGGAAAGTGAGGAAAAATAGTTCGCATTCTATGACCTCGAAATCGGGGATAAATACCCGAATTTTTTCAAAAAAACAATAATTTCCCTACTTTTTACTCTTTACGAATTTTTACCAACGATTTTGTCAAATTACATCGATGAAAATTTTGTTTTTTGGCACTTAATTCATCTCTTCATTGGTTGGCTTAAAAAACACGCAACGCTCTCAGAGGGATGCGACACCTGCTTGAACTGCGAAAAACAGCGGTGTATCGAGTTTTGATATATTTCTATTTTTAATTTACCGTCGCATCATTACATGGGGTTTTGTACATCGCTACTAGTGTGTATTGAATTTGTGTTATTGAGTGATCCGACAGAGATGTCGCTATTCATATTTTGTCTGCTGTTTTTTCGCACGATTGAAATGACGGATTGTATCGGATCAAATGAGCTGATGAGTCCCAAAAGAGGATGAAACAGCGCTGTCGTCACTTCTCGGACCCGGAGTTTCTCCACTGTCTTGGAGTTCTCCGCACTTTTTAATTGGAGAGTAGCAATTTAGGTCCGCACAGCGAAGAATTGTCTATTAAAAATTTGGAATTGTTTTGTTTCCAATTAGTGTAGTTTAATTTTAATCTTAAATATTTCGAGTGAAGATATTTATAATTTACAAACACTTTTCAACATATTAGGACCAATTTAGTAGTTTTAAAGTATAGTAATTTTGGGTTCCTATATATGGAATGGTAAAGAAAACAGTGCAAATTAGATAAAATTCAATTTCCTTTTTTATCTTCAACATATTAAGAGGTGAAGACAAACATGCTATAGTGAGCTTTAACACTCATTTCAGTTTCCAAAAATTTAAATTCAAACTCCTAGGAGCTATATATTACAAATAAAACTCTTTTGATCGAACAAGCAATATATAACTTAAAACTGTCACTAGTTGTACAGAAGCAGAAAAAATATTGTACAGGTAAGTCAGATTTTTACTATTTTTACTAATGTATTACACAGGAATTTATCATAGTTTCTACAGAATCCGACGCCGCGTTTAACTTCGTCAAGTCTGGTCTATCAAAAAAAAAACGCTTCGCGTCTTGACCTTCACATACTGGACATTATAAAACATTGACTAAAAATAGTAAAAATTGTAAATAGGGCAAGTCTTAAGAAACAAATAATTTACATGTTAAAATAAAAAAATATTGATAAAAAGGTTTACATGTACAATGACCTGCAAAAATATTGCATCATATTGAAAGAAATTTATAAAATCCTACCGTATACAGAGTGTTGGGTGCAATATTTCTGCCGATCACTGTATATTTAAAACCGACCTACCTGCACAATTCTTGCTGTGTAAAAAGTGACCACGTTTATTATATATTTACATGTCAAAAATAAACGTCGGAAATTTCATCTTTTACAGAGCATAAAAGTTCAAGGGACCTGTTCCCTTTTCACCCTGCATAGGTTCGCGAAATAATCCAAGTAAACTTACGATATCAAACCTCTTAAAAAAATATACAATCAAGATTTTTTTATACAAAAGGGACATTCACATCCTCAATGTCGATAGAAATATAGATTTAGCTCGAAAAATATTATCAAGTTTTTAGCAAAGTTTGTACGATCTATTAGTATAGTATATTGACCAATTTTTATAGATATATCTACACAAATCATTGCACAAATTTTAAAGCGTTTTACATAGTTATTAAATTACATTTTCTAACCTGTATTTTAAAACACAAGAAAATGATCACATAGAATTTTTGGGACACGCGAAATGTTAAATTCTCTCTTAAGTTACTCGTTCTTCGGAGCAACAAAATCCCATCTTATTGGCGTAGCATCAACGCACAACTCTAGTTTGTATTGTGTTATGCATTTTTAGATGATGTTGACGGTTTTAAAAATGCGTTTCGAAACATGTAGAAACATAGTAAATACAAAAATTGTTAAGTTACCTTTATTTACAATTTATAATTCCACATTTTTAAAGATTCAGTTTTTCATGTCAACTAACGTTAAAAAGTTCCAAAAATAATCCTATTAAGTCTCATTATACACAGGATATATATATATATATATATATATATATATATATATATATATATATATATATATATATATATATATATATATACAGAGTTATTCCCTTATACGGCACGGAATATTGAGGCCAAAATACGTGACTTTAAAAAAGTTTTACTTTTGGGATATATGGGGGTCTAATATAACTACTTTTTATAATTATTTTCATATTATAATCGGTGTCCTAAAAGCCCTGAAACTACCAAAGTTGTATTTTTTAAATGGAACCTCCTGTATATTATTGCATTTTTGGATTCTCCAATCAAAATAAGTGCCTATTTTAATAAGGTTTGTAGTACTTTTAGGCTGATTAGTTTAATGAGCCACACACTTAAGATACTTCTACGAATTATACAGAACCGAATATTCCTTCTATGCGAAAATAGAGTGAGTGATAAGCAGTTTTTTTTTAGAAATGGTCTAGTAACAAGAGAGGCACTATTTTGTATGCGCGTTCTCCTACAAAAGAGCTGTGAATTCCGAAAGAACATCTACGTCTGTTTCATCGACTTTGAAAAGGCATTCGACCGAGTACAACATGATAAACTTTTTGAGTGCCTACAAGGAGCAGGTCTAGACTACTACGATATAAGACTGCTAAAGCATCTGTATTACAATCAAGTAGCCTCTATCCAAATTGAAAACAGTCGTACTCAAAACCTACCCATCAAACGTGGAGTAACAGGGTTGCGTTCTGTCTCTTTAATGTATACTCTGAAGAAATCTTTAGGGAGGCTTTGGATGACAGACAAGGCGGAGAAGTAACCAACAATATTAGATTTGCTGATGATACGGCCATTCTTGCAGAAGGCATCGAGGATCTCCAAACATTAGTAAACCTAGTCAATGAAGCGAGCAGCCGAAGAGGCCTTAAAATCAACATCTCAAAAACAAAGTGGATGACAGTTGGAAAGGTTACTGTAGATGAATGTCAACTTTGGCTCGATGTGAAGAGGATAGAGCGTGTAAACCATTTCTAATACTTTGGCAGTTGGTTGAATGTAAACGGGGACTCCGATGAAGAGATAATAGCTAGGATAGAAATATCGCGGAAGGCCTTTATGACAAGGAAACCAGTTCTATGCAGGAGGAACCTATCAATGCAAAAAAGGGTCCTAAAATGCTATGTATGGTCTATTCTATTATACGGTTGCGAGACATGGACACTAAAAACCACAACGCTAAACAAACTGGAAACATTCGGATTGTGGTGCTACCGTCGAATCCTAAAGATATCATGGGTTTCGCACACTGCCAACGAGGATGCTCTGAGAATGATGGATACAGATCGACTGCTCTTGAACATTATAAAGAGGCGGAAAACAGAATACTTCGGTTACATAATTAGAGGACCTAAATACCAGCTACTTCGCCTTATAATACAAGGAAAAGTGGAAGGAAAAAGATGGATAGGCCGAAAGAAGCTTTCATGGCTGCGTAACATCAGGCAGTGGTGTGATTGCACGGTAGAAGAACTATTTCGCGCAGCAGCCGATAAAGAAAGATTTCAGGAAATTGTAAACATGATGACCACCAACGTCTGAATACAGACATGGCACTTAAAGAAGAAGTACCTAAACCTTAAGAGTTTTTAAATAATTTAAATTTTGACAAAACCTAACCTAATTTTCATGTTTCAAATACTTAAGAAGTATTTCAGTTATGTACTCGAAATTTACAGTGAAGTGTAACAATAAATCATATTTTATATCCCAATTATAATAAACTTGCTATATTATACAGGGTGTCCAAAAATTAAAACTAATCAAATAAGAACTTTAAGTGGCTATAACTTGATTAACTTAAATAGAACACTATACTTTTTAACTTACTAGAAAATGTACCTTTTAAATACCTATCGAATGGTATAAGTGTATTCTATAGCTAAGTCTTCGCGTTTTCACAGAATACGCCAAATAATCGTTTTCTGCACCATGTTGCGTTTTTTGAATAGATATTCTAATATATCTAGTTGCCTATGGCATTTGGAAATAACAGATAATTCATTTAATCTGTCAATTTAGTCTGCAAAGCCTGTTGCTATAATAGCGGTATTATTTTTTGTAACTATGAAACTTCATTTATTGAATTGAAATATTTGAATTGTGTCGTGTTACTGCTTTGTCAAAATGAAGATTTATCTAAAAGAAGAGCGTATTAATATGATTTTTATCCTTGGGGAATGTCATCAAAATTGTTTGTTGACTTCTCGAGTCTATGCTCAAAGGTTTCCTGAAAGAAACCATCCTAAACCAGCCGTTTTTGTGAGACTATTAAACCAGTTTCGGGAAAGTGGAAGTATCAGCTATAAAAAAAAATGTTATAAGAAAACCTGTCACTGAGGATGAAGAAAATGTTTCTGCTGTACTTGGTTCAGTGATCGAAAATCCCAATATTAGTCAGAATCATATATCCGAAAATACTAACATTAGCCAAGCAAGTGTTTCAAAGATTTTTAACAAATACAGATTTCATCCTTATAAAATCCAGCTTTGTCAAGAGCTTCAGAGAAATGATTTTGACAACCGAATTGAATTTTGCTTGTTGGTGTTGGATAAAGTGGTAGAAAATGAACACTCTTTTGATAATGTGTTGTTTACTGATGAATGTACTTTTCATAACAATGGTTTCGTGAATAGACACAACTTTCATTACTATTATGATTCAAATCCGCATAAATACAGAGTTATGAGGAACCAGAATAGGTAGTCGGTTAATGTGTGGGGAAGAATACTGGGTCTATACTTAATCGGACTCTCCTTTTTTGGTGGAGTTTTAAATGGTTTGATGTTTCCCGATTTTCTTTTACACCAACTTCCAGTGTTATTAGAAGATGTCCTTTTAAATATTAGAACAACTACGTGGCTTTAACTGGATGGAGCTCCGCCTCATCATCGCGAGATTCGGCAATTTTTAAATGTCAACTTTTAAAACAGGTGGATTGGGAGAGACGGATTTCAAAACTGGCCCAGAGATCTCCGAACTTAACTCCATCAGATTTCTTTTTATGGGGATACATAAAAGGAATTGTCTACAATGCGCCCCCGACAACACCACAAGATATGAAAATATGCACAAAAAACGCTTTTCAAATTGTAACCCCGCAAACGTTGTCCAGAGTTAGCAGTGGTTTCGAAAAAAGAATATGTAAGTGTTTGGAAATGGATGGTTGACATTTCGAACATATTTAAATATTTTGCTTTTGTTTTGTGCTATCGTCAATATCTTACTACCTGTTATAGCTTATTGGACGACTATAAATCTCATTCCAAGTTTCTGAACATTTGTAAAAATATTCCTGATTATTATTCTTATAGTTGTAAATTACCTATCATTTCCAAATGTCATAGGCAACTAGATACATTAGAACATCTATTCAAAAAACACAAAATGGCGCAGAAAACGATTATTTGGCGTATTCTGTAAAAACGCGAAGACTTGGCTATAAAACACACCTATACCATTCCATAGGTATTTAAAAGGTAAATTTTCTGGTAAGGTAAAAAATATAGCGTTCTATTTAAATTAATCAAGTTATAGCCACTTAAAGTTCTTATTTGGTTAGCTTTAATTTTTGGACACCCTGTATGGCATATAGCAAGTTTATTATTATTGGGATATAAAATATGATTTATTGGTAGACTTCACTGTAAATTTCGAGTATATAACTGAAATTTTTCTTAAGTACTTGAAACATGAAAATTAGGTTAGATTTCGTCAAAATTCAAATTATTTAAAAACCCTTACGGTTCAGGTACTATAAACCTTATTAACATAGGCACTTATTTTGATCGGAGAATCCAAAAATGCGATAATATACAGAGGGTTCCATTTAAAAAAACACAACTTTGATATTTTCAGAGCTTTTGGGACATCTTGTATAATATGAAAATAATTTTAAAAAGTAACTATATTAGAATCCCACATATCCCAAAAGTAAAACTTTTTGAAAGTCACGTATTTGGGCCGTATAGGGTGAATAACCCTCTGTATATGTGCACTAGTATAGAACCCATTCTAATGGAAATAAAATTATAGAGAGTAGTAGTATTATATTGACCTGTCCTGGACGCTTTTGAGGGAGATTGGTAGATATTCACTGGATATTCGGTACATATCGGTTCCCACTTAAATAACCATTGTGTCTCCGTGTGATTTGATAGAAACTGATTTAAAACAATCGATCAAGTGCAAGTCTGACTCACGCTCCGAGGGTTTCGTACTATATATTAGGGCCATGTTAGTTTTCTTAGAAATAACGAAAACACGTGATAGAAGCAAATTTACCAACTGCAAAATTAAGTTTGTTGTTATGGTAAAATTATACAAATATCTCGGAAACTGTAAGATCTTACAATTATTGCTTTAGTTTATCTGTAAACTCTAAATATACCTGTATCACCACTACTTTTTTTTAGCGGTATCGGATACGGAAATAGGGGGGGAATATCCCTAATACTATCAAACGTAAAATTCTGGGATAATTATTTAAATTAAGTGCAATCTAGAAAAGCAACGTTTTTTTCTTGAAAATCCCTTTACGAATCCCTTATTCTGAAACTGTAGAATATGACTCTGACATTGATCTAACTAAAACTAACCTGAACTAACTGAAATTAGACTGAACTAACCACAAATTTTAGTTGATTACGACTAATTTTACACTAAAAAAATAAAATATATTATTGACTGAAATGGACAAAAGAACCCGCACAAACCTAAAGGAATCTTTAGAGATAACATAATTTTGATTTTCTTTCCATTTGTACATTTTATAGAACAATAACTCTAAATACCGGAACGGTTATGCCCAAAAGGTTTGAGCAAAACCCCTTTATAACTTTGTTTAAATAAAAACATGAAAATATTGGACATTTGGCAATGCAGCAACAAATATTTAGCATCTTCGTTACCAGGCAGGGTCGACAAGTAATACAAATGTCCATGAAGTTTATAAAACTTATTGTTTCTTTTCCGTTGAAACTACGAAGTGTTTCTTAATTTGCTTGCAAAAATTTATCCAAAAACAAATTGGAATATATTACATACAATGTATTTTAACAAGTACTACTAATAATAAATACGAAAGGTAGGTTGTTTTTCCAAGAAATAAGAATAACCTCGAAGTGAAGGAAAGTTCAAGAAAAAAAATATTTTTTTCTAGGTTTCGCTTAATCTAGATAATTAACAGTGCTGGGAAACAATTGTTTTAAAATACCTCATAACAAGACTGCACATGATTGACTGCAAAATAAGTTTTTTCGGTACCAAACTTTGTCCCTCTGGAAACTCAGAAAAATATTTCTTATGTAAGTCCTAACTATTCTAATTACTATGTCAAATTTCAACTTTATATATCAAACGTTATCTGTGAAACAGAGCTACGACAGACAGATAAACACGTCTGTAAACCCACATCTCAATATGGGTACTACCAAGACGGGCTACGCGGTATCTCAAATAATAAGATTTCTTATATAATACTTTTACTGATTTTCCGCATAAAAAAAAGACAATTTTCTATTTCGCGTGTCCTCTACAATTTTTTTCTACTCACAATACACAGATAAAAAAAATTAAAAAAGTAGAAAACTTTGTATATCCGTACCTCGAACTAACAGTGATATTACTTATTTTATTAATTATTTAACATAAAAACTTACTTTATTTCCAAAAATATACTTCTTTCGATGGTTTAAGAAAATTAAAGTAATAAAAAAAATTGTGACTTTAAAATTTAATCTCTGTGAACAGAACTATTTTTGAATGCTCCTTAAAATTTTTGATTTGACCATGTTGTATATAAAAGTACCGTGATTATTTTATTAAATCTGTTTCAAACTAGTATTTTTTCAGAATATTTGCACTTTCGAAAGTAGACTGCGAATATATATATATATACATAGAAAAGAAATTTTGCAGAATCGTTTAGTTATTAAGGTACCACTTGTTAAAATGTATCTACTTTAACGGTTCAGTTGTCAACGCTTTCTTAATTGACTAAAATGTGGTTGTCGGACTTGCATTGTCTTTATTTTTGTTTATTTTTACGACGTTTCATTTAGGTTGTGTCTCTAATCGTTATCAAGTATACACTAAATGTTGTGTCTTAAGACTATGAGCTTATATAGGAAATGTGTCAAGTGAAGCGCAAAGTTTCGCTTCATTCTACACACCTCAATGATTTGCTGTTTAAAGTAATGGTTGCCAAAGATAAGGTATCTCAACACTGAGTTTACTGAAGATTCCATTATTATTTTTGATGTACGCTGCTTCTATAAATTTTCTTTTTTTCATGTTGGGTTCCATATATATTGCCGCAGCTTCAGACCATTTTATATGGTGTTGTTTATCCCAGGCGTGTTCTACAACACCTGATCTCGACGTTTCCCCTTTTTTTGTATAAGTTTTATGTTCCTTAATTCTAACTTCTTGTGGTCGTTTGGTTTCTCCAATGTACATTTCACCATACTCACATGGAATTTGCAAACACATTCTTTCTTATTGGTAGTTTATGATTTTGTTTTTGTTAAATGAGCTCTAAGTGAATTTCCTGATTTAAAGGCTGTTTTTATATTATAACTACGGGCAATTCATCTTATTTTCTCCAAGGTTCCCTTAAAGTATGAAAGTATGAAAAAGGAATGTGTTTGTTGCTGTGGATGTTGCCGTTGTTCTAAAGTTATTTATAACATCTTCAATTAATTTTAAAGGATAACTTTTCTGTTGTGAATTGGATTTAATTTATGCTACCTCTTTTTCCAATGAATTGGCATTATTGGATATAGATATAGCGTGATTATAGTGGTTGCGTATAATTCCCCGTTTTGTTACAACAGAATAATTAGATCTATGGTTAAGATATTGTCCAGTATATGTTGGCTTTCGGTATACTGAAGCTTTAATAGACTCGTTTGAACGGTTCACCATGACATCTAGGAAGGACAATTGATCATTTACCTCTTTTTCCATGATAAACTTAATTGTTTGAATGTTGTTTAGATGTTTCAAAAAATCATTACGTTCTTGATCATTGCCCTTCCATACGATGTATGCATCATTGATATATCTTAGCCGAACTTTCAGTTTCACTGTTGCTGTTTCTCATAGCAGGAGTTTCGAGCCATTCCAGGAAGATATTGGCGACGACTGGAGAGAGTTGTGACAGAATTTGATCATAGACTCTGCAAATGATATATTGTGGTAGCGTTAGCCATTTAATATATAATCATTTTGCTGCCTCATAACAATTAGTAGCTATTCTGATAACCTATAATTAAATTCTACAGTAACAAAGACAATCTGGAAGTCTGGTCGTTTATCTTCTCTCTGGCAGCTTCAGTTCCAAAAAACTGCGGTTATTTAAGCTTACCAAAACCATAACTCAGAACTTCAGGACTCAGGCAAGGCTGCTAATTAGCTGAACAGATGACATCTATTGTTTACAGCTCACACAGCAGCACGTCCGCGAGTTTAGTCGCGTGAAGGTTTTCCTTCTAAGGGTTGTATGATATGACGGTAAAACGAACACATATTTTAAAAATTCCATACATTTAGTGAACGTTATTAGCAGCATTAATCTAGAGTTTGATGACAGACTAATAAGTTTTGATGTGGAAAGTCTGTTTACTACTGTGGCATTAGGGGAATCACTAGATATAACAAAACTAGACATTCAAATGATACAATATTATCAGATCGAACCACGATATCACTGAACAGGGTGATGGACGTTTTGGAGTGTTGCCTGCGTAGGGTTTACTTTCAAGTAAAGGACAAGTTCTACGCTCAGGACGACGGGCATCCAATGGGTTCTTCACTCTCTCCAGTCGTCGCCAATATATACATGAAATGGTTCGAAATTCATGCTCTAGAAACGGCAATAGTGAAACCAAAAGCCTGGTTAAGATAGGTCGATGATACCTTCATCGTATGGAAGGACAATTATCAAGAACTCTATAACGCAACCTTTATAATCGCGTTACATCTATATACAATAATGCCGATTCATTTGAAAAAGAGATAGCAGACATTAAATTCGATTTACAACAGAATGGTTATCCTGTAAAATTAATCGACGATGTTATAAATAACCTTAGAACAACGATAACTGGGCATCAAGAAACACATTCCTTCTTCACAATTCCGTAAATTAAAGAAACTTACAAGAAAATAAGAAGAATTGCCAGCAGTTATAATATAAAAACGGCCATTAAATCAAGAAATACATGTAGAACTCATTTTAACAAAAACAAAACCAAAAACTACCAATAAGAACGAATGTGTTTACAAAGTTCCATGTGAGTGTGGTGAAATGTATATTGGAGAAACCAAGCGAACACTATTAGTTAGAATTAAAGAACATAAAACTCATACACAAAAAGGGGAAACGTCGAGACCAGGTATTGCAGAACACACCTGGGATCAACACTATATAAAATGGTCTGAAGCTGCGGCATAATTATATGGAACTCAACATGAAAAAAAGAAAATTTATAGAAGCAGCATACATTAAAAATAATAATGGAATCTTCAGTAAGACCAGTGTTGAGATACTTAATCTTTGGCCACTACTCTGTAACATCAAATCATTGAGGTGTGTACACTAAAGCGAAACTTTGCGATTCAATGAACACAGTCCCTATATAAATTCGTAGCCTTAAAACAAAACATTTAGTTAATACTTGATAACAATTAGAGATACAATGCAAGTCCGACAACCATATTTTAGTCAATCTTCAACATTGTCTACAGCTTTCAAACAAGCTTTCTTTATTGTTATATTTTATCTAACACCTTGTATATACTTCAGATGATACACGCAATGTCACTTTTAAAAAAAATATATATTTTACCAAACCTGATCGTAGACTGAATAATTTATTACATGATATTCCTCAGGAATCCGTTTTGAAACCTGTACTCTTCTCCTTGGATATGTCGAAAATGATAACTTATTCGAAATTTTGTAAAGCTCATTTTTATGCTGACGACACGTAAATTATGGATATCAACAATATTATAATTAGTGATTTAAGAGCTGTCTTTAAAGTCTTCATACTATGACTGTCTTGAAGTAAATCCCAGCAAATCTCAAGTTAATTAATATTACTTTGAATAGAGGAGATTGAAACTTCATGAATTGGTAAAAAAAAACTAGTACTAATCTGGAAAAATGGTTAATTTTGGCGTGGTATAAATAGAAATAAACAATAGTCATATATAATTTTTCAAATAATAAAAAGAGTCATAAAATTATGTTATTATTCTCCAACAAGACCTAACAAAGAAAGCGCTTGTTTTACTCGTGTTTTTGATCATAACTTACGTTCTTGGACCTCCGCATTAACGTTAAACCGGAATAAAAACTAGAATACGTTTCAAATATTGAACAAGATGAAAAATCCACGAATTTCCTACTAAATCAAATATAAAAGTTACTAAAAACCCAAAAATAGAACTGATCTATTGCAATCTCTCTCTGTATATAATCAAAATAAATACGTATCACCATGTATAGCCCAAGGTACGTCTTTTACTTCAAAATACGCCGTTTAAAACCAACACAGCGTATCGATCTACATAAAACTTATGTATACAGCATAAGCAACATACAACAAATAGTATATTATACCCAACAATTTTTTATATATACAACGCCCCGTAATACTTGCAAAAAAACAACCGGGACGACTCAAAAAATAAATACGAATACCATCTTAAGTACTCTCTCAGTAAAATTTATAAAATACCAATAGTTATCTTTATAAATAGTGATTAAACTTAAATATTTTACAACTCTTGCGGTTTGGCAGTGTCTTCCGATCCGCCCGACGGATGAAGCAATTCTAAATTAAAAGTCCAGCATATACAGTGCGACATAAACATCCTTCCACCCACGAAACCAACAACCTGTTGATGCTTTTAGATTCCATTAAGACAGTTTTGGTTAATTAAAATTAATTAATCATAAAAGTGGCTTTATATCAATATAATTAACCCTAGATTTTCGTTGAACTAGCTGCTCTACTAAATTTGAAAACATTTACTTTATTCCAACTCTAATAATCATTTTTTTTTCACTCAACTACGTTATTTAATTGTCCGTCACACGTTTAGCGGACAGGGAGACACTGCCACCAATTTGAAATATTTTTTTAGACCTAACCTACCTAACTTTAAGTTCCTGAGCATAATATATACTCTTTAAGACTTCAGATCACCATTCCTAGGACAATCTCGGATGGAATACAGGATAGCCAAATTTGAAAAATCGTCGTTAAAACCATTTATTTTTCTTCAATTTTATATAGTTGGCCACCCTGTATGCATCCCGTAATACTTTCCAAATATATCACAAATACAATCTTTCATAGGCCTTTCAATATATCTAAAACCAACACTTTTTTGCCTACTATGTCATGGTTAACAAAGAAAAAAAGACAAGTAAAGCCTAATTTTGTTTGGCTGTAACGTTTTCAATGCTGAAAAAGTAACAAGAAGCAAGAGTGAGCGCATAGAACGCTACTAAAACGCTTTGTTTCATAGATAAGCCAGTGGGTACGCCAGATTTAGTTTCATGTGATTCCTTATTTCTTTTAGTTTTCATTACGAAGCATCCTTTCTGTTTCTAGGCAAAGCTATGTTTCAAAACAATATTCGGTTTTACTTGTATTCTGATCTGAAGGGGATAGACCAATAATGACTTGTAGGTAATACAAAACTATTTTTAGAGGTATTTAATGTTCCCATTAAATAAAAACGTTTCGCGTTCGATTTTACTCTACTAAATATAGCTTAAACAAGCAATATGGAATAAAAAATTATATTTATATTATGTTATATTTCTAAATAAATCACGTACACTCTTAGGATAGATGTCGAATGTCAATTCTCTATTAATACTTTTAAAACTGAACCATAATGATTTATCTGTTAATTTAGTTAACAAAATTAGTTTAAAAGGTGAATATTTTACACAAGATTCTCTATTTTCTGATCGACGAAATTTAGGTTAATCCGGAATAGCATAAATTTCTTATTTCCATGATTTTTAAAGGGAGGTCCAGACTACGAAGAACCGTCGAATAGCAAAAACACCAAATTTCAAGACTTGATTGGATGAATACAACAAATCTGTCTTGTAATTTGTATACTAATCCAAAAGCTTGAAATTTGTTGGTATGGTACATACAAAGTTAATAGTGTGCAGGGAAGTTTAATTTCTGTTTTTGAATTTATTAAATATGGTGATCGGGGATGCTTGATTCGATCAGTTTAACAGAATCTCACTATAAAATAGTACACTTACAATAAAATATGCAAAAATATGTTTAATGGCAAAAACTACAAATTTTTGTTTATAACTGGTATTAAAATTATCTAGCATATACTGTACTGATCTATCCCCTCATTTACAAAACAAAAGAAATAAACCTTTTTCGTGTTCGTTTCTTTTAAAAACAACCTCGCTTACTCTAATTACTCCAAAAATCATGCCTCCTGCCTTGTCCTCCAATAACAACCTCTTTCCAAACAACAATACCTTGTTCGACGCGTTTCGCATCGTTTGAGCTACAAATTTCCAAGTTAAAAGGTAACCTCTTTTTCTTCGCCTTACATTGTTGTCGTCTTAGGGAACATTTTCATTACGGAACTAGTTAAAGCTATCGGATCGGTTTGGCTTGTACCTAAAAACGAATTCGGGATTTAAAAAAGCGGGTAAGTGTCTGTCGCACACGCATTACGTTAGGGTTTCCCAGCAGTTGTTTTTCCGTTATTGTTGAATTTTCTTATATTATCTCACTGCTTGTTCCAAAATAGTAGTTTATATATAATTTTTATTCAACTTTAAATATTTTTTTTTGTATCTCATAACAGCCTAGGTGCCAAAGAAGGAAATTTTGTTTTTGACATTATATATAAATTATTTATAAGAATGTTATGTACCGGGTGAGTCAACGATTGGATGAAGTAAGTTTGTGCCTTTTCGGTGAAAGGGTGAGCCAAAAAACTAGGACAGCATAAAGTTGTATTTTTTTAAATAGAACACCCTATATACGAATCGTATTTTCGATTTAGCTTATAATTTTAAATATTTTTTATTAAGGGTTTTCTATAACAAAACTTTTTAGTTTCTGAGATAATTAAGTTTAAAGAAAAAAAGTAACATTTTCAAGCATCAATTCAATCCTAAATAACGTTTTCAATTTTGTGACAAATATATTCAAATTTGGAATTTAGCAAGGCCAAGGACAAGTTAACATAATTTTTACCTAATATTTGCAATAAAAGCTACAGGGTGTTGAACACATCGGCTCAAATTTGAACAAGTTTAAATGAATAAATATCTTTTTTTTTTAAATGGTACACCCTATATATTTTCATGTTATTTAATAGAGTAATAAAAACCCTAAAAGTTTTGTTCAATATATCCTATACCTATTTATAATAGTTTTTGAGATATTTCAGTTTTTCTTATTTTCCATACTTTTTTACAGAAATAGTCTTCATTATCATAGTAGCCATGTAAAATAATAAAAAGAAACTACAGAAACAAACAGAATGTGGTTAAATATGATGAAATACATTATTCGTTATATTACAACGGCAATAGTTTAATTAAACATAATGTGAAAAAATTAACACAACAATAACGACAAGGCAAATACATATTTACTTTTATACTAAATTGAAACAAAAAAATTACCTATTAAATACTGAGATTAATTATTTCTTTTTAATAAGTGTTCGAATAAACGACCCTCTTGTGCAATGCACAAATTTAGTCTTTTTTGCAGATTTTCCCGGACCCTGGACAAAATTAGTGGCATTATTGTTCTACAGGTATCCCTAATCCTGTTTCGCATATCTTCCACTGTTGTTGGTGGATTAACATACACCTTATTTTTAATATAACCCCATAGGAAGAAATCTAATGGGGTGATGTCGCAAGACCTTGGTGGCCACTCAATGAAACCCCCACGTCCAATCCATTTTTGCGGATATCGTTGGTCCAAAAACGCACGAACTTCACGATGGTAATACGGAGGCGCACCATCGTGCTGGAACCACATACTGTCGAGCTCATCCCTATCGAGACCTTGAAGCAGTTGGGGTAGTTCTTCTTGTAGAAAGTTCAGGTAACTATGGCCATTTAGTGGTTCATTAAAAAAGTGGGGTCCAATAATTCGATTATGATGAATACCACACCAAACATTTAATGACCAGTGGTTTTGATGTTGCACCTCTCTAATCCAAAATGGGTTTTCTGTAGCATAATAATGCATGTTGCGTCTATTTACGGCACCGTTACTTCTAAAAGTAGCTTCATCACTAAACATTACCGTGCATAATAAATTTGGATTTAATTGAATCTCCGCATTTATTGTACGACAAAAGTTTACACGACTTTCAAAATCCTGTCCACGCAATTCTTGGTGTAATTCCATGTGATATGGATGATACCTATATTACTTGGTAGTACGATTAGCGATGGATTGTGATGTTTCACATAATGCTGCTAACTGACGGCTACCAATATAAGGATTTTCCTGAATATTTAACAATACTTGTAGTTCTTTTTCTTCATTAGTTACTGGTTTGTTGACCACTTTACGTTTTGGATAATCAACAGTACCAGAAGAATCAAATCTTTGCATTAAGTTTTGAAAAGTATGGGTATTAGGCTGGCGTCGATCAGGATACTTCATTTTGTAAATTCTTTGAGCAAGAAGGCAATTTTTTTGAGCCTCTCCTATTGTATAAATCATATCTATTAACTCATTCTTTGGAAAATTCATTTTACAATATAAGATGAATGCAAAAAAAAACAAACAACACTACATAAAAACCAAAAGAAGCGATTGCGGTTATAAATTTGACACACTGAAAAATGTTCTTTTACATTGTATTTGCCATGGCTACTATGATAATGAAGACTATTTCTGTAAAAAAGTATGGAAAATAAGAAAAACTGAAATATCTCAAAAACTATTATAAATAGGTATAGGATATATTGAACAAAACTTTTAGGGTTTTTATTACTCTATTAAATAACATGAAAATATACAGGGTGTACCATTAAAAAAAAAAGATATGTATTCATTTAAACTTGTTCAAATTTGAGCCGATGTGTTCAACACCCTGTAGCTTTTATTGCAAATATTAGGTAAAAATTATGTTAACTTGTCCTTGGCCTTGCTAAATTCCAAATTTGAATATATTTGTCACAAAATTGAAAACGTTATTTAGGATTGAATTGATGCTTGAAAATGTGACTTTTTTTCTTTAAACTTAATTATCTCAGAAACTATAAAGTTTTGTTATAGTAAACCCTTAATAAAACAGATTTAAAATTATAAGCTAAATCGAAAATACGATTCGTATATAGGGTGTTCCATTTAAAAAAATACAACTTTATGCTGTCTTAGTTTTTTGGCTCACCCTGTAGAGTCCTAAATATTTTTAAAATCTGCGTAAAAATAAATTGTATCAAACAATAAATATAGTTTCTTTGTAAATTTCACCGAAAAGGCACAAACTTACTTCATCCAATCGTTGACTCACCCGGTACATAACATTCTTATAAATAATTTATATATAATGTCAAAAACAAAATTTCCTCTCTACAAAAGTCTAAATTGTTCGGATTGTAATAGCTGTTACATTATACAAACGGGAAGAAATTTCCATATAAGATTTATAGAACATAAGACTGTATTTTTATTGAAGAAACAGGCTATAGTTTCCTAGATGCTACCAATATTCAAATTTTCCATACTATACCCAAAAGTAAAACGTCAATATCTAATTGGCCCTAGAAATTTATAGGAGCAATAAAACCAGTACAATAAGAAAAACTGAAATATCTCAAAAACTATTATAAATAGGTATAGGATATATTGAACAAAACTTTTAGGGTTTTTATTACTCTATTAAATAACATGAAAATATATAGGGTGTACCATTTAAAAAAAAAAGATATTTATTCATTTAAACTTGTTCAAATTTGAGCCGATGTGTTCAACACCCTGTAGCTTTTATTGCAAATATTAGGTAAAAATTATGTTAACTTGTCCTTGGCCTTGCTAAATTCCAAATTTGAATATATTTGTCACAAAATTGAAAACGTTATTTAGGATTGAATTGATGCTTGAAAATGTGACTTTTTTTCTTTAAACTTAATTATCTCAGAAACTATAAAGTTTTGTTATAGTAAACCCTTAATAAAAAAGATTTAAAATTATAAGCTAAATCGAAAATACGATTCGTATATAGGGTGTTCCATTTAAAAAAATACAACTTTATGCTGTCTTAGTTTTTTGGCTCACCCTGTAGAGTCCTAAATATTTTTAAAATCTGCGTAAAAATAAATTGTATCAAACAATAAATATAGTTTCTTTGTAAATTTCACCGAAAAGGCACAAACTTACTTCATCCAATCGTTGACTCACCCGGTACATAACATTCTTATAAATAATTTATATATAATGCCAAAAACAAAATTTCCTCTCTACAAAAGTCTAAATTGTTCGGATTGTAATAGCTGTTACATTATACAAACAGGAAGAAATTTCCATATAAGATAGATGCTACCAATATTCAAATTTTCCATACTATACCCAAAAGTAAAACGTCAATATCTAATTGGCCCTAGAAATTTATAGGAGCAATAAAACCAGTACAATTAACCTTCTTAATGATCAAACATACCTACGAAATTCTCCGTTGTTTGAAGTTCTACCTTTAGTACCTAGATGGTAGTAATCAAAAATGTGCGAGCCAAAAAGGCCCTATAAAGTATTATGAATCTGTAGTTTTTAAGGCACTGCGTTTGAGAATGTAACAGTGTTACGAAACCACGGTCACGCCAATTTAATAATAAAAGTTTAACACAGTAAATTTTGTTTCATTAATTATTCACATAGAAAATCCACGTTTCACATGTCTACTAGTGTAATTTTTAATTTGAGACAGCGTGATAAGATACCAGAATACATCAACAAAAATTGTGTCTGAAATTCTTCAATATGTACCAAAAAAAGCACTTTGTTGCTTCTTTACTTTTGTACAATAGTGTATATAAAGAACACACAACACCCCACTCGATGACGTAAGCGCAAAAAAAAAATTACGCCAAGTAAGTGCCTGCAAAATTTCATTACAAAAAAAAATAAAGAAGTTGCTAAGCTGTGACGTACAGATTGATTGATACGGATTCAAATAATGATTTTAAGTACCTAAAATCTTGCTCAGAACCTAACCAATACAGATACTTACTATGTCTTTCGTGATACTCCTGAAAACACGGCACTATGCACAAATTCGTTTGGCATTCTGGACAGTGATACTTGGTCTTCCGCCTCAGGATTCTCCCGTGGGTGTCGACGGTATTCCAACAGTAGTTACAGCCTAAAGCCGGCCCTGGACGAATGACTGGACAATGACTAGATCTCATACTCTGAAACAATGTAATACATACAAGAAAACTACTTGGTTTCAATTTTGTTATAGAATAAGGGCATTTATTATACTTTTCACTTATCAAGACCCGGAATTATATTGTAAAAATCATATCCACATAATGGTAATACCCTGTAGCATTGATAATTTAGTTTTTGGGGCAATTATTTTAATAAAAATAAGAGATATTTTTTGTACATGCCCGGTATAAAAACTTACTACAACACTTTACTAAAAGTTTGATCAATATTGTTATTTTTCCCATTCTGGGTATTGCAATGAACAAGTGGGATTATTTGGTTTCTAAAACTCCTCTAAATCCACCGACATTCGTTGTTAAAAGTCAAAATGAGAAAGAACTAGAAGTTTTACTTAAACCTATTGAGGGTATGATTCTTCCTTCAGATAGCGACAGTGACGCCAATAGTGGTAAGTTTTATATAGGAGAATTCTTGATCATCTATTTCGTTTGCCCTCTTTTTTATCTGATATCCTTTGGCTGCAAAAACTTATATACTTAGCTGGCATTTTTTTTCTAAATTAAATGATTTAAATCTGTCCTTACAAGGCCCAGGTATAACCATTTTCAATATGCATGATACAATAGCAGCCATGCTAGAGAAGTTCATTTTTTGACATGTGTCTATAAGAAGAATGCAACATTCCTGCAACAGCATATATTTTCTGATATTAACGCCATCTATATGGAAATTTTTCCAATCACCTAGTATTCCCAGTGTAAAAGAGTCGCGAGATCAAGCAAGGTCATGAAAATTAGACCCTTCTACTTCAAGAACACCGCCAAAGCTGCCGCATCTGCAAGATGATATAATCTGTGGTAAACAGGCGCACATCCAGGGGGGCGGTAGGGGCAATCCCCCCCCCTCCAAGAGCTTTGAGTTCAGGAACATAGACCCGATTTTATCTCTTATACTATAGTTTATTAAAGAACTAGAGAGAGTAATAAATCATTTTTTACCCTTTTTTCCTTCGCAAACTATTTGTGTTGTTTAGTCCGGTATCTTTGGCAAAATCTTTTAGACACATATATTTTTCATAGGAATGGGTTAGAAATTTTATAATCAAAAATACCGCTCTATAAAAATAGACTATTTGGGTTAAATAACAATAGATATTTGGAAGTGTGAAGTGTTTAAAAGGATTTTAATCCTTGTCATATGCGTCACTATTTATGGCATAGAGTATTGTTTCGGTAATAAACCATCTGCAAAATTACAGTTAAACACTAAAAAGGGATTCAAATGTAATTAATTTTTATATGTTACAATTAAAATTAGACCTATTTATTTGTGTTTCTATTGCACTGACATCTTAATTTAATTTACTTTATTATCTGGAAATCCGATAGCCCCAAAAAATAAAATAAACGTGTTAATTCTACACGCTTAAGAAAAAGACACCCATATAATAATAAAATAATAAAAAAAATTACGGGTAATTGGAATTAAATATATATAAAATTAAAGAAGGGGACACACTAAGATAAAAATGTATAAAAAAATAAAAAATTATACACACAACATTAAACAATAAAATACAACAAAAACAAAAATTTAAATAATAAATGTTTACACTGGTAAACATTACGTATCTAATTCATGATCAAAAACAGTGAAGCTATCTTCACTCAAATTAATTATAATTGGTTCCTCTCTTTCACCGATTATGAGATCGAATTTCTACATTTTGTTTTATTTTTTTATTATATGGATTTTTCCCAATTTTCCGCAATAACTTTATTCAAAAAAATCTTTCAAAAGTTCAGTTAAATTACTAATTTTGTTAATTGGGTTATTTCTAGCAACTCTAACTTTTACTTGAGACAGATAGTTCCTTGTCCAACGGACAGTTTCCGGACGAACTATAAGAACAGATTTCCTATCTGGTTTTTCCCAGCAAAAATCCTCTGAGCAACTTCCAGAGCTCAGTTCTTTTAATTTCAGGTAAATTCCAATCTTCATTGGTTTTAGTTAGAATTTGTCGACGGTTGGGCTCTGCTTCTCATAATAAAATGTATGTATAACTCCTTTTATTGCAGTTTTCATCTCTTCTTCCAACGAGGTTTTCCGTCTACCTGTGATCGAATGTGGCTTGGGAATACTAACAATTCCAGTCGTTTTTTTCTCCTTCAGTATTCGGTACATAGTAAATTTTTCAACTCCTGTCATGTTGAAACGCATCTCAACAAAGCTTTTAACATTATTATCTAGATATTGATATTTTAAAGCATCATAAACATTCATCGTAATAAGTTTTTCGTTGAGGAAAAAATGCCCTGGTTTAACGCTTTAGGAATAAATATAGAGGTGGAAGCCATATCTTTTGGGTATCTCACTAATTTCAAATAATATATAAAAACAAGCGCAAACAAGATAAATTACTAAATTAAATTGAACTATCAGAAATTTTATTGTTGCAGTAAATTTATAAAAGCTTATAATATTCAAATATAATTAGATTTATGGCAGTTCTTAGTTACCTGCGGCACAGGAGCAGGTACGTTGGAGGTTTCGGTAACAGTTTTATTACTCTCTCTAGTTCTTGAATCGAGTATAGGAATGTGTATGCTTGAGATCGTCCCCCCTCTCCCAAGAGCTTTGAGTTCAGGAAAATAGAACCGATTATGCCTTTTATATTAGAAATGTGTATGCTGCTGGCATTCCCCCGCGTTGAGAACTTGTTTTTCTTGCGATAGCCCCTTCCCCCTCAAGAGCTTTGAGTTCAGGAAAATAGACCCAATTCTGCCTCTTATACTAGGAATGTGTATGCTGCTGGCATCCGCCCCCTTTGTCGGCAAGTCGTTCTTTCTCCTGATCGCCCCCCCCTCCAAGAGCTTCAAATTCAGAAAAATAGACTCGGATCCTGTCTTTTACACTAGAAATGGGAATGTTTCTGGTGTCTCTGCCCCTCCCCCGTAGACGACTTGCTTTCGCTTGCCATACTGTACATTTGTGATATCACCGCCCTGGTCGTAAAAAGGTAAATCTAAAAGCGATACGCTAAGTATTACGGTTACGATAAAATCTGTGGTGTTAGTAAGACTAATGATATAAGTAACGTCCAAAAAAGTCGTCAAAAACTTTCAGTGTTAGTTGGGTAATTGAAATTAAAAAAAAAAACTTATTATTTTCAGAAATTATTGATGTTTTCGAAGAATTACATAAAACAAGTTTTCTGAGGCCATTACCAGGAACGAAAATGAAATTTTTAAGCAAATTGGAAGCTGATAAAAAGACAGTCGATCAGTTTACAGGTGACTTTAAGAGAACCATCTGCGAGTTAAGAGAAAGTTTAAATGTATGTTAATTTTTTATAAAATTCAAAACATGCTTTATTATCAAAAATACAAAGTATTTGTGGAAAATTTAAAATATGATATAAAAATGATAGAAATTTATAACTTATAGAAATAAACCATCACAATTATCCAAAAAACTAAAAGGTATCAAAGTCAATATCAACAAGGACAAATAAAACAAAACAAGTCTACTACCAGCCACGCGCAAAATATTCTGCCAGGTTATCAAATTAGAAGCACTGAATTATTTACCTAGTTACAGGAAAATATTAATATATATATATATATATATATATATATATATATATATATATATATATATATATATATATATATACAGGGTGATTCAAAAATCGATCACGAAACTTAAGGGGGTTATTCTACTTGACAAAATAAGGGTAGAGCTTCATATAATTTTTTTTTCAAAATGCCATTCGTTTTCGAGTTACAAGCCGTCCAAGTTGAAGTTTTTATTTTTTGTTTTTTGAATTACTCGCTTACAGGAAAACCGATTTGACTAATATTTGAAAGATAGGCTAAGTCTTCTACGCTTCATCATTTTAGTAACAATTCACATTGATTGTTTGCCGCTAGAGGGCACTTTACCTACATTGAAAATTGTTTTTTTTGTCATAATTTTTTAGTGTTGACAGCTACAGTAGTTTTTGGCATAATTTCTGAAAGACTGATGCCAGGCCTTTAAAAAAGGTGCTCTTTATTTACATCGCTAAACCCAACGGTTTAGACGTAAATCACCCTTAAAAATTAAGTGGTAAATTTACTTTTCTCATTTCATTACCACCAGCTACCAGGTAAATAGCTATCAAAGTATACTAGAGCTGTCAGTTTAACATCAAATAAATTCGTTTTTTAAACTATTTAATTTATAATCTTAAAATAACTAATAATGGCTAATCACCAATATTCAAATATCGAATATTGTGATATCCATTTTTGTTATGGAAAAGCAAATGGTAATGCAGAGTTGGAAAGAAGATATTATATGGAGAGTTATCCGGAAAGAAATATCCCTCATGCTCAAACATTTTCCAGTGTGCACAGGAGGCTTGCGGAATGTGGTTCCTTTAAAAGTTATAATGGAAATAGGGGAAGACCTAGAACTGCTAGAAACGTGCAACAAGAAGAAAGAGTGCTTGAAATTATTGAAGATAATCCAGGTATTAGTACTAGAAAAATTGGGAATGAAGTGCGGCTCTGTCAGGCTAGTTCATGGAGGATACTAAGAGAAGAACAACTCTACCCGTTTCATTCAAAAAAGGTGCAGGCTCTTTATGACGATGATCGGCCGAGACGGTTGGAAATGTGCAATCAGATCCTAGCTAAGTATGAACACGATAATCGATTAATTGGCGTCATATTATTCACTGACGAAGCTGGTTTCACTCGTGATGGCATAACAAATCTACACAACATCCACACATATGCTTACGAGAACCCAAACAATGTGGTAGAAACGAAACATCAGCGTAGATTTTCACTAAATGTGTGGGCAGGGATAATAGGAGATTACCTTATTGGTCCTCATTTCTTTGATGGCCCATTAACTGGTGACGTATACTTAGATTTTATCCAAAATCGTCTCCCATTGTATCTGGAAGATGTGCCATTGGAAGTAAGGGCCAACATGTGGATCCTCCAAGACAGAGCTCCGCCCCACTTTAGTATACGTGTCCGACAGTATTTGAATGCAACGTATCCTGAGCGATGGATAGGACGAAGTGGACCATTGGCATGGGCAGCGAGGTCACCAGACTTTAATCCTATGGATTTTTTCTTTTGGGGTCATTTGAAACAATTGGTGTACGATATTCCAGTAATCAACGTCGAGGATCTTCGCTTCAGGATAATCGAAAAGTGCCAAATTATTAAAGAAACACCAGAAATTTTTCATCGAGTTAGGCGACATTTTTTGAAGAGTGTTAGGAAATGTATGGAAGAAAATGGGGGACATTTTGAGAATCTTTTTTAGTTTGTTTAGTTCTGTTTCATTAATTTTTATCAATTAAATGTATATCGCAATAATCCATAATATGAATATTTACTGATTAGCCATTATTAGTTTTTTTAAGATTATAAATTAAATAGTTTAAAAAGCGAATTCATTTGATGTTAAACTGACAGCTCTAGTATACTTTGATAGCTATTTATCTGGTAGCTGGTGGTAATGAAATGAGAAAAGTAAATTTACCACTTAATTTTTAAGGATGATTTACGTCTAAACCGTTGGGTTTAGCGATGTAAATAAAGAGCACCTTTTTTAAAGGCCTGGCATCAGTCTTTCAGAAATTATGCCAAAAACTACTGTAGCTGTCAACACTAAAAAATTATGACAAAAAAACAATTTTCAATGTAGGTAAAGTGCCCTCTAGCGGCAAACAATCAATGTGAATTGTTACTAAAATGATGAAGCGTAGAAGACTTAGCCTATCTTTCAAATATTAGTCAAATCGGTTTTCCTGTAAGCGAGTAATTCAAAAAACAAAAAATAAAAACTTGAACTTGGACGGCTTGTAACTCGAAAACGAATGACATTTTGAAAAAAAATTATATGAAGCTCTACCCTTATTTTGTCAAGTAGAATCACCCCCTTAAGTTTCGTGATCGATTTTTGAATCACCCTGTATATATATATATATATATATATATATATATATATATATATATATATATATATATATATATATATATATATATATATATGTAATCGAATGTTTTCGGGCATCGCGTGTATGTGCTGAGTCCCTCTCAGGACTGTAAGGCAGCTAACGTTTCGGTGAAATCTCATTCACCATTTTCAAAGCTCACTGTATGGCGTCTACGAGCGAACTCGAATATCCGACATAACATATATATATATATATATATATATATATATATATATATATATATATATATATATATATATATATATATATATATATATATATATATATCATTATTATTAAATACATTATATTAATGGATTTCCTAGAAATGTTTACACTGCTGGACGTAAGCCTCCCTTGAATGCTTCCACAGCTCTCTATCTTATCTAGTTTGTATCCAATTTGTGGAGAAAGCCCCTATTTCTAAAGGCATCCTCTTTAATCCTCCACTATATGAAAGATACATACCCCCGATAATCTCCGCCGACACCCGCCCGCGCGTCGCTTTACCTTCACAATCAGTTTACTTCACTAGTACGCCGACCGTTGTGATTTGCAATTGTTTCAAAATAATACCTATGTACCTGTTTAAGTAAATAAGTTACAGGTTATAGTGCTTTGGTGAGTGTTAATAACGCTGAAAAGCAATTCGAAGCTCTTGATGCCGGTGATCGCAGGAATAAAATAGTTATCGACGTGGGGGGGGGGGGGAGCGGAAGCCGGCAGCATACAGATTACAAATATAAAAGCCAGAATCGGTCTATTATCCTAAACTCAAAGGTCTTGGGAGGGGGGGGGGGGGGGCGATCGCAAGAAAAAACAAGTTGTCGACGGAAGGCTGGAAACTAACAGCATACACATTCCTACTATAAGAGCCAGAATCGGGTTTGTTTTCCTACACTCAGGGGTCTTGGAGGGAGCCATCGCAAGAAAAAACAAGTCGTCTACGGGAAGATGGAAGCCAGCAGCATACACATTCCTAGTATAAGAGCCAGAATCGGGTCCATTTTCCTAACCCCAAAGCTCTTAGGGGGGCAATGACAAGAAAAACAAGTTGTCGATGGGGGGGGGGGGGTGGAAGCCAACAGCATACACATTCCTAGTGTAAGAGGCACAATCGGGTGTATTTTCCTGAAATCTAAGCTTTTGGGGGGGGATCGCCCCCTACCGCCCGCCCCCCTTGGATCCGCGCCTTATCCTGATCTAAATCCTGCCTGCTGGCGTGTTTGATAAAGATCCAGTTTAATATCTTAGTAATAAAGTTTGTATGGTCAAAGTACTGAAAAAACTTAGAAATGACAGAACATTCGCGACTGGTCTGACTGGCACCGAACTTTAAATTTTCCTCGCAATTTTATATAAAATTAAAGACATTAAGTAGATAGCGTCAAAGAAAGAGTTTGAAGCACTATATTAAAACAATGATTTCAGCCACTTTGGGCTGGTATGGCACGAAACAATAATGTATTGATCTCGGGTAATTTCGAACTCCCTATATCACATGATCGATTTCATTTTTATGTCATTTATCTGTCCAAACGACGAGTTCTCTCGGCACTTTGACTATATATGGTATGTATGTTAATAAGTTATGAGTCGGTAGTGTCCAAGATTCGTAATCTCTCTTTTCTTATGTGTGAGTACAACAACTGCGTTATTTCACTGTCCCGGTATTGTTCCTCTCAAGATGCATTTCGTGAAGAGGATTCTTAGAGCTTGAAGTAATCTTTACCTCCCCCTCTCTCGGCTTTGATTGTTATTTCATTGGCCTTTTTGTTTTTCATGTAGGCAAGTACCGGTCTTATTTCCGATAAGGTAATTTCAGCAATGTCTACCGATACTTGGTTGCTGACTCTGGGCATTGCCGGTTACTGTTTTTACTTTTAGTCTGGAAACAGAAAACTTTATAAAAAAAAATCACAAGAATAAAAAATTCTTGTAAGAACAAGATTTCTATCTGTAGTTCATTAAATTATGACTCGATTTACATTGGTGATAGACATTTCGATGAAAAATACTGTAATTTTAATCTCTACCAACTTTTTTAGGACGATTCTTTGACCTCGGAAAACGATAAAGATATAGAAGGTGGGCTCTGCAGTGACGAAAAACATGTATTTATTGACTCGGCTAAGCCGATTGTAATTGAAGAACCGATATCTGTTAAATCGGAGCAAATAGAAAGTGAAACAACTTCAAGTAAGATTTATTTTTGTTTTTCAACAATATATCTTGTATATTGTTATCTTTAAATTCTATTGAAAGTTTCAAAAACGTTAGAAGTTAAACAGAATGTTCCAAAATTTCATAATTGTTAACATACACTCGCAGATAAAATTACCGAATATTTTTTTTTATTACTATTGCTTATGAACTTTGCATAGGCGCTGATCTTGTAGTAAGCGGATATATTCATATAATGGCGTCTATTGTCTCTTGCACGTTTTATCATAAAAAATTCCTTAGATAATTTAAAAATTAAAGTGAATTTAGTTATTTGTGGTAAAACAAGTAAGAACCAGTCATTCGCGTTTGCTTTTCGTTCTATTTAAAACAAAAGAATATCATCGTTTACACACTGTAATGAAGCGGCACGAGTTGAGGGTCTCTATAAAAAACAAAATTAAAAACAGCCTGGAAATTTCGTACAAAGATCTGGTCAAAGGCACAAAAGTTGTACAAAAACTATCGATGGCCGTTTTTCACAAAATCGCACATTAACATTCACACATCTCAAAAATGAGTAAGCAAATGTAAGACAATTAACGTTAGTTTGAAAACAGTCAAGCAAAGATTAAAATAAGCAGGTTTAAAGTCATGAGAGTCTGCGAAATTTGCAAAATCACAATGCAATGGAACCGCGAAAAGTATAAAAATATTTTGTATACGGATGAGACCGGAATTCGATTAAGGAAAAAGAAATGGACGAAACCACATCTATTAAAAAATTTGCAAGCTGCAATCCCACAGAGAACGTTAATTTTGGAGGGGATGACAAGCTGCTTTGGGGAGGTATTAGTTGGGAGGGGAGCGCACTGAACTCATGGAAGTGACTCAACCAATGCCGGGTAACTTTTATGTCGATAACATGCAGCAAAATCGTGTTTTGTAATATATCAGCTATACTGTATACGAAAAATTCAAATTAATGTAAAAAACCCTCAATCACATGCAGCTGACATACTGAGTAATTACCTTGATGTAACCCTGATTCAGAAATTACATTGGCTACCATATAACCCAGACTTGAATCCAAGACAGCACAAGTGCAATCAGCTACAACATTGCATACAGCGAAAAAAAAACAGTTCCAAGTACAATAGAAGAACTTCGGTTTGTAGTACAATATATGTGGAATGTAATTCCTCAAGAATTTATTATGAATAATAATAATATAATATCCTTTATTTGCCAACAAAATTATGATTACACAACAAAGCAACGTTAGGGAAAGGGATGTTTAACATTAGGAATTATAAATATATTGTTCTAATTACAATTAAGATGAAACAAATCGACATTTCGATAGGAACTTTACACATAGGAAAACGAAAAGAAAAAAAAACAGATACAAAATAATTTAAACAAGATCATTAGTAGTAATAAAAGAGTCAGTTTAAAACGAACAAAGTTTTACAGTTTGTAAAATAAGATATGACAATTTATAAAGATATAAAATTTTTACACAAAAAACAAAAGCATGAGAAAAACCAACTAGACAAAAAAATATTAAGTTAAAAATATTGATATTATAAAGATTAATTAAAATTGGACGAATAAAAGTACCTATCAGATAGCCATTCATTTACGCGTCTCTTAACGCAGCTAATCGACTCGATAAGCCAAATTTCTCTTGGTAACATTCTTACAACTTTAATTGCCATATAGTATGGTCCTCTCTCGTAGAAGGGGGATTTATGTAAGGGCACCCTTAGGTCATTCGCCTCTCTGGTAGTCACAACCATGTCTCCCCATAAAGTTGTCTATTTAGCGGAAATAACTCCGTATTTTTTCTGACAAGCATAACTAAAGATTTAAAGTATAGTGAGGGAACAGTAAGTAACTTAAACCGAGTAAAAATGGTCGACATGAAGCTCTCGGATGTAGGTGAAAGATATCACTCATTACGCGTTTTTGAATTTTAAATATATGAATAGCCTTTCTTAATGATTCCCAAAAGGAAATACCAAGAGAGACTGTATTTGCCCAAGATAGAAAAGACTAACAGTCTCTGCAGTGATGACATCACGAAGCCTTCGGACTACACCACACAAACTGCTAAGCCTAGCCCCAAGAGCTGAGATATCATGTTCCCAGCTCAAATGGACACCCAAGAACTTAACGTATTCCAAAGTAGGTATAGATCCACCCCCAAGCCATACAAGTAGCGACTGAGACCTTTTTACATGTTTTAAAAAAAGAATAAGGCCGTTTTAACAAACGTTCAAAGTGAGATTGTTATCACGACACCACTGCTGCATTTTCAATGCAGGGTTTGTGCACTTTTGAAACAGTCCCGCCACAGAAGTGTCCACCTGAATCACTAATGTGTCATCAGCAAACTGGCAAACGCTATCTGCGGCCAATCCATCTCCCAGATTGTTTATATATTAAGAATAATATGGGTTTTAGAATAGAGCCCTGAAGTACCCCCTGCAATAATTTAGTTCAATCTGAAAAGAAATAATGATTATTTTTAGTAAAGCAGACTGTCTGCTACCAATCTGATAACTAGGATTGCAGCAAACCAGCAGCAACCGCCCTAACTCCGTACGCGCCAAGTTTTGTTAAAAGCAAGTTATGATCCACAGTGTCAAAGGCCTTGGACAAATCAAAATATAGGCCTATCACTTTATCATTTGTGTCAATTTTTTCATTTATATAGGAAATTGTATTGAATATTGCCATTTCGGTGGATTTGTTAGGTCTATAGACGAATTGATTATTACTCAAGATATTGAATCTGTTTAGATGTCTGTTCAAGTATTCTGGTATAAATAACTTTTTCAAAGGCCTTCGACACTGCTGGAAGCAGGGAGATTGGTCTAAAATTTTTAATGCACTGGCGATCCCCCTTTTTAAATATAGGAATCACTTAGGCGGTCTTGAGATTAGTGGGAAAGACCTGTGTGGCAAAACTTTCATTAACAATATTTGCCAAGGGATTACTTATGCAGTGTGCAACAAATTTTAAAACAATTTCGTAGGAATTTACTGGTGATAAAAATATTGTAGGATAATTAACTTCGGTTTGAAATGTAACATTAAAATTTTTATGTACATTGAACTGTTTGCTAAATAATTCAACGATATCTTTTGGGTCACTATGAATATGATCATATATTTTTAGGATTATGTCATAATTTTTTTTATCCCATTGCATTCGGTTTAAATTCTATTTAGTACCATGTGAAGAATTATATATATAAATATATATATATATATATATATATATATATATATATATATATATATATATCCGGTTTCATAACGTTCTACGCCTTCCAGTTCCCAGTCTCCATTGTTTTTGGTCTTCCCAATCCCCTGGAAGTAAGTTTCTTTCGGACATGGCTCGGTTAATGCCCTTAATCCAGGTAACTTTTGGTCTTCCTCATTTTATTTTTTCATTTGGTGACCATTTTAGGATTTGCTTTGGTAGACGTTCGTCCGTCATTCTCTCCACATTTCCATACCATACCAGCTGACGTTCGAATTCACCGAGAATAGTTTTCTTTACGCCCATAATCTCTCTAATTCTCTCGTTGGTTATCCGTTCGATCCTCGACTCTCCGGCAGATCTTCGCCAAAAGTCCATTTCAAGAGCCAGCAGTTCACGTTCTAAAATTTTATTTATCTGCCATGTTTCACATCCATACAATACAACGCTTTTAAATATTGCATTGTATAAAAGATGTTTTCTTTCCTTGGAGATGTTTGTTAACCATAATAGTGAGTTTAGGCATCCGATAGCTTTTTTCCCTTTAGTTATTCGCTCCAATATTTCTTCTTCAGTTCGTCCGCTTTGACTGATTTTTGTTCCAAGGTAGGTATAATCAGAACAAGATTTTACTATGATATTGTCATTCACCTCCAAATCTGTTTCTTTTCCACCGATACACATATATTTAGTTTTACTGCAGTTGGCAGTTAATCACCACTCTGCGTATTATTAAAATAGTTTCCTCGTCATAAATTCGAGGTCTTCTTTATCTTGGGTCACTACCAATTGGTCATCTGTAAAATGAAGCGTATATAAATGGGTGTCATTATTTAATTTTGTTCCCATTCTACTGCATGATCTTCTCCAATTCTTTAAAGCTTCATTGAGGTAGATTTTAAAGAGAGTTGGTGATAAACAACATCCCTGGCGATGGCCTTTGGTCGCATGAAATCTTTCTGATAAGTTATTGCCGATCTTAATTCTGGAGAATGTTTGGTCGTATAGCTGTTTGATGGCTTGGATCGCTGTATTGTTAATTGGAGGCTTCTCCATCACGTGCCATAATTTTTGGATTGGCACCGTATCATATGCTTTTGTGAGGTCAACAAAAAGCAGATGAACCTCTCTATTTCTTGCCATCTTCTTTTCATTAAGTTGGGTTAAACTAAATATATGATCTACGCACGATCGGCCAGCTCTAAAACCTGCTTGTTCTTCAATTTCTTGGGGGCCATATTCTGTTTCTACGATGTTTCTAAGCAGTTTTCCGAAGAATGATACAAATATTAATTAGAGCTTGAATAGGAAATACGTGTAATCAACTATGCTCGTATTTTAATTAAAAGACTAGTATCTGTCATCTCAAAAAGAGTTTAGTTTAAGCTAAATATCGTTAACCCTGTTTCACGATTTCCTTCTCATAAAAACTGGATATGATTCACTTAAAGTTTGCAAAATAAACTTTCCTCATTAGTACCACAAATGACTTAATTCATAAGTATACGACAATTTTATCTATGAGTGTATATATATTATATATTTAGATTCTGCAGTATGGAATATGATAAAAGCCCACAGGGGTCTCTACTTTTACGCCAGCCCCCCTCATTACGACATATATGATGTAAAATCGGACCACTATTTAAAAAGACCCCACGTATCTTGGAAAGAAGTAGAAGAATCAAGACAAAAGTGTGAAAACTGGTTGGATAAACAATGTGAAGATGAATAAAGAATAATAAAATAAACTTTTTATTGTTTTACTTACTATTTCAGAAAAATACACCCAATAAAAATTAATTGGATGTGGCCTAACACATTTTGACTACGAATACTTTCTATTCGAAATATACAGGTTACATAAAAAAGGTGGGTTATTCATGAATATTTATTTTGTCCCTTTCAAAATATTCTCCATTCGGGGGGATGTAATGGAACAAATGTTAATTATTTTTTATTGTTCAATGTCAACTATATTCTGTTAAAATAAATAATTAAATAATCACTTAGTGAATAGATTTCCCGTGAGAATAGGGTAGTTATATTTTTTTGTCACTATCCACGAAAGTCTAAAGGTAAAATAAATCAGTTATCGATCTTAACTTTTATGATCTTTGTCGTTTAAATGTTTTCTTAAAAAAATACATATAGTCAGTTAATTTATGAAGATGTAATAAGACCCTCTCTTAGAAGTGTCTATAAATCTGTCTAAGTAATCCTGCCCTGGTTTTATAAATAAAACCGAAAGATAAGGGAGGTTTATAACATATGGTATATGCACAAATCGTTAAAATGTTTTAGAATATTGAACGATTTTCCCATTATTAGGAAACAAAAGAATGATCAAATAAACTCACTATAATAGAAATAAATCGTTTGGCCATTTGTAAAAAGAATCCTGATTAATCACTGTTTTTTCTATTCACAAGAAATAACGAGTTAAGATGTTTATTACCAAAACAGCCAAGAAAAGTGAATAGTTTTTTTTTACAGTCTTTAACATATATTCTTTTCGTTATAGGAAGACGTAGGTTAAGTTATTTTACTACTCTGTTATATAAAAATTAGGATTTAGACGCTCAGAGGCCAATTCGAGAATCAAACATCCGGTATAGAATAGCTAACGCCCTCAGCGCGTAGCGATCGAAACCTTCGAACTTTAGGGGAATGAAAATTGTCGGTTACAGGACGTACGACCGAAAAAGTCCCTAAAAAGAGGGAGAGGGGGTGTAAGATTCGAAGACACTCTTTTAAGGAATAGTAAATTCCAGTACCAATCTGAAAGTCGAATTAGGGTGACCGGTACCGTTCTTTAAGTCCAGTGTCGTAGTGCATATTCGGCGGGAATGAAAGTTTTCTTTATTTGACTTGTTTTTGATTTAATTCGGGAAGTTAAGGGAATATCATGTGTTATTTTAGTCGGGCGTTTCGCGATTTTCATACGGTTTGATTAAGTAATATATATAGCTGTTTTTCGGGTTTTATTTCTTTTTTTGTTTAATATTTTATTAAGCTATTTATATGTGGTTTTTCAAAATTGGGTTTTACGTTTTTGGTTAAAATAACGGCCGAGAAGAGCAGTTATGCTAGTTTTTTTGTAATTGTTATTAGTTTTAAGTTTCTCATTGTAAATAGTTCGTTTTTCTATTTATTTTTGTTAAATAGATTTGAGTGTTTTGAGAAACTTGTTGTTTTCTATTTAATTAAAACCTTCACGCGAATTAACTTGCGGGCGCGCTGTTGCGAGACCTACAAAACAAGAGGTGTCTTCTGACCAACTAATTAGCCGCCTTTCCTGAGTCCTGAAGTTCTGAGTTTTGGTTGGTAAGCTTAAATAACCGTAGTTGTTTGGTACTAAAGCTGCACGACCAGACTTCCAGAGTGTCTTTATTACTGTGAAATTTAATTGTAGGTTATTAAAATAGTTACTAATTAATATGGGGCAAAAATTGATTATAGATAAAATGATTAATGCTACCTCAATATGTCATTAGCAAGAGTCTATAATCAAATTCTGTCACAGGGATACATATAGACCAACATTTTTTCTAGTCTCCAAATGGCAGCTATGGGACATAGGTTATCCAGGAATATTTTTTTTTGTGTATTACCATTAAGTGATATTTTAGTATTACATTAACCTAAAGTTTATAATTTTACCTGTGGCGATGAGGCACTCCTCTTCAATTCATCTGTCCGGACCCTTAGGATCTGCGTTGGAGCTACTTCCACGGCATCCGCTCTTGAAATGTCGTACGGGGTAAGCGCATCGGTTACCACTACGACAGGACTTACTGCTCGTTCTGCAGAACTTTCAACACTAGTGTGAGGTACTAATTGAATGTGAAGAGGTGGTGAAAGTGGCTAAAATAATTTAAAGATTTAAACGCCGTTCAGGTGCAATTCCCTCACCTAAATATACAGACAATTTACCTGATGTATCTGACTAGGCAACAACGGATGTGAATGTTGTTTCACCAAAACCGCACCCGGAACAGTCAAAAGGTTCCCTGGAGGTGGTGAAATAGTCGGTAACGGTTCGGAATGTTGTCTTTCCACCCTCGCCGAAGATGGCACTGTTAAATACGGCGAGTCGCTGTCCGAAGGTTGACTAGAATCGCTTTCTCGCTTTATTCTTGGTTGTCGCATGAGAAAGCGTCCTCTTTTGGTTCCCATTGGGGGTTGATTCTGTTGCATTATCTGGTCGACTGTCGTTTTGTCTAGGAATGGTTTAAAAAAATGCATTACTTTGATTATCAATAATAAAAACGCATTCTTCTATGCGTTGGTCGCTTTAAACTTGAAAAAAATGCTGATTTAAGTAATTTTTGAATTAAAATACATCTACGTACCCTATTCACTTTCCAATAAGGCTAAGATTCAACATAAAAAGTCATTCTATTAGGATTAAAGATTTTTTTAAATAAAATTTATATTTTAGGCCAGCGGAATTAACACCTGAAAAAAATGTATTGTTAGTAGACTTCTGCCTACGTAGAAATCTTCATAATGATAATAGTAATTATGTAGTATATTATGTCTCATTTTCTTTTTTGGGGAAAATTTTTTATTTAACAATTAAGATGTGAAAAAGCAGTTTTTTCGAGTTCTACGGAAAGCTATTGTTTTTCAGTAAAAAAATTTCAAACAAAAGTTGTGCGCTTTAAAAATACCTACAAAATGAGCTGAAGTTCATCCAAATCGGATAATTTGTTTATTAGTTATTGCAAAAAAAAACCTGCTAAAATGGATGTTTTTTCAATTGTTAATAAACAATAGAAAAATATATTGCATTAACTTTATACTACACCGAAAGGAGTCTCTTGATGCATACAACAAGTATGCAAAATTTCAAGTAAAAATATTCAATAGTTTTTTGCACAGCGAATTTGTTTATAACATTTTATGTTTTTTTGATTGTTTATTCTCAGCGATCTAGATATCGTACAGTAATCTGCGGCTGCGCAAATGAAAGCTCGAGAATTATGCTAACAATAACAAATAAGAATCAAATTAATTGTTGATTTTAAATTGTTGAAACAGATACACAAAGTTGTGGTTGGTTTTTTCGTTTTAAACAAATAGAATAACTCTTCGACAATTGTTGATATCGAAATGCCGATAAGTGGACATGACAGGTGAGATTTTCGCACATATTTTGAAAAAACAAAACATTCTGTACCACCACTAGAAGCTGAGATTTTTAAAAAAATCACTAAGGCGTTGTTTATTATTAAGGGATTATTTAACTAGGAATTCATAGGGAGATGGTTAAACTACGGTATGCAGCAGTTTTCAACTCTATTATTTCAAAACTGTTGATGTTGCAATCGTTTAAAGTTGCATCTACTCCAAAAGTCAGAAAGTGAGCAGTGGAGGGGGCGTTATTTTAGCCTGCGGCGCGCGGAAAAAACGTGTCTCGGACTCTTCACATTCGTGTTGCCGGAAAAATTTGGATTATCTCGGCTAATAATGGTCGTAGAATCTTTATTTTTTTTTAATCTGAGGTTTCTCGACGAAATATGAACAATGGATGATATGTTTTTGTAATCAAATTATTGTTAAACATAGCCACAAACAAATTCTTGAACATGTTTTTCAAATTGAGAAAAAAGGTTACAGTTGTCAAGAGTATACTACTAATTAGGAATATTAAAAATCAGATTGATTTTTAATGATTATGTATGTATGGAGTTATAGCATGAAACAAACTGTGAGTGTCATTTGCCGCCAAATTATTGGTTGTATAAGAAAAACACATGTTAACTTTTTTGTTTATTTTATTGAAAGAACATTTTTCACATAAAACATTGTTTGCTAACGTACATATTTTTTGCTTAAATCTATACAAAATATTTATTCTGTTCTCCGTTTCTTAGACATCGATGTATACTCATTTTCGAAACCCTTATCGGACTCATTATTATCATCAAGATTTACAAGCCAAACTGCTTCGCACTCCCTCCAGGGATTATTCACTCATACCAGGTATACAAAGACACCAAAAGTATGAAGCTCTGTGGGGACCCTTTCCATGTTATAGGGTCCTAGATTGCGTGGTCTTCTGCACTTCCTATAAACTTTCGGACGGTTCGCGCGGTTGCAAGGAGAACCGCTTTCTGAATCGGTTTATACAGATGCTCACTAAGACCCAGTCCCTTCATGTTCTGCAGGAGGTTCTTTGGTATCGCTCCAGTAGTTGACAATATTATAGGAATCGTGTGGAAGCTGTTCATTGCCCACTGTCTGCAGATTTGCACCTCCAGATCTCTGTATTTGGCGATCTTCTAGTTGTATTTTGACCTTAGGTTGTTGTTATTCGGTACAGTGATATCGGTTAGTGTAGTTCGCCTGGAAATTGTATCTGTTAGTATAATGTCTGGCCTGTTATGAGCAACTGTTTGATCTGGGACCATTCGATCCCAGTATAACCTGAACTCGTTGTTTTCAAGAATAGGCTCTGGATTATATTTATAGTAAGGCACCTTTCCTACCTGTAATAGTTTTAACTTATCTGCTAACTCTTGGTGGAGTATCTTAGCGGCTGAATCGTGTCTTTCCTTATACTCGGTTGCGGCAAACGCTTGGTATCCTCCAGTTATGTTCTGAATCCTCTCTGATGTTCAACAGCCATATCTACATTGGTCATTTTCTATTGAGGGATCTCTGATAATGAATTTCCGATAGTTCTTCGTAGGAATAACCTGGTCTTGGATAGCTAACAAGAAGCCCTCCGTTTCCGAAAACATCTGTCCTGAAATCAATCAGTAGTTCGACGCTAAGTTGTCGACATTGTCCTGGTTGACCTCATTTGGATACCGTCCATGAAGTGGCTTCTGTAGCCAGGCTTGTAACTTCTCTTGGTCTGTTCGGTGGTGAGAAGCAATATCCCGTTCCCTCAGCTGTAGCGACGTTGAATCGTCTGCCTCGCATATTGCTCGATGTAGTGTGGAAGAGTCCGCTAACCTATGGAAATAAGAACGTAAGTTTATTATTTGTTGATCGAGCTGCTTACCAATATCGACCAATCCTCTTCCTCCTTGGTGCCTTGGAAGCAGTGTACGTTCAATAGCACTCCGAGGGTGGTGTTTGTGTGCTTTTGTTAGGAGTGTTCTTATTTTTCTTTGCAGGCCTTCGATGTCTGTCCTGCTCCATTTTACTATTCCAAAAGAGTAGCTAAGCGCAGAGCATGCGTACGGGTTGAGCGCCTTAAACATAGAAATTTGGCACTTGTCAAGTCCAAACTGCATTCCGATATCCCCGGAGAACTCCTCGACAATTTTGAGTATTTAGTCCAGCTGGTTTTTGGTAGCAGCCATCAGTTTAAGATCATCCATGTATAGAAGATGATTCAATCTTGCTACCTCTTCGTTGTTTTTCTCTAATACTAAAGCCGTATCTGGTGGAGTTCAAACGGCGTGGCAGAGGGTTCATTGCAAGGCAGAACCACAATGGGCTTAGTAAATCGCCCTGAAATATTAATCTTCTTCCTTCTATCATTACAATTATCATCATTATCACTCTCTTCATTGACATAATTATCATCGTCATCAACATCATGGTCATTATCATAATCATAATTATTTTCTCCCCTATTACTTTCATCATCTTTGAAAGTAATATTATAATAATTCTCGATTGGATAATTGCTTACAATATAATCGTCAAATGTAGTTTATTGTGCATTTCGAAAAATAATAATGCTATCAACAAATGTTGCTATCTGTTACATGTTATGTCTCGATAAATATTAATGGTACATTAAAAATCAATCTAATTTTTAATATTCCTAATTAATTAGTATACTGTTAACCACTGTCACAATTTTTTTGCAATTTGAAAAGCACATAAATACGGTAAACTTATAATTATGCATAAAATATATAAAAGTGCAACAAGTTATTTATTGTTATGTTTAACAATAATTTGATTACAAAAACATATTATCCACTGTTCGAATTTGAAGCGTCCCAATAACGTTTTTTTCCCGCGCGCCGCAGGCTCAAAGAACTCCCCCCCCTCCACTGCTCACTTTCTGACTCTCGGAGTAAGTGCAACTTTAAACTATTGCTACATCAACAATTTTGAAATAATTTAGTTGAAAACTGCTACATACAACAGTTTAATCATCTCCCTATGAGTTTCTACTTAAATAATCCCTTAATGTTAATAAACAACTCCGCAGCGATTTTTTGAAATAAATTCTCTATCTCAGCTTCTGGTGGTCATACACAATTTTTTTTTAAATGTGCGACAAAATCTCAGCTGTAGTGTCCACTTATCGGCATTTGGATATCAACAATTGTCGAAGAGTTATTCTATTTGTTTATAACGAAAAAACGAACCCCAAGTTTGATTATCTGTTTCAACAATCTAAGATTAATAATTCATTTTGTTCTTTTTTGTTATTATTAGTATAAGTTCGGAACTTTCATTTGCTTACCCGCAGACCGCTGTACGACCTCTAAAGAGAGATATGAATTATAGAACAACAGCCTCTTGGGCTTTTAGTGTCTATACCAAGATTTGTTTACTATGAATTTAAGTCTGATTTATAAGTCCAGTCGTTTCCAGGAATTTGACAATGTTTAAAGCATTCGAGTAAGCTAGCTTATTTTGTAATGATCCTGTCAGGTTTGATGCTGTAAGGATAGGTGCATATTGCGGACAGGAACAGAGAATATGCTTAATAGTCAGTGCAGTAGAACATCTTTGGCATATATGTGGATCAGTCTTATCTATGAGGTAACCATGTGTCAGTTTCGAAGGACCAATTCTCATCCTTGTTGAGGTTTAGGGGTTTTCCGTCAATCTGGGAGATATCATCTTTGCTGTAAAATACATCCTTGATCTCATGAAGCTTATTGTGAAACTCGAGTAAGTCCCACTCAAGCTGTATTGTGTTTTTTGATTACTTTATCCGTAAAATTATTTATGTCAGATAGCGAAAAGATGTAGTTCAGAGTTGGATTATTTGAGTTGCATGCTTGTTTGGCCAATAAATCTGCAAAGATACTCTTTTGTTTTGAATTAAAATGTGTTCTATATTATATAGTATTAAGCTAAGTAGAGGTGATTTTGGTTGTTTGGAACTAATGAGATTGAGGGAGCTGAGTCAGCTGCTATCAGCCAGTTTGATAGGTTATTGGTAAGGATCAAGTCAGTGGCTCTAAGTATAGCAAACAATTTTGCAGACATTACGGTTGTGGAATTACGGAGTAAGAAAGATTTTGAATTTATTTGGCAATAAAATACCGCTCTAGTGTTTTGTGAGGTTTTTGATCCATCCGATAGTGTGGTTTTTGTATTGTAAGTTGATTTGACATTGAAATTGCTTAATAATAAACAGGTTACTGTGTTGCTCCTTTGGGAATTTAGTCAGAGTCAAATCCACGTTGATAGGGGGAAGGTTCCAAAGAGAAAAGTTATATGTATTGATAGGTATAAACTGAGGCGTGGATATAGGTAACCTGGATGATACGACCTCTAGATTGCTGAGAATAAGCAATCAAAAAAACGTAAAAAGTTATAAACAAATTCACTATGCAAAAAACTATAAAATATTTTTACTTGAAATTTTGCACATTTGTTGTATGCAACAAGAGGCTCCTTTTGGTGTAGTACAAAGTTAATGGAATATATTTTTCTATTGCGATAACTAACGAACAAATTATCCGATTCGGATAATGATAGATCATTTTGTAAGTATTCTCAATGCGCACAACTTTTCTTTGAAACTTTTTTCCTGAAAAACAATAGCTTTTCCTAGAACTGGCAATAGCTGTTTTTTCACATCTTAATTGATAAAAAAAAATTTCCCCAAAAAAAATTAGACATAAGATACTACATAATTACTATTATCATTCTGATTGGTTTCTACGTAATCAGAAAGTCTACTAACAATAAATTTCAGAATCACCTTTCTAAATAATTGGAATAAAATAGGTCCTCTGTCGACGCAGTTCGATTTATATTCTCCATCATATCCTATCTTACCAATGTCGATCTTGAAAATTACGGTCATTCTTTGCTTTCCTTTTTCCTTTAGTACAATTTTTCCTAGATCCTTCCCTTCTTTTTGAGTTTAATTGAAATTTTCTTTTCCAAGATGGAGAATTCAAAATGGTGATTTAAAATTTAAAAAAAAATGATATTGGTATCTAAAGAATTTCACTTGGGGTTGTCAGAGTCACCGATTACGATTATTGTCAAAAAATTAAAATTTTTATTTCCAATATGGTAGATTCAAAATGGCGTATCAAAATTTGCAAAAAACGATATGTCTCTAAAAACCTACTAATCTGTACTTAAAATTGCCATAACTTTGTAGGTGACCGCTCGATAGTTTATTTTGAAGGGTAAGAGTAGTATTAAATGATGCAATTAGAAAGAGACCAAAAAATCTTGTGCATCCCGCACATAACCTCAAAAGTAGCAAAAAAACATAACCTTATATATCTCAAAATAACTTTGTATCCAGACCCACAACCCGATATGTTCCAACGTGACGTTTTTTCCAATAAAATGAAGCACCGCCCCGCTACGCTGCTGTTGTCTGTGCTTATTTGTATAAGGTGTTTCCGAATCGTTGGATATACAGAAGAGGGGCAATTGAGTAGCCAGCCAAACACCAGATTTGACCCCCTTGATTATTGCTTGTGTGGGGATACTTAAAAACGGAAGTATACTTGACCCTGCCAGACAATTGAGAAGCCCTAAAAGTTCGAATAAGTGAAAAAGTACGAAACATAACCGCAGATGTTATCGACAAATAATTTATTCATCGACTTGGCTACTATCAGATTGTTAACGGGTTCTATTTTGATTATTAACGGGCCTAGTTTGAAAATTTAATTTAGATGTGTTGTGAATAGACGCTTATTTTCGACAAAATATTAAATTTCAGGTTTAATATTGCCTCAAACTCCTTAAATAATCTAAATAATACGGCATACAGTGCTAAAACTACATTTATTCAACTGCCTTAACGGAGAAACCCAGACATTAAACGGTGCGGAGGTGGCACTTTGACTTGTGCTTCCCCGAATTGAGAGCGCGACGTCACCACTTCTATAAAAGCGAAAAGTTAGCTATAAAATTAAGGACATTACAGGTTGCTCTACTTGACTTTTCTGAATTATACGCAACCTCTATAATCGCGCTATATCTATATGCAATAATGCCGATTCATTGGAAAAAGAGGTAGCAAATATTAAATCCTATTTACAACAGAATGGTCATCCTTTGAAACTAATTGACGATGTTATAAATAACTTTAGAACAACGAACACTGGACAGCAAGAAACACATTCCTTCTTCACAATTCCGTACATTAAGGGAACGTCGGAGAAAATAAGACGAATTGCCAGTAGTTATAATATAAAAACAGCCTTTAAATCAGGAAATACACTTAGGGCTCATTTAACAAAAACAAAACCAAAAACTACCGATAAAAAATAATGGGTTTACAAAGTTCCATGTGAGCGTGGTGAAATGTATATTGGAGAAACCAAACGACCACTAGAAATTAGAATTAAGAAATATAAAACCCATACACAAAAAGGGGAAACGTCGAAATCAGGTATTGCAGAACACGCCTGGGATAAACACCATATAAAATGGTCTGAGGCTGCGGCAATATATATGGAACCCAACATGACAAAAATAGAATTTATAGAAGCAGCTTACATTAAAAACAATAATGAAATCTTCAGTAAACCGAGTGTTGAGATACCAAATTTTTGGCAACCACTACTTTGTAACATCAAACTTTGCGCTTCAGTGGACACCAGGCGCGGATCCAAGGGGGGGGGGCGGTGGGGGGCGATCACCCCCCCCCCCCAAGAGCTTTGAGTTCAGAAAAATAGACCCGATTTTGCCTCTTATACTATAGTTTATTCAAGAACTAGAGAGAGTAATAAATCATGTTTTACCCTTTTTTCTTCGCAAAATACCTGTATTCTTTAGTCCGGGGTCTTTGGCAAAATCTGTTAGACATATATATTTTTCATAAAAATGGGTTAGAAATTTTATAATCAAAAATACCGGTCTATAATAATGGACCATTTGGGTTGGATAACAATAGATATTTGGATGTGTGAAGTGTTAAAAAGGATTTTAATCCTTGTCATAGGCATCGGAAAGAGGTTTATTTTATCAATAAGTATTTATGGCATAGAATATTATTTCGGTAATAAACGTAAAATAAAAAGTTTTTATAATATTATTTTATTTCTTATGATTTTTTAATAATTCACATACATTAGAAAATATAGATAATTTTGACATATTTAACACAAATCACAACTGTATTTTTATTATTTTTAATTTTGGTATAGAAACCGTTTTAGGCACATTCAGAATAAATCGTAAATTTTTTCTCTCAAAAAATTCCATCATATATAATTTAAATACTTATAAAATACCCACTGTAAAAAATACAAGAAGTTAAACATATATAAAAAAATAAATTCGTCCATATAATGTGAAAATTTTGTTGGGCTATCGGTGATTTTATTATTAATTAAAAACATTTTTAGGACATTTGACGTTTCAGTTTATTTATTTCTTAAATCACCTGCAGAATTGCAATTAAACATTAAAAAGGGATTCAAATGTAATTAATTTTTATATATTAAAAATATTTAAATAATAAATTGTGTTTACGCTGGTAATCATTACGTATCTAATTCGTAATCCAAGTCAGTGAAGCTATCATCGCCCAAATTAATTATAATTGGTTCTTCTATCTCACGGATCGTGAGATCGAGTTTCCACATTTTCTTTTGTTCTTTTATTATATGGATTTTTCCAAATTTTCTGCAGTAACTTTATTCCAAAAAACCTTTCAAAAGTTCTGTTAAATTATTAATTTTGTAAGTTGTGTTATTTCTAGCAACGGACATTTTCCGGACGATCTATAAGAACAGATTTCCTATCTGATTTTTCCCAGCAAAAATTAAGTTCTCTGAGCAATTTCCAGAGCTCAGTTCCTTTAATTTCAGATAAATCCCGATCTTCATTGATTTTAGTTAGAATTTTCTCGACGGTTAGGATCTGCTTCTCATAATAAGATGTATGTACAACTCTTTTGATTGCAGTTTACATCTCTTCTTCCAACGAGGTTTTTCGTCTGCCTGTGATCGAATGTGACTTGGGAGTACTAACAATTCCAGTCGTTTTTTTCTCCTTCAATATTCGGTACATAGTAGATTTTCCAACTCTTGTCATGTTGGAACATATCTCAACAGAACTTTTAACATTATTATCTAGATATTGATATTTTAAGGCATCATAAACATTCATCGTAATAAGTTTTTCGTTGAGGAAAAAATACTCTGGTTTAACGATTTTGAAATAAATATAGATGTGGAAGCCACATTTTTTGGGTATCTCACTAATCTCATATAATATATAAAAACAAGCAAAAGCAAGATAAATCACTAAGGACACACTGTAAGGTGTACTTTGCTCACTGACAAAAATTAAATTGAACTATCAGAAATTCTATTGTTGCAGTAAATTTATAAAACCTTATAATGTGTAAATATAATCAAATATAATTAGATTCACGTCAGTTTTTAGTTACCTGCGGCACTGGAGCAGGTAATTTGGAGGTTTCGGTAACAGTTTTATTACTCTTCTAGTTCTTGAATAGAGTGTAGGAATATGTATGCTTGCAATCGCCTCTCCCCTTCCCAAGAGCTTTGAGTTCAGGAAAATGGAGACGATTATGCCTTTTATATTAGGAATGTGTATGCTACTAGCACTCCCCTCCCGTTGACAACTTGTTATTCTTGCGATAGCCACTCCCCCAAGAGCTTTGAGTTCAGGAAAATAGACACGATTCTGCCATACTAGGAATGGGTATGTTTCCCACATCCTCTCCCCCTGTCGACAACTTGTTTTTTCTTATGATCGCCCCCCCCCTCTCTCCAAAAACTTCAAATTCAGAAAAATAGACTCGACCCTGCCTTTTACACTAGAAATGGGAATGATGCTGATGTCTCCCCCCCCCCCCCCCCCCGTCGACAGCTTGCCATACTGTACTTTTGTGATATCACCGCCCCCCCCCCCAAAGAGAGAGGCTGGATCCGCCCCTGGTGGACACAATCCCTATATAAGCTCGTAGTCTTAAGACAAAACATTCAGTTTATACTTGATAACGATTAGAGATACAACCTAATCGAAACGTCGTAAAAATAAATAAAAATAAAGGCAAGGCAAGTCCGACAACCACCTTTTTGTCAATTTATTAGTGTTCTTGTATAACGGTAATGTAGTTTAATTAAAACTTAGAATAGCCTCTTGTAGGATTGATTCACACTTTCATTTTTTAGCCTCCTTGTTCCTAATAAATTTTTTAAATGAAAAGGCTATTTTTTCAAAAATTATGATACATCTATTGTCACAATTCTCTTTTAATTAAAGTTTCTCTGTATTTCTAACTCTACCACGATTCTTACTTTTTTAAGCCATCCGGTATTTCTTAGATAAATTTTTCCAACTCAACGCTCTTTTATCACGATGCAGAACCTTTTATGAAAAGGTATTTTTATCTCTAAAATCTATATTAAAGCAGTTTTCCATCGGATAAGAACTTTCCAAGGCTATATATATACTAAGCAAAAATGTTAAAAGAAGAACTACACGAATTCTAGTCTAAATATTTATTTGTAAATCGAGAATACATAAAAAGTAATAAAAAAGAGTAAAGTTAACACAAAATCGTAAAAATATAACATGAATACAAAAGTTAGGCTACAGTATACAGTAGGCTATTACAAACAAGAAACAGCTACCACATATAAAGAAAAAAAATTCACAGAAACGGGATATTTTCCCCACATTTCTAATGGAAAATATCTTGTAGCACCCCTATAGAGGGGGTGTCCAAAGTTACCTCTAATTAAATTTAAGAAGCCCATATTGTCATTAAACATTTATTTGCAGGGTGTCCAATATATCTTTAATATAAAATTTCCCGACTTTTTCAGGTCATTTTGAGTATTTTTTTAGAAAAAAGTCATCTCATGTACAAAATCATTAAATTGAATTAATGAATGTACATTAAATTTAAGGTTATTTATAACAGTGTACTACACCCATTTTAGCCAAGATTATTGTAGACTACACTAAATTGAGAAATAAAATTTTTTTTAGACCTGCAAGCTCACCCATTTACCAATTTTGAAATAACTTAAACCAATCTACAATTTAGTCCACCATATTCATTCAAACATACAATGCACGTTCCCTATTATCAGATGAAAGAATTACTGAACTTGAGTGCGAACTAGAGAACATTAAATGGGACATAGTCGGTCTCAGCGAAGTCAGAAAACGTGGCGAACAATTTTTAAAACTAAAATCCGGACATAGTTTTTACCACGTAGGTGACGACAGTAATTCCGTGGAAGGAACAGGCTTCATTATACACAAGCGCCACGAAACAAATATTGTATCACTAAAGAAATTCTACACAAGAGTGATTGGTCTTACTCTCACATTAAACACCAGGTATAACTTGGGAATAATACAGGTTTATGCACCAACAACAGACCATGATGAGGAAGAACTGGATCTATTCTATGATGATATTGAAGCTGCTCTTAAAGACCAACAAGCCCAATTTACTTTTATATGTGGTGATTTTAACGCCAAAATAGGAATGAAATCTAACCCTACAGAAACGCCACTGGGAAACTTTGGCTCGGACGGCAGAAACGAACGAGGTGAAATACTGTTAAGATTCCTGCTGCAACATGAACTATACCAAACAGTTTTTTCCAAAAGAAACCACATAGAAGATGGACATGGCAAAGTCCCGATGGAAGAACAAGGAACGAAATAGATATCATTATCACCGACAAGAACCACATAGTTAAAGCCATTACGGTATTAAACAGGTTTGCTACCAATAGCGATCATAGAATGGTACGATGTAAAATAGAAATATGTTTAAAAAAGCAGAGGTATATGATCAAGAAGAAGAACAAAGGGATGGATGAAACCATCAGATGTAGATGGTTTTCAGCAGTGTATTGCCGATCTAATTAGTAGCACTGAAGCAGAAACTGACGCTAACGACCTAAATAATAAATTAACAACTGCCTTACTAGAAAGTCAGAACAAATTTTGTCCTAAAAGCCAAAAAGAAGAGGAATGAGAAGCGAAACGGACGCTAAAGCTGACGAACTACAAAAAATAAATAAAGAAATATCCAAAGCTGTTAGACAAGACACTCGAAAATACAATCAAGACCAGATCGAACATACCATTGAGAACAATAAAAGTATGAAAGTATTGAGAAGAAAACTAAGAACGGGAACAAGACTAATAATCAAAGCGAAAGATAAGAATGGTCAGTTTTCAACAGACAGGGAGGAGATCCTTAAAGTCGTCGAAGATTTTTACAAATTACTATAGAGAAGCCAAAATAAAGAGAATAGCAAAGATCAAGTACCAGAAACTGTCACTGTCAACCAAGGATCAGAAAATATGCCGGAAATCACAATAGACAAAATAAAACTAGCCCTAAGAAAAACTAAGAATAACAAATCTCCCGGCGAAGATGGTGTAGTTACTGATGCAATCAAAATCGGAGGTGTTTGTCTACTTAAAAAAATAAAAGACCTTTTTAATACGTGCCTTTTGGACAATACAATACCCGACAAGTGGCACAATGCTGAGGAAATTTTGATTTATAAAAAAGGAGATTCCCATGATTTGGAAAACTACAGACCAATAAGTCTTCTTAGTCATCTATATAAACTCCTAACAAGAATAGTAACGACTCGACTTGAGAAAAAACTTGATTTCTACCGACAAATAGAGCAAGCGGGGTTTCGTACTGGGTTTGGAACAAACGATCACCTACAGAGCATCAAAACGGTAACAGAAAAAACTATCGAATACAATCGACCACTCGTTCTGGCTTTTGTGGATTTCCATAAGGCCTTTGATACGGTAGAGCTTGAGAAAATTATGGAAGCATTACAAGCATGCCGCATTGACTATCGATATACAAAGTTAATTTACAATATATACAGGAATGCAACTATGTCGGTGAAACTACACAGAAACACGGATCATATATCAATTGGCAGAGGAGTCCGACAGGGTGATACCTTATCGCCTAAACTGTTTACTGCAGTACTAGAATACGCCTGTAAAAAAGTTAACTGGGAAAAAAGAGGCCTGAATGTAGATTAACAAATTTGAGGTTCGCGGACGACATAGTTTTGTTTTCCGATAATCTCAAGGAGATATGCACAATGTTACATGAACTTCAGCTAGTATGCGCCATTGTAGGCCTGAAAATAAATATAACAAAAACAAAATTTATGACCAATCTGGTACCTAGTGGAAATATCAATATTGGAGACAACGAAGTGGAGCTTGTGGAAAAATACATATACCTTGGACACGAAATAAAGATCACAAGAGATAGTCAAACATGCGAGCTACTGAGAAGAGTAATTCTCGCATGGGCAGCCTATGGAAAACTTAAAGATATCTTTAAAAGCGATATACCAATTTCTTTAAAACGTAAAGCATTTGACCAATGTGTGTTACCGGTTATGTCCTACGGTACCGAAACTTTGACATTGACAACTGCAACTTCTAAAACGCTACAAATAGCTCAGAGAAAGATGGAAATGTCAATGCTAGGTATATCGCTGCGTAACCAAGTTAGAAACGAAGACCTGAGACGAAAGACAGGAGTTACCGACGTAATTTTCCGAATTGCCACACTCAAATGGAACTGGGCCGGACATGTCGCCCGAATCAGTGAGGGAAGGTGGACGAAGAGATTACTCGAGTGGAAGCCGAGATTAGACAAAGGAAGTAGAGGAAGACTCCCTACTCGTTGGACTGACGATCTCAAGAGAATTGCAGTAAATTAGTTGCAAATCGCTCAAGATAGAGCACAATGGACAAGAATGAGAGGGGCCTATGTCCAGCAGTGGATGCAAAGGGCTGGATGAAGAAGAAGAGAAGATTCATTCAAAAAATTTTCCGCCAATCACTATAAGAAAAAAAAGGAAAAATGTTAGACTTTCTTACTTTACACCACCACAAGTTACATTGTCCTAGAACAGACATATTATGTAAATAAAAAAAAATTGTAAAAATTTTAGGTGAAATTGAAAAAGCTGTAATTTCTTACAATATAGAGTAAAATTCCAAAAAAGTTACAACATTTTCAAACTTTTCCAGATTTTCTGGACCTGTGGACACCCTAACAAATAACTTTAAACAAATCAAATACAATAAAAAAGTTTGCTGGATATCCTAAGCATAAAAAAGCATACAGGGTACAGAAAAAAAAATGAAAAGGGTGGTAGACCAGCTCTTAAATTTAAAATATGGCACAAATGTTTAATACAGCTTAACATTATTGGTATTTATTCGCCCTGTATACAAAACAACAAACACAACAGTTATTCGAGATCACCACGTAATATTGTACGGGGCAGATCAAAAATAATCAGAAATTAGAAAACTAAATTAAAGCTTCAATAATTATAGTAATTATTACTATATGTAGTTTGTTCTACTAGATTTAAAATGCCTCGAGTATCAAAAATCTTACCGTTAGTCAGTCTATAAATTTTGTGCAAAAAAGCTCTTTTTTTACGTCTTTCTTGCTTAATTTCATATTTTAAAGGTTATTGTCATTCTTTATCATTTTTTGTCTACAATTTTGAAAAAGAAATCTCTTTTTCAAATTTCGATATAGTCAAAACTATCGAAAAAGATTTTTATAAATTATTAATAAAAAACTAAAGAATCCCAAATTTGGATTATTTCACAAATATACCGCAAGATTCTCATTGAACCAGTTCTTAAACAAACTCACTGAATTTCTGATATGACTGGTTTGCAGCTCAGAATTAATTTTCCCATAACAAGAAATTAAAAAACATAAATAAATAAATAAATAAATATATATATATATATATATATATATATATATATATATATATATATATATATATATATATATATATATATATATATATATATATATATATCATTTTTCTTAATTTTGTATTTTCTTGGGTTTAGGTTCTATAATTAATAAAACACAAAACGACTGACGTTTCGCCCTTTATTCAAGGCATTTTCAAAATTTATTCCTAAAAAAATATATAATTAAAATACATCAATATAAAAAACATACTTTACATTTTGGAAAACAAACAAGACACTTAAAAACAGTAGTCAAAAACTTTAAAACATTTTAAAAATATTTAATTTCACTAGTACATACCTTGACATTTTGCTGTTCTGTTTCTAAATAAACTTTAAATTTTCATCGTTTACTGAGGATACGTGGAATGCGAATGTGTTTTATTTTTTTAAATATTTTTTATATTTTACAATGTATATAAAAAAACAAATAAGGTATATGTTTGGTTTTATGTTTAAGAGGATATTCTATTTTTGATTCTTATTTGACCGGATCGAATACTTAATAGTTTTGTTTAAATTAGGTTTGCGTAAATGTGGCTCAAATTTCCTATATCTGTTCTGTCGTTAACAGTGTTTTTATCTTTTTTAATTTCAATCATTTCCTTTATCTGTAATTTTTAGTAATTCATATCTTTGTTTTTTATAATGGTACTGTTATAATCAAAAGTGTGTTTTTCGTCTTGTGTGTGTTTGTTTAACGCTGTTGAGGCGTTTTTTGTATATTTATGGCCATTTAATCTGTTCTTCAGTAATTGGCTCGTCATGCCTATATATTTTTTGGGACAATTTGTGCAAGGGATCGAATATATTATATTTGATTTATTCATTAGAGGAGTTTTACTTTTTAAATTTGTGAATAATGTATTTAATTTATTATGTGACCTGTGGCATACGATAATATCATGCTTTTTTAAAATGTATTTTATTTTTTCTGACAGCTCACTAGTGTAAGGTAATGCCACATATTTCTGCTGTTTATGTGCTATGTTTTATGTTTTTACATTGTTATAAAACTTATATGTTCGTTTATCAATTATTTTGGTGATAGTCTTTTCGTTGAAATTATTATTTATTAGTGTCTCTTTTACTTTTTGAAGTATTTTTGGTCGGAATTCTGGAGATGTTAGGGAGATAGCACGATCAGATAGACCGATTATAACGCTGTTTTTTTGAGTTTTTGAATGATTAGAGAAATAGTTTAGATATCTACCTGACCAAGTTGGTTTGGTGTACCATTCAGTTAAAATTTTGTTTTTTCTGCGTATAAGTGTCATATCTAGAAAATTTATTTTATCATTATTCTCTGTTTCGGATGTGAACTGTAATTTTTCGTTGGAACTGTTAAACTCTTGGAGAATTTCATTTATTTTATTTTGTGGACGGCTGCTATGCAATCATCGACAAAACGTTTGAAAAATATTATATTAAAATTTAATTTTTTTAAGACTTTTTCCTCTAAATATTCCATTACTAGCTGAGCAATGGTAGATGAAATTGGTGATCCCATAGCACATCCATCGAGTTGTTTATAAAAGGTATTTTCATACTGAAAATAATTTGTATTAAGAACGAGGTCAACAGCATCCATAAAATTATTTTTTGATAGCGTTGTATGTTTTTTTAAAATTTCCCATTTTTCTGCTAAAATAGTGTGGACAAGTTGATTTGGTATGTTTGTATACAAAGATATAACATCTAGCGATTTTAGCAGAAAAATGGGAAATTTTAAAAAAACATACAACGCTATCAAAAAATAATTTTATGGATGCTGTTGACCTCGTTCTTAATACAAATTATTTTCAGTATGAAAATACCTTTTATAAACAACTCGATGGATGTGCTATGGGATCACCAATTTCATCTACCATTGCTCAGCTAGTAATGGAATATTTAGAGGAAAAAGTCTTAGAAAAATTAAATTTTAATATAATATTTTTCAAACGTTTTGTCGATGATTGCATAGCAGCCGTACCACAAAATAAAATAAATGAAATTCTCCAAGAGTTTAACAGTTTCAACGAAAAATTACAGTTCACATCCGAAACAGAGAATAATGATAAAATAAATTTTCTAGATATGACACTTATACGCAGAAAAAACAAAATTTTAACTGAATGGTACACCAAACCAACTTGGTCAGGTAGATATCTAAACTATTTCTCTAATCATTCAAAAACTCAAAAAAACAGCGTTATAATCGGTCTATCTGATCGTGCTATCTCCCTAACATCTCCAGAATTCCGACCAAAAATACTTCAAAAAGTAAAAGAGACACTAATAAATAATAATTTCAACGAAAAGACTATCACCAAAATAATTGATAAACGAACATATAAGTTTTATAACAATGTAAAAACAAAAAACATAAAACATAAACAGCAAAAATATGTGGCATTACCGTACACTATTGAACTGTCAGAAAAAATAAAATACATTTTAAAAAAGCATGATATTATCGTATGCCACAGGTCACATAATAAATTAAATACATTATTCACAAATTTAAAAAGTAAAACTCCTCTAATTAATAAATCAAATATAATATATTCGATCCCTTGCACAAATTGTCCCAAAAAATATATAGGCATGACGAGCCAATTACTGAAGAACAGATTAAATGGCCATAAATATACAAAAAACGCCTCAACAGCGTTAAACAAACACACACAAGACGAAAAACACATTTTTGATTATAACAGCACCATTATAAAAAACAAAGATATGAATTACCAAAAATTACAGATAAAGGAAATGATTGAAATTAAAAAAGATAAAAACACTGTTAACGACAGAACAGATATAGGAAATTTGAGCCACATTTACGCAAACCTAATTTAAACAAAACTATTAAGTATTCGATCCGGTCAAATAAGAATCAAAAATAGAATATCCTCTTAAACATAAAACCAAACATATACCTTATTTGTTTTTTTTATATACATTGTAAAATATAAAAAATATTTAAAAAAATAAAACACATTCGCATTCCACGTATCCTCTGTAAACGATGAAAATTTAAAGTTTATTTAGAAACAGAACAGCAAAATGTCAAGGTATGTACTGGTGAAATTAAATATTTTTAAAATGTTTTAAAGTTTTTGACTACTGTTTTTAAGTGTCTTGTTTGTTTTCCAAAATGTAAAGTATGTTTTTTATATTGATGTATTTTAATTATATATTTTTTTAGGAATAAATTTTGAAAATGCCTTGAATAAAGCGCGAAACGTCAATCTTTTTGTGTTTTATTAATTATTTAGTTTTTACTTTTTTGGGTTTCGGTCATATTATTACTTTATAAAAAATTAACACATGTTTTTTTCTGACGTTTCGGTTTATTTTATTGATTAAACCATCTTCAGAGAATTACTGTAAATATGAAAAGGAATATGTAAATTTATGCTATATAAACTGAAAATTTTACTTTCTTACCTAATGTTAACAGGTGGTTCACTTGAAAAACTTACATTTAACTATTTTATTACTTTAAGTAATAAAATAGTTAAATGTAAGTTTTTCAAGTGAACCACCTGTTAACATTAGGTAAGAAAGTAAAATTTTCAGTTTATATAGCATAAATTTACATATTCCTTTTCATATTTACAGTAATTCTCTGAAGATGGTTTAATCAATAAAATAAACCGAAACGTCAGAAAAAAACATGTGTTAATTTTTTATAAAGTAATAATATGACCGAAACCCAAAAAAGTAAAAACTAATTAATAACTACACGGTCAACAAATAGAAACAAAATTTATTAATTATAGAACCTAAACCCAAGAAAATACAAAATTAAGAAAAATGATATAATCTATGGTTCAAGAATCAAGAAAATAAATAAATATATATATATATATATATATATATATATATATATATATATATATATATATATATATATATATGTATGTCGCTTTGAAGTTTCGTTGTTTATTTAGAACATCTTCAGAAACAATCGTCTAAAATTGAGAGCAAATTATGAATATAATATAAATACAACCATGACACACATTTAAAATTCAACATTTAAAATAATAATCAAAACTGAAAATTCGATGCACTTTGAAATTTAGTCAAAACTATTACTAATATCAACAAACTACCAAGGACTTGCATTTTATATCCGGGAACACGATGAACAAAAAATTAAAGGAATTTGTTTTTGCTTTTAAGGAGATATATACATTTTTGATGTTATTAAGGGAATATACTGCGTCTAAATTATGTTGTTGTAGATTTGACTAAGATTGTTTATGTCAGTTCTGTCATTTGCTATGTTAAGTGTTCCCTTTTTGATGGCTATCATTCCTTTATTATTAATTGCTGATAATTTTTGTCCCTATCGACTATTTCGGTATCTTGAAAGTTAAAAGAGTACTTTTCATTCTTTTCATGTTTTGTTAATGTTACTCTAAGATAAGTTAAAGAAACACTTACACAAAATAATTTTAATAGTGAAGATATCGAAGAAATTATTAAAAAAGGAACGTACAAATAGTATAACAACCTAAGAACCAAAAACAAGGATGATTCACAACAGGAAACACAAAAACAATAGATAGCGTTACCTTATACAATAGATCTTTCAGAATAATTAAAATACATTTAAAAAAAACACAACACTGTTGCATGACACAAGAGTTACAACCAAGTAAACTCAATCTTTACCAAATTGAAAAGCAAAACACCAACTATGAAAACTTTCAATATTGTATATTCAGTTCCGTGTGCAAACTGCCCGAAAAAATATATAGTAATGACAAGCCAATTATTGAAAAATTGACTAAATGGACACAAATATACCAGAAACGCTACTACAACATTGACAAAACATGAAAAGAATGAAAAGCACTCTTTTAACTTTGAAAATATCAAAATAGTCGATAGGGACAAAAATTATCACAAACTAATAATAAAGGAAATGATAGTCATCAAAAAAGAAACACGTAACAATAAATGACAGAACTGACATAAACAATCTTAGTCTAATCTACAACAATATAATTTAGACGCAGTATATTCCCTTAACATCAAAAATATATATATATATATATATATATATATATATATATATATATATATATATATATATATATATATATATATATCTCTTTAGAAGCAGAAACAAATTCCTTTCATTTTTTGTTCATCATGTCCCCGAATATAAAATACAAGTCCTTGGTAGTTTGTTATTAGTAATAGTTTTAATGAAATCTCAAGGTGCGTAAAATTTGCCAAAGATAATCAACAATAATCATTGTTTCAGTTTTGATTATTGTTTTAAATGTTATATTATTGTTTTAAATGTTGAATTTTAAGTGTGTGTTATAGTTGTATTTATTTTATATTCATAATTTGTTCTAAATTTTAGATGATTGTTTTTGAAGATGTTCTAAATAAAGAACGAAATGTCAAAGCGATGAAAAACATATTTTAATGTGAACCTAATCCCAAGAATATAATATTGCATATGATGCAATAACCATCAAGGATGTTCAATGGTGTCATAGAGGGGGGGGGGGGGAGGTTGCGACAACAATGGAGGCATTGGATCAAAGCGAGTTTAACGCAGAAACTTGCTGCCATACGACTCAAATTTTTACCATCGATGTGAAAATCAATCGAAGGAATGACCGCGGGCGCGAAAAACTACCCATATCTTCATGATGATTTTGCATAAACAAAGTATAAAAAATATCCACTTTTTTTACTACATGATAGTTTAAGTCTTTACGAAGAGAATGAACACTGACAGAACTCTGTAACAGTTTCCTAGACGACGGTACAGCCAATCAAAAATAATAACTTTTTTCGTTTTTCTAATAAACAATTGCAATTTTACAAAAACTATTGGACCGACAGCACCCAACTTCCGCACACTTTTTAAGCACTTTAAAACTCATATTCTGGTAAAAGTTGAAAACAATTCAATAAATATTAAGAAAGTTATTAACAATTGAAAAATAAGCCATTTTAATATTTAATTTGCAATAACTTTTTTGTTTACAGACCGATTTGGACAAACAAAAACTCATTTTGAAGATATTTTCAAGACGTACAATTCGTGTCTGGAACATTTTTATCTAAATCTCTTAGTTTTTCCGTAAAATCCAAAAAACCGGAGAAAAATAATTTTTCGACCTATTTGTTTAAAAAAAAAAAACAATGTTCCAACTAAAATTGATCGCAGGCAGTATTTAGTTTTTTTAACACTCCGTTTCCTGGGGTATTTGGTGTAAAATTAGTTTCGGGACGTCAACATGTATGGGTCGAAATAATTCTGGCATCCCAACAGCCCAGATTTAAATCCTTCGGATTTCATATGTACGCAGTGTAGTTGAAAGGCTCACGAACAAGTCCAGACATCCAAACGTCGCACCACTGAGACCCGCTATTGAAGCGGAATTCGTCGATATGGACCGCGACACATTCCAATGCGCCTGCGCATTCTTCAAACCAAGAACGGAAGCGATCATTCGCGCAAGCAGGGGAAATATTGAGTAAATGTCTTCTTTATGGCCCTACAAACAATGTGGTTAAAAAATTTTGTAAACCTTTTCATCCTTGCAATGAAAAAAATATATAATTTGTCCGGATTTTGTAGACGCACCCTGTATAAAAATAGTGACTTCAGCAAATTATCTAAGAACTGTTCATTTTAGTTAAAAAAAAAAGGAAAAAAACGGCCAGAGTTTCTCATTACACACTGATTTATACAAGGGTTTATTATTCGGGAATTTATTCGAGAAATGTAGACAAACAATGATAAAATATGACACCAACCAGAAAAGAAAAATGATCTAATTGTATCGGCATCAATCTCTAATGCCTTACTTAACTTCCTTCTGCTAAAAATCGCTTATTTAACGTTGTCCCACAACGTAGTACCTACTCTAACATTTGTTCTATTGACTAAGATACTGGTAATATTTATTTAAGATCAAAGAGAAAAAACTTAACCAAAAAATGTATCTCTAACTCTTAAATTACGTACTGTACGAGAATTAAATATTAACACACACGTCTGCGACAAAACATTGCGTCATTCAAAGGTCAATCTGTCAAAATCGACCAAACAACTAAATGTGCCGTTCCGAACACACAACGGCACATTTTAAAACGCTTTGGTAATAAATTATTACAAAAAAAAATTTCGAGGCGTAATACAAAAAATCAACCTTAAGTCAACAAAAATCAACAGAAACTTCAATAAATAAACTATCGTGGGTACTCGTAACCTCACATTTGCTCAAAACTGATACTTTGGAAGTTGATTCCTTGCGCCGAATTAATCAAAGATGGGTCGAGGTACTTGGGCCGATGAAGGACCGGACCTATATCCAGGTGTTTTCCCTCGAAAAACGTCCCGCTGATCAATGCGACCGGATGATTCGCTGGGGCGCAAAGAATTTGATCATTATGACCTTCATTCGATTTCGTAGTGTAAATTTGCTCTTGTTTAGGAAAAATTTGCTCCGTTTGGCTAATGGGAGGTTGTTCGGCGTTAGCAGCTTGAACCTGACTGTCCTGCTTACGGTTTTTAATACTTAGCCTAAAGTTGGGGTATCCCCTCTTTTTATACTCCAACCACAAGGTTCGATTGTTCACTCCGTACATCCGCGCTGCCTTACAAAAGCCTATTCCCCCAAACCGGACAGCTTCCAGCGCTTTAATAAAATTTTCATCGGCCTGGGGGTTAACACTCCGCTTTCTCTTCTGGATCATTTGCGGGGGGGAGTTCCCTATTTGTCCTTGAAAACATCCCCCTTCGGCCGGACTTTGTGGAGTAGCCGCTTGCTGTCCGCCGCCGACGGAAGTCTGACCGTGTTGTGAATGGGGACCAGGATTATTGATTGGTTCTGCCGAGCAGGAATTGTAGTAATTTTGATCCATCATGTTCCATTGGAGTCCTGCAACGGGGACATAGGGGTGAGGGGAGTTAGACAAAGACGATTAAGGCTAAGCTCAACGGCAGGTGTGAACAAATATAGGCGAGTCGCGAAATGGGGCGATAAGTTCTGATTCTAGTGTGACAGGGGTTAAAATACTAATTAATCAGGTGCAGTTTGTTTTAATATTTGGTAAATATGGATAAGGAGTGGAATCAAATGTATGGATGGTTTTTATTCAAAGTTGGAATTTAAATTCTTTTGATTATTTTGGTACACATTATGACAACGCGATACAATGTATATGCATTGGCGTGTGTATTTCAAAATACTAGTTTTTTTTTAAAGTAAAACTAAATTTTTTTATTTTATTAAAAAAAAAGATTTTCAATCTCTATATTCAGAATATGGATTTTACTAAGAACACAGTATAACTAAAATAACCAGTGAGCTAACTCGGCCTCGACCGAGTTTTTCGGTGACCTTTAAAAGGTCTAACCCTAATTCTAGTCCGAAACTATCGGATTCTCAGAATGGAAACGCTAAGTTTTTGAGTTAGTCCTTCTTAAAATGTAGCTAGTTTAAAATTATATTTGTAATCCTTTTTCCCTACATTAATGTTGAATTTATTAATTTTTTTTATTAAAATTTCAAAAATCATTGTTCTTTCAATTCAGAAATATTAAAATTTTAGTAAAGAACGTTGATTTTCATGTGATTATTATGTTCAAGTCTAGGACGGGCAATTCGTACAAAATTTAATGGCTTCTTGTTTATGGACATGACTGTGTTAAGTAACATTTTATTTAGATTTCATTTCTTCTTTACTCTTATTATTTCTACGAGGGTAGCCATTTATATTTCGGGAACAGTCAACACTGACGTTACTAGGTATCGTCTGACATACACCCTGTAAAATTTGATGTTTCAGACGGTATACGTACTCGGAATGTTGCGACATACGAGCGCCATTTATGTTGTTTATAGTAATCTCAAAAATTCATTCAAAATGCAATTAACTCATGAACATTTTCCTGCAATTAATTTTCAACATGATTTATCCCAACAAGAGTGCATCAACATCAGCAACTTAATTCAATCGTAGTCGTTGTTCGCTCACGGACAAGCCCCGTAGAAATCGTCCATAATTAGTTATAAAGCAGGAAAACATCAATGTTGTGCGTGAACGGATAATGCAGGATCGTTATGTAACATACCGTGAGTAAATATCATTCGTGCAGTCAACGCTAGGTGTAGCACCGAAGGGATAAACCCCAACCCAAATACTTTTAGATATCATCAACTTGCACGCAGAGAACCAAGTATCAAGGCCGTGTGCGACGCAACCGCGTCGTCAGCACCTTTGGTCCTGCGAACTGGCCGGAGGCCGTGAGGTAATTATTTGTACCCGAAGAGATTTAATGAATACCAGGGCAGTATTACGTGTTTCGTTCTTGTAGAACTCTTCAGATAGGCTAAGAAGCCTATTACACTTGTATTTGTTTTTTTTCTTGTTATTTCCGAAGTATAAACGGCTACCCTTGTACATACATTTTAAAAAGGAATATCTCAAAAACTAAATAGCCTAAAATAATTATATTATGAAAAAATGGTAAATCTTGGCGTGGTGAAGAACTACTAAATATAAATGGTTTCTTTAAATAAATAAAAATAGTCACAAAATTATGTTAATATTATCCAACAAGATCTAAAAAAGGTCTCGCGCCTGTCGTGTAAAGTATTTCTCATTGAAAATCGTTTTTTGTAGCGCCGGACGGGTCATGAAAAACATAGCGACTAAATAAATAAGTTTTTATAGCAAAAGCTTACTTGTTAAATTGAAAAGCATGGTTCTTTAGTTTAGACCGTGTCAAATTGGAAATATTATCCGACGTTTCGCTTACAATTGCACGATGATCTTTACTCCACGAGATTAGAAAACTAAATGATTGTCAAGGAGCAACAGCCTGGTATTTATACCAGGCTGGTGCTCAACGAACTGTGTTCCAGCATTCCATTCGATGTAGACTGTAACCAGCATCTCTATTAATATTATTTGAATATTTACAAATCTTGATTGATTCTCTAATTGTACGTTTAAAGAACCCAGGCACTGATGCTAGCATCTTAGTTTCTTTTACATTAAAAGTGTGACCTGAGCAATGTTGGTGTTCAGCTACTGCAGATTGTACAATGTTTCTTTTTTATGCATCTTTCATGTTCCTTAAGACTAGTCTTGTTTTACCTATATACACTTTACCACAAGAGCAAGGAATCGTGTAAACGCCTTCTGTTTGAAATGGAATTGCGTCCTTTGAAGACTTCAAACGTTGTCCAATTTTCTTACATACATATATATATATATATATATATATATATATATATATATATATATATATATATATATTACATGCGAATCTACGCCCATGTTATAAATAATAATGGTTCATTGACCACAGGTGTCAGATTTCGCAATGACAACCAGACTGGTTTCCAATTAAGCAAAATCAGCAATGTTGCAATATGTGACTACGTCACTTTTAATCATACAAACTTGCTGATGTTGCTATAAGGAAAGTATAAATACATTCCCTCTTTTTTTTATTGTAAGTTAGTAATAGTAAACAAAGCAATTAATGCTGTTACTCTGCTAGTTTAAGTTTTGATTTAAGATTTAATTTTGAAAGTATAAAATAATTGTTAAATAAATAAAATAATTTTTTTTTAAAGTGTTTTAAAGAAAACAAAATATAATATATATATATATATATATATATATATATATATATATATATATATATATATATATATATATATATTTACATCATTCAGTAGATAGGTCCTCCTCATGTGGCGCATCTTTAGGTCATCCACCAGAAATAGTGAATATATATATAATTTGTGTCATGTATATAGAGTACTTTGGTTTTCTTATTATAAATCCATTAAAATAATAACAAAAAAATTTTTTAGTTTTCACATAAATCCCTATCTTTACGTCCTCCAACGAAATCACGGTATTTATATCACCCGGGCGTATACTCCTTTTTCACAATCGAAGCGATACATCCTCCGATATATAGTAATTTTATAGATTACAATGGATCGCTAGCCCGACAACGTTGCCATTGTTTAGTAATATAAGGTAGTGATTTCGTGTTCAGTTCTCAGTATAAGAATTGCACTAGAAGAAGGGTATTACTAAACGTAAAAGGTAAATACGTATTTTGTTAAAATAAAATGGATTAAGAAATGAATATATGCCAAAATATATGTAGATTGCGTTGAATCTTATTTTGCAGTTGCAGTGCTACAATTTACAAAAAATAGTCAAAAATTTAAAATTATCTTATACAGCTGAAATTTTGCGTATGGGCTAAAAATTGCATTTAGAAAAACTATTTTTAATAACTTTTTTCGATATTTTAGGATATAACCTCACCTTTGGATTTTTTTTTTGGAAAGAAATTTAAATTTGACAGATAATCCTCATCACGTGAGTACTATTTTTTTGTTAGTTTTCATCTCGATCAAAGCAGACATTGATGTCAAAGTCAAATTTCGAATAAAGCTATTAATAATTAATAGTTTTTGACTCCGACTCCACGCCTACTAATGATCCTGCAGATTCTGATTTTAATCCTTCAGAATATGACTGTTTTTCGATATGTTTTAGTTTCATTTTTGTAAGAATTAAACTAAATAATATTATTTCAGGACATACCGATGACCTTCCCTCAAATATGTGATACACCACCTTCTCCCGAAATTTTGCCTCAGAATAAAAATAATAAATTTGATGGTAAAAGTACTGAATCAACTACAACTCCATATAACATCGAAAATTAAGAATATTCTAAAATGAAGACTGCAGATGAATATGCAACAATGAATAATTTTGCTTACGAACTTAACAAAATAAAATTAGACTCTAGTTCTAAGAACACAGTATTTTGTTATTATTGCAAAAAATGTGTAATTCATTTTCCCAGACATTCATTTAGAAATCACAAATTAGAAACAGAAGTGGAAAAGATTTTAGCACTACCATCTCTATGCAAGGAATGAAAAAAAACTTGCTTTTTAGTCTAAGAAAGAAAGGTAATTACTTAACCAACAGTGAAGTAACAAAACCCATAAGAAAAGGTGCTGAGATTACTAATTACCTTCCATGAACATACTGTTTGGGCTTTTACTCTGCTAGGAATCTACGGCGACATCGTAAAAATTGTGATGCAAATCCAAATAAAAGAACTTCTGAGAAAAATTTTCAAAGCAATGCGCAAAATTATTTAGTACGCAACTTAAGAGTGGATCCTCAATTAAAAGAAAATGTATTTTCCCATATGAGAGCTGATCAAATTTCTCTTGTAGCTAAGAAGGATCCACTTATATGCAGCGAGATATTTAAACATTCATCGGGAAAAGCATGTGATTCTGGTTGTTTCAAGGAAAATGCGTGAATTGGCCAAGCTTATTATTGAAGACAAAAAAATGAGATCTTCTCTAAGAGATCTTCTTGAAGCTCTTAAACCCGAACATTACGACATTTTGGTATCTGCCACAAAAGCAGCTTCAATATATGATTCAGTTAATCACGTTTATCAATTTCTCACATTTGCTATGAATATGGGAACGACTTTAAAACAGTGTTGTGCTGTTGCGCTTATGCATGTATTTAAAAAATCAGAAACATCGATACTGTTAGCAAGTACTGAAGCCGATTTTAAAACCTTAATTCAGGCAATTTAAAGTCACTGGAAATTTGATGTTTCCAGTCAAGCAGCAAGTGACTTAAATTTACAAAAATGGAGTAAGATAACTTTAGTGGCTCTAGCGAGCAATCTAAAGCTACTAAAAGAATGCCTTATTAACAAGGCAAATGATGCATTTTTCAAATTAAAAGAAAATAATGGGAACGAAAAAGCATATATCATCTTGTTGGAAAATTATTACTAAATAGAAGACGATCCGGTGAACTTCAAAGACTTTTCATAAATACATATAAATCTGCGCTTCTAAAGATAAATCAACAAGGTTACGAAGAATTTTCTGAAGTTGTTTCTGAAACACAAAAAATATTAATCAATTCCTTCGAAAGAATTGTCATAAGGGGTAAAAGGGGACGAGGTTACTAGTAAAGATGCCCAAGATCATTTAGAAATAGTTCTAAAATGTCGAGAAAATATTCTCAAAAAACCCAGTAGTTCTGTTTGGAAATCCAAATCTTGTAATTCATTTACATAATTTAATTCTGGACACTACGAAATTAAACCAAATTTGTTGATAATATTTTTTTACGATTACAATAAGTAACTTGCGTTGACGTATTTCGGAGTTTCCGAAAATAAACTAGTAATAGAGGGTGAGCAACCCCCAAACACTTTTTTTAATATCTCCAGTTCTAATTAAGGTATCTCTATAAAACAAAATTAAAATTACTTATTATTCGAAATGATGTTAAACTAAAGTATTTTCACTCCCAAGGAAATTATTCTTTATTTTTTATAAAAGTAAACCATCATTTCATACATATATTATTATTCTTAAAATTGTCAAATTTTACTTTAAATGAACGTAACAGAATTAGAAATCACTATTTGTCATGAATAATAATAACACTACGTAACAAATTTTAGTTTATTTCTTGTATTTTGCATAAAAAGTGCATTTTTTGTTAATTTTGGGGCGCTGAATACAAAAATGACAATGAAATTAAAAACTTACTGGCAATTTTCAAAAACAAGTTTTTTAATAACAATATAAATATACCACGTGCATTTTTGCGATTACATTGTTAATATATAGGGACACATAACATCAAGTATCTAAAACTTGAACTAATATTAAGAAAATAAGTTTAGTTTCAGCTTTAGTACACCAAAAATTGTAAGATTTAGTCGATTTTATTTTAGATATATTTTGGCTGTTGTCCAGTGTAATTTATAGACATGAATGCTTAACCAATGAAATAAGTTTACACTTTCTTATTAATTAAAAGAAACAAAATCAGTAGCTCTGTAACGTTCTGAAATATGGCAATTTTAAGAATAATTATACATGTTAAAAATACTGGGGGTGAAAATACTATAATTTAACTTCATTTCAAATAATAAGTAATTTCTAATTTGTTTCGTAAAGTTATTTCAATTAGAACTTGACATGTAAAAAAAAAAGTATTTTGGGTGTCTTACTCTCTTTTACTAGCTTATTTTTAGAAACCCCGAAACATCACAACTTAAGTGACTAATGGTATTCGTGAAAAAAATATTTTCAAACAATCCTATTAAATTTAGTAATTTTTACAATTAAATTAAGTACGCAAATATATGGTTTACTCTAATAAAAAATAAGGGATGATATCCCTGGGGGAAAAATACCATAGTTTAATATCATTTCGAACAACAAATAATTTTCATTTTGTTTTGTAGAATTATTTTAATTAGAACTTGAGATATTAAAAAATATATATATTTTGGGGGTGATTCATCCTCTTATATTAGTTTAGTTTTGAAAACCCCGAAAGATGTCAACTTCAGTTAATTATATTATTCGTGGAAAAAATATTTTTAAACAATTTCGTAATTTTTAGAATTAAATTACGTGCGAAAATGGATGGTTTACCCTTATAAAAAATAAGGAATGATATTCTTACGGATGAAAATAACTTAACGCCTCAACATCATTTTATTAAATAACAAGTAATTTCAATTTTGTTTTGTAAATATATCTCAATTAGAACATCAGGTTTAAGAAAAAAAGTATTTTGGGGTAGCTTACCTTCTTTTATTAGCTATTTTTAGAAACCCCAAAACCTTTCAAGTTAAGTTACTTATGGTATTCGTGAATAATATATTTTCAAATAATTATATTAAATTTCGTAATTTTTAGAATTAAATTACGGGCGCGAATAGATGGTTTACCCTTCTAAAAAATAAGGGATGATATCCTTGGGATGAAACAGCCATAGTTCTACATCATTTCGAACAACAAGTAATTTTCGTTTTGTTTTATAAAGATGTCTCACTTAGCACCTGAGATATTCCAAAAATACTGTTTTTAGGGATGAACTTTAAGGGCAGATTTTACCCTCTTAAAATGAATCTCCCCAGATAAAAAAAATGCGTGTCTCTTATATTTATACCCTCTACAACATATTAGAATTTCATTGAAATCGGAGTAGGACTCTTCAGACACCTTCCTAGTAAGTCACACTCTGACGGTTGATTTTTGGAAGTGTTTTAATATTTCTTAAATAATCGAGACGAATACAGTATTGCCATATTTTCGGAAGACCTATCCACCGCAAAGAAGGTAAATACTAGTATTCACGGAGGATATATCCGCTGCAATTTATCTACAAATATACAGATGAAATATACGCACTAAGGTGGCGCCACTTTTTTTATGTCAAAATCCTGAACTAAAATATACGGAATATCAAAAAAAACGTTATAAGTCATCCTTCTGAAAATTTGTCAGGAGTATCAGGATAATCCACAAACTTGTTATACATGAAAAGCTATAGGTCATCCATATACGGATGACCTATCGCACCGGGATGACCTATTAAATGCAAATTGTCTATTAGCGGAGGACCTACCTACAGCAGGATATATATATATATATATATATATATATATATATATATATATATATATATATATATATATATATATATATATATATATATATATATATAATAATTTATTTATATTAATATATATTAGTATTTGACGGAACATGAAAGTAAATGTTCTGGAAAAATTGACTTAAAAACTTGAAAAAAAAAGTTCGAAATTTTCTCAAAAAATAATTTTTTTTCATAATATCAAAATCAATATAAATTTTTCATTCTTTTCTATTTGCACACTTTCATATTCTTTAAAAACCACTTCTAAACGATGTTTTTTTTTCTAAAATTTTGCAGGATCAATTTCGAGGTCGCTACAATGTACACCAGTTAAAAATCAGGTTTTCAAACAACAGAAATATCTCCGCCATTTTGTTTTTAAAAAATACAAAAAAAAATATTTTCAAGCACCTACTTGCTATTTCAGACCTATATAGTGAAAATGTATTTTTCATTAAATCTCTTTCAAAAAATGGAAGATGAAAATTGTATTTTTTTTTTTCCTTCTACGCGTACTGCCCCCCTTAATGTAAATAGAGATGCTGGTTACAGTCTACATCACGCATGGAAATCAATTGTAACGCTGGATCACGGTTCGCTGAGCACCAGTCAGGTATAAATACTGGGCTGTTGCTTCTTGATATTCATTCAGTGTTCTAATCTAGTAAAGTAAAGATCCCTGCAGATGCCTCATGCAATCGTAGGCGAAACGTCAGGTAACAATTCCAATTTGACACGGTCTAAATCTAAGAACCATAATTTTCAACTTGACCAAAGCCGTGAAAGCTTTCGTTCTTTATTAGCTTACTTGTTATTTTGGTTATACTTTGCTAAAATCAGTTAATTAAACGATTAAATAATTTAAATGCAATTTACAAATTAGCGAACAACAAAAATGAAAAACTAAACAAATGATATTTAATTTAAAAAAATGGAGATGAGATGGTTTTTCTTTACACTCGAAGAAGTTTTGATTGAGCTTAGCCTTATCTGTCAATGTCAAAAAGGGGATTGGATAAGAAAAGGCATTTTTGTTTTTGCTGGTTAGTGTTCACGCTGCTGTTGAATCTTAGCCTTTTTAAGTGTATTGTTTACCTAACAATTAAGTTCGAATTATGGTGACAATCACACTGTATTTTAAATGGCATGCATTTCAATCTTGTGAATTAAAAACACTGTGTATTTTTCTTCCAATTTTTGGAAGAGGGAAGTCAAAACTCTCAGTTTGTGGTTTACCAAAAATGAAAAAATCAGTTTTAAAAAGATAATTACTGATAAAATGATATATTTTATAATTAAAGTCAAATAAATTAAAGATTCCGAAACTACACGACAAACTGTTGAACTTGGCAATCTAGCAAAAATCTTTTACGACAATGTTTTTTTTTAAAAGTGAAACGTTTCTGTGAATTTAACCAAATTATTCTAGTTATTGTATTTTTCTAAATGCGATTTTGACTATTTCGTGCCAAACCGAAGACAAAATAAAATTGTCACTTACTATATATTTTTTATTAATTAAAACTTCAATAGCGTATGATTTAAAACATATTAAAAATATTATGAATAACAAACAATTTAATTTACTCACCGATATTTGATTGTTGCTGCGACGTATTGGAAGTTCCTGGTATCTCGGACGGTGACGTCTCCAAACTGTGTTGCATGTTCACTTCTTGCTGCTGCTGCTGATGTTGAGGAACTTGCTATAAAAACCAGTAAAAATTGTATCAATTTTGGTCAGATTTAAAAATTTGAAAGGTTAAAAAATTAAACTCATATATTTTGGTAAAATGTAAAATAAGTAATACGATATACCGGGCGATGTCGAAAAGTTTAAACACATATTTTTTAGCGCGTTACAATTTAGAAAATAATCGTACCAAGGTGATTTGATGCAAAGGATCTCCTTCTACACTTTCATGTGAGCTGCCTCTCTGTAAATCTATGGATTCCCCACTGTGTTGTTTACTTTTCTGACCGAGGGTACTAAAAATAGACAAAAATATTTCATGTTTAACAATTAAAAAAAAAATTGATAAATCGAAATTTTTACCAGAATTTCTCGCACAGCCTTGTAACATAGTCATTTTTCCTTGTGCAATGAAATTTGAAAAGCATACAGATTAAAATTGTTCTCTACTGAGACAAATGAATATTTATTTATTTATTTACAGTCTATTCAAGAACTAGCGAGAGTAATAAATCATATTTGACCTTTTTCTTCGCAAGCTACCTGTGTTCCTTAGTCTGGTGTTTTGGCAAAATCTGTGAGATACATATATTTTTTATAGGAATGGGTTGGAAATGTTATAATAAAAAATACTGGTCTATAATAATGGACTATTTGGGCTGGATAACAATAGATATTTGGAAGTGTGAAGTCTTAAAAGGGATTTTAATAATTGGCATAGACGTCGGAAGAGATTCATTTTATCACTAAGTATTTATGGCATAGAATATTATTTTGGTCATAAGCTTGAAACAGAACTAAGTTGTTATAATATTATTTTATTTCTTAATAATTCACATAATTATACCATAGTTAACACAAATCAAAACTGTATTTTTATTATTTTTAGTTTTGGCACAGAAACCGTTTTAGGCACATTCAGACTAAAACGTAGCTTTATTGTCTCAAAAAATGCTAAGTTATAATTTAAATACTTCTAACATACCCATTATCATAAATACAAGAATAAATAAAATAATTAAAAAATTTCGGCTAATTGGACTAAAATATATATAAAATTAAAGAGTGAGAGACACTAAAATAAAAATTTATAAATTGATAACAACATTAAACAACAAAATATAACAAAAACAAAAATTTAAATATTAAATTGTGTTTACACTGGTAAACATTATGTATCTAATTCGTAATCAGAGTCAGTGGAGCTATCTTCGCCCATATTAATTATAACTGGTTCTGCTATCTCATCGATCATGTGATCGAGTTTCCACATTTTGTTTTCTTCTTTTATCATATGGTCCACACATTTTTTCCAATTTTCCGCAGTAACTTTATTCAAAGAATCTTTCAAAATTTCAGTTAAATCACAAATTTTGTAACTTGTGTTATATCTAACTAGTTTATCTCTTACTTGAGCCCATATCAGCCCAATTATGTTCAGCTTACAATGGTACAGTGAAAGGTGAAGAACAGATTTTTATTCAGCCATTTCATCTGTTATATATTTATTGTACTTATCTTTATGTACATTTGCTATATCTAAAAACTCTCTTTTGAATATGTCAGTTCTAACCAAAGGACCTAAATTCATGCATTTGTTGGCAGTCTTTCACTTTTAGGCGAATGGGGCATTATCCATAACTATTAATGATCCCATTGGTATAAGATGCAACACTTGTAAAAAATACTCCTTTAAGACGTACCCGTTTATATTCTCGTGATAATTCTCGGTTCTGTTGGATAGAAAACTTAATAAACTCCCCCGTAACAAAACGTTTAGAACTATCGATGTGGGTAATTATGAGCCCAAGGCCTTTTCCTATAGCTTGTTTTAGCCCAGTAGACCAACCTTCCAATGAGGCTTATCGATAGCTCTGAACATTTTTATCTTGCCATAGTTTCGGTACAGTATATCTTTGAGTCAACCATGTTTCATGTAAATAATAAATATCAATTGTTTGGAGTTGTTTCCTTCTCCAACGGACAGTTTCCGGGCGATCTATAAGAATAAATTTCCTATCTGGTTTTTTCCAGCAAAAATTAAGTTCTCCGAGCAATTTCTAGAGCCCAGTTCTTTAATTTCAAGTAAATCTCGATCTTCATCGACTTTAGTTAGAATTTTGTCAACGTTTGGGATCTGCATCTCATAATAAAATGTATGTACAACTCTTCTTATTGCACTTTTCATCTCTTCTTCCAACGGGGTTTTTCATCTTCCTATGACCGAAAGTGGCGTGGGAGCACTAACAATACCAGTCGTCTTTTTCTCTTTAAGCATTCGGTAAACAGTAGATTTTCCAACTCCTGTCATTTTGGAACACATCTCAATAGAGCTTTCAACATATTCGTTTTAACGATTTTGGAATAAATATAAAATATACAGGTGGAAGCCATAACTTTTGGGTATCTCACTAATCTGAAATAATATATAAAAACAAGTGCAAACAGGATAAATTACTAAGGATACACTGTAAGGTGTACGCTGCTCATTGGCAGAAATTAAACGGAACTATGAACAAATTTATTGTTGTAATAAGTTTATAAAAGCTTATATTTAAATATAATTAGGTTTGTGGCAGTTTTCAATTACTTGTGGCACTGGAACAGGTACGTTGAAGGTTTCGGTGACACTTTTATTACTCTCTCTAGTTCTTGAATAGAGTATAGCAATATATTTTTAACAGGTCAAAGTCCAATTACAAAAAAACCTGAATTCATAAATTCTACAGTACATTTTAAATTGTAAACCTTAACCATAGTCTATGCCTTAACTAACCCTAACACACCCAAAAGAATATAACACTTCATTATGAAGGAAAGACAAAAAAATCGCGGAATTGGACCCTCATAGAGTGAAATTAAACAAAAATTATTTTTCCTCTTCATTACGTTCCGGCTTAATCCTGATACATTTTTCAAATCTGTCAATAAGTTTGTTTATACCATCGAAAAAAAAAAATGATTCCTGTTTATCCGTAAAAGAACTTGTTTCCTCAAAGTTATTTTTTCATTTTTTGGAGCCATATCTGGGCTATAGGGAGGGTTATCCAAAATTTGAAAGGCAACTTTATGAATAGCAGTCAGGGCAACTGAAGCCTTGTAGACGGGTGCGTTGCAGCACACCTTTGGTCAGATTCCCTCGTATTTTCTCTCTTACAGCATTCCTTAAACGTGCTAATAAGCTTGCATAGTATTATCCTGTTATAGGAAAGCCTTTATCTTTGTAAGTTAATTAGCAGTATTCCTTCTGAATCCCAAAAAAATGTAGCCATGAGTTTTCCAGCCGAATGCGACACTTTGAACTTCTTCAGAGGTGGCGTATCCTCTTTTTGTGCCACTGCATGGACTATTGTTTTAACTCAGGCTCATACTGATGAACCCATGTTTTCATCCTCAGTAACAATCCGACCAAAAATTTCATGCCTATTCTCAGTACACAATATATCGATACAAAAGAACAGTTAAATACCTGAGAGTAATTCTAGACTCATAACCGAGCTGGAATGATCATATTGAGGTATGTACCAAGAAGACCACATGAGTTTGACAACGAGCGTTTGTTTGCAAATGGGAGCTACCACCTTTGGATATACACTATGGTGATTCGCACTATGATTACGTACACCGCTAGTGTATGGTTGCTTAGTACAACGAAACGCAAACACAGTCTTCAACTTGACAAAGTTGAAGAAAGATTTTTGTACAAACAAGGAATGCGATGAAGATCGACCCCATTAGAGCTCTGAAGATCCAAATGAACCTACCTCCTCTCCACATATATAGAGAATGAGACCCTGAAGGCAATTTATCGTCTCAGTTACCTGGGGTATTTTGGAATTGAAACTGGTTGCTACTCAAGTGGCTGGAAAAGCATGGTGGATAGGTGTCTAACACGCCCCACGGCGTCGCTTTGGAAACCCAATCACTCTATTCAAATATTTTTGCCAAACAGAGAGGACTGAGAGGAAGATCAAAGTGGTCAAAATGAATTTTAGTAGTATACAGACATATCTCGATAATTTGAAAGAGGTAAAGCTAGAGTGTTCAGTATTCTGTTCACGGGCAGGACTAGAACTCAATTATAGGAAGCACATCTACCAAAAGTTGGCAAATAGAACGCGAAGCTGCAATCTCATACAAAGCAGTAATTTTGGATTGAGCGGCATAATACTTTGGAAATATAAGTAATAATTGGTAAAGATGCATCAAAGTCGTGGAAGTGACTAGAAAAATTACTGTAGATTTTTATATCAAAAACAATCCATAGGATCTTGTTTTTCCATATGTCGGTCATATTGTATACAAGATTCCTATTAATATATGACAAAGCTCAACCACATGCAGCTGACAGAGAGGATAATTATCTCGCTGCACATTGACTATCTCCTTTTGTCTTTAGACAAAAGAAGTAGAGGAAGACCCCCTACTCGTTGGACTGACGATCTCAAGCGAATTGCAACAAATTGGATGAAAATCGCTCAAGATAGAGCACAATGGACAAGAATGAGGGAGGCCTATGTCCAGCAGTGGACGCAAAGGGCTGGATGAAGAAGAAGAAGATTGACTATCACATATTGTTTGGGGGTTCCTAGGTCACGTATTCTTCCCAAGCGGTCACCCATCCAAGTATACCGGCGCCCGATGCCGGTTCACTACAGTAATCAAACGTAAAACAGCCTAAAAACTGAAGAAACCCACGCTTGGCCTTCCTACAGCCCAAACTTACATCCAAGCACACGTGATTAGCTAAAACGTCCCACACGACAAAGAAATCTAATAATAGTAATAGTAATGTCCAACATAACAGACATGACTCAGCTAAGTATCAGCCAATCATCTGCCTTTCCACACTATATAAGGTAATCACCTCCAGCATAACTCAATAGAAAGGATGCACCAGGGGAGCAATGGGATGCAAGGAACAATTGATTATTGACTCTGTCATATATAACCAAGCCTGTACCAACCAAAGAAACCTCTTTGCTGCATACGTGGATTATAAGAACGCCTTCGACTCAGTGCCACATGAGTAGCTCACAACGACCTTGAGAATGTATAGGTTTGATATTCATTTTGTTTCCTTTTTAGAACGCATCATGTTAACTTGAAGAACTAGGATCCAATTGCAAGTGCTAGCTAGCGAAACCATCGAAACTAATACAATTCCAATATGAAAGGGAATATTTCAAGGTGATTCACTACGGCCATTGTGGTTTTGCCTTTCAATGAACCCACTGTGACGCCGTTTGAGCTACACCAGATACGACCTTAGTATTAGAAATAACAATGAAGAAGTAGTAGGATTGAATCATCTTCTATACATGGATGATCTTAAACTGATGGCTGCTACCAAAAATCAGCTGGAGCAAGTGCTCACAATTGTCGAGGAGTTCTCCAGGGATATCGGAATGCAGTTTGGACTTGATAAGTGCCGTATTTTGAACATAGTTAAAGGAAAGATACAACTGGGAGCATTTGAGATGCAGAACGGTGAAACTATAGGTGCAATGGAAGCGGAACAGACATACAAATATCTAGTTACGAAACAGGCTAATAGAATTGACCATCGCACTATCAAGGCCGAATTGACGACTGAATTTGTTAGAAGGGTAAGGCGTGTATTATGAACTGACTTAAATAGAGAAATTTCTTTAAGGTGTTCAACGCGTACGCATGTTCTGCACTTAGCTACTCTTTTGGAATTGTGAAATAGAGCAGGACAGACATCGGAAACCTGCAAAGAAAAATAAGAACACTCTTAACAAAAGCACGCAAATACCACCTTCGGAGTGCTATTGAACGTACAATGCTTCCCAGACATCAAGGAGGAAGAGGACTGGTGGATACTGGTAAGCAGCTCGAGCAACAAATAATAAATTTACGTTCATATTTCCACAGGTTAGCTGACTCTTCCACACTACATCGAGCAATATGCGAAACAGACGATTCTACGCCGCTACATCTGAGGGAACAGAATATTCCTTCTCACCACCAAAAAGACCAAGAGAAGTTACAAGCCTAGCTACAGAAACCACTTCATGGAGGGCATCCAAATGAAGTCAATCAGGACAATGTCGACAACTTAGCGCCGATCTACTGCTTGATTTCAGGACAAATGTTTCCGGAAACATAGGGCTTTTTGTTAACTATCCAAGACCAGATTATCCCGACGAAAAATTATCGGTTCATCATCAGAGAACCCTCAATAGAAAATGGCCAATGTAGATAACGCTGTCGAACATCAGAGACACTCTAGCACATAACTGGAGGATGCCAAGTGTTTCCCGCAACCGAATATAAGGAAAGACATGACTCAACCGCTAAGATACTCCACCAAGAGTTAGCAGATAAGTTAAATCTATCGCAGGTAGCAAAAGTGCCGTACTACAAATACAACCCAGAGCCTATTCTTGAGAAAAACGAGTTCAAGCTATATTGGGACCGAATGGTTCAGACAGTTACTTATAACAGACCAGACATTATATTAACAGATTACATTTCTAGGCCAACTACACTAATTGCATTGCACGCATTGCTATACTAATAACGACAACCCAAGGACAAAATACAACGAGAAGATCGCCAAATACAGAGATCTAGAGGTGCATATTAGAAGGCGATGGGCAATGAACAGCGTCCAAACGATTTCCATAATTTTATCAACAACTGGAATGATACCAAAGAACCTCCTGCAGAACATCAAGGGACTGGGCCTTAGTGAGTACCTATACAAACCCATTCAGAAAGCAGTTTTCCTTATAACCGCACGTACCCGAAAGTTTGTGGGAAATACATCAGACCACGTCACCTAGGACCCAATAACATGAAAAGGGTCCCCACAGCGCTTCATACTTTTGGTATCTTTGTATACCTGGTATGAGTCAATATTCGTTGGAGGGAGTGCGAAGCCGTTCGGCTTGAAAATCATAGTGTCCTTGATTTGCCAACAAAATCTTCATAACAAAAAGACAAAGCAACGTCACAACAGAGAAAGAGTTAGTCTCTATAAATTTTTATTTTGCAAAAGAAAATAAAATCAAGCAAATACATATAGATAACCACTTAAATCGATAGTACATTTTAATGTGAGCAAAAAATAATATAGAATGAAACTTAGCCATGCCATAGAAGTAGTAATAAATTAATATTTGGATCCATATTAATTTCCAGTATTAACCAAATCCAAAAAACCAAAAACATTGGTTTTTGGTATACCGGATCAAATCCTTCTGAAACTAACTATACCTACAATGCTCTTTATTTCCAGTGGAAGCAAATGATAGGCCTTAACTGTCATATAATGACAACCCTTCTCATAAAATGTTGTGCTATGAGCTGGTATCCGCAGTTCATATTGGTTTCGTGTAATTATTTGCATGCTATCATCATACTGCTGAACATTCCAACTATATTGTATTAGAAGAACTTTAGTTTGCAGTACAATACGAATGAAACGCAATTCCTCAAGATACAACAGAAAATGTCATTTCCGGATGTTTCTGTCGAGAATTGAAATATTTGTTTCCAACAGGTTTTAGAACAAATTTGTTTGTAACTTCCGTTGAAATAAGGGGATTTGGTATCTGGTGATAATAATGTAGAAAAAGTAAAAAAGAAGAGAATACTATAAGGTAATGCGTATCCGACACGGTTATTAGTAAAATATATTCTTACCTGCTGTCTGAAGAATATCCTCCGGGATCCGATTTTATGACAGAGCCTAGAATATTGCCAACGTTTTGACTTGTCAATATCAAATCATTTCCTTGCTGCATTTCCAAATTTTCTGGTCGTTCTCCTGAGCCTGATCCAGATGAAGATTTCCTTAATCTTTTTCTGTAATAAAAATAGATTACAAACTTTTTAAGTATGGAGACAATTATACAAACTAGAGTTGTCTAGGTGAAAGAATTAATTATGAGGCTAATAAAAATGTCTAATGAATTTTGAAAATTACTAAAACTCTGTAATTTTCAAAATTAGTGAAATTGAAGTCAGTCATATGTTGAAACTATCTAAAATATTTACACTGTGGTTCATAAAGAAAACTCATTATTGAATGATCCGCTCCGGCTCCGCACTGGCACGATTAGAGTTCTAAATAAAAGCTGGTAAATAAGATTTTAATGATTCTAGGTTTAGCAGTTTGAACTGAATGATCATGAGTCAATCAGTCTGGCTACATTTCTTCTTTTATAAACAGATAACTTTACATAAAACTCACCGTCGTGTTCCTGGGCTTAACGGACAAGGTGAAGGCGTCGAACACTGCATTGGTACCATACCATCGGAACTCCAGTTCGAGTCCTGGGGATTCAACAACTCTGACTTTTCAACGGACGTGTTGTGCGTTTTACTTAAAGTTTGTTCTACAGGGATTTCTGCAAGACCTAGTTTTGAATAAATAAGTAAAATGAAATGAGTGATTTTAAAAATTTCTATCCATGGAGGAACTAACTTCTATAATTAAGAGAAGAGCTATAAATTTCATATTAACATGCGCAATTTTAAAATATTTTTCATTTTCCATTCAGTGAGTTCATGGTACGTTCTATTCAAAATTTCTTTTCGTATTTAATATATTTTTTGTTATATTGATACACGCAAACTTCCTGTATATACAGGGTGTCCAGTAAGTACCTCCTAATTTCTCGGGAGCATACAGGGGAGATCAAAATAATCCTACTTTGTCATAGAAAAAAATTGCTGAAGTGCCCTTTAACGGAGATACAGGGCCCCAAAGGGGTACCCAGCGATTTACCTTATCGGCTGTAAATTTTAAACCGACTTGTATAATTTAATGAAACTTTAATATTTTATAGAGCCCATAAAGACTCATTAAACCATACTACAGTAGCTGTTTTAGATCATCATAGAAGTCGAGAACGGACTTGCAGCCACACTCGTTGGACCTAATTTTTGACAGGTGTGATTTTACAAAGATGAGAATTGATTTTTTAAATATTTTGGTCATTCCTCTTCAAAAAAAGGTACTCTTAATTTATTTCGATAAAACTGTCAGTTTTCGAGATAAATTGGTTTTTATGCGAAAAACTCAAAAGTTACTAATGCTAAACACAAACAGGTTAAAATAAAATACGCAAGGTGTGCTGATGTGCTTAAATAATAATGATAATAGTATAATAACGGATCAAATAAATACAATCCATTTCAAAAATAAAAAGAATACAAACACTATCTAAAACAGTCAGAATTAAAAAACTTACAAATCTAAACATGGATTAAAGTGCTTCAAAAGACAAGTATTGACAATTGACAATATTAACTAGTTTTTCAAGAATTGTAAAATTTTTAATTTAAAGACATTAAGTGGCAAATGAAAAATATCAATCTCGGTAGGAACTGAATTCATTTCCCTACACATTCGAGAAATAGGACTGTTAATGCCATAATTCGTTCGGTGATATATCACATCAAACAAATTGTGCGCTCTAAAAGCTCTTTGAGGAACCGATAATCCAATATTATTGAGTAGTTCAGGAGAATCAATACAAGAGTTAACAATTTTATAAAGTAGAACGAGGTCAAGATATATGCGTCTCACACACAATGGTAGCAACCTCAAAGCATCGGCAATATCATTATATACATACCGCTCCTGCTGCATTCCCTGTTTAAAGGCAATGAAACTTAAAAACTTTCTTTGTACTCTTTCCACTTTTTCTTTGTATGTAAAATAATGAGGTGACCCAGCTTGGGACGCATATTCTAAGTATTGATCGAACTACAGAGCAGTATATCACTTTAAAACAGTCTACACTATTAAAATCGGTAAGCATTCTCTTCACAAACCCGAGCAACTTCAAACCCCTGTTCACAATATTATCAATATGTGTCGAAGCAAAAGGCCCGATCAAATGTAACACCCAGATGCGTCACACATTCAACGCGATTAATCATGTTATTATCAAGAAAGTAATCAAAAGTTATCCAATCCCTTTTACGATAAAAACTTATAATAGAGCATTTATTAACATTGAGGTGCATAAAATTTAACTTACACCATTCAGAGAATCGAGCTAAATCCTGCAATCGTTGCTACTCCCGACAACCCGAAATATCTTTAAATCATCTGCATAAAGAAGACATCTACTGAAAGTTATGATGTCCTCGATATCGTTAATAAAGGAATTAAAAAGGAGCGGAGCGAGGTGAGCACCCTAAGGAACACCAGAAGTAACACATATATCAGATGATTCACAGTTATTAATTTTTACTCGCTGTACTCTACCAGACAGATAACTATTTATCCATTGTAGAAATGATCCATGGATGCCCAAGCCTTCCAGCTTGTAAATAAGAAGTTGATGGTTAACCTTATCAAAAGCCTTAGAAAAGTCAGTGTAAATAGCATCCACTTGACACCTCCCCTCCAAAGCCTCCACCAAGTACCGCTCATAAACAAGAAGATTAGTAGTAGTTGATCGACCTGCCATAACGCCATGCTGTGAAGTTGCTAACACATGCCTAAAAAGAGGACACATCTTTTGGTAAACAATAGCTTCAAAAATCATACCAAATAGTGAAAATTTCGAAATTCCACGATAATTTTCGACGTTAGCTCTGTCTCCATTCTTATGGATTGGCGTAATGTAAGTAGTTTTCCATACTATCGAGGGCCAAAAAACTTTGTTAAGTGTAGACCTACTATACGGTCAAAATGAGGTGAAGCACCATCATGCATGTACCAAATTTGCATTCCTCTATCAAGAGGTAAGTAACTCCACAAAAAAAGATCAAAAGGGTTTAAATCTGGAGTCCTCAGCAGCCACTCAATGGGTCGCCTTCTACTGCGTAGTAGTGGGACACTGTCTTATTGAAATCGGATATTTGATGGGCTAAATCTGGATTTCCTTCTTCAGGAAACAACGTCGAAAGAGCAAGGATAAAATCTTGTAAAAACTGTAATTACCTTTTACAAGTTAAATTTCCATCAAAAAAATAGAGCCTATAAATAACATTACCCACAATTCTAAGTCACATAAACCTTTGTTGATGTTTGTTTTGAATTATAGCGTGCGGGTTTTCATAAGCCCAAAAATGTAAATTGTGTGAGTTTATTATGCGACCTCTTGTAAAACAGGCCTCATGTAAACAAAATAAGGTTAGAAAAATTTAGATTTAGAATATGTTGCTGTATAAACCAGCTGGAGTATTGAAGGCTTGCGGAATAATCATCTGTAGTATCAGTTAAAGTTTCATGTACAATATATTTTGTAACATTGTTTTGTAATGTGTTTGAAGTGTTCTCAGCAATATCTTGGCAAATTTGTGTCTCTACATGAGGGTCTCATGCTCTCCTGTGAGGGCCCTCACCGCCTCGTCGCGGCAAAAATGACTTTGAATAAAACATGTAAAAAATTAATTCGTTAACTCTAATAATTTTTTATAGTCATCTTTTGCCTGCTTCCCTTATGCTTCGACCGACCCTTGGAAAAGTTTCTGAACTTGGCAATGTTCGAGCTGAAAATCTTTCAGCATAAAATCTTCTTGTCTTCGAAGAATTTGACAGCCCTTAACCATAAATTAAATTCATATAAGAAGACGGTTTTGACAAGTTCCGTCAATAGTAATTCATTATGTAGGTATTAACAATAATAACCGGATTTTTACCTGTTTGTGTTTAGCATTAGTAACTTTTGAGTGTTTCGCATAAAAACCGATTTATCTCGAAAAACGCCAGTTTTATCGTTTTCAGCTCTGTAAAATGACACCTATCAAAAATTAGGACCAACGAGTGTGGGTGCAAGTTCGTTCCTAACTTCTCTGATGATCTAAAACATCTATTGTAGTATGGTTTAATGAGTCTTTATGGCCTCTATAAAATATTAAAGTTTCATTAAATTATATAAATCGGCCAATAAGGGTACCCCTTTAGGACTTGTGTATCTCCGTTAAGGGGCACTTTAAGAATTTTATTTCTATGTCAAAACTGGGTTATTTTGACCTTCCCTGTATGCTCCCGAGAAATTAGGAGGTATTTACCGGGCACGCTGTATAATTACTACATTGTACTGCTAAATAATATTTACCTTTGATTTTTAACATTTCTGCCGTCTTCAGAATGTAAGGCAGCTGTTCTTGAGATACGTTCACCTCACCGTAATACATAAAGTCCACCATTATTTTTAAATCCATAAATTTGACATCTTTCAGGATAACTATCGGGTGTTGACACGGATTTATCGTAAACAGAGACTAAAATCGAAATGTAACGGTTATATAAATGAACGTTTCTATCAAAGATACAAATAAATAAAGGCTAAGTTAAAATTCAAAAAACTTTAAAAAAAAACTACTAAGAATATTAATTAAATAAGACTTATATTTTATCATTTGGCTCTTGGGTAACGGACAAGTGAGGCAGAAATTAAACGAAAATAAGGTTTGAATGGTAAACAGATCGTGTTTAAATTATTGGTTTATTTAACCATGTTGATATTGCGATTGGGCAAAATGGTACGTAATGGACTAATTTGCATTCTTTATAAACGATATAAAAACAAATAGGATACAAATAAAGCTCGCTAAGAGAGCAAGGTTTGTAAATTTGTACTTCTCTCTTGACATACAGAGTGCGCCATCTTTTATGTCAATATGTAAACATTGAATAACTTTGAAAAAAAAACTGATTTCTATATATGAGGTATTTTTATTAAATTTGGTCCTTTACAATTTATTGGGGCTAGTTTTTGAATACTACATCAATGAAGTGGCCCCCTCTATTGGCCAAAGCAAAATATGACCTTTTTGCTGCATTTTCCATTACCTTTTCGAGCATCTCGGGTAGTATAGAGGTGATTTCAGCAGGAATGTTTGCCTTGAGCTCTTCAATGGTCTGAGGCTTGCTGGCGTACACTTTGCTTTTTAAATAACCCCACAAAAAGAAATCCGAAGCGGTCAAATCTGGAGATCTGGGTGGCCAGTCAATGTCGCCTCTTTTTGACATCAGACGTCCAGGGAATTTCCGTTGCAGAAAATGGATTGTTTGATTTGCAGTGTGGCACACAGTCTTGTTGAAACCAGTAACCATCAAGACCTCTTTCACGCATTTGTGAGTCGACATAATGAGCCAACATCCACCGATATCGATTTCCATCGACTGTTTCATTTTCTTGGAAAAAAAAATGGCCCAATGATGGTTTTGGTGCAAATGCCAGCCCAAACAGTCACTTTTCGGTCATGCACTGGCGTTTCGTGGATCTTGTGTGGATTCTCTGTCCCCCAAATGCGCCAATTTTGCTAATTAACGCCGCCAGAGAGTGTGAAACAGGCCTCGTCGGTCATCAAAATTTGCTTGCAAAAATCAGGTTCAGTGTCAACCATTCGAGCGACTCCGGCCGTATTTCAAGCGACATGGAGGATCTGTCGGCAATATTCTTGATGTTAACTGCACTTTATACGGAAACAAATGCAAATAATCCTTCAAAATGCGCCGCAAAGTGGTTCCACTGACGCCAAAATGCTGAGCGTGGTGACGATACGACACTTTTGGGTTCTGGGCAACGCTCTCTCTGATCGCTTTAACCAGTTCATTGGAACATCTTGGTCGTTGGTGAACGGTATGTTGACGATCTCCCACTGTCCCGTACTCAACAAAATTCAAAACCAAGCGACGGATAGTGTTATCAGACGGTCCCTGTTGGCCAGGATATTTTCGACGATATGCACGTTGAGTTAACACAACTCAACAACTATTTTCAATGTACATTGTCACTATTTAGGCGCGTTGTTTCGGTGTAAAGCGATTCATGGTTAAAATTGTACTGAATTGACGTTTCAAAAACACGTATAACTAAATCAATTGGTTGGTAAATGTTAAAGTTATTCAATGTTTACATACCGACATAAAAGATGGCACACCCTGTATAGTCTAATTTGCTGACGTCACTTTACTGTTGTTTTTTAAACATTAGTGATTATGATTATGAACTATAAAAAAAACTGTACTACCTGAAAATATGAACTACAAGCCGACAAAACCACTTTATGAGCCTGCAAATGCTTCCCTTCAGCTGCTAATGTAACATCCACAAGAGATTCACTGTTCAGAAGACTAGAAAATACAGATATGAAGTTGGGTTGATGGTTGTTCCAACGAAGACAGTACTGTTGCATTGACATGGTCTGTTTGGTGCCTAGGTAACCTGAAAATATTTGTCATCATAGTATTATAGAAATATTTTGTCCTTATCCCCACAATAGTATATTATATCTTACTTGTTGCATGAAATTAATTACATACCCAGAAATATTGTTCTAACTGGGAAAAATTAGATATTTAATTGAAATAATAATAATCAGAGCGTTTGTGAAATTTATCAGTTATCTACAGAAAAATGTGCCGACTATATGAGGCTGGTTTGAAAAGTCCGTGCAAAGTCAGCGAGGTGCAGGTACTGGTGTATATCGAAGTTATTTTCAGTTAGTAGCATCTCTTGGAAGAACACACCAGGTTTCAGAAGGCTCGGTCTATTTCTTTATGTTTGATATTCATTTGAACCGAGAAAGTCAAGTGATTCTTCAAAAATGGACGAAAAAGAATTTCGTGTGTTGATTAAACATTACTTTATCAAAGGCAAAACGCCTCAGAAGACTAAACAGAAGCTTGATAAACATTATGGTGATTGGGCACCTTCGATTAGAACAGTCTATAAGTGGTTTCAAACTTTTCGCAGTGGCCATACGAGCACAACAGACGCTGAACGTTCTGCCCGCCCTGTTGAGGTTATTACTCCAGAAATCGTTGACAAAATTCATGATATGGTGATGGATGACGGAAGAATGAAGGTGCATAAGATTGCCAGTGTTGTGGGCATCTCGAATGAACGGATACACAATATTTTACACCAACATTTGGATATGAAAAAGCTATCGGCAAGATGGGTGCCGCGATTGCTCACTATTGACCAAAACCGAAATCGTGTGAAGTGTTGTAAAAACGGTTTGCAGCTGTTCCAGCAAAATCCTCAGGACTTTAAGCGTCGTTTCATCACTGTGGATGAAACATGGATATACCACTATATTGCTGAGACCAAAGAACAATGGGTTGCCGAAGAGGAATCTGCACCAAAAAAGGCGAATACCATTCCTTTGGTCAGGAAGGTTATGGCGACTGTCTTTTGGAATTCGCAAGGAATAATCTTCGTCGACTATCTGGAAAAGAGTAAAACTATTACAGGTGAATATTCATCGTTGTTGTACCGTTTAAAAACCGAGCTGCAAGAAAAACGATCACGATTGGCCCATAAAAAACTCCTTTTCCACCACGACAATGCACCAGCTCACGCCTGAGCAATTTTGGCCGCAAAATTAATGGAAATTGGGTCCCAACTCGTTTCACATCTCCCCTACTCTCCAGGCTTGGCTTCCTCAGACTATTATTTGTTCCCTAATATGAAGAAATTGTTGGCGGGAAAAAGATTTCATTCAAACGAGGAGGTGATTGCAGAAACGAATGGCTGTTTTATAGACTTGGGCAAATCGTATTATTCGGAAGGGATCAATAAACTAGAGCAGCGTTGGATGAAGTGTATAAGCCTAAAAGGAGACTATGTTGAAAAATAAAGAAGATTTATCCAAAAAAATTCTTCTTCTTCTTCTGGTGCCATGTGCAAAGCCGCACGTCGGCGATCAAATGTCCATTCCTCTTCTAAAGTTATAAGACGGCCAGGACACCCTCTTCGGCCTGTCTAAATATAGTTGCGGCGTCCGATATTCCACACCAGTCTCTTATATTTCGTAGCCAAGAATGTTGTTTTCTGCCCGGTCCGCGCTTTCCCTCTATTTTTCCTTACAAAATCAACTTTGGTATGGAGTATCTGGATCCTCTTAACATATGTCCCAAGTAAGACACTTTACGCTGCTTTACCGTGTCCAGCAGTTGTCTTTCTACTTAAAACTTCTTCATTTGTGAGATGAGCAGTCCAGGGAATACGTAGCAGTCGACGAAGTGTCCATAGTTCGAAGGCTTCGATCCTATTCAGTGTTCTAACTTTAAGTGACCATGTTTCAACGCCATACAATACCATAGGCCATACATAACATTTCAAAACACGTATTCTGGTATTTAGTGGTAAATGCCTGCAAAGAAGAAAATTCTTGATTTTAAAAAATGCTGTTTTTGCTCGGCCTATTCGTCCTTTCACTTCTTCATCACAGTCCCACTTTTCATTCAAGGTAGCTCCGAGATATGTAAACTTCGCGACGCGTTCAATTATGTTCCCGTTGATACTGAGGGGAGTATTGCGTTGATGCCTACTAATCACCATCATTTTTGTCTTGGCAATATTAATTCGTAGCCCAAACTGTTCACCGGATTCGTTAATTCTATTCAATATTGCCTGAAGGTCTTCGATGTTATTGGCTAGTATTGTGGTATCGTCTGCGTAACGAATATTATTCATTGGTATGCCGTTAATTTTGATACCTCGTGTCTCTTCTTCCAAAGCTAGTTGAAAGATTTGCTCAACATAAATATTGAATAAAATAGGGGACAAAATACACCCCTGTCGGACTCCCTTTAATATGCCAAAAGTGTCCGTTAACAGATCGGTATTAATGCGGACTTCTGCTGATTGGTTCCAATACAGTTCTTTTATTATTCTTATATCTTTATCGTCAATACCAATTTCCTGCAATCTCTCCAAAAGTGGCCCATGTCTAACATTGTCAAAGGCTTTCTGGTAATCAATAAAACAGATGAAAACATCCTGTCTTTAGTCATAGCACTTTTGTACAAGTAATTTTAAAGAAAATAGTGCTTCTCTAGTGCCAAGTCCCTTGATGAATCCGAACTGTGTATTGCCACTTAAGTAGTTTAAATTTTTGCACGAACTTTTCAAACGACCCTCGTATGCATCGTCGATTTAACCCGTGTAAAGGAAATTTTTTTACATTTGACGCGAAGTATATAACGCAGAAAAAAAATTACGATTGACAATTGATCTTCCAAAAAATGACAGCTACAATTCGTAAACAATCGCTTATAATTCTTTTCATGTTTTTATATTTTTTCAATGATTCAGTTAAAATAAAATCTGTCAAATACCAGTATAACTTAAACACCGAGGATACCGTATTATCAAACATTATTTGCTTTTGAATCTGGAAGCAATATCTGTATGAAACAGTTCTGCCACGCCTCAAAAAAAATTACATTCGATTTTGATGGTTACAATTGATGTTACACTTAAGATTAGTGGGCTAACCTTAAAAGTTAACCAAACTCCTGCTTCTAATAACAAACGGCTAGAATTTTTCTGTAAATAATATAACTGAACCTTTTAATTTTTGGTATTAAAGTACTTTTCTACTCTAATAAGAAGTTCTATTGAGGATAAAATCTTGGATCAAGAAAAATATCTAAATATCACGAAAAATTACAGCTACAATTCGTAAATAATCGCTAATAAATCTCGGTGTTTTTATATTTTTTCAATGATTCATTTTAAATAAAAATCTGTGAAATACAAGTACAGGGTGTCTCAAAAAAAAGTTCACATTTAAAAAATCGATTTAAAAAAAAGTCAGGACTTTATTGAAAAAATGTTTATTACATATTAAAATACATTGTTTGGGAATTTATTTTTTAAAAATGATATCGTCCAAATGTAATTCGTTGCGCTCACGGCATTCATTTAATCGAGTACTAAAATTGCCCATGACGGCTCGGCAGGTATTCTCCGTGATGTCTGCCATTTCGTTGCGGATATTTTCTTTTAATTGTGCCAGGGAAGTCGGTTTGTTGGCGTAAACTTTTGATTTGACATAACCCCATAGGAAAAAGTCCATAGGTGATAAATCAGGACTGCGTGGAGGCCAACTTATGTCACCTTTCTTTGAGATCAATTTGCCAGGAAAAATTTCACTCACTCGTGGCAGACATGTTGGACGTGTGTGAAGTTGCTCAGTCTTGTTGGAACCATGTTCTTTGGTTATAGCCAGGAAAATTTTGCAGTTCAGACACGAAGAAATCGTCTAACATCTCCACATACCGCTCTGAAGTCACTGTTACTGTGCGTTCCCTTTCATCTTCAAAAAAGTACGGGCCGATAATTCCTCGCGCCGACATCACAGCCCATACAGTCACTTTCGGCGAATGTAGAGGTTTCTGTGTTTTGGATTGTTTGCACTCCAATAGCGGCAATTTTGCTTGTTTACATGACCATTAAGATGAAAATGGGCTTCATCCGAAAAGAAGATGTTGGTAAACGTTGAAAAGCGTTCAGCCATCTGGTTTACGAAGTCAAGCCTCTGACCAGCATCCTGAGGCTTCAATTCTTGCACCAATTGAATTTTATAGGGGTTCAGCTTTAAATCTTTGTGTAAAATGCGGAATAATGATGACCTATGCACATTTAAAGCAACAGCACGCTTACGAATCGAAACGTTTGGGTCGTCACGAACAGACTGAGTAACACTCTCTACGTTTTCGACCGTTCTCGAAGACCTCGGACGCCCGGATTTTGGTTTATCTAGTGTTGAACCGGTCTCTTCAAACTTCTGGACCCATTTTCCAATAAGCCGAGCGCTTGGCGCATCATTTAAGTGACGAATATGTCGAAAATTGCAGAATTTTCTACGCGCTACAGTCGCCGAATTACCGTTTTTGTAAAACTCACGTACGCACAAAGCACGGTTCGCTCCCGAGAAACGCTCCACAGCGACTAAATTCCCAAGAACCAGGCTACCGATTGACATACCCCCGCGTCGCTCGGAATAGTTGCGTTCACGCAATAAGCAAAACAAATGTGTACTTTCTTTTGAGACACCCTGTATAACTTAAACATCGAGGGTACCGCATCATCAACCACATTATTTGCTTTTGAATCTGGAAGCATTATCTGTAGGAAACAGTTCGACCACGTCTCAAAAAATTTTCATTCTATTTGATGGTTACAATTGATGTTAAACATAAGATTAGTAAGCTTAACTTAAAAGTTAACCAAACTCCTGCTTCTAATAACAAACGGCTAGAGTTTTTCTGTAAATAATATAACTGAACCTTTTAATTTTTGGTATTAGAGTACTTTTTTACTCTAATAAGAAGTTCTATTGAGGATAAAATCTTGGATCAAGAAAAATATCTAAATATCACGAAAAATGACAGCTACAATTCGTAAACATTTTACACAAACTTAAATGTATGAGGACAACAACCCCATAACCCTCAGCATAAAAATAGATTTTAAAAAATTTAGTGACATTAAAAAACTGGTCATCACGTAGCCCTGACCTAAACCCTACAGAATCTTTTGGTCTTCCAAAATAAACACAAAATGGAAATTTTTGCTGATTTGGTAATACAATAAAACGATTTTTGTATTCTTGTATTTTTAAAGGTCAAAATTCGTTTCAATTTATTGTTGCACCTCTCAATTTAAATCTTTTACTATCAACTTACCTTAGTTTTAAAATTAGATAATGTTAATAAATTAGAAGGTTAGAATTTTTACTATTTTTATAGTATAGTATAGTATAGTATATTAACGGATCAAATAAATACAATCCATTTCAACAAGTATTGACAGTTGGCAATATTAACTAGTTTTTCAAGAATTGCAATATTTTTAATTTAAAGACATTAACTAGCAAATGAAAAATATCAATGTCAGTAGAAACTGAATTCATTTCCCTACACATTCGAGAAATAGGACTGTTAATGTCATAATTCGTTCGGTAATATATCACCTCAAACAAATCGTGCGCTCTAAAAGCTCTAGGAGGAACTGATAATCCAATATTATTGAGTAGTTCAGGAGAATCAATACAAGAGTTAACAATCTTATAAAGTAGAACGAGGTCAAGATATATACGACGCACACACAATTGTAGCAACCTCAAAGCATCGGCAGTATCATCATATACAGACCGCTCCTGCTGCATTCCCTGTTTAAAGGCAATGAAACTTTAAAACTTTCTTTGTACTCTTTCCACTTTTTCTTTGTATGTAAAATAATGAGGTGACCAAACTTGGGACGCATATTCCAAGACTGATCGAACTACAGAGCAGTATATCACTTTAAAACAGTCTGCACTATTAAAATCTGCAAGCATTCTCTTCACAAACCCGAGCAACTTCAAACTTTTGTTCACAATATTATCAATATGTGTGTCGAAGCCAAGGGCCCTATCAAATGTAACACCCAGATCCTTCACACAGTCAACACGATTAATCGTGTTATTATCAAGAAAGTAATCAAAAGGTATCCAATCCCTTTTACGATAAAAACTTATAATGGAGCATTTATTAATATTGAAGTGCATAAAATTTAATTTACACCATTCAGAGAATCGAGTTAGATCCCGCTGAATGCCCTCGCAATCGTTGCTACTCCCGACAACTCGAAATATCTTTAAATCATCTGCATAAAGAAGACATCTACTGAAAGTTATGATGTCCTCAATATCGTTAATAAAGCAGTTAAAAAGGAGCGGAGCGAGGTGAGCACCCTGAGGAACACCAGAGGTAACATGTATATCAGATGATTCACAGTTGTTAATTTTTACTCTCTGTACTCTACCAGACGGGTAACTATTTATCCATTGTAGAAATGATCCATGGATGCCCAAGCCTTCCAGCTTGTAAATAAGAAATTGATGGTTAACTTTGTCGAAAGCCTTGGAGAAGTCAGTGTAAATAGCATCCACTTTATGAAAAGTGATGGTAGCAAAATTAAATTTACTGTATTTAGGTATTAGGTTATTTTCTAACTAGATTTTTGCGAAACAAAATGCAGTATCGAAAATAAAGCAAAAAATACGAATTAGAAGATATATCATCATCAAGTCATTGTAAATGTTTATGGCAAGAATAAAAATAAATTTATTTTAAAAGAATAAATCTTATTTGTACTTCAAGCCTTCCTTTCGATGTTTTATTGTGAAGAGTTGAAAAAATCTGGGAATTTGCACTTGAAATATGAGATTAGTAGATAAGTTCTCAAAAAACAATACGTTATAAAAACATAAGAGTTGACAACATTGCTAAACGTCAATGAAATTACCAGTATTACCGAATCGAATGATGCAACTGATGACTTTTTTATATAAATTAATAAACCACTACCTTATACAATAAGTTAAATAAAAACAAACTTTGTACATTAATTTAATTATTTTAATGTTGGGGACAACCCAATCGTGAATTGATGCGTTGTTTGACATTAAATGTAAACGGAACTATATAACAACGCGTTATTTTTCTAACAGCATTGTTAGTGACATCAGGTATTGAACGAGGGCTCAGGTAGCGATCTTTTTTGAATTAGCTAACGGCTTCATTTGCTTACTTTACTCTGTCAAACTGCATTAAACGTGTGAGGATGTTAAACATAGCGACAATGACTGCACATTGGTCAAATGAAAAAATTATAGAGTTTCAAAACGAACTCTATTTGTGGGATCACGGATCTCAAAGTCACAAAAACCATAGTGCATAAAATAAGGCTTGGCGTCGAAGAAAAAAAAAATTTATATATATATATATATATATATATATATATATATATATATATATATATATATATAATGGAACCAGGGGCGGATCCAGCCTCTCTCTTTGGGGGGGGGGGCGGTGATATGGCAAGCGAAAATAAGTTGTCGACGGGGGGTTGACACCAGCAACAGTCCTATTTTTAGTGTAAAAAGCATGTTCGGATCTATTTTTCTATATTTGAAGCTCATGGGGAGGGGGGGGGGGGGGCGATCACAAGTAAAAACAAGTTGCCGGCAGCATAAGTATAAGTGCAGAATTGGGTCTATTTTCCTGAACAAAAAGCTCTTGGAGGAGGTTATCGCAAGAAAAACAAGTTGTCAACGACGGGGAGTGCCAGCAGCATACACATCCCTAATATAAAAGACAGAATCGGTTCTATTTTCCTGAACTCAAAGCTCTTGGGAGGGAGGGACGATCGCAAGCATACACATTCCTATAATCTATTCAAGAACTAGAGAGACAAATAAAACTGTTACCGAAATCTCCAACATACCTGCTCCAGTGCCACAGATATCTGAGGACTGCCGTAAACCTAATTATATTTAATTATAAGCTTTTATAAATTTACTGCAACAATAATATTTCTCATAGTTTAATTTCATTTATGCCAGTGAGCAAAGTACACCTTACAGTGTGTCCTTAGTGATTTTTCTTGTTTGAGCTTGTTTTTATATATTATTTGAGATTAGTGAGATAGCCAAAAGATAGGGTTTCCACCTCTATATTTATTCCAAAATCGTTAAACTTATTACGACGAATAATAATGTTCAAAGCTCTTTTGAGATGTGTTCCAACATGACAACTGAAGGAGAAAAAAAATACTGGAATTGTTAGTACTCCCAAGCCACATTCGATCACTGGCAGAAGAAAAACCTCGTTGGAAGAAGAGATGACAACTGCAATAAAAGGAGTTGTACATACATTTTATTATGAGAAGCAGAACCCAACCGTCAACAAAATTCTAACTAAAATCAATGAAGATCTCGATTTACCTGAAATTAAAAGAACTATACTCTGGAAAGTGCTCAGAGAACTTAATTTTTGCTGGGAAAAACCAGACAGAAAATCTGTGCTTATAGATCGTCCGGAAACTGTTCGTTGGAGAAGGAAATATTTCTCTCATGTAAAAGGTAGAGTTACTAGAAATAACACAACTTACAAAATTAGTAATTTAACTGAACTTTTGAAAGATTTTTTTGAATAAAGTTAGTGCGGAAAATTGGGAAAAATCCATATAATAAAAGAATAAAACGAAATGTGGAAACTTAATCTCATGATATGTGACATAGAGGAACCAATCATAATTAATTTGAGCGAAGATAGCTTCACTGACTTTGATTAGAAATTAGATACGTAATGATTACCAGTGTAAACACAATTTATTATTTAAATTTTTGGTTTTGTTGTATTTTATTGTTTAATGCTGTTTATATATTTTTTTATTTTTTATATATTTTTCTTTAATTTTATATATATTTAATTCCAATTAGCCGTAAGTTTTTTATTATTTTATTATTGTATTTGTGTCTTTTTCTTAAGCGTGTAGAATTAGCATTTTTTTTTTGGGGGGGGGGCTATCGGATTTCCATATAATAAAGTAAATTAAATTAAGATATCAGTACAATAGAAATAAGTAGGTCTATTTTTAACTGTAACATATAAAAACTAATTATATTCGAATCTCTCTTGGTGTTTAATTGTAATTCTGCGGATGGTTAAGAAATAAATAAACTGAAACGTCATATGTCCTAAAAATGTTTTTAATTAATAATAAAAGCCGACCGAAGCCTCAACAAAATTTTGATATTATATGGACTAATTTATTTTTTATATATGCTTAATTTTTGTATATTTAAATTATAACTTAGAATTTTTTGAGTGAATAAGGCTACGTTTTTCTCTGAAGGTGCCTAAAACGGTTTCTCTGACAAAATTAAAAATAATAAAAATACAGTTGTGATTTGTGTGTGTGTGTGAAATAGTAAGAAATAAAATAATATTATAAAAGCTTTTTATTTTAAGTTTATTACCGAAATACTATTCTATGCCATAAATACTTAGGGATAAAATAAACCTTACGACGGTTTCACAAGGATTAAAATCCATTTTAACACTTCACACTTCCAAATATCTATTGTTATCCAACCCAAATAGTCCATTATTATAGACCGGTATTTTTGATTATAAATCGCCCCCCCCCTCCTTGGATCCGCGCCTGAATGGAACAAATATTAATTATTTTACACCATCCAATGTGAACTATATTCTGTTAAAATGAATAATTAAATAATCACTCTGTGAATAGATTTCCCGTGAGAATTAACTTTTATTATCTTTGTCGTTTAAAGGTTTTCTTAAAAAAATACATAGTCAGTTAATTTATGAAGACGTAATAAGACCCTCTCTTAGAATTGCCGATAAATCTATCTAAGTAATCCTGCCCTGGTTATGTAAATAAAACCGAAAGATAAGGCAGATTTATAACATATGGTATATCTACAAACCGTTAAAATGTCTTAGAATATTAAACGATTTCCCATTATTAGGAAACAAAAGAATGATCAAATAAACTCACTATAATAGAAATATATCGTTTGGCCATTTGTAAAAAGAGTTTTGATTAATCACTATTTTTTCTATTCACAAGAAATAACGAGTTAAGATGTTTATTGCCAAAACAGCCAAGAAAAGTGAATAGTTTTTTTTACAGTCATTAACACACATTCTTTTCGTTATAGGGAGACGTAGGTTAGTTTGTTTTACTACTCTGTTATATAAAAATTAGGATTTAGACGCTCAGAGGCCAATTCGGGAATCAAACATCCAGTATAGAATAGTTAACGCCCTCAGCACGTAACGATCGAAACCTTCGAACTTTAAGGGAAAGAAATTGACATTTACAGGGTTCCATCAGCTAATATGGGTACAAACGGGAATCAGAGGGGTGTCGAGGGGGTGTAAGATTCAAATACATTCTTTTAAGGAATAGTAAATTTCAATCATAATTTGAATGTCGTTAGAACGGTACCGTGAGTACCGGTGCTGTAGAATAATTACGTCACGGATACAATCGTCGGGAAAGAAGGTGATCTTTGTTTAGATTTAATTTGGGAAATTAAGGGAATATCGTGTGTTATTTTAGTCGGGCATTTTGCGACTTTCATACGGTTTGATTAAGTAATATAAATAGCTGTTTTTCGCGTTTTATTTCTTTTTTCTGTTCAGTATTTTAGTAAGCTATTTATACGTTTTTTTTTCTAAATTGGGTTTTATATAAGGGCCTCATATCGGCGTTACATTGAGCGTATAGAGAGAGATATTGGAAATGACCCCAAATCATTTTGGAGGTATGTTCAACAGAAAAAAAATTGCTGCGCTATTCCCGATAAAGTGTCTTATCAGGGTAAAACTTTCAATCACCCTAATGATATTGTTAAGGCTTTCGCCGAGTACTTTAAGGGAGTTTATAATGGAATATCGTCTACTGAAGAGGTTAGTCTGGGGGATTTGGGTAATAGTGCAGTTGCAGATCCGGTCTTTACGGAACAGGATATAATAAAAATTACGAAAGGGCTTAAACCTAAAATGTCTAGTGGGCCAGATTTTGTTCCAAGTTTTCTTATATAAGACACTATAAATGTTTTAGCTGCTCCTCTATGTAAAATTTTTAATTCCTCTCTTGAGCAGCTGGTGTATCCCAAGAGATGGAAGGTAGCTAAAATATGTCCCGTATTTAAGAGCAAAAATAGAACCGAAGTGGAAAATTACAGGCCTGTCTCTCTGATATGTGGTTTTTCTAAGATCTTTGAGATGCTGCTGTATAACTTTATTATTAACAAAGTCGAACATTTGTTGTCTACAAAACAGCATGGATATTTGAGGGGTAGGTCAACATCCACTAATCTGGCGTCTTTTCTGCAGTATACAGAGGATGCTGTGGATGCGGGCGGCCAGGTCGATGTGGTGTTTACCGACTTCTCAAAGGCCTTTGACAAGATGAGCCATAGTTTGATTTTGGCAAAGCTTGCGAAGTTTAGTTTTACTGATCAATTTGTGCGGTTTTTTAAATCATATTTATTTAATAAGTCTCAGTATGTCCAATATAATGGATTTCAATCAAAGTGTTTTGCGGCCTCTTCGGGGGTACCTCAGGGCTCAAATTTGGGGCCTCTCTTGTTTTTAATTTTTATATACGATATCGCTGAATCAATTGATGTTGAATTCCTACTGTTTGCTGATGATTTGAAAATGTACATCCAAGTTCAGTCGAAGGAGGATTGTGATAGATTGCAAAATAGTATTAGTGCAGTCCAGAGGTGGTGTATGAATAATCAATTGTTATTGAATGTGAGCAAATGTTCAGTGATGTCTATAACTCGTAAAAAACCTGCAATTCTATATAGTTATCAAATAAATAATGACCTACTTAAAAGAGTTGATGCAGCTAAGGATCTGGGTGTTGTATTGGATTCTAAACTTAACTTTAACCTTCATTATAGCAGAATAGTGTCTGAAGCTAATCAAATGATGGGTTTAATTATTAGAAACTGTAGATCATTTAAGAATATTGAAAGCCTAAAATTATTGTTTATAGCACTAGTAAGAAGTAAACTTGAATACTGTTCACTTGTTTGGGCTCCAATTTATAATAAATATGTTTTGGCTATGGAGAACGTTCAGCGCAAGTTTATGAAGTATTTGTGGTTGAAAACTGAGGGAGTGTACCCACCAGTCGGGACAGACAATCGACTGTTGCTGGATAAATTTAGTTTGCAAAGTCTTGAAATGAGACGTAACTTACATTCAGTTTTATTTTTATACAAGCTAGTCAACGGTCAGATTGTTTGTCCTCAGCTTTTGGGCGAACTAAATTTTAATGTGCCACGATTGACGAGCAGGCATGGTGTATACTTTCATTTAGGGATACCTAGGACTAATGTATATTGTATGTCGCCAATATTGTTGGCGAATGTGTTCTGTGTTTAATAGGGTGTCGCAATCGTGTGATCTGAGTATGAGTTATACCCAGTTTTTACGTTCCTGTTCAGTATTATTGTAGTTCTGGGACTGCTATTGTGATATTATTTCTGTTATTTTGTAATAAGTACGTTTTTTTTTGTGTTATATTTTATTACGTGATATTATGATATTATTTTTGTTATTTTGTAATAGATGTTTTTTTTGTTTGTTATATTTTATTACGGCCCTATTAATTATTGTTGTTGGGCTTTGATGTTAATAAATAAAAATAAATAAAAAATAAATATATTTTTGGTTATTAAATCGGCCAATAAGAGCAATTCTGTTAGTTTTTTGAATTGTTATTAGGTTTAAGTTTCTCACTGTAAATAGTTCGTTTTTCTATTTATTTTTGTTAAATAGATTTAAGTGTTTTGAGAAACTTGTTTTATTCAATTTAATTAAAACCTTCACGCGAATTAACTTGCGGGCGCGCTGTTGCGAGACCTACAAAACAAGAGATGTCTTCTGACCAACTAATTAGCAGCCTTTCCTGAATCCTGAAGTTCTGAGTTGTGGTTGGTAAGCTTAAATAACCGTAGTTGTTTGGTACTAAAGCTGCAAGAGAGAAGATGCACGACCAGACTTCCAGAGTGCCTTCATTATTGTTAAATTTAATTATAAGATATCAAATTAGCTACTAATTAATATGAGTCAAAAAATGATTATAGATAAAATGATTAACGCTACTTCAATATGTCATTAGCAGGAGTCTATAATCAAATTCTGTCACATATACAAGGTGATTCTCCGGGAACTTTGTTGATCGATTGTGGGAAAACAATAATTAAGAAAAATCTGAAAATTTGACAAGATACTAATCTGCATCGAGGACAGCCGGCGAAAATATTTTCATGATAGCGGTACTTCCGGTTCCACCGGAAGTAGATATCAACTTGTTTTTTTTAAATGGAACATCCCTATATATTATTGCATTTTTGATTTTTGCATAACATTCTAGACATTTCATGTATAATGTTTTATACTTAAATCTCGCCGTTTTGGACAAATTTTTATGTTAAAAATGACGTTTGCGGACCAAAACTTAACCATACATTTTTCCTATGAGGAAGTCTTTATTATTTAATTTCAGTTAGTTTTCTTGTGGACGAAGATAGACTTTAGTGGTCTATTTATGATATTTTGAAAATTGTAAGTAAAGAGTGGCCAAAAGAGATTAATAAGAATTATAATTAAAAAATCGTCAAAAGTCAATTTTTTCAAATAGCTTTTATAGATGCAGCCGACATGCACCTGTCTCTACAGTATCGCTGTAGTGGAGAGGGTAAGTGTCGACTTTCTTCTCGATATGGCGGTACAGGTAGGCCATCATGTCGATGGTGGTGGAATAGGATCAACTGTATTTTGTAGCAATTTATTCAAAATGTGTACGCTCTAACACGTAAAGGATATGATGGGGCGAAGTTTGCATTTTACTTCATTTAGACACGGAGTTGCATATAGTTGTATGTTTGCTGAATGTGATTTCAGCACTACAACAGCATAATGTGGATATAACCACTGCATCTCACACGGAGGAATCCGTGAAAGCCGCATAAACATGGACGCTCCTGAAAAACTGGCGTGGTAGATTGACAAAATCCAACATGGTGGATCCAATATGACAGTCAAAAATCCAATATGGTGGCCGAATCTTTGAAAATCAACCAATTTGCACCAAATTTGGAATACGGAGGTTTGTGGGGTCACTAATCACGAATTCGAGGTCAGGTCTGCCAAATTCAAGATGGCGGATCCAAGATGACGGACATTTGTGAAAATCAACCGATTTTTACAAAATTTGTCATACCGGGGTTTTTGGGGGGAATTCAAGGTCAGATTTTCAAAATTCAAGATGGTGAACCCAATAAAGCAGAAACTCAATAACCAAACTCTCTATATTAGGTGCGTAATCTTAGATTTTGAAAATCTGGCCTAGCGTGATTAGCGATCTCAAAAACCCCCCTATATGAAATTTGATGCAAATCGGTGGATTTTCAAAAATTCGGGAACCATATTGGATTTTTGACCGCCATATTGGATCCGCCATGTTGGATTTTGTCAATCTACCATGCCAGCTGTTTAGGGGCGTCCATCAGCTAAAATTTGAGCCAAAAACGACCCGATCGGTTTGCGATTTTTAACAAGCTTTTTTTGCTCGACACTCGATTTTTCTACGACTTCCAGTCGCCATATATAAGCCGCCATATTGGATTTTTCAAAGACGCACTCGGCATTTGAAAGTAGACGCTCTAAGTTTTAAAATGAGTCCTTGGTGAATTTTTTTGGTTGCTTCCAATTTTGGTCGTAATTCTGATCCGGTTGACGAGGATTGTCCCATAAATATATATATATATATATATATATATATATATATATATATATATATATATATATATATATATATACGTAAAAATATTGGTCGCGTTGGCTTCCTCCCCCTTGGTTTGCTTTTCAAAAACCGCAGATCAATTGTCCCGCTTGACGAGGACTTTCTAAATGGAAAGGAGGTTAAATGTATCATCTCTCTTATTCAGAGTGTCATTCTTTTCAACTTTTCAATGTCAATAAACTCACGGAATAATCTTGCCTTATAATGTTGAATGGTAATTTACTAGCAGTTGTCAAAATTACTTTTGTGTCGTGCCTCGAGCTGGAAAAGGGTTGATGTTGTCTGATAATTCATTATGCTTTGTTTTTATTCTTCTAGCTCTATGGATGTTCCTCTGTTGATTAAGCCTGTGTATATCTGGCTGCAGTCGCCGCATGCCACCTTATACCAGGGGCGGATCCAGCCTCTTTCTTTGGGGGGGGGGCGGTGATATGGCAAGCAAAAATAAGTTGTCGACGGGGGGACGGGGGGTAGACATCAGCAACAGTCCTATTTTTAGTGTAAAAAGCATGGTCGGATTTATTTTTCTATATTTGAAGCTCTTGGAGAGGGGGGGGGGGCGATCACAAGTAAAAACAAATTGCCGACAAGGGGGATGCCAGCAACATAAGTATAAGAGCAGAATCGGGTCTATTTTCCTGAATAAAAAGCTCTTGGGGGAGGTTATCGCAAGAAAAACAAGTTATCAACGATAGGGAGTGCCAGCAGCATACACATTTCTAATATAAAAGGCAGAATCGGTTCTATTTTCCTGAACTTCAAGCTCTTGGAAGGGAGGGACGATTGCAAGCATGCACATTCCTATACTCTATTTAAGAACTAGAGAGACTAATAAAACTGTTACCGAAACTTCCAACGTACCTGCTCCAGTGCCGCAGATAACTAAGGACTGCCGTAAACCTAATTATATTTAATTATAAGCTTTTATAAATTTACTGCAAATAAAATTTCTGATAGTTTAATTTAATTTCTGTTAGTGAGCAAAGTACACCTTACAGTGTGTCCTTAGTGATTTTTCTTGTTTGCGCTTGTTTTTATATATTATTTGAGATTAGTGAGATACCCAAAAGATATGGTTTCCACCTCTATATTTATTCCAAAATCGTTAAACTTATTACGACGAATAATAATGTTAAAAGCTCTTTCGAGATGTGTTCCAACATGACAACTGAAGGAGAAAAAAAATACTGGAATTGTTAGTACTCCCAAGCCACACTCGATCACAGGCAGAAGAAAAACCTCGTTGGAAGAACAGATGAAAACTGCAATAAAAGGAGTTGTACATACATTTTATTGTGAGAAGCAGAACCCAACCGTCAACAAAATTCTAACTAAAATCAATGAAGATCGCGATTTACCTGAAATTAAAAGAACTGTACTTTGGAAATTGCTCAGAGAACTTAATTTTTTTTGGGAAAAACCAGATAGAAAATCTGTGCTTATAGATCGTCCGGAAACTGTTCGTTGGAGAAGGAAATATCTCTCTCATGTAAAAGGTAGAGTTACTAGAACTAACACAACTTACAAAATTAGTAATTTAATTGAACTTTTGAAAGATTTTTTTGAATAAAGTTAGTGTGGAAAATTGGGAAAATCCATATAATAAAGAATAAAACAAAATGTGGAAACTTAATCTCATGATCTGTGACATAGAGGAACCAATTATAATTAATTTGAGCGAAGATAGCTTTACTGACTTTGATTAGGAATTAGATGCGTAATGTGTAAACACAATGTATTATTTAAATTTTTGGTTTTGTTGTATTTTATTGTTTAATGCTGTTTATATATTTTTTTATTTTTTATATATTTTTCTTTAATTTTATATATATTGAATTCCAATTAGCCGTAAGTTTTTTATTATTTTATTATTGTATTTGTGTCTTTTTCTTAAGCGTGTAGAATTAGCATTTTTTTGGGGGAGCTATCGGATTTCCCTATAATAAAGTAAATTAAATTAAGATATCACTACAATAGAAATAAAAATAAGTGGGTCTATTTTTAACTGTAACATATAAAAACTAATTATATTTGAATCTCTTTTTGGTGTTTAATTGTAATTCTGCAAATGGTTTAAGAGATAAATAAACTGAAACGTCAAATGTTCTAAAAATGTTTTTAATTAATAATAAAATGACCGAAGCCTCAAAAAAATTTTGATATATATGGACTAATTTATTTTTTTATATATGCTTAATTTTTTGTATTTTTGACAATGGGTATTTTGTAAATATTTAAATTATAACTTAGAATAAGGCTACGTTTTTGTCTGAAGGTGCCTAAAACGGTTTCTATGACAAAATTAAAAATAATAAAAATACACTTGTGATTTGTGTGTGAAATAGTAAGAAATAAAATATTATTATAAAAGCTTTTTATTTTAAGTTTATTACCAAAATACTATTCTATGCCATAAATACTGGATTAAAATCCATTGTAACACTTCACACTTTCAAATATCTATTGTTATCCAACCCAAATAGTCCATTATTATAGACCGGTATTTTTGATTATAAAATTTCAAACCCATTTCTACGAAAAATATATGTGTCTAATAGATTTTGCCAAAGACACCGGACTAAAGAACACAGTTTGCGAAGAAAAAAATGATTAAAAATGATTTATTACTTTCTCTGGTTCTTGAATAAACTATAGTATGAGGCAAAATCGAGTCTATTTTCCTGAACTCAGAGCTCTTGGGGGGGGGGGGGCGATCGCCCCCCCCACCGCCCCCCCCCTTGGATCCGCGCCTGCCTTATACATATATTGATTTTTCAGATCATTTTGGTTCTTCGGGTTTCTTCAAGATAAACCTATGTGGTTTGTCAGCTGTCAACATATTGTGTTTTAGAAGTACTCGGCCAATTATAACTGCTGTATCTTATGGTGGATGGAAGAATGGTGATCTACATGTTGTAGATATGTCTTATCTAAAACTGCACGTCAAATTTCCTTGTCTACAAAATTTATAGTATGGAAATACCACCTGAAAGATTTTGTTTTTGTTTTTATTATGTATACCTGAGAGACAATAATTTTCGATAATTATTATCTGCCCTATTATCTCATAGATATAGGTTAATGACGTACCAGAACACTACAGGAAACAATAAATGAAAATAAAAATATTTACGATTTGAAGGGCACTTAAGATTAAAATTATTCATTTCTAAATTGTGTATGAATTTATTATAATTAGGTGTCTGAAGATATGACTACGCAATTTTCTAGACAAAGAAACAAAAATTTGATAACGTTTTTAATTTAGTGCGTTTTGAGAGGATAAGTATCGAAGTTACATCATTAATATATAAGCAAAAAATACGGAGTCACGTTCACACTTGTGCGTCACGACTGTAGTTGAAGAGTCGGGATGCCGAACCTTGAGTGGCGAGTTTGTGAAAATGATCCCTAAAAACATGATTGTCAGCCTGATGTCATAGACATAGTAATATTAATGAAATTTCCTTTGTTCTTCTGCTGCAGCCAAGCACGAACCCACCACCGGCGATGCTTAGGCAACAGAAGAACTGCTGCTCCGCCAATAATTGATGAGTACTAATTCCTCGATATACATTTTCTAACGAAAAGTAACGTTAGAATAGTTTATAAGACAAATAAAATATAAAATACACAAATAAAATATAGAACAGAATGTCGGCGTTTGGCGGCTCTACAATGTAAAAAAATGATACCAAAAGTACAAAACAAAAAATTACTAGAAATTACTAGTGAAAAAGTCGTGAATGTAAGCAAGCTGGCAACTTTCACCCATAACATCAAAAACTCCTGAAAAAAAAGCTAAGAGAAGTTGACAATAGACAAAGACAATACTACAGATTAAAATTAGATTCGAAATACTCCTCGAATGAAAAAAACGCGTTCAGCACAAGGTAGCTCTTGATTTGTTTTTTGTACTGATAGAAGTTAAGAGCTTTAATTCTAGCTGGCACGCAGTTGTAGAACTTCACTGCCAAATATCTTGAACCATTTCTGGATCTCTCAAGCTGGCCAAAGTCTGGTACAAGATTGTTGTTGTTTCTTGTTGGATAGTTATGAATATCTTCGTGTGATCTGTATAGATCAAGATTTTGTTTAACGTACAACAAACACTGCATAATGTACACACAAGGTAAAGTTAAAATTTTTAAATTCTTAAACGAATTTCGACAGTCTTCTCTATAACCAAGCCCAGAGATAATACGAAAGCATTTTCTTTGTTGTCCAAACGCCTTATCAGTATGACAAGAATGACCCCAGGAAAGAATAGCATAAGCCAAAAGAGAATGAAAATTACTGTGATATGCTGTCAGAAGAGTTTCTTTGGAAGTTACCCGTACAATGCTCCTGAACAGGAACAGTTGTTGGGATAGTTTTTTTGAGAGATTAACAAGGTGTTGTTCCCAGGTTAATCCTGCATCTAGGTGTACTGCCAGAAATTTGACCTCCATTGCACATTGAGGTAGAAAGGACTGTACAATTTCACTGTTATTCCTTAGAGTAAAGTTAATACTTTGTGATTTGGAGTTGTTCAAGGATAGGCGATTGGCTCGAAACCATTGAAATAGTTCTCTTTCTGAAGTTTTGTAATCAAGACTGTCAATCTCTGAAGGGTGATAACTTATATAAAACGTTGTGTCGTCAGCAAACAAAACAGATTGACTCCCTTGCCCTTACAGTATGCCAAGTCATTTATATAGATGAGGAATAAGATGGGACCCAATACCGACCCTTGAGGTACACCATACCTTAGAGATTGTTTTTTAGAATTACACTGCCCAAAGTGAACATACTGATCACGATCCGATAGATATGAATTAAGTAGTTGAATGGCATCAGCCTGAAAATTGTAGAATGGTAGTTTTGTTAGAAGAATGCTATGTGTAACGCAATCGAATGCCTTTGTGAGGTCTAAAAAGGATGCAAGAGTGTCAAGATACTTTTCAAAGCCCTGTAAAACATTACTAGTGAAGTGATCGATAGCCAAAGTTGTGGTCCTGTTCTTTCGCAATCCAAACTGGTTCAAGGCAAACAATTTGTTTGACTCAAAGTGATCATTAGCCTGATTTTTCAAAATTCGTTCATAAACTTTTGACAAGATTGGTAATAAAGATATGGGACGATAATTGTTGCAGTCATCAATGGAGCCCTTATTTTTGAAGAGGGGTACCACCTTTGCAGTTTTGAAAACTTTAGGAAATGTACTGCAAGCTATAGATTGATTTATCAATATTGTTAGGGGCTGAACTATTATATCCTTAATTTTTTTAATAATTTTTGTGTTAATTCCGTCAATATCTTTGCTGTTACTATTTTTTATTTCTGAAATGGCCGTGTCGACATCACTAAAACTAACTGATTGAAATTTAAAGGACGGGATGTTCTTCAGTGGCATAGATTTTAGGTAATCTTCAAAAGGCTGTTGAGAACCTTCAAGTTTATTCATCACACATTCAGCAATTGAACAAAAGTGGTTATTAAAATCATTTGCATTTGGTTTTGAATTTGAGTCAGAGGTATTATTGTTGCTTTTATTATTTATAAGTTTCCACATAGCTTGTTGAGGGTGACTGGATTTTTTTATAAATTCGTCATTAGCTTTAATTTTTGCAAGCCTAATTGATTTTCTGTAATTTTTTCTATATTCAATTATGGTACTCGTTGGCATGGTAATAGAATCTCTTTTATTTAATGCTATCATAAACTGAAGTCTATTACGCATCTCTTTCAAGTTATCATTGAACCAGTTTACTCCTTTATTGGGATAATTTTTATTGAATAGTCTTGATTTTTCTGGAAAAGAGATATTTATGCAATGTGTTAACGCATCAATTAGCATTTTGAATTTAAGGTCAATATCCAAATTATCATCATTAACAAAATTAAAATTGTATTTGAGTATGCTTTGGTATAGATTGGAGAGGTCATCTTCTGTTATTGGCCTATAACATGCTCTAATTTGAAAATTTGTGGATGAATAGTTAGTCTGAAAAAAAATACCTTTATGGTCTGAGATGTGCGTGAGATCTACTGGTTTTGCAATACCATCAATATTTGAAAAGATATTATCGAGACATCTATCACCACGAATGTTGATTTAACTGTTTTTTTTTAGATTAAATGAGCGAAAAAAATTACACAGTTTTAGAGCTCTAATGTCTTTTTCATTAAAATGAACATTAAAATCTCCTGCTATGATAAGAGATTTGTATACATCAATTTTTTTAAGAGTATTTGCCATTATGTTAAAGAACTTGTCTAAATCACCGTCTGGTGTACGATATGCAGTGATAAGTTGCACATTTGAATTTTTTAACAAAATGCCTGCAATCTCGCAGTGCTGCTCAACAGAGAGGCTTTCAAGATTCAAAAGATCATAACTTAAGTCCTGTCTGACATAGATACCTACGCCTCCATGAGACATGACCGTCCTGCAAAATCCAGAAACCATCCTGTAGTTCTTAATAAAGACAGTGTTTAGCTCCTCCGGCACCAGCCAGTGCTCATTTATGCACAAACAATCTGCCGAAACATCGAGTAGCACTTCAAAATCCAAAAAGGAATTATGTAAAGATTGAGCATTATAGTGGACAATTTTTAAAGATTTAATAATTTTGAAATGTTCACTTGGAGACACTTTGTTTTGTGTTCAAGAAGACCCGGGATGGGCACCTATAAATGAGAAAACATCTTTAAACGTTCATTTACCGATGGGTACTTTCGGTCCAACAGCCTGTCGCTAAATGTTTCCAAGACACAGTGCATTATGTTTGGTAACAGATTGAATAATCAATTTACAGTAACGTTTGAGGATACAACAATAACATCAGTTGAGAGCGCTGTTGTTTTGGGACTAAACGTCGATAGAAGGTTGGACTGGGGGGCGCACATCGAGAGAGTTGCCACTAGAATATCTCAGTATTGTTTCGCATTAAGAATTATTTCAGAGAGAGTTGGAATCGATGCAGCTCTGTCAGCTTACCATGCATTTGTACAGTCCAGACTCAGATATGGTTTGATGTTTTGGGGCAATTCCTGTGATGTTAATAGAATTTTGATTCTGCAAAAAAGATGTTTACGATGTATTTTTGCAATGAAACAACAAGACAGTTGCAGGACTGTGTTTATTAGTAACAATATTTTGACGGTTATAGGTATGTACATTTTGGACTCGGTGATGTTTATTGTTGATAACAGGGATCTTTTTGAGGGTGCATCTATTAAGCATAACTACATTACTAGAAATAAAACAAATCTGGTTTCTGATAAATATAACTTTAGTTTTTTGCAGAAAAATGTCGAGTTTTCTATAATAAAAGTTTTTAATTCTTTGCCTGAAAATGTACATTTACTACCGAGAAATAGATTAAAGTGTGTCCTGAAAATCTTTTTATGTAAAAAAGCCTTCTATACATTGGAAGAGTTTTATGAGTGTGATAAAGGCAGTATTGTCTCGAATTAGAATTTTAGTTATTGACTGTATTATTAAATTTTAAATGTATGTAAGTGTACTTGTTATTTAATTTTTGTCTCATTTATAATATCTTAAGTTTTAATTGTTTTATTTTTACTACACTAACTTGATAGAATTATTCAAGAAAGATATTTAAACCTGTATGATTATTGTTGAGGTTTTTTCTTTTTCATTTATTTTATCTACACCTAAGAATGAATTATAATTTTTATTGTGATGTTTATTACAGTAATGATATTTTTTTGACATTGTTCCATGCCCTTATGGGTTTTTTTTTGTAAGTAATACTTATTGGAATAAATAAAGACTTATCTATCTATCTATCTATCTACCCCCATACGTTTTCAATAGGATTTACATCAGCCGAAAAAGCAACGGCGACTACGGTGTTTCGAGCCAATCTTCTTGCAGTGTCCATGAATCATCAGACTTTATTAAAGTGAGAAGCATCCCTTGATATGAACTTAAACCGGGTGTTTAACTTTTCTCTAAATAATTCTGTGTTATCAAATACAAAATAATTAATATTACCAAACCTAAAGAAACAATAAAAGCTATTATCAATCAAAAATATTCTTAAACATTTATTAAGGCTGTTAAAGGCAGTGTTCTAATTTGTTCTGGCAGAACATTAAAAAATTTCTGACACTTCCACCATCAAGTAAATGGGAGCAATATCATCGCAGTGTCTAGTTTCATAACTGTGCATATCTTGGTGTGTTTTAATAGGCGTTAATACTTTTCTTAAGATATAAAACTTCTCAAGCTCCCCCATGCTCCGGAATGACTCCCTGAAATTGTTATGGAAGCCCAAACTACATATGACCCTAATCGCCTTTCTCTGTATCCCAAGAAGTCGCTGGGCCCCAGCCACATGGCTTCAAATCAGTCAGTACGTTTATATCGACCTTCTACAAGCGGCTTAGAAATAACGAATTAAACGGGCGAGATTATATTTGAAGCCGGCTTGGATTTGTTAAGTCAAGCCTGAAACGATTTAGAGTTAGTTGACTTGACCCAAGCGCGGTTCGAGTGCGAAATAAACACCTCAAGCGCGCTTGAAATCAGCTGTTAACTTCTGAATGATTACGTCATGCGTCAAATGGAAGTTAGTATATTATTTTCAATTATTTTTAATGTTTAAAAACACCTAAGTTAAAGGCTAAATGCAGAATAAAACATTCTACTCCTCACAATAGTCAACAGTTGGTTTTTAAATAAGAAAAATATCAAAACAATGCGTTATGTTGAGGTTAGGTACAGACAAGACATCAACCTTTTGCGAAAATGAATGAATGAAGCTGGCTCGAGAAATGTCGATTTAAACGAAGTCAGTAATGCATAGAAAAGATGTGAATGGAAAGTTGCAAAGTATTCTGTCTCAGAACCCAGACGACACCCTTTCCGCCAGGCTATATAACATGTGTTCCAAGGAAAAAATAACTTTAATGACAAATTTAAAATTTTACATGTATTAGATAAAAATAAAAAATTATCTTGTTATGAAAGCTTAGAAATAAAAAAAGAATTAAAAATACTGGGAAACCTTTAAACGGCCAAAAAAACCCGTCCCCTTTATTAAACATGTACAACACCAAATAACTTTCTAGATCATAAAAGTAGGTACCAAAATTAGACCATTTGTAAGTCCTTTTTGCTTCTTAGTTTAAAAACAGTGGTCGAAGAAGCTATAGTATAGTGAAACATATATCATACAGTGTACTAATAAAAAGTGAAAAAAATTATTTAAGAATTTTATGTAGCAAAAGTAAAATGAATTTCCATTAAGTAGACATTTCATCAATTAATTACATGCTTCACCTCTTATGACAGTTGATATTTCAGTGCTGTAATCATCACTGTTAACAGCAAAAAGGTCATGGTGTTTTTTGATAAACATTACTAGGGACATAAAATATAATGATGGTGCAGTCATAATATTCAGAGATTTAAAATGAGATTTACATGATCTTCTAGGGAGCAACCCCAGTATAACGCGGATAATTCTTTTTTGTGTAATAAAAATTTATTGGGCAGCCGAAGATGATTCCCAAAACATCATACTATAAGATATTAATGACTACACTCCTGCAGTGATTCCACAGCAAGTGATCCCCTCAATCGACGTACTAGAACACAAAAGCTATTAATTCTCGGCTGAAGAACCGCAACATGCCGCTCCCAATTAAGGGTAGTATCGAAGGCAATACCCAGAAATCCAATACTCTCAGCCTCAGAATCGTTTTTCCCTGTAAGCTCTCATATACAAACTCTGAACATTGACGACTCGGAACGACCCCAGACCAGTCTTTTCACAATTCAGAATCAATTCAATCCCAGCACACCAATCCCGCGTTGCCCCTGCCCTTCGAACATACCCTAGATTTAAACAATAATAGATTTGTTTGAAAGCTGTTTATAGTCGGAGGGGGAGACGCTTGATGTTTGACAGACATAAACACATTTACTTGTCTTTCAGTTTAATTGCTTGTCGTGACTTTTTCGGTGTTTTTAAGTGTTAGAAATTACTATAAATGCGAAGTTTACAATTAATATTAACAAAAAGAGGATTTAAAAACTTATTTTTATCGGTAAATATTGTTAGATATTGTTTACATATTGAAAATAACAATAATAATAATTTAGGCAACCATATATTCATACTTTGTTTTCAGAATTGATGTACCGATGATACTTGTTTAAATAATGCAATTAGAAAAGGATAGCATAAAATCGGTATGTCTGTACCAAGAAATGAAATTTCTACTGTTTATCAACAGCTTTTCAAATATAAAAAAAAAATATTATTACGTTATTCAGCGTTCAAACAACCAGGCCCTAGTTCTGACATTATGCTACTTCTACAGGGGTATGTTCGAAGCCCCTGCCGCACGCGAGCACACCCAAGTCAAATCCGGAAAACCCGCCCTAGCCAGAACAAACGAGGCATCGTCAGCATATTGGCAAAGCAGGCATTCCCTCCAAGAGGATATTCACATACAGCAGAAACAACACAGGACCAAGAATCAAACCCTGTGGAACACCATGGGTCATATAAACTGGTTTGGAAAAGTATCTATCATGGTCCATTGTGATGTACACCACCTGCTTTCTTCCCTCCAAGTAGGACTACAACAAAGAAGCACACAGTCCTCTTATACCATAATGTGAAAGTTTATGAATTAAGAGTGTATGATTTATTGTGTCAAAGGCCCTTGACAGATCAAAAAAAGCCCAGCAACCTTCTTGTTAGTACCAACATTATTTATAATATAGAGAATTGTTTTAAATACAGCAAGTTGATTAGATCTATTAGGTCTGAAGCCATACTGGTGATCTGCAAGAATGTTAAAATTATGCAAAAAAGTCATGACATGAGTATATATTACTCTCTCAAAGACCTTTAAGGAGGGCAGAAGAGACACACGTCTATAATTTGCCATGTTTAGCTTGTCTCCCTTTTTATGAATGGGTACTATTTTGCTACGTTAAATGGGTCAGGAAAGATACCTATTTGAAAGCATATATTTATAATGTTTGCTATGGATTCAGCAACAAACTCGGCTGAATGTTTGAAAATTGTTGTTGGTATCTCATCCAGCCCCACCGAAAACTTATTACCCTAAAGATCTCCAGGCTATCCACAGGATTTAAGAAAATATTTGGAGCCAAGGATTTCCCCCCTAGAAGGATGATAGTAGGGTTATTGAACCTATCCACAAATAAATTAGCAACCATCTGGGGGGTCATCAACAACACTTTGATTGTGAAACACTCTAATATCTTGATAAGTCTATACTCAATTAGTTTCTTAGGCAAAAATACTCCAAGCAGTTTTAATTTTATTACTAGAATTTAAAATTTTGTTTTCATTCAAGCCCATTCTAAATTATTTAAGATATTTACGGTACTACTCTTTCCTATCTATCTTGTACTGTCAGTACCTTTTCATCTTTGGTAATTTGTGACCACACATAACATCCTTTATAAACTTGGCATATTTGCACATAAAATTATTAACAAATTCAAAACACTAGAATAAAATCAAAATTTCAGCTTCTTTGGGATGGTATGGATGCCAACAATAATTTACTGATCTAAGGAAATTCCAAACTTCCTCTATCACATGATCAATGTAATTTTTATGTTATATGTCTGTCAAATTGATGAGTTCACTCAGTACTTTGAGTATATTAACCACCTTATGATGGTAATATATAAAACTCTCAAGCGAGAAGGAAGACTAAAAATTATCTTTAATGACACAAATTTTGGAATAAAAAAATATATTATAATTCTTACTACATCTTATTTTAATTAAAGAGAAACGGTGAACTTGCAAAAGTTTATATTTTTATTTTCATATAAAGAACTTTACAAACTTGTTCCTACTATTGAAATTTCATGAATAACTTCATATATAAAAAAACTTAGGCTTCAAAAAAAATTAATTAACCACCGGCTTTATGCACTGATATATTAAATTAATGAAACTGAATATTAAAATTAATTTTCAATAGAAGGATATATTTTTAGCAATTCACTAAAATTGTTGTACTGTCATGCATATTTATTTACTGTGTCTGGCAAATCAAATGATTAAGATTAAAATTTTATGGAGATTTAATTGCTATACACAAATATATTTAAATTGGTGACTTGGGTGGCATCTATAAACATTTCTAGCCGGCTTCAAATCAAATATTTAATAAATCGCTCTATTTCCAGCCAAAAAGCAGGTAATTATATGAGAGAAGTACCTTCGTACCATCCAAACAAGTTCCAGCAAAGTACGGGAATTTAATTAAAATAATATTCAAATCAACTGGTAAAACACATTAGGAAAAACTATTTAAATGAATGTTTATATAAGCCAAACACCTATAAAAATCTTTTACGTAGCAAATCAATAAATACCTTAGATGACCCCTGAAATGTAACCTTGAAATTTTCAACTACCTTTTTAACCCTTTTAAAAAAACTAAATTTTAATAGCAACGACTGTAATTAAAAACTTACAATTTCAAGTTGAATTCCAGCTAGTAAAAACAGCAAAAGAAGTCGAATTTTCTGTTGAAATTAGCAAAATTGTTTTGACTGAACGGTGGAAAAAACAAATCCGACCATTTTTATTTTTGTGAGTGACGTAATGGTTTGCGTCATTTGTTTTTTGCGGGCTTACGATCGAGAATACACGACAAGTTTATAGTAGATTATCTATCGCAGTTATTTATATCACTAAAGAGAAAGAGAATCGAATGAAGGATGTGTTAGAATGGTTTTGGAACATACTCGACGAGTCAGTGAAATGCGTAGGTCGGTTGAGTCGTTAGGATTTGTTGGTTGCCTAATATTTATTGTTACAAGGCACGTTTAAAAAGTATGTGCTTTTGTGACAGGGCCAGCGTTGTATGATTTTTTTATAATTTTAATTATATGTGAAAACTATCTAAAACTAGATGCTATTCTCGTTCACTTTCACAAAAGAAATTCTAAAGATTTAATAAAAACAATCTAAATTCCTTTTAAACAATTTATATTCTGAAAGCATAAATTTTTAAAAATGTTATCATAATAAAACAACAACACACTTAAAGGTGCATAAAAACAATCCAAATTTTGTTAGTGCTTAGCACAAATATTAATATATAAATATGTATTTTTCAAATTAAAAGAATGGAAAAAATGTAGTTCATAACTAAGCCTAGTAATAAGATTTATGGAATGTCAAATGGTAAACGTTCATAATAACCGTTATTACGGCCAGTTTAGATATCGGCATGTTTTTAACAGGCTTCAAACTAAATACTCAGTATGAAAGTCAAGTTCTGGTCATATACTTTTAGTGTTCTATAAATTTTTGACATTGCTATCAGGGTTAGCAATATTTGAGCTATTTCTCTTTCCAATTCGTCATATGTGTGTTGTAATTTATAAACATGTAAAGATATAGACCTCGGATTCTATAGTCAGTGGTATCTTTATTTTTATTCCTCACATAGAAAGAAAGGCACTACTGATCTATTTCGCTCTGTCTCTTTCTAAGCGAAAGTCAACGAGATTCTATAGAAGCCGTGGCCTATATATCTTATATATCTATGAATTTACCCTACTGTTAACCTTTTTTCTTGTAATAATTGCGTTTTAGCAAATACTGTAATTATTTTTATACAAAATACAGAAATAAGCAAAAATGCTGATACATATCTGGCCTGTTAAAATTGCCTGTAACCAAAAATAAGTAACATTATGTGAATACCAGATCAAGGGTGGAACTATTCTCGTTAGAAAAACATTTTGTCCACTCTTATGGTCTAACTAAATTATAAACAATAAAATATAAGAACAAGAATTACTAACAGGGACAAAAAATATGCCAACTGAGGGAAGCATAAAAGTTTCCTAAAAATTTAAATAATTTATGAAATTTTTTACTGTATGAAAGCATAGAAAGCAGTGGCGGTTTTTCCTTAGGTTTGCAGGTTTGCGTAACCCCTCAAAAAATTGTAAATTAAAATAAAACATACTAATAAATATAAGTACAAATAATTTTTAATTTCTACTGATAATTTAATGATTAAATTTAAAACATTTTTTTTGTCTAGATTAGATGCGAACAACAGTCAATTATTGAAATAATTTAACTTACTTCACCTAAATATCATTAATAATTTGCCTGTATTACAGTATTACGCCTGAAAACGTTATCGCTTTGATGGATTGCAATTTTAATGCAATCCAAGATAATCTATTGGAGCGTATTTGGAGTTGCCTATCTAAGACGTGGAGATTAACCCCGTCTCATAAGCTTTATGTAGGTTGCAAGTCGAGTGCAAACCTGTATTTAGTTTGCCCGTCGATTTCGTCATCGTAGGTGTTTTAGTTTGTAGTGTGGAACGCTATTGTATTTTTTTTTACGTTTTGCGTTTTGATTTTGGTAAAAACAAAAATGAATTCCGTTCAGAGTTTAATTGCAGAACCATTTTGTGGTCGGTCGTTCAGTGATTAGGCTGAAATAAAAAGGCATGGAAGGCCTCCTTCGAATTTAAACATAGAACAATCCGTGTTTAGCAAAAGAAAAAAGGACTTTTACTAGGACGTTTAATCCAGACCTTTATAGTAATCATACGTGGCTTTGTGGTTATGAAATTAAAAATGTTCTATTTTGTTTTCCTTGTTTATTATTTGGAGAACAAACTTCATGGAAAATATAGGTTTTTACCGAGTTAAATTATTCGAGGGACCGTATTAAAAAGCATACGTTCTCGACAAAATATATGATATTTGTTTTGCAATATTGACTTTTTGGGATTGTTAACGTAGCTGCTCAATTAAGCAGCGCGTATCAAAGAGATAATGAACTACACAATGAAAAAATGAGACATAATCGATGCATTTTAAACATTATAATTAATTGAGCTCTCTCCATCTACTTCAAAACGACGTAGGCATCTGATGAAGCAGAATGGTGGTTTTCTACCCTCAAACGGATAAAAACGTTTTTACGAAATACTATGAGCCAAGAAAGACTGTTTTGGCAATGCTTTCTAAGAAAGGGATCTCATCGAAAGCATACCTGATTTCAATCAGAGGGTAATTGATAAGTTTGCTAATAACAAAGATCAACGTATGGATTTTCTTTATAAATAATTCACACAGTAAGTTATACGTGCATTTTGTTTTGACTGCTATATATTTAAAATTTACTACCCTCTTTATGTTTAGCAATTTAAAATACACTGCTTTGTTTCATACTAACTCATTTTTATAAGATTTTTAATTTTTCATCCACCGGTGCCTATGGCAGTGGTGCAATATATATATATATATATATATATATATATATATATATATATATATATATATATATATATATATTGCACCACTGGAATTGCAACCCCTACTTTTTTAATGCACCAACCGCCACTGATAGAAAGTTCTGTCATTTATGTAATTGACGCCAAAGATATTAATCGTTTAAAATTAACAGATTTGTGAAATTTACAGAAATAATGTCAGTTAACCTGACCACCCGTCCACCTTTTTTAAAATCTAAAATTTCAAAATTTTTAATAACTATATCGGTTAGGCTCTTTCGAATAGTGGCACTTACAATTTCCGGTTCCGACCGGAAGTGGGTTTTTCAGACTGAAAGTTCGTTTTTTTAAATGGAACATATATATTTTTATAACAGAATCGGATTCTAAAATTTTTTTTTTGAAAACGTCTTTCTTGACCTCTAAATGATCTTTAAATTTAAGTTCGCTTTCTGTTTACTTAAAATTTCTTATGTACTTTGCTAAACGAATTTTCGGAAAGACAGCTGTTATATCTAACAGATCTGCGTCATCTCAAAAGACAATGTAATTTTGAGGAATCATAATCATACTGTTACTGCAAATAAAATTTTCTAATAACTTGTTTAAAAATAGCAATAATAGATAATCTCGTTTTTACAGTTAACAAGATTTATTACCACACAGTAATTAATATTTTAACAACAATATAAAGTTATGAAGACATTTTTCTGTCAACAAAATTTATTAGAAGGTAATGATCATTTTATAATAACAAAACAAAATAATAATCACACTTTTTCTTCAAACAAACCTTTTTAAAAACACAAAAACTTATTTCATAATGACAAAAGTAGATTATCACATTTTTACTGCAAACAATATTTTTTTACAACATAATAATTCTTTTTACAGTTTTAAAAATAAATAATTATATTTTTACTATCAGCAAGATTTTTTTAGAACATAATAATTTATTTTATAATATCAAAACTAGAAAATGAAAGTATTTTCCAACCAAAGCCGTAAAAACGTGATTATCTACTATTGTTATTTTTAAATAAATTATTATGTTCTTAGAAAATTTTGTTTGCAGTAAAAATATACTCCTCAAAATGACGTTGTCTTTTGAGATGACGCAGAACTGTTAGATATCACAGTTGTCTTTCCGAAAATTCGGTTAGCAAAGTACTCCATGAAAATTAGATCAAAAAAGTAAAAGTTGTATCGAAAAATGTTTCAAACAAAAGTTGTAGAGAATTAAAAAATCTATCGATTCGTATGAGTTATAGGTGGCGCTACTAGTTATCGAGATATATTTTTTTTTCGACAAAATTTACGGTTTTTGTTTTTTTTAAGACATTTATTAACAAATTACCGTTTTAAAATTTAACGTAAATATAGATATTATCATTCTAAAAAAGTATGTCAAACTCGGAATCTGTGAATTTTTTATTTTCCGAGAAAATCGATGTCAAAGTTGAAAATTCAACCTCAATTTTCCGCTTCCCTAATTAAGATACAATGCTCAATTTTAATGGAAATTGTTTGTATTGTTCTATATTTTGAAGATCTATTAAAAAAAATGTTTCAATCGTGGGCCGAGAAATTTTGCAAAAACCAATTTTTGAGCCAAAAAAATTGCGATAACTTTTCACCGGATGGAGATAACATTTTTTTTAATGCGTGTATTAGATTTAGATGTATCATATCCGATCACAAAAATAAATTTAATTTTGGATGAAAAAAACGTTTTTCGTAAAAATTTTGTTAATAAATCATTAGGTCACTTGAAAACGGCTAGAGATAACTACTAGCCGAAACGTCGTGATATTCAACAAAAATAAAGACAATGGAAGTCCAACAGATATCTACTATTTCGCATTAGGTAATAATAATATAAAGGAAAAAAAACAGTATAATATGTAATATACAATTGAATATTTGTATGATTTTCTCTATAATATTTTGTAAAAATTTTGTTAATAAATAAATTAATAATTAACATGACTAAACAAATTGTTACTATCATGTAAATTAATAAAACAACATCAATTTTATAAATATGACTTGTGATGCATAAGTTTCCTTGAAGCGCCAATGAATAGTGCGCCTGAACTAAGGCAACCCGCCGACAGCGGCCTGCTGCAGCTATTTTCGATTAGATTCGGCCCAATTTTCGAAGGTTCACAGTTCGTATGGAAGTGTATTTCTTGGACCCAAAAAATTCACAGATAAAGTACAGATATTAAAAAGCATCTTCTGCAAATTTGAGCCCTTAACATTCATTTAAATAAACGTTTTTTTCAACCAATTTTTTTTTTTTGAGATCAGAAATGATACATCTAAATCCAATGCACGCATTAAAAAAATGTTGTCTCCATCCGGTGAAAAATTATCGCAATTTTTTTGGTAAAAATTGTGTTTTGAAAATTTCTCGGCGCACGATTGAATTTTTTTTTTTAAATAGATCTTCAAAATATAAAACAATACAAAAAATTTCCATTAAAATTGAGCATAGTATTGTGGCGGCTCTAGGCCTCTCATACTCTTTTGTCAAAAATATCTTTTATACCTTTTTCAATTTTACTATTTGTTATATTTTATTATCCTGTTGTATGTATTTAAGATTCAATATTTTTTATAGTTCATTTTACTACGCTGCACTGAAAACGTGATATTTCTTACTTTACTAAAATAAGCTACAATTTAAGAATTGTACCAATAAACCAATCGGGCCCTTTTACGGTCATTGATGACTCAGGATTTCCAATGGCTTTCAAGAAGATGTGTTACGGTGTTGCCATTTAGGCGGAATTATTCCCAAATTTCGGAATCACAATTAATAGACCACTGAAAAGTTGGATAACGTGACAACACCGTACGATACTAGTAAATTATAGGCAGATCCGTTTAAATACCCTCAACTTCCAAGTTAGAGGTCTATTCTGCTCTATTCCATTCCTATTCTCTACTGGTCTAACTCCGTTTGCAGTTAACTATTCTATTCTGTTCTATTTCTATTGCTATTCTCTTCTATTTCTATTCTATTCTATTCCTACTCCATTCCGATTCTCGACTAGTCATACGCCGTTTACAGTGAAATATTCTATTCGTTTTCTCTATCGGTTATAGATCCGTTTTTATATTGCTTCAAGTCTTCCCGCTTCGAATCTTCTTTCAAAATAAATCCGCTTTCAGTGCAAGCGAGACTACTTAATAAACATTGTTAAACATTTAAATCGCGTTGTTAATTTTACACTTACACGCATACTAAAAACTATAAGTTTAACGCACTACAAAACGCTAAAGTATCTTAATTAGGAAAGCGTAAAATTGAAGTTGAATTTTCAACTTTGACATCGAATTTTCCGAAAAATAAAAATTTCACAGATTCCGGGTTTGACATACTTTTTTAGAATGATAATATCTATATTTATGTTAAATTTTAAATCGATAATTTGTTAATAAACATCTTTTTAAAAAAAAAACAAAAACTGTAAATTTTGTCGAAAAAAAAATATATCTCGATAACTAGTGGCTCCACCTATAATTTATGTTATATGAATTGATAGATTTTTTAATTCTCTACAACTTTTGTTTGAAACATTTTTCGATACAACTTTTACTTTTCGAGAAAAACTCAAAAATCGTGACCATTTTTGGTACGCCATTTTTTTTTTTGCACAGGTCTTTCAGAGTTACCATCGAGATATGTTTGATAGGATGCCGAAATGAACACATTCCAGCAAAAAAAAAAAGAATGTTACATTTTGTAACTGACGAAAGTTTATTTTCCATGGAGTAAAGTACATAAGAGATTTTAAGTAAACAGAAAGCGAACTCAATTTTAAAGCTCATTTAGAGGTTAAAAAAAACGAACTTCCGATCTGAAAAATCCACTTCCGGTCGGAACTCGAAATTGTAATGACACTAATCGAAAGAGCGTACCCGACATAGTTATACAAAATTTTGAAATTCTCAAACAACCCGTTACCCTAGATTATAAAAGCGATGGGCGGGTGGTCTGGGACACCTAGTATATCAATTGACCGATCGTTGCGTTATTATTTTAAATCATTCATAATTTTTTCCGTCAGTTGACAAATTTTATGTCGGATACTTAAGAATTAATATGCCAAATATATTTTTTTACTATTAAACAAATTCTACTTATAAGGCGAGAAGGCTTATAGAATAAAGATGGCTCAGAGTACATATGGCGTATATACAAGCGAATACGAAATATGTATGATTCACAAAATGGCGATTACTAAAGCTGCAGCATGTTTTAACCCCCGACCAAAAAGAAAGGTGTCGTAGGTTTGATGTTATGTTCGGAATTTAATCACACTGCCTCACGAAAGAGTAGAATACCTTCATTTTCTATTTAATATTTTTTTAATAGTATAAATGCTCCAATATTTTCAATATTTTAACCGTACTCTAGTTTTTATTACCATTTAACTAACTTTCATTGCTTTGTATAAAACATACTAAGATATCATACTTTTCATAATTATCATAAACGGCCTTTGTAAATGCAAAATAAATAAAAAGTAAAATAAAAACACCTACGTAACAAAAATATTCCATAAATAATAACAATCTGACAAAACTGTGAAGTTTTAGACAGCTGCCTTTTGTTTCTTATAAATTGGCCATGGCTTACAGTTACAAATAAAGTAAATTATTGAAAATATCGAATTCTGATCTTGTTTTCAAAATGAAATAAACACAATAGCAATTGTTCCCTTCCCCAAAGGCTTCGAATTCAGTAAAAGTAGACTCACCTGCCTGCTGCATTAAGAACATGGATCTCGCTCCCCACCTTCTCAATGGAATTGATTCTGCCAACTCAGTGTCGCTTGTCATAATCTTTTTTCTGCCCTTGTGATATCGCCCCCCCCCCCCGCAAAAGAGAAATGCTTGATCTACCCCTAATGCAATAAGGACTGGAAATCCCCCTCTACTTATTAATAGAGAACCATGCCTTGACGGCTATTTATAATCTCAGTTTCCTAGGGCATATTAAACCTGGAACTGGTTGTTACCAGTATGGTTAGGGGAACATGGTGGAGGGATGTTCAGCACTACCCATGTTTTCATGGGCACTACATAGCATCGGTTTTGAAACCAAACAGCTCTCTTGAGACACTTTTGCCACGCAAGGATAATTGGGAGAAAGCGCGAACTCGTCAGAGAATTGAACCCTGGTGTTTTACAGACGAATCTCGAGGAGATGAAAAAATGAGCATTGTAGTATTCGGTAGAAGAAGGTTAGTCGGAGAATTTTACCTCTCGGGCAACATACAATCGTCTTTCAATCAGAAGTGTTATTATGCGATGTGGCCATCTCTGTGAGGATATAAACAGGAATAAAATAATAAATATGTGGTCAAGCAGGGGCATAAATCACGACCCCACAGACCCCGCGGTGCGGGAGGCGCAGCCAATCCAGGGGCCCCCTCAAGTTCCTTGATGAAAATGAAGGATCAAGACAGGTGCAAAATAGTAGGGTACATTCAAAAATCTGCGAGGGGGGGGCGCACATACTCTTAGTTACGCCACTGGTAGTAAGGTCTCAATATTGGCACTAAAGTCTTAACATCATAGTTTCCCAACTAGTACCTAAGTGCAAGGAAGTACTGGATAGTCTGATCAAAAACGGCTGCTCAATTAGACTCGTGTGGATCCAGGGTCACTCGGATATATATGGGAGCCAGGAAGTAGATCGTTTTATTAAAATGTGGTCCACGGACACCAACCAATTCTACCTGTACCAATTACCGATCATAAGAAAAAAAACGAATTTATAGAATTCTAGAGCCTCCGGAATGAAATGTGCTAAAGAACCCATAATTGAACCTTGCACATAATTTACTAAGGAACTTCTCTCCCTGAAGAGGAAGCAACTACGAATAGTGGTGAGATTATTGACAGGACATTGTCACCTGCAAAGCCGTCTACACAGGACTAGCGTCATAGAAGAGTCGGTGTGCAAATGGTGTCTACAGTTAACGAGGCTGCTCGGATTCGCAAAGGCGATCGGCCTCGTTTGACTTGTAGGCATAGTGGAATATAAAGGGCCCAACCATTTCCCCTCTTGCTCACTCATCAGTAACTAAGATCATTGGGTTACTAAGACAAATGGCATTTAAATGATTTTATGAATGTAAAACATTTCAAGACGTTAGCCTCTTTTAGCAGTATTAATCATTGTCTCTCCAATTTCTTTATTTAGAATTAACTTAGCGTTTTATTGTAATCGTGAAGAAAATTCTAGTATCATGCAGCTATTTTTTTTTTCAGCCTTTTAATGTTCCGCAATCATTTGTCTTTCCATGGCGCGTTATGTTTTGCGTACTTTGTCTAAGTTAGACAGGGTAAATGTCCAAAGCTGAACTCTGAAAGTATGAATGGGTAGTATGCAACTGTTATACATTCTAGCTCTGAGATGCATGGCGATTTTTTTATTCTTCAAAACGAAATGCAGTTTGCCGAAGGCTGCTCATACCAGTCTCGTTCAACGTTCAATCTCCGCTGTGGTTGTCTTTTCTATCTTTTACTAGTTGTCCCAGAATGAAGTATCTTGAACGTGTTCTATTTGGATAGTTCCAATTATCACTAGCGTTTTCTGTAGATTCATGGCAAGTCCTTTTGCTTGGGATATAACTTGTAGCTCATTAATCATCACTTTTAGATTTTCTCCACAATCTGAGATCAGGCAAATTTTAGTTGCTTAAGATGTTTATCGTTAATTATCATTCCCTTGTTTTCCTAATTAATGCTTTTAAACATGTCCTCCAGTTCTAAAGTAAACCGCTTGGGAGATATAGTATCACTCTGTCTGAAGACCCATTTTGTTCTTATGCTAGTAGTTTTCAGATTGTTGTCTAATTGTATTGGCATGGTTGTATTCTTCTTTTTTCAGAAGCCCTTTGCCATCCACTCTTGGATGTAGGCCTCATCTCGTCTTTTCCACTCCATTCTGTCTTTAGCTATCTGGTACCAATGTTTACCGACATGTTTTATTACATCCTCTACCTTGGTTCGTAGACGTATTTCATCATTTCGTATGTGGTTCCTAAGAGTTACTCTCAGCGTAATTCGTTTGGTAGTTCGAAGCTTATTAGCACTCTTAGTGTTACTGTTTCTAGCCCATACGTCATGACAGGGAAAATACATGTGTAAAAACTTTGATCTTAAGTTTGATCGGTATGTCACGACTGTTTAGGGCGTAGCTCAGTCTCCCAGTGGCTGCCCATATTATTCTAATCCTCCTACTCAATTCGGTTTCTTGGTTCTCTTTACCCAATTTTATTTCATGTCCTAGATAGACATACTCTGCTAATTCTCAATTTTATTGTTTCCAACGTAAATTGGTGTTTCATCTGAAGTCAGGAATTTAGTTTTTGTTAGAATCATAGTCAATCCAACTTTTTCTGAAGCTACTTTCAGTTCTTGGACCATTCCCTGTAGCTCCCGCAAGCTGTTACCGATTAGGACCACGTCGTCTGCAAATCGAAGGTGTCTTCCATCTACGTTTATGCCTTTTTTTCCCAATTCAGCGGTTTGAAGACATCCTCTAATGCCAGTGTAAAAAGTTTCGGCGAGATAGTGTCTCTTTGTCTTATTCCCCGTTGTAAAGCTATTTTATTGGTTGTTAGTTCGTCATTAATACTAACTTATATTATAGCCTTTTTATATACATATTTAAGAAAGTCTCGGTATCTCGAATCTATTCTAGCATTGTTCACAGCCTGAAATATAGACCACATTTCTACAGAATCAAATGCTTTATTGTAGTGGATAAAAACTAACTGAATTGGGGCATTGTATTAATTGCATTTCTCAATTAGAATTGATGTTCTGTATTTGTTCGATGGTACTGTAACCTTTACGAAACCCCGTTTGTTCCGGTAATTGATAATCATCGAATTTGTTTGTGAACCTGTTGGTTATTATTTTTGTTAGTACTTTATATGGGTGCGGGAGTAGACTTATTGGGCGATAGTTTTCTATATTTAATTTGTCTCCTTTGTTTGTATAAAGGAATAACCCGAGCATTTAACCAATTATCGAGGACCTTGCTGCTTTGCAAACACTTATTTAAAAGGATGTCCATGGATTTCACTGTGGCTACCCCACCTAGTTGTATCATCTCTCGAGTGATTCCGTTTACTCCGGGAGATCGGTCCTTTTTCATTTGGGATATGGCTAAATTTATTTCCTCCATTGTAATATCCGGAATTTCTTCCGAGCCACTGTTGGTAAGGTGGGAGAATAAAAACAAACAAATGAACATGACACAAAGTACGCAGTTGCCAACCTTCTTAAAAATTCCATGTAAAACAGCAACACAGATTTAGGTATTCTACTTTCTTATGAGGCGTGTGTTTTTAATACCTTTTTTTATGACAAACTATTTTGATATGGGGTGACATAACCTCATTTTCCCAGAATGCTGTCGGAGGTTAATATAAGTTTTCAAATTCACCAACCAAATTACGGTTTGTTCCTAATACATAAAAAATAGAAGTATCTAATTTGATATACTGACGTTAAAAAATAACACTTTACCCAGTAGGGGTGTATGCAAGTTTTTTGACCATATTCCCTAGTAATCTGACTAATCGCTTTGAATCTATGACAATATGATGTTAAATACGTCAGATCACAAAGTCTGACCTTACCAAGGCTGTACGTTAAAGCAACATAGTTTTTGTACATTTTCATTGATAAAATGGTACATACTACATGGAAGATATATGGTTAAGTTTTTAGGAGAACTAAAAGTGTGTAAAGTATTCAGGGTGCTACAAATGCAGTCCGCACCATTGGAAATTCAAAATTCAATACTCAGTACTGTTGTATAAAATTGAGTGTGTGTTTATGAGTTTGTTCCAAAATTCCGATTGCTTCTAGATGACCTACACATTTTAAATTTGGCACTGTCATAGCCTTTTTAATCACATTTTAGTTTTACAAACACAAATAAGACACTCTCTCTTTCTTATAATTTTAAAGGTACCAATGGCCAACTCAAAATTTGCAGCACACTCACAGGATAACTAGAATACTCACTCTCTTGAACACTTCAAGTTCGCACCCAACACCCTGCGCACTTTACAGGTACTAAATCTCCAATCCAATTCAATAAACTTTATCAAAACGGTGATGAGTCAGGGTTTACATGCACCAGTAAGCTATTCAAAGCCAATCAAATTATCCTTATTATTTTGAATGATAGTAAGATTATTAATTCCAAAAATAAAATTAAAACTGCCTGGAATATCCGTAATACCAAATGCAATGGGATCAAAAAGAATTACGACATAATCCTAAAAATAGATGATCATATTCATAGTGACCCAAAAGATATTGCTGAATTATTTAGCAGACAGTTCAATGTACATAATAATTCAAATCTTAACCTTACATTTCAGACTGAAGTTAATTATCCTACAATATATTTATCACCAGTTAATTCCAATGAAACTTATGAGTTTACCTAATAAATTTTCAGCGGGACTGGACGACGTGCCCGTATATGTTTTAAAATTTGTCGCACACTGCATAACTAATCCCTTAGCAAATATTGTTAATGACAGTTTTGCCACACAGATCTTTCCCACTAATCTCAAGACAGCCCAAGTGATTCCTATATTTAAAAAAGGGGATCGCCAGTGCATCAAAAATTACAGACCAATCTCCCTGCTTCCAGCAGTGTCAAAGGTCTTTGAAAAAGTTATATATACTAAAATATTTGAACATCTAAATAGACTCAATATCCTGAGTAAAAATTAGTTCGGCTTTAGACCTAACAAATCTACCGCAATGGCAATATTCAATACAATTTCCTATATAAATGAAAGAATTGACACAAATGATAAAGTGGCAAGCCTATATTTTGATTTGTCTAAGGCCTTTGACACTGTGGATTATAACTTTCTTTTGACAAAGCTTGGTGCGTATGGGGTCAGAGGTGTTGCTGTCAGTTTGCTGCAATCCTACTTATCGGATAGGCAGCAAACAGTCTGCTTTCTAAAAATAATCATTATTACTTTTCAGATAGAACTAAATTGTTGCAGGGCTCCATTCTGGGACCCATATTATTCCTAATATATGTAAATAATCTGGGGGATGGATTGGCTGCGGATAGCGTTTGCCAGTTTGCTGATAACACATCAGTTATTCTGGCGGACACTTCTATGGCGGGACTGTCTCGAAAGTGCACAAACTCTGCATTGAAAATGCAACAGTGGTATTCTGATAATGGCCTCACTCTAAACGTAGATAAAAATGGCCTCATTCTTTTGTCAAAGCATGCAACAAGGTCTGAGTCACTGCTTGTGTGGCTTGGGGGTAGATCTATACCTAATTTGGAACAGGTTAAGTTCTTGGGTGTTCATTTGGACCCCTCTTTAATCTGGGAACATCATATCTCAACTCTTGGGGCTAGGATTAGCAGTTTGTGTCGTGTAATCCGAAGGCTCCGTGACGTCATCACTGCAGAGACTGTTAGGCTTTTCTACCTTGGGCAAATACAATCTCTTGTCTCTTATGGTATTTCCTTTTAGGGATCATCAAGAAAGGCTATTAATATATTTAAAATTCAAAAACGCATAATAAGATGCATCTTCCACCTACATCCAAGAGCCTCATGTCGACCATTTTTTACTCAGTTTAAGTTGCTTATTGTTCCCTCATTATACTTTAGATCTTTAGTCATGCTTGTCAGAAGGAATAAGGAATTATTTCCGCTAAATAGACAGCTTAATGGGGGAAACATGGTTATGACTACCAGAGGGGCGAATGACCTAAGGGTACCTTTACATAACTCCACCTTCTATTAGAGAGGACCATACTATATGGCGATTAAAACCGTAAGGATGATACCAAGAGAAATCTGGCTTACCGAGTCGATTAATTGCTTCAAGAGACGCGTAAATGAATGGCTGTCTGATAGGTACTTTTACTCTTTCAATTTTAAAAAATAGTTTTTGTAATGTTAATATTTTTAACTTAATATTTTTTGTTTAGTGGGTTTTTCTCATGCTTTTGTTTTATGTGTAAAAATTTTACGCCTTTTAAATTGGAATATCTTATTTTACAAACTGTAAAACTTTATTCAGTTTAAACTGACTCTCTTATTACTACTTTTTTAAATTATTATGTATCTATTTTTTTCTCCTTTTGTTTTCCTTTATGTAAAGTTCCTATTGAAATGTCGATTAGTTTTTATCTTAACTGTAGTTAGATCAATATATTTATAATTCTTAATGTTAAACATTTCTCTCTCTCTCTCTGACGTTGCTTTGTTATGTGATCATAATTTTGTTGGCAAATAAAGGATATTATTATTATAAATTATCCTTATTAAAATTGGTCAAAAGAGTATAAGTTCTGGTTACCCTGTGTCATAATATAAATATAGCTGCAAGATAAACTCAAACAATTTACCAACTCCTTAAAAGTTGTCAATTGAAATAGTGTATAAAACCAGTTACAAGATAAGTAAAGTAAAGATTACATATGAGTTAGATTATTGTGCAACCGTATGAAAGTCTGATGATGAATACAAAGATGACGAGACGTTTTAGAGCAAGGGTATTTCTTTGGGAGGGTGATCGTTGCTGACCAACCAATTAGATCCACTTTTAGCGTTTTGAATAACTTCTACCAAGGCCTTGCCAAGTTTTTCCGGTCTGAAAAAGAAGTTTATTTAATTTTTCAAATAAAGAAACATTTTCTTAACAACATTTTCCTGTATGTTTGGAAAGAAGGTTGCTTTACAACTAAGAAAAAAAACAAGTTTTTATTGTTATATTTCTTACTTTACTGGTGCACTACTTGCTGTATCTCGCAACCATGCTTGTTCGTATTCCCCGCTCAAAATCCTTTTTCTGGGATCTCCCGCAATCTCAGCTTCTGTAGGAGTGGGACACAGTGATATAACTTTAATACCTGTCAAGTTGACATGGTAAGGATCTCCATAACACCTGGTTAGAGCTGCTACAGCATGTTTGGTAGCTGTATAAACCTAAAATATAATTTCTAACTTTTATGTTTGTTATAATATCAACAAATTATAATTTTTTATGCTCAGATGATACTACTTTTGAAAGTTTACAAATAAGCATTTATTTAGGTAATTAGGGGTATTTGTTAACGGACTGTTTGACTAAAAACTTCATACATATGTTTTTAGACATTATTTTTACTAACAAATGCTCAGTTAACATTACAGCTTTTATTATTACTTACTGGCAATGACACCAAAGGATTCCTACAACAGCTGGACCCGGCGTTTACTACAATGCCTCCTGGTCCTCCTCTGTCTTTTCCCAAGAATCTAAAAGCTAGAAGGAGTCCTCTTATGACGCCGTTCTAAAAATATTAGTAGTACAGAAAACATGACAGCTCAACAATTTTCTAAACGTCACTTGTCAAACATTAAATATGACAACTGACAAACGCCAGTATATCAATATCACGCTGTTTTTGACGTGCATAATATTTATTTTTTTAGTACAAAGAAAGATTGATTTACAAAGTAAGTTTTTATTACCAAATTGACATCCACTTCAAGTTCCCATAATCTGTCATTCATGACAGAAGCGTTGTTTACTACTAAATCTACTGCTCCTAGTTGGGTTATTGTCGCTTGAAACGCTTCTAAAAAATATTTTTTACTGAAAAATTTTGCAGTGCAATTAAAAAATGTGATTATTTCGATTAAGGGAAATCTAGGAAAATGATTTTTTTTAATGTCTTTAATCACCCTCTCTCTCGAAGCCGTAGATCACGATTCTGGTTTTTATTTTCCAGAATTTTTCTTCGGTTTTCCGGAAAACACAGAAAATCACTTTTGCTTATTATTAAAATTTTGTTACATCTACAAATTTCACGTTTATAGAAGCTTCTATATTATAAAAATTTCATAAATTTGCACTTTATTTATCTAAAAAAAATCAAGAAAAACGACCAAAAAACAAATCACAACAATTTCCAGGTTACAGTTGGCAGCGACATCATTCGTGTCTAAAGGAAAATATAATTTGCGCTGTTGCCACAGCATAAATATAATTTCTGTGAAATACACATATATTTTTTTCTTTCTATTAAACTGTAAAGAAAAGGACCTGAAACATTTGTTGAGGAAAAAATATTCCGACCACATGAATATGTACCATGATTTTGTTAAATAGATGAGATATGGTGTATTCTCCCTCTTTTAATGAGAATGAGAAAAAACATTAATAATTAGATTTTATTAAATATTTATTTATGCCGAATACTTCTTCTATTGTTCCGATGCCAGATTAGTTCAGGTTAACTTCAGTTAACTAATATAAAATCAAGTAAATCTGAACTAACCAAAACTAATCAAAAATTCTAGTTAGTTCCGGTTAATTTTTCACTTGTTTTTATATTACAAAAATTAAAATATATTGTTGAAAAAATTCTATAAAGCTTTTTTAATATAACATTTTTTACCATAAAATATTTTATTGGCAACATAGTAGCGAATAATTGGCGTTTTCAGTAATAGGAGGTTCGATGAATTTTACGAAAATTATTTTTACTTTTTTCGTTATAAATACAAATTTTTCTGGATTTGTTTGCCAAATTTGTTAAAAAATAGGTGAAATAACGTATATTACACACAATATATTTTAACTAGTACTATTCAAAATAAATACAAAAGTTCGATGTTTTTGTCGAGAAACAAATGTAACCTTGTGAAAACAAGCGTGTTGTTTTTCGCGTTGTCCGGAAAACTGAACAAAAATTGTTGAATGTCAAGGCCAAAATCTTGTTCTACGACTTCGAAATAGGAGGTTTGTAATGGAAATTTTGCAAGACATCTTTTTCCCAGATTTCGCATAATCAAAAAAAAAATATTCAAATTTTTATTATTTAAATAAATTTATAATATTCCAAATATTTTCGTAAAAGCGTTGATTCAGAGACTACTAAAATTTCTAGTCTTTCCAGGAAAGAAATGAAGCCACGTTATGCCTTATAGAAGGTGTCCGGTAAGTACCTCCTAATTACCTGGGAGCACACAGGGGAGGTCAAAATAACCCTACTTTATCCTAGAAAAAAAATTGCTAAAGTGCCCCTTAACAGAGATAAAACCCCTGAAGGTGTACTCAGAGATTTACCTTATCGGCTCTAAGTTTTGAACCAACTTGTATAATTTAATGAAATTTTAATATTTTATAGAGGCCATAAGGACTCACTAAACCATACTACAATAGATGTTTTAGATCATCAGAGAAGTCATGAATCGACTTGCAACCACACTCGTTGGACCTATTTTTTGACAGGGTCATTTTATAGAGCTGAAAACTGTTTTTTTAAATATTTTGGTCATTCTTCTTCATTTAATTTATTTCGATAAAACTGGCGGTTTTCGAGATAAATCCGTTTATATGCCAAATACTCAAAACTTATTAATGCTAAACACAAACAGATAAAAATCAGGTTGTGATTGTTAATACCTACATAACGAATTATAATAGGCATGATGACTGATTTTAGAAAAATACTCCACGATGTTTTTACGCACCTACTTTATGCAGAATTAATCTTATATCCGGGAAAAATTAATGTTTTGAAGGAAAAATTGACCTTTTTAAAATACAATTTAAATTTCGCAGCAAAACGCTAGAATAGTAATGGCGTCCGCTTGTGGCGTCACCCTTTCGTAAACACTTGACAAGTTGTATCTTATTGCCTGTTTCGATTCATATTTTCCATTATTTTGTGCAATAATCATGAATTCTAATGTGTATTGATGGGGTGCAGTTCCTCGATGTAATAATATATCGATAAAAACTCCGAATATGTTATCTATTAACGTGCCGATGAAGAAAAATATCAGAAATACGTGGCTAAATCTTGCAAGGCGAGACCCAGCTTCTGTATCTATTAATTCAGTAATTTGTTTCTGCGCAGATCATTTTGATGTAAGTACTTATTTCATATAAATAAGTTGTGCAGCTCGCAAACAAAATATATATAAGGTCAATAACACTGTCGATCCCGTTTGAGGTTAGGTTTCATTTCTTTATTACTGAATTATATTTAAAGATCCTAACTAAAAGCTTTTTCTTTCCCCAGTTACCAAATGATATGGAAAATTATATACAGTACCAAGTAATGGGTTCAGTTTTACAAGTGCGCATGAAGTCAGGGTGTATACCTACCATAGATAAAATATTTATAGATCCGCAAAGCTTAATTCCAAAAACGGCAAATTTACGACAATAAAATGTAAACATCCTAGACCAGATGTCGGCATGCGCACTACAAATTGATCAGGTGACCATCGACAGGACCGAACTTCGAAAATCTATTTAGTTAGTTCAATTAGTCATAAATGGTGTCTAAATGAAGCAAGTTATCAAAGTTACAATCCTTAGTAAAGAAGTCGGTCTCATGTAACTTTCTTGTTCTGGGAGTTATATGATATGGGCACAAATAATATCTGAAGCAGAAGGGAATAATCCGGTCAGTGTTTACCGATGGGAGTTAGTTTAGTAATTTCTTATACTGTGAAAGTAAAATTGTGAAAAAAATGTATCTTACTATTTCTCTAATCTATTGTTTCCGTCTGTGTGCGTTAACTTTCTTGTTGTGGGGTGGGAGTGAATAATTAACATTTTTAAAGTTCGGCAATTTATTCTCTAATTATGAAAAAATAATTACCATCTTTTCCTTGTCTTTTTTTTTAATTTTTTAAGAAAATATTGATACGAAATGGATTTTTTAACGGATATGCAGGATTTGAAAATAATTTTATATAATAATATTTTTCTGCCGTAATGGTGAACGGAGCATATATTTTCTTATCGCATTAATTGTTTCGACAAAATGATAAAAATGTTATTTCAAATAAAATAAGTTAACAAGGTCATTGCTGGGGGTGAATAAAAAAAATATACCAATAAAAGAAATTCACATTTGTCTAACTTATTTCGTAATATTTTGTTTCTGTTAACATATTAATGAATTTTTTATTTGACGATTTGAAAGTGAGGATTTCCATGACAACATGATTCATGACAATTTCATAAAATGAGTACGGACATAACTAATCTGAATTTACTTCCAAAACCAGTATTAATAATGAACGACGCTTTTTAACGTCATGTCCACAATCTTCAAACATACAAAATTATAAATCAGAACAAAAAAAAACATTTGAGCTGGTTGGAAACATCGGTTAAATATAAGGTAGATGAAGTTATGCAAGAATATGGACATTGTGCAAATTAGTTACTGGAAAAAATTCGTTGGCAATTTGGAAAAATAATTCAAACAGAGCTTAGAAATTATAGAGCCAATAGCCGATTATGGCTACAATATAAACCTTGTACTCAAGTATTTTATGTATATAACCAAATAATAATACATTATAATTATTGTAAGTTATATATGTATGTTTTAAAATATTCCAACTTCATTATGAGGAAATATGTTTTTATTCATAATTATACTTACTTGCATTGCCAAATAAATATATTTTGAAATGAATCGTTAGTTTTTATTTATGTAAGTAATGTAATAGATGGAGAAATTATACCATTTCTTGACATGTTGATGAATGTACTTTTTTCATATGATAGAATAAACTATTCTATGGTTTGGTGCGAATTTTGATTTTTTTTTAAGAATTGACTGTTTAAAAATTCAGTTTATCTGTTGGTAATCATTTGGAAAGTGCCAGAAATATATCATACTACATGTTTTGGAAATTTAATGTTATACGAAAACAACGTAAATCCAAAAACGTTGTAAAGCAACATTATTTTTTACCCTATAGAGAAAAAGGAAAATAAATCAAATAAAATATGTACACATTCCATTATATTAAATAAAAACACAAGACCAAATAAAATAAATCACTTAAAACGCTATAAATCCGTTTAAATCGCACGTAACTTGCAAAGCAAAAATAAACACAAAAATGGCGTTAAGCCGATACTGTGCTGTTTACGGATGGCACTACGAAACAACCGATCGATAACAGGAAGTCGCTTATGCGCATGCCCTCATCTGGCCAGCATCCAAAAATATGACTGCCGCCCGATGTGCAGAAACGCATTTTTTCGCCCATGGTTTGCCATTTTTTGGCTTTAGCAGCCGACAAGAGTAGGGATCCATAGTAGAGATCAGTGATACCTACAAGATTTGAATGCTAACTGGATAGAAGCAAACGAAATTCTGACACCGCTGAGCGTCCCTATGCTCCCAAAAAACAAAGAAGGTGTCTAATTGAAGAATATGAAAAAGATGTAGCACAAACAAAAATACCTACAGAACATTTAAAACTTACAGGAACTTCATCAGAAAGTTCAGGTACCTACTCATTGCTTTTTTACATCGGTAACCTGTTTTATTGAATTCAAGTGTATATCTTTTCCGTTTGCCAGTTTAATCATAGCATTATAGGTAGTTATGATTCCAAATAATCTTTGTGGTACCTATTATTATTATTATAGTCTGTGGCAAAAATTATAGTACATTATAATGTGGAAATAGTTACAGTTTGTTCACAAGTACTTATTTTTATTTTTTAGCTTTACACACAATTGAAGATCTAAAAGCACCTACCACTTTTCCAAAATCAGCTGATAAATCAGTACAAGTATATATATATTACACAAATTCAGAGGTAAAGCTGTCCAAACTGAAGTTAAAACAGTGCACCAGTTAACCTCGCTCCCAGCATCAAGGAGTCGATTCTTGGCAAATTTGAGCTTTTGGCCTTTATAAATTCTTGTTCCATGACGTTGTTGTACTTTTAACAGCACTAATATGATTTCATCAGAAAGTTCAGGAGCTAACTTGAACTAACCGGAACTAACCTGTTTTATTCAATTCAAGTGTATATTTTTTCCGTTTGCCAGTTTAATCATAACATTATAGGTAGTTATGATTCCAAACAATCTTTGTAGTACCTATTATTATAATATTATTATTATAGTCTGTTGCAAAGTACATAATAATGTGTAAATAGTTTCAGTTTGTTCACAAGTACTTATTTTTTAGCTTTCCTAGCACCTACCACCTTTCCAAAATCAGCTGATAAATCAATACAAGTATATATATTCTACAAATTCAGAAGTAAAGCTGTCTAAACTGAAGTTAAAACAGTGCACCAGTTAACCTCGCGCCCAGCATCAAGGAGTCGATTATTGGCAAATTTGAGCTATTGGCCTTTATAAATTATTGTTTCATGACGTTGTTGTACTTTTAATAGCACTAAACTCACAAATAAAGACAAATTCGAAAGATAAAGACAATAAACAATGATGACTGATGTGTGTTTACGAAAGCGTGACGTCATGCGCTTCTAATATGGCCGATTTCTATATTTCGTGTTTTTATTTTTACTAAAATAAATATAATCTCGCATGTAATCTAAAAATAATTTCAGTGATTCTTCGTTACAGTCGTCATGCCTCTTGAAGAAACTTGTCAAAACCGCCTTCAAGTAACAATATTCTTATGCAGAGTATGCTGATATGCATTTAATTTACGGTGAAACGCTGTTAAATTCTTCGAAGACAAGAAGACGTTTCTCTTGATAGAAGAATGCAAATGTGGTACGCGCATGATGGTGCTCCACCTCATTTTAACCGTATAGTACGTCAACACTTAACTAACGTTTTTGGCCCTCGATGGATAGGTCGAGGTAGGCCTGTTTTATGGCCACCAAGGTCTCCAGACCTAAATCGCTTATACTTTTAATTCTGGGGACATCTAGACTTGTTAATTCAACACCAGTAAATACTAGAGAAGAACTACTAGCGAGAATAGCACAGTATTCTAACGAAGTCCGTAATAATGCTGGAATATTATTTGCAGTGCAGCGGGAAAATATTCGAAGAATAAGAAAATGTATTGAAGAACGTGGAGCTCATATTGAACATTTTCCAAAATAACATTTAAACGTTTTCACTATTTTTGCATTTTAATAACATTATAAATTAATTGAGTCCCGATCAATCTTTTGAAAAGTTTCTGGATTTGAGGAGGTTCGAGCTGGAAATCTTTCAGCATAACATCTTCTTGCCTTTGATGAGTGAGACAGCGCTTCCCCATAAATTAAAGCACATCATCACACCCTACGTATTTTATTTTTACCTGTTTGTGTTTAGCATTAGTAAATTTTGAGTTTTTTGCTTAATAACAGATTTATCTCGAAAATCGCCAGAATAAATTCAACCCAAACCAGATCTCTCAAACACATAGGAAATACTGTTGTATCCTTTATAAAGCGTTTTTCAATAAAGGCAGGTCGATGTTGGCAGCCTGTGGCGGCCATGTTGTTTCGGTTGCGTCTGTCTAATTTGTTGTTTATTATTCTGTTACAGATGCCAAATCACCATGACAAATTACACGATTGAGCAGCACTTCAAAATGATAAAACTTTATTATTATAAATGAGTGTTCGTTGCGCCCATTTTGCGGCAGACGCAGTAGACCTTCAAAGTCCACTCTTCAACGTTTGATGGCCAAATTTGAGAAGATCGATTCGGTAAACAATCAGCTAACACCCATACGTCAAAGGAACTAGATCAGCTGAGAACATCGCTGCGGTTCGTGAAAGTGTGCAGGAGAACCCGAGAGAGTCAACTCCTCGCCGTGCACAAGAACTTCATCTTTCGCTGGCTACAACTTGGAGAATTTTGAATCAGTACAAGTACAAGTACAAGATCTAACTGACCCAGGAGCGCAAAGTTAATGACCATACATAACACCGTTTGTTCGTTGACTGGGCTTTGGAGCATTTGGAGAGGACCCCAATTTTGGCCGAAAAATCATCTTTAGTAACACGGTGCATTTTTGAATGAATGGCTATGTCAATAAACACAATTGCTGTATATGGGACGACGCCAACCCACACGAGGTTCACCAGGTGGTAATGCGCCCACAAAAAGTTATTGGTTAATGCCGATTTTGGGCCGGCGACGTTATTGGTTCGTACTTTTTTGAAAACGATATCGATGAACTATGCTAACTGTTTTCTTTTGGCCCAAATTGAACGATATAGAGGTAGACGACATGTGGTTCCAGCAGGACGGCGCTACGTGCTACACAGCGGACGCCACAATGAATATTCTGCATAAACGATTTGACGCCACTACACTTTTTCTTGTGGAATTTCCTGAAGTCCCAGGTCTATGTCAATAAGCCGCAATCGACCGATGCCATTAAAGTTAACATAACCAATAACATTGAAAATTGGGCCGCTCGGATCCGTGCCGGCGTGAGAAGCCGCAGCGGACATTTGAACCATGTTATATTCCATACATAATGGCATACATGGGTCTTTCAAATAAAAAAAGAATTTCCTTAATACCTCACACACAGGTTGTTTTTTTCAATTTCAACATTCACCCGCCCTTATTGAAAAACAATGGTAATACTGAAGAAAGATGATGTTTCAAGATGTCATAATCAAAAGGGTAATCTACACGAGGCCGGAAGCTTTTTATCCCATCCTAATTTATCTAGTACAAAACTTCATTTTTAAGTTATAGTATTAAAAAACATTGCATAAAATTTTATAAAAATAAAACGTTATATTGTAAAATTATGATAGAGCTGGTAACGTGTATTTACCTTCAAATTGCATGTAATCTGTGACATCACATGGCACGAAAATCACCCTGTCTTTTGCATTTTTCGATAGCTGATGTAATAACTCTTCACCAGCTTCTGCGTTTATATCACAAATTGCCACCTGCAACAAAATTTACAGATGTTGAAGAAAAATTATACTAAAATTTTGCCGTGGGAATCACTGTCAGTCTTTTGCTTTTTACAATTAAAAAGTTATGGCTACATTTTTGATAAACAAGGATACCGACCGATATTTAAATCATGAGGATTTGATCCAGTTGCTTGCGTGATCCTATATAAGGAAAGATAAATTTGGAGAATTCGTTTAGAATGTAACGGATATTTTGTAAATGTTAATAGAAATTATTCAGACATAAAAATATATCGGGTAATGAAAATTATGGGCGCAGGAATATGAGGGAGGTCAGGAAACGTTGGGAGGTAATTCAATATAAAAAAAGAGAGTACAAGGTGTCCCATATTCGACACTTTTAGGGGGTATTGGAGTTATTATCAACGATAGAGTGTTTTCACTTTAGTGCCCCATTTTTTAACTAAACGAAAGATTCCGATGTCAAATTTGTCATGGCTCTCTTAGTTCTTAATATATAGGAGGTATATGGTATATTTGTATTGTTATATCAATAGAAGGGTGTGACGTTGCCAAATGTGCGTTTTTCCCAAGTTAAGAAAATTGTGCATAACTTGGCAACACCGAATGGGGGATCTCTTGGGATGATCCCCTCCATATACGAAGTCTCTCAGAGCTTAAAATAAGAGAGATACTTAAATGAACTGAATGATGCCGGTTTGTATACACAGGCTTATGCTGGTAACCTAGTCATTTTGTGCCCTGGTTGCCATGTCTGAGACCTGGAGGGGCCAATGATGCGGGTCACTTCGGATCGTGGAACGATGGTGCCGCAGGGAGGGGCTCGGAATAAATTCGGACAAGGCCGAGATGGTACTCTTTACAAAAAAAGAGGAAAATTGGGAGACTTCCCACATTTACATTGGTGGGAAGGACTCTTCAACTTAAGGGGACAGTTAAATACCTGGGAGTAATTCTGGACTTACGACTGAGCTGGATTGATCATATTAAGGCTCAAACCAAGAAAACCATATGTGCTTTCTGGGCTTGTAAACGCGCCTTTGGGTGTACATGGGGACTAACACCTAAAGTGCTATTTTGGATAACCACTATGGTGATCCGCCCCATGATAACGTACACCGCTATTGTATGGTGGAGTAGTACAACAAAGCGCAAACACGTTTTTCAACTCGATGAAGTTCAGAGAATGGCTTGTGTGGGAATATTGAGTGCGATGAGGACTGCTCCCACCAGGGCTCTGGAAGTCTTGGTGAACCTGCCTCCTCTTCACTTATACATAAAGAACGAGGCCCTGAAGACTGTTTATCGCCTCAGTTGTCTGGGACACCTTAGGATTGGAACGGGCGGCTATTCAAGTGTCTGGGAAAGCGCGGTAAAGAGGTGTCCATCACTCCCCATGCCGACAGATTACATAACGCCGCTTTTAAAACCCATCCTCTCCCTGGAGATATTTCTGTCAAGTAGAGAGGATTGAGAGGGAGAACAAAATCTTCCGAAAAATGGATCCTAGTGGTATACTGATGGATCTCGACAAGATGAAAGAGCTGGAGCCAGAGTATTCGGCAGGAGCACAGGAGTCAGAGAGTACTACCCGCTAGGACAATGTGCGACAATCTTCACAGCGGAAATTTATGCTATTCTGCAATGTGCCCATCTCTGTGAGAGGGACATAGACAAGAATAGAGTAATAAATATATGTTCAGACAGTAAGGCTGCGGTATTGGCACTAAAGTCCAGTGTCGTAACTTCACGACTGGTGTCTGAGTGCAAGGATATATTAAATGGTATGACAAGGAACGGCTGCACAGTCAGAATCATATGGGTCACTCAGACATACGCGGGAATGAGGAGGCAGACCGTCTGGCAAAGTTGGGTTTAGCAACTGAACCGTATGGACCCCAACCAATACTAGTTGTCCCAATTGCTATTGCAAAAGGGAATTAAAATCGTTGCTGGAAAGCAAATTTATTGAATTGTGGAGCTCCTGGAATGAGGTGTGCTAAGGAACATATAATTGGGCCTAGCACACGGCGTACTAAGGAGCTTCTCTCCTTGGGAAAGATAGAGCTGCGAATTGTGGCGGGATTGTTGACAGGACATTGTCACCTCAGGGGCCATCTTCATAGAATCTGTATCGAAGGCGACCCGACATGCAGATGGTGTTTAGAGGACGCTGAAACTGTTGATCATGTTCTCAGAGAGTGTCCAGCACTCAACGGACTGAGACAGAGATATTTCGGAGATACAGTTCTATTACCGGAAGCAGTTAGGCAAGTTCAACTAACGAGGCTGCTTGGATTCGCAACGGCGATCAGCCTCGAATAACCTGCAGATATGGTGGGATGTAAAGGGCTCAATTGAGGCCTAGGCATCGATGATCTAGTATCACCACCCCTTTTTCATTTATTCATTCAATCAAATATAAACAACAAGCCAAAGGAATGGAGATTATTTATAAACAGTTCAATATTAAGTTTAAACGCATTACTATCACGTATGGGAAATATTTCACCATCTATTCCTGTTGGATATGCAGTTCACATGAGAGAATCATACGACAATATGAGGTATAAAAATACGATGGGCACCAATGGCAGATCTGTGGCGACTTAAATGTGATTGCACTTTCACTTGGGTTGCAGCTAGGCTACGCCAAGTTTTGCTGTTTTTTGTGTGAATGGGACAGTAGGGCAAAGGCACTTCATTAGAAGAGAAAAGACTGGTCCATTCAACAATCATTAGAGCCAGGTAAAAAGAATGTAGAACATATACCATTTGTAAACCCCAAAAAGATTTTGTTGCCATCACTGCAGATCTAATTGGACCTAATGAAAAACTTTGTTAATGCGTTGAATACAGATGGGCCACCTTTTCAGTACCTGCGTCAGAAATTCTCAAGGCTAAGTGAAGCAAAAATTAAAGAAGATATTTTTGTTGGGCCATAGATTCGAAATATTCTGAAAGACAAGCACTTTAACAGCACCAGGCGCGGATCCAGGGGGGGCGATCGCCTCCCCAAGAGCTTTGAGTTTAGGAAAATCGACCCCATTTTTCCTCTTATACTATAGTTTATTCAAGAACTAGAGAGAGTAATAAATCATTTTTTGCCCTTTTTCTCTTCGCAAACTATCTGTGTTCTTTGGTCCGGTGTTTTTAGCAAAATTTGTTAGACACATATATTTTTCATAGGAATGGGTTAGAAATTTTATAATCAAAAATACCGGTCTATAATAATAAACTAAAACGTAGCCTTATTCTCTCAAAAAATTCTAAGTTATAATTTAAATACTTACAAAATATCCATTGTCAAAAATACAAAAAGTTTAACATATATAAAAAAATAAATTCATCCATATAATAATAAAATATTTTTAGGGCTATCGGTCATTTTATTATTAATTAAAAACATTTTTAGGGTATTTGACGTTTCAGTTTATTTATTTCTTAAACCATCTGCAGAATTACAATTAAACACTAAAAAGGGATTCAAATGTAATTACTTTTTTTTATGTTGTAATTAAAATTAGACCTACTTATTTTTATTTCTATTGTACTGATATCTTAATTTAATTTACGTTTATATATGGAAATATGATAGCCCTAAAAATAAGATAACATGTTAATTCTACACGCTTAAGAAAAAGACACAAACACAATAATAAAATAATAAAAAACTTACGGCTAATTAGAATTAAATATATATAAAATTAAAGAGTGGGACACACTAAAATAAAAATATATAAAAAAATAAAAAAACATATAAACAACATTAAACAATAAAATACAACAAAAATAAAAATTTAAATAATAAATTGTGTTTACACTAATAAACATTACGTATCTAATTCCTAATCAAAGTCAGTGAAACTATCTTCGCTAAAATTAATTATAATTGGTTCCTCTATCTCACCGATTATGAAATCGAGTTCTCACATTTTGTTTTATTCTTTTATTATATGGATTTTTCCCAATTTTCCGCAGTAACTTTATTCAAAAAAATCTTTCAAAAGTTTAGTTAAATTACTAATTTTGTTAATTGTGTTATTTCTAGCATCTCTACCTTTTACTTGAGAGAGATATTTACGTCTCCAACGGACAGTTTCCGGACGATCTACAGGAACAGATTTTCTATCTGGTTTTTCCCAGCAAAAATTAAGTTCTCTAAGCAATTTCCAGGGATCAATTCTTTTAATTTCAGGTAAATCGCGATCTTCATTAATTTTAGTTAGAATTTTATAGATGGTTGGGATCTGCTTCTCATAATAAAATGTATATACAACCCCTTTAATTGCAGTTTTCATTTCTTCTTCCAACGAGGTTTTTCGTTTGCCTGTGATCGAATGTGGCTTGGGAGTACTAACAATTCCAGTCGTTTTTTCTCCTTCAGTTTTCGGTACATAGTAAATTTTCCAACTCCTGTCATGTTGGAACATATTTCAACAGAGCTTTTAACATTATTATCTAGATATTGATATCTTAAGGCATCATAAACATTCATCGTAATAAGTTTTTCGTTGAGGAAAAAATGCTCTGGTTTAACGATTTTGGAATAAATATAGAGGTGAAAGCCATATCTTTTGGGTATCTCACTAATCTCAAATAATATATAAAAACAAGCGCAAACAAGATAAATCACTAAGAACAAACTGTAAGTTGTACTTTGTTTCGGTAACAGTTTTATTACTCTCTCTACTTCTTGAATAGAGTATAGGAATGTGTATGCTTGCGATCGCCCCCCCCCCCCCTCCCAAAAGCTTTGAGTTCAGGAAAATAGAACCCAATCTGCCTTTTATATTAGGAATGAGTATGCAACTTGTTTTTCTTGCCATACTGTACTTTTGTGATATCACCCCCTCCCCCAAAGAGAGAGGCTGGATCCGCCGCTGGACAGCACTCTATCAGATATTGAAAAAAAAGCTTGGAATGACTTTTGCCTCATTGTCACTCATTCTTTCGGAAATAAAAAAGCTGGCAATTACGTTATTCTTGTTGAAAATATGCTGTCATCGTATCAAAAAATGGGTTGCAATATGTCTCTAAAGATCCATTCCCTACACTCACATCTGGACTTTTTTTCTAACAACTACGGAGCTGTAAGTGATGAGCACAGCGAACGCTTCCATCAGGATATATCAACAATGGAGAAAAGGTACCAAGGAAGTGGAATGCTTCCATGCTTCCCGTTGAACTCTTGTTAGAGATACTCCAGAAACAATTCACAAAAGAAAACCAAAAAGACAGGATATTTAGTGTCTCTATAAGTGTAAGACTATGTATTTTTTATTGTTTTATTATAAATAAAATAAAAGAAAACTTGTTCTTGAAAATTGCAACTGAGTTTTCATTGTCATTTTTGTGTTCAGCGCCCCAAAAATTAACAAAAATAATGCACTTTTCATACAAGGTTCAACAAATAAACCAAAATTTGTTGCGTAGTGTAATTTTTCGAATAGACAACCTTATTTAAAGTCACCTTTATTATTAATGCTAAATAAGATAACATTTCATAAAAATAGAGGGTTTACATTGATTAAATTGACTTTTAACAATTTTTTCACGTTAATATTTAATGTTAGTTTTTGATCACCCTGTATTTATGTATTATCAAAATATCACCATATGCCACTAAAGTAGATCCTTTTTTAGAAGGAAGCCAACTCCAATTAAATAATAAATATTTTCATACAAAATAAATTGATAATTATGTTTAAGCCTGCAAACGCCAATATATATTGATATAAAATTTAAAATAAATCAAAAACAGTTTGACTTAGGAATAGGACATTATACATGAAATATGTCTATAATTTTGCGTAGAATCTAAAAATGAAATAACATATAAAGTGTTCTTTAATAAACCTCCAAATTTTAAATTTTCCAAAGTTTTTTTTCCGAATCGCGGCAGTTCGTCGTGGGACACACTTTATAATTTTATAAGCCGAATCTGAAAAACTATTAGAAAATTTTAATTCGTCGAAACGCGTATGAAGAGAGAACAGAGTGAAATTCACATGGGGAATAATATTATCTTTTTAAAAATAACCTCACAATACAATACCACCGATGAAAAATTTTGTTTTCCTGCTGATTTTTTGAAAATAATTAATTTTTCTAAATTGCATATGGGAAAGCATAAAATGCCTCAATTTTATCAACTCTTTTTTTCTCTAAATATGAAATAAAAGTCAAAATAAACATGTTATGAAAAATCCTCAAAAAATCATTACCTTACAGCCCTGTTTAAACAATTCCTTGCAATATTCTCTTCCATGTCCAGACGCTCCGCCGGTGACCAGGGCTACTTTACCTTTTAAATCCATATTTTCAGTCCTAAAAATTATTCCTCAACCCTAAATACTTTTCAAATTAACTAAATTTAACAATAGGTCCTGTACAAAACACTAGGTTTACTTTAATTTATTTTTTATATACCAGTCGGTTAAATAAACAACCTTTTTTATTTTAAGAATTTTCAAAAGGGTAAGTGAATAAGGGAAATTACTAAATGAGTCAAAAGCCGCACCCTAGCGTCGCGACGACGGAAGGGTGTAGAGCCGCCGGCGTCTGGATGATATACAAAGTCTTATAAAAAAGTTCTATCTTTACATATAAAATCTGTCTTATTTGGTCTTCTAAGGAATATAAAAAATCAATCTAAACAAAAATTGTAACCGTTTTTAAACAGTTATATTATTTTTGAGTCCTAATTAATAAATATTTTTGGATAAATGTATGTAAATGATGAATTAAATCACATGATGAAGTAAGAATTAAAAAACATGTATTATAATTTTGTTTTCTATTACTGAACACTCCCTCGTATCAGTAGCCTATAAAACATTTCCTTCGTACAGGCAACCAACAAAACAGAGAAATCAATAAGTAAACTAGGGTAATTCGGTAAAGATGTCGCCATATTCTTGGTTTGTTTTGTTACCAGAAATTACAATGTTGCCGCTGTTAACAAGATTTATTTTATTAATATTAGACGAACACAAATTCGAATTTATTGTATAATTTGAATGAATGCCAAGTTTTGTACTGAATTGTTATCTATTGAACTGTGATGAAAATTTGATAAAATGTTAGTTTAATATTTTGAAGCAATTCACCATAAACGTTTCAAAATAGAATAGAAGTTTTGCAGAAATGAAAAATTCTGGTGCAAATTAGCTGAAATCTTAAAGCCAAAATCGCTGAGATATATCCAGATTCATTAAGAAGGTTTAAGACTAAAAGCTGATCTAGTGGGTGTGGAAGTTGAATCTTATAGTTTGTTTTGCTTATGATTTTGTTATATTTCGCATTATATATGTACATCAACGAATAAACCTTTATCTTGGATTTAGTAAAAACAATAGTTGTTTGATGAAAATAAACCAAATTTTCCACTTTTGCGGGTTTGCTGTTAAAACGAACCGAATTTTTTCATTCTGGTGTTTTTGAGGTTCAAAATTTTATTTATTTGTCAATATAAACCCTTCTTCGTAAACTTAGACCAGTTTTAACGCTGAATCATATTAGTGAATTAGTAGATTAAAATTTAAAATAAAATCATTTCATTACTGTTTCATTGCTATAAATTTTCCTAAAAGTTAAATTTGGCTACGTCGTAGGCGGTATTCAGAGTTCCTGACAAATTCGATGACAGTTTGTGATTTTCGCTTGTGGAGAACGTCAAAATGTGTCAGGTTTTCTCATGAAAAATGGCAAATTTCTAATTTTTCGCATACAAATAAGTGTTGTGCATAAATTTTTCATTCGAAACGATAAACTACTAAACAATTCCAGTTAAATTAAAGTGTTTTTAAAGCGCAGGACCTTATTCAAGTACTTTTTTCAGGAGGTAAATAAACTCGGTGCATTGAAACACAATTGGAACGGAGTCTCTCGTAAGTACATTTGTCCGATATTTCGTAAGAAAACCTATAAATCTTTAATTTCCGTTTGAAATAAACGTTTCGCAACGTTTTCCTGTGTAGAAATAATTTGAGTAACGCTAGGAAATCAGGAAAATATCACAGGGTGTGTTATGATGTCATATTATTGATGCTTAGTTATTAACCCAGATGACTGTGTTTGTTGCTTCTGGTTCTGCTAGATTTTTAAAACAAGAAAGGTGATTTCTATTGAATGTTTTTGATTTTGGACAATAACTAATAAGCTTAAGTAGGTAAAATAAGAAGAGGGCAAGCAGAACTTTATTATTAAGGGCACCAAAAATAGGGCATATAGAAGATTTTTTTAAACTCCAAACTTTACAGATTCTTTTGGGTTTTCAGACACTTACTTTATGAAATAGCTTTTGTGATATATTACAACTCTGTAGCTTTAAATTTGTTGACTCAGTGATAAAAAATCTCTAATAATATTCATCGCTCAAGGTTCAAATTGGCAATCTAATAATGAAAACGCAATTTTTTATCGTTTTAGAGAAAATTTATGTAAAAAAATGTTTAAAACATGCCGCTTCCGCAGCATTACTTAAGATATTGTTTCTTAAGAGTTTGAACACACCAACTTTCTCAAATCAAATATATGTTTATCATTTTTTAATACATGGCTTGTATTCTGCAGGTGCAAAATAATTTTTCAGTAATGTCTTAAATAAGACCAAATATCAAAAATTCCAGTTTTGATGGTAAAGTTTTCTTTTGGTTTTTAAGAACAAATTCTAAATAAGTTAGTGACCAAATTCTACACCAACAGAGAGGCAGACATCGCCCCCCAAGTACTTCGATTTCAGAAAAATAGACTTGCCTCTGCCTGCTACATTAAAAACATGAATGTGGCTGGAAACCCCTCTCCCCCAGTCAACAACTCGCTTTCTTTTGCCATACTGTACAATTAGGATATCCCCCCCGCCCCAATTTATTTAAGGTATAATTGTAGGTTCTGGCAAAAATTTTTGAAGACATAATATACAGGATTATTCCCCCTCTACGGCACGGAATATAGTGGCCAAATACGTGACTTTCAAAAAGTTTTACTTTTGGGGGTCTAACATAGTTCTCTTTAAAATTATTTTCATGCTATACAGGGTGTCCCAAAAGCTCTGAAAGTATCAAAGTTGTGTCTTTTTAAACGGAACCCCCCTATATATTATTGCATTTTTGGATTCTCTGATCAAAATAAGTGCCTATTTTAATAAGGTTTATAGTACCTAGACTTTAAGGGCTTTTAAATAATTTGAATTTTGACAAGATCTAACTTAATTTTCTTGTTTCAAATACTTAAGAAGTATTTCAGTTATGTACTTGAAATTTACGGTGATGTAACAATAAATCATATTTTATATCCCAATTATAATAAACTTGCTATAGTATAAAGGGTGTCGAAAAATTAAAACTAATCAAATAAGAACTTTAAGTGGCTATAACTTGATTAATTTAAATAAAATACTATGTTATACTTTTTACCTTACCAGAAAATGTACCTTTTAAATACCTATCGAATGGTATATAGGGGTGTTCTATTGCTAAGTCTTCGCGTTTTCACAGAATACGCCAAATAATCGTTTTCTGCATCATTTTGTGTTTTTTGAATAGATGTTCTAATGTATCTAGTTGCTTATGGCATTTAAAAACGTCAGATAATTCAATTACTATGTCAGTTTGGTCTGATTTTTTTTTTCATTTATTCTGTCAGTTTAATCTGCAAAGCCTGTTACTATAATACCGGTATTATTTTTTGTAACTGTGAAATTTCATTTACTGAATTGAATTATTTGAATATTATTGTGTTGTTGCTTGGTCAAAATGAAGATTTATCCAAAGGAAGAGCATATTGACATGATTTTTGTCCTTGGAGAATGTCATCAAAATTGTTTGTTGGCTTCTTGAGTCTATCATCAAAGATTTCCTGAAATATACTATCCTAAACCAGCCGTTTTTGTGAGACTGTTAAACCAGTTTCGGAAAAGTGGAAGTGTCAGTTATAAAAAACCTGTTATAAGAAAACCTGTCACTGTGGATGAAGAAAATGTTTTTACTCTACTTGGTTCAGTGATCGAAAATCCCAATATTAGTCAGAATCATATATCCGAAAATAATAACATTGGCCAAGCAAGTGTTTCAATGATTCTTCACAAATACAGATTTCATCCTTATAGAATCTAGAACTTCACAGAAGTGATTTTGACAACCGAACTGAATTCTGCTTGTGAGTGTTAGATAAAGTGGCAGAAAATGAACACTTTTTTGATAATGTGTTGTTTAGTGATGACTGTACTTTTCATAACAATGGTTTTGTGAATAGACACAACTTCTATTACTATTCTGATTTAAATCCACATGAATACAGAGTTATTAGAAACCAGAATAGGTGATCGAGTAATGTGTGGGGAGGAATACTGAGTCCATACTTAATTGGACACTACTTTTTTAAGGACCTTTAAATGGCTTGATGTTTCGCGATTTTCTTTTACATCAACTTCCAGTGTTATTAGAAGATGTCCTTTTAATTATATTAGAACAACTATGTGGCTTCACCTAGATGGAGCTCCGCCTCATTATCATCGCGAGGTTCGGCAATTTTTAAATGTCAAGTTTGGAAACAGGTGGATTGGGAGAGATGAATTTCAAAATTGGCCTTCGAGATCTCCGGATTTAATTCCAGCAGATTTCTTTTTATGAGGATACATAAAAGGAATTGTCTACAATGCGCCCTCAACAACACCACCAGATATGAAAATACGCATAAGAGACGCTTTTCAAACCGTAACCCCGCAAATGTTGTCAAGAGTAGAGTTAGCAGTGGTTTCGAAAAAAGAATATGTAACTGTTTGTAAATGGATGGTCGACATTTTGAACATCTATAAATATTTTGCTTCTGTTTTGTGCTATCGTCAATATGTTATTACCAAAATTGCTGTTATAGCCTGTTGGACGACTATAAATCGCGTTCCGAGTTTCTGAACATTTGTAAAGATGTTCCTGATTATTATTCTTATAGTTGAAAACGATTATTTGGCGTATTTTGTATGTGTACCCTTATACCACTCGAGATAGGTATTTAAAAGGTACATTTTCTGGTAAAGTAAAAAGTATAGTATATATATATATATATATATAGTATTTACATTAATCAAATTATAGCCACTTAAAGTTCTTATTTGATTAGTTTTAATTTTTGGACACCCTGTATAATATAACAAGTTTATTATAATTGGGATATAAAATATGATTTATTGTTACACTTCACTGTAAATTTCGAGTACATTTGAAACATAAAAATTAGGTTAGATTTGTCAAAATTCAAATTATTTAAAAACCCTTAAGGTTTAGGTACTATAAACCTTATTAAAATAGGCACTTATTTTGATCAGAGAAAACAAATATGCAATAATATATAAGGGGTTTCATTTAAAAAAATACAACTTTGATACTTTCAGAGTTTTTGGGACACCCTGTATAATATTAAAATAATTTTGAAAAGTAACTATGTTAGACCCCCATATATCTCAAAAAGTAAAACTTTTCGAAAATCACGTATTTTGGCCGCAATATTCCGTGTCGTATAGGATTAACAACCCTCTATATATATATATATATATATATATATATATATATATATATATATATATATATATATATATATATATATAGCAATTTTTATGATTATACTTAATAATTATTAAGTAGTTTCTAGAATGATGCTGTTATCTATCAGAATAAATATCTATTTATTTAAATATATTTATGTGAAAAAAAGAAATGAGTAATTCACCTTGAACCCCAGTTGTTGACACTTGAGTATAATGGTCGAGAAATTGACTATAGAAGTAAAAACAATAAAAAATATCAAGTAGTTTCAAATTGGTTACTAAATAAAAATACTGGCTATAAACAAATGTTCACAAACCCTTTATTGAGACATTAGTTGTCAGATGACCTTAATATTTCAATAAGCAATTTAAATAATATCGGTGTATAAAATAATCCTTATGTTCACCATATTGTTCAAGGGGTGTCAACTTTTGGCACCCTGTCAACGATCAGGTGTTGTACCTTAATTTTATATATATTTTTTGAAATAAATTAAAATATTAATTGCATTCTGCATTTTCCCTTATCGGAATCAAAAGTGTCAGGGTTTATTATGATCTTTTTTTATATTATGAACAGTTTTGTTTACAAATTTCTTTGTTGATAACAATCTTTTTGTCTTGGAACTGAACTTCCTAATTACTCAAAAACATTTATTTTATTATACAGTGTGTCCCACGACGAACTGCCGCGACCAATTTTTTGGAAAATAGACTCTGGAAAGTTTTTAAAATTTGGCAGTTCAATAAAGTCGATGGGGGCAATTTGTTTAAAATATTTTTAAGATGGTGGCACCTCCAAGTATACCGGAAGTTGATGTCTTCTTGCTTATTTTAAATGGAGCACCCTATATGTTTCATTTTCAGATTCAACGCAAAATTATAGAGATATATTATGTATAATGTCCTAATATACCTAGGTCTTAACTGTTTTTGACATATTTGAAATTTTATGTCAAAAATAATGTTTGCAGGCCTAAACATAACTCAATTTCTCTCATATGAAAGCCTTTATTATTTAATTAAGGTTGGTTTTCTTGTAGAAGAGGATCTATTTTAATGAACTATGTTGATATTTTGATAATAAATAAATACAGGGTGGTCAGAAACTAATATTAAATATTTACTTGAAAAAATCGTTAAAAGTATTTTTTTTTAAATGTAAGCCCCCTATTTGTAATATGTTACCTTATTTAGCATTGAAAATAAGGGTGACTTTGTATAAAGTTGTCTATTCGAAAAATTTTTAGTTTTTGAGGTATTAGCAGTTGAAACACAACTTTCACTCTTATTTATTATTTTATATAATTTTATATATTAATAAATAATGACTAAATAAAAATCAAAAATTAAATAATTTTTTTATTATTTATTGCAAGTTTGCAGATTTTTAAAGAATTATAATATGTTAATACTAAGAAGTACGTCTTTCAATAATATATAAGAATAATATATGTTACAGTTTTGTTATTTTATGGACAAAACTATAAATAATTTTACCAAAATACCAACAATCAAGCCAATACTCACCATAAATTAAACTCTTATTTTCATCAAGTAGTCTCTTTAATACATATAAAATAACAGCTAAAAGTTTTTGTCACTGTCACATCAAAAACGGGTTTTGAAAAAAATCAAGTGTGTCTAGAAATGTATCAAACATTCCACTTTTGCCACTTTCATCAAGGGTGTAGTTAGTTAATCTTTTGTTTTTTTCTTGGCGCTCTTGAGGTTTTTAAAAAGCGTCAGTAGAGAGATTCTGGGCCAAGCCTTGATTGAGAAAACTGGCATAAGCTCAAAAAGCAATATTTTGGCTGATTTCTCTGATTATACAGCAATACGTTTATCCCAGTAAACAGCTAAAACCATATTTAGTGTTTTAGTGCAACATTTGCCAGATTTTGGGGGATGAAAGTTAAAACTGTATTCGTTTATCCTTAAATAAAGTGTAGTGAAAGTTATCACCTCTGGGCGGTTAACACCATATTTGTGACTTTTGGTATTTGTTACACCCGTAAAGACAAACAGGTACATGCCACAATCAGATTTTATTAAACCGGGATCTTCCTTTTCTATTTAACAACTGGAATTCCACGCCGGAGCCTGGCATAAAGCACTCCATTGCTCCCGAAGAAGTTACAGGTTAGTGCTTGCTGAAAGGACTTAGACTCAGTGATAAAGCCACACTTCAGGTATTAGAACTATATATAATAAACTGTAGTATTACCTAATTTATCGTATGCTTTCATTTTCCCCCTGTGATTGGAAACTAATAAGACTTTCTGCGTGCGATCACAGGACACTTTATATCTAATTTAAGTTAAAATACCTTGTAAACCGAAGGTATACGTATACACTAGGTAATTTAAAACATTATCTAGCACTTTTAATTTAGTTCCTAAATCGGCGTACTAGATAATTTATTAGTGCAAAATACAACTTTACATAAAAAGTAAGGTTATTCAGTTCAGCCGATAGTGAAAATTAAGGCCTGAGCTAGATCTAACTGACTGCGTTTGGCGCGGATGACGTAATAATTTAATAGTATTATTCATTGTTCCTTTCCTTGTTTAATTTTTGTCCTTTTTTTCACCGCACTTAGTTTCTTGTGATAAATTTTTGAGACACATAGTGTAATAATGAACAATGTTGCTTGAGATTTTAACAACAAATCTGAGTGTCATCTGTAACTAACACTTTTTTTTATTATTGCTAAAGTGGCATTTGCACTGTGTATCTTTAGGGTAAGAAAAGTATTAACTATTTCAGGTGAAGACTTAAGTCTACAGAATATTGGAGTTATTGTTTTGTTTTGTGCAGTACACTTTTGGTAATTTTTAGTTAGCCCAATAACCGTGTTGTGGTGTTTAACTACATTATAAAATTTTCATTTTTATTGAAAATGAAGCTACCGGGTACGCGCAAAACAAAAACGAATTTTTCGGCTGTACATTTTAGATTCCTTAATTAGTTTCTTGTAGATAAACCTATTTTAATTCTTTTTCTCTCCCATGACATAGCATATTATATGACTAGAAATAATGTAACATTGTAGATCAACAGTTACAACTACAAAAATATATATTTTATATAATAATTTCACAGTAATTCACATTATTTTTGTTTAAGCGATGATCTAAATTATAAAAAAATACTAACTTTTGAGATTTACATTAAATTTATTTTAGTAACTAATATAATTCTTTTAACAATATTTATACACAATTTTATCTCACTTAACTTCTAACATTCACTGTAATTAACAAATTTCTTTCCTTGAAGATAAGTTTTATTTCTTACAATTTTATTGGCAACGGCTTTTATTTGTGTAATCAGGCCTATAGATCTAATAAAGATCCAAAGCACAGTAGAATTAGAGAATAAGTAGTTAACTCAAAGGCTACCAAAATTTGGAAAACGCAAACACACACAAAAACGGATTATACTGAGAACCTTTAACATGAAAAGCAGAAGTAGACCCGAACCTACGGGTTAAGGGGTGAAGAGATTAGGAATTGTACCGAACAACGGATCAGTGGCAAAGCGCCATATGATCCGTAGTTATGACGACGTTGGTTTCAAGGGGCTAATTGATCAAAGGAAATTTCTAGATTTCGGAATCATTTTATAAGATATAAATAGTTATAAATAACATAAAAAAAAATCAGTTTATTTTATGAATTTTGAAAATATGATATAGAAAATATGATATAAATATATTTCTTGTTGCGACTTGTTTCAACAATATTGTATAAAAAAATTAAGTTTTGATAAAATATACTTGAAACATGCCTGCCAAGAATTAATATGAAAGTATTTAATATATCTAATTATATATAAATTTATATAATTATATAAAATTACATATGATTATATATAATTTTATGTGAGAAACCAGATATAATTTTATATAATTATGAAGAAAAATATATATCTTATATAACAATATATTTCAACATGTATTTATACATAAAAATATATAAATATATATATTTTAAAATTTTTTAATTTTAATAAAATTATATTTGATTATATATAAATATAAATAATTATATATCGTATCGGTATCTACCAATGGGGTATATAAAGGGTCCAGATCTGCTTTCAGGGACAGTATAGTTTGAGAGCTTCGCGATGCAACTTGAATTAGTTTGACAAGTGTCAAAAATGTGACAATAAAAGGTTTTAAAGCAAAACAGTCGTATATAAATACTGGCCGCCCGGAACTTAACTAATGACTAATGGACATTGGAATTGATAATAAATAATTTTTGAACTGTTCAGAAATTAAATTTTTAAGCATATCTATAGATAAGAGGTTAACCTAACAACACGCATCTTAAATCTTTGTAAAAAATAACATGTGGTTGTTATGTCATTAGAGTTGTGTCAAATTATTTGCATTTAGATATTGGAAAGTTTGTTTATTTTTTTCTCGTCCAAACCCATTTTATGGTATCATTTTTTTGTGAAACTCGAGCCAGTCAGTATTTAATAAACTCCGTATTTTTGTTGTTGAAGTGTGGTTTATGACCTTTGTGGTGTAAATCTGGTACAGACTCCGGTAAACTTTTATTTATTAAATATAAAATATCATCTCATATATACTCAAAACGGTGTATAGCTCTAAAAATTTAGTAATTGTAACGGTTTTTAGTTGCCATACATCAAAAAAAAAAAAATGTTCCTCGTAAATATAACTAGGGTCGTTCATTTCGATTTTCTGTCTTCCTCTCGGAGTAGAGAAAAATAAGTTATTTTTAAAATTGAAACGACATTTATATTTATTTCATAATTTTTAACATGTTTTATTATCTAAAATTTAATAATTCTACAAAATATCCCATTAATATTTTTATAAAAATATGAATGTTACCACGCTTACCTACTCGGTATCTACTCCAGACACAATAGAAATCGGAAAATATTAAAGGAGATGATGATTTTCCCTCCTTATTTCTCTTCATAATAATGAGAGATAAAAGATATCCACAGGGAATACTGTTTTTTAGTTCCGATTCTATTAGAATAGTTCAATAGTTCCTACAATTTCAAAATTATCAGCTAAAAACAACATATTAAAAAGGCAATACTTATTAAAGAATGTATTAATACGTAAAGTAAATTATTTTTAGCAGTAGTACATTTCTTAGTGTAGTAATATAAAAGAGGAAATTTTAATCCGCTTTTAAAATCTCAAATATTTAAAATTTCACTGAAAATACCAAACCCATTATAAGCACTTAAACTCCTCATTAAATAGCCCATACAAATGGGATAGAAAATTATCGATATGTCTAAACAGAAGGAAAAACTTCGATTTTAAAATTTTTGTGTATAACATTTTCCTTTTTTAAAGATATTTAGTTTGTGAAACTTGCTTATAAATCATTCGACAAATTTCTTTTTAAATAACCAAAAAAGAAAATAGTAGAATAAGCGACTCCGATACTGTTACAGTTCTCAAAAAAAATGTCACTAGTTTGATGCATTTGTCAAATTTTGACGTAAAGATATACAGCGTTTTAACTATATATTTATTTATTCTGGAAACCGCTCCATTAATATATCGGTAATTTTATAAATTACCTAGTAGTCCTCTCTGATAACAACACTGTATATTATAATGTGAAAAAAGTTTATAATCATTTGCCAGGCGAACAAGGGTAATACAGCCAATGGAATCATTGAAAAAAACGCTCTGAAATTCTTATTAACTTGACAAAGCTTATTATTACTCCTTATCGGAATTTTATGTCGATCGATTTTAATTATGTATTTTTTTTTAAGTGCTTATGACGTTACTATGTTAAATACATTTTATATTTTTTTGGGGATTCAGTCATTTGTCCTTGATATTCTTTAAAAGTTTTATGACTTGTAACTGTAACTGCTATATTGTTTAAAGTATATTTCTGTTTTTATTTATGCTTTCTTTTTAAATAGTGTTAATATTTCTTCTTTAATGCCCTCATTTGTGATATTTTGTCTTTTATTAGTATTTTATTCCACTTTTTCACTACTTTTTTGTTATATTTTATTGGCTGATCGATTTGAAGAGAAATTGTCATGAATGTTTTAGCATTTATACGTGATCATACTTCTAGCCATTCTAAAATACTCGTTTATTTTATATAGTTTTATTTTGCGTTCCCATTTATTTTAGACAGTAACTTTAAAATAGGTTTTATTTTCTTTGTTGACAATTTTATTCTTTCGACAATAAACGATTTGAAATTAATAAATAAACAAATAAGAGAAATAAATGATCTTTTATATAAGATATAAGGAATACCTGGGTTTATACAGAACCGCAGCAAAAGAGTATTAGAAGAATTTAAATAAATGATTACATATATATATATATATATATATATATATATATATATATATATATATATATATATATATATATAAGGTTATTCACCCTATACGGCACGGAGTATTGCAGCCAAAATATGTGACTTTCAAAAAGTTTTATTTTGGGATTTATAGGGGTCTAATATAGCTACTTTTTAAAGTTATTTTCATACTATACAAGGTGGTTCAAAAGCGCTGAAAGTATCAAAGTTATATTTTTTAAAATGGAACCCCCATTTATAAAAACTTGTTATATTATACACGGTGTGCAAAAATTAAAACCAATCAAATAAGAACTTTAAATGGCTATAACTTGGTTAATTTAAATAGAACACTATACTTTTTAACTTACCAGAAAATGTACCTTTTAAATACCTATCGAATGGTATAAGGGTGTTCTATAGCTAAGTCTTCGCGTTTTCACAGAATACGTCAAATAATAGTGTTTTTTTTGCACTATTTTGTGTTTTTCGAATAGATGTTCTCATAGATCTAGTTGCCTGTGGTATTTGGAAATGACAGGTAATTTACAACTATAAAAATAATAATCAGGAATATCTTTACAAATGTTCAGAAACTCGGAACCCGATTTATAATCGTTCAACAGCAATAATGGTAATAACATATTGACGATAGCACAAAATCTATCCATTTCCAAACACTTGCATTTTTTTTTTCGAAACGACTGCCAACTTTGGACAACATTTGCGGGTTTACAGTTTAAAAAGCGTCTCTACTGCGTATTTTCATATCTTGTGGTGTTGTCGGGGGCGCATTGTAGATAATTCCTTCTATGTCTCCCCATAAAAAGAAATCTGGTGGAGTAAAGTTCGGAGATCTTGGGGGCCAATTTTGAACTCCGTCTTCCCCAATCCACCTGTTTCGAACATTAAAAAATTGCCGAACCTCGCGATGTTAATGAGGCGGAGCTCCATCCAGTTGAAGCCACATAGTTGTTCTAACATTTAAAACGACATCTTCTAATAATACTGGAAGTTGGTGTAAATGTAAATCGCGAAACATCAAACCATTTAAAGGTTCTTCAAAAAAGTAGGGACCAATTAAGTATGGACCCAGTATTCTTCCCCACACCTTAACCGACCACCTATTCTGGTTTCTCATAACTCTGTATTCATGCGGATTTGAATCAGAATAGTAATAGAAGTTGTGTCTACTCACAAAACCATTGTTATGAAAAGTACATTCATCACGAAACAACACATTATCAAAAAAGTGTTCATTTTCTGCCACTTTATCTAACACCCACAAATGGAATTCAGTTCGGTTGTCAAAATCATTTCCGTGAAGCTCTTTGACAAAGCTGGATTTTATAAGGATGAAATCTGTATTTGTGAAGAATCCTTGAAACACTTGCTTGGCTAATATGAGTATTTTCGGATATATGATTCTGACTATTATTGGGATTTTCGATCACTGAATGAAGTATGGTACAACATTTTCTTCATCCTCAGTGACAGGTTCTTTATAAGTGACACTTCCACTTTCCGGAAACTGGTTTAATAGTCTCACAAAAACGGCTGGTTTAGGATGATTTCTTTCAGGAAACCTTTGAGTATTGACTCGAGAAGCTAACATTTCGAAGAAATCTAATTCACCATTTCTAAAGCTCACTGTAGAGAGTCTGTGGGCGAATTGATGCTTGTGACTCGGGTGCGGTCGGTTTTGTGTGTACGGGGGGCGTTTTGATGGCTGGGTGGTTCTGGCCAATCAAGTTGCGTGTAATCGGCTCTGTTGCCAACGTTTGAGGTTGTGTTATGATCCGTTTCGTTAGCAGGTTTTTCCAAGTATTGGGCAACCGCTGACTGTCTTCTCTGCTATTTAAGTTGTTGAGCCTCTTCGCAATTTCGATGGCTTCCTTTATAACCCTTGTGGACAGGTTCTTACATCTCAATAGCAATTTTGTTCTTGAGAAGTTGATTTTATATCGTGTCTTAAACAAGCGTTGGGCCAGTGCAAAGGAAATTGTGTTTTGCTCGCCAGAGTTTATATGTTCGTCTCTTCCGGCGCTTATTTTATGGTTGGTTTAACCTTCGTAAGATGAGATGCATTCTCTGCATGGAATTTTATTTACTCCCTGGTTTTCTAGAGGGATTTTTTCTTTAGGTGGTGGCAGGAGATTCTTTACTTTACGGTGTGTGGTAAAAATGGTTTCAATGTTTTGTCTCTTGAAATTTTTTGCGATTTTGTCTGTGGTGCCTCTGACAAAAGACACAAAAGCTTTCGAGAGTTCTTTTCTTGGCTTTCGCGATTTTGGCCAAATATTTGTTTATTAGAGCCTTGTCTATATGTTCTGTTTTATAACCATTTTTTTGTTAGGGCATCTTGCAGTATGTTCATTTCTTTGTGGTAATTTTCTTGATCTATAAGGGACTGCGATCGAAATGCAAGTGATTTAAATACGGCAAATAATTGGACAGGGTTGTGATGTGAATGGGCTTTGAGGTATCTGTTGGTGTGAGTGGGTTTTCTGTAGACAGTGTGTGAAAGCAAGCCAACTTTTTTTAGTAGGATGTTAGTAGGAGGTTGTTTCCTTTCCTGTTCTGGTAACACAAAAAAATGAACATACTGCAAAACGCTCTAACAGAAAATGTTTACAAAAAAAAACATATATATATATATATATATATATATATATATATATATATATATATATATATATATATATAAGACTCTAAAAACAAAAGCATATCCCTGAAAAATCGTGAAACCAAGAGAAGAGCTCCAAAGCTTTTGTTTCTTATGTCAGAGGCACCACAGACAAAACCGCAAAAGTCTTCAAGGGACACAATACTGAAATCATTTTCACCTCAAACCATAAAGTAAATGATCTCCTGCCAACATCTAAAAAAAATCTAGAAAACCAGAGAGTATACGAAATTCCATGAGGAAAATGCAGCTCATCTTACGTAGGTCAAACCAACCATAAAAAAGCGCCAGAAGGCGACGAGCATATAAACGTTATCAAGCAAAAAACAATTTCTTTTACACTGGACCAACACGTTAAAAACAGGGCATTAGATCAATTTCGCAGGAACAAAAATGCTATCGAGATCTGAAAGCTTGTCCACAAGAGTTATCAAGGAAGTCATCAAAATTGCAGAGAGGCTCAATAAATTAAATAGCAGAGACGACAGTCAGCGGTTGCCTAATACTTTGAAAAACCTACTAACAAAATATCAATCACTAGTAGGTAGTAAAGAAACGTATAATAACTCGGCATCAGAACCCCAAACATTGGCAACAGGGTCGATGATACGCAACCTGATTGGCTAGAACCATCCAGCCAACGAGTACGCCCCAAGTACACACAAAACCGATCACACTCAAGTCCCAAGCATATTGTACATATCTGTTTGCAATACTCGACAAAAAATACTCATACCATGAATCATACTACACCTGAAAAACATCATTTCACAAAGCTTCAAACATGATTTCCTCTCCAATTTCACAGTTCAAAAAGCATTAGTGCTTATGGAACAAAATCCAGCTTTCCCATCCGTAGATTTTAACTTTAAAGGCGTGGCCTAAAAGTTACTACAAAATACGTCGATCACAAGCATCGCTCTTCTTGATTCTACACTCTTCAGAAGCAACAAGCAACGGTCGTGGCGCTTACCAGTTCCAATACCTCCATACAACAACCACGACGATCTTTTTTGAAGGCATCGAAGTCTTCGGAGAATGTCCAGTCTTCGCTACTTTAAACATAAAATCACTTTGTCGAGGTCTTGGGGCGTTTAGTAGCTATCACTTGCACTTAGATAGTGAAAAACCAGAGATTCAAGAAGATTTTAAAGCGAAATGCAAACAAATCCGAATTAAATACGGTGTCTGAGGATTTCCCTTGTATAAAACATAATGTTGGACTTTCAGGTAGTATCTGCATACGAACGCCTGAGGTAAGTTTTCGCAACTGCAGGGCCCTCAGACACTATAGTTCGAAAGTCGGGTGCTATTCGAGACTACATACGCGAACTGGCATTGTAGTAGCGGATCACCGACATAAAGATCGCGATTCAATTCGAAATAAAACTGAGTTTCCCAATACTCAACCAAAACATAACCTCAAAACAACAAAATATGGTATAAATTCCTATATCATGTTTTTCCAGAAAAATTCATTCAAATTTTTCCAATTCAAATTCATATTCATTCGTTTTAACACTCCTATAATATTATTTCAGAATATTATATCCAATTTTCGCTTAGATAAAATTTTCATAATTAAGTCCACAGTTACTAGTACTGTTTTTAGCAACTTTGTCAACCATATTTTTTTTTCACAGCGTTCTATTACCCATACTTGTTTTTCGAACACAATTCAGTTACCCTTACTTGTTTTGCGGACAAAACTTCTTTTAATCTGTTCCTTGTTACCCCCACATTTATTAGTTACTTTTTGCAAAAAGCATCATCATTTCTCTGATATATTTCAGAACATGAAAACGCCTTGTTTTCGGGATTCTTGTCGGCTCAGAATACCCGGGAAAAAGGTCGGTTTCTGAAATATTATTCTGGATTTAATTTTTACCCTCTTCAGCGAATTTAACTGCGGGAATTAAAAGCAACTTATGACATGAGTTTTACGTGATAAGATGTATCCCTTGCGAGAGTTAAATGGACTGTTTTTACGACGTTACGGAATAGAATACAAGGAAAGTATGTACAGATAGTTATAATTACACACATCACACCCTAGTTATCACATGGGTAAAAATAACGCTAAAACATTTCATTGCGGAATAACTTCTACTCCTAGTTTTCATTTTGCGCATTACATTACATCCCCGTAGCGGATTTTATATTCAAATTTATGAATTATTTTCATGCGGAAATTTTATTATAAATTTTCAAAAAATTTTCTTTGCGGAAAATACCAACACAAAACAAAAACAAAAAGGCCTATAAACTTAAACACTTGCAAGTTCCCCCTGGTTAAGTGTTATTCACCGTAATGCTTAGTTTACCCAATACTTGATCTTTTAGAATCTCAACCTTGGAGCATTCCAAGCTCAAACATTCATCATGCTTTATGCATAGCCGACAAATGCTTATTTTTGGAAGCAAACTTTACTTCATTTTCCAAAGTAAACAGAAGGAAACAAAAGACCCTTTTATCATTCACTCCCCTTTGCCCCGGTGAGCGAGAAGAAAGGTGAGGCGGCCAGATTTCCTATCTGGTTGGGTGGTTTAGGAGGGACTCTCACCGCACCCCCCTGCGTTGCGGTTCAACAAGGTAGAAAAAACTTAATACGGTTTTCACGTTCTAAATCTACCTTGCTTCAACGACAAACAGCGACCTGGTGGAAATAAACCACGATAGCGCTCGTTACAGGGCCAAACACGCATCACGATACGGTCTAGCAAGATAAATTTATACTTGGAAACACTTCGCCTGAGATTGTTATGGTCCCTGCTTTATGAAGATATCATATACTATAGCGATTTTAGGAACAACATCAGACAGGCCTGGCGCTTTCGACGACTGACTGAAACCCGGCAAGCTTGATTCGACACGCGTTCAGCAACCAAATCACACCCAAATATAAAAAAGGAGGCGTTCCTTAGTGCGATAAGCATCAGTTAGCCCACAGACGCCGTACAGTGAGTTTTGAAAATTGTGAATGAGATTTCACCGAAACGTTAGCTGTCTTACAGTCCTGAGATGGACTCCAGCACAAACACGGGATACGCGAAAATCTTCAATCATATAAATATCGGTATTTCCAAAACAGGTGATGCTAGAGGAGGGAGGTATTCGATTAAATTTTCACCATAAATAAGATATCTGCAATAAGTATTGAGCCGTTGTATTTTTTTTTACTTTTTTTTTCTAAAAATAAATGCTTCGAAATTTTCCATCTCCAATCAAAACAGTTCGGAACATTCCCCATAAACTAAATAGCCCACTCCCGAATACTAAAAGTTCAGATTTCCCGAGAATTTTTCATTCTGGACGCATATAAATTCAATCTGGAATCCTACGTAACCCATATCCAACTCGGTTGTACAAATGAGGGGCTATTTTTAGACACAAGTCGTGATTTTGGCAGAGCAAATAAACGAAAATCCATTGAAAAAGCCACGTCTATTCATTAATTTGATTTTCCTACTTCGTTTTTTGATACCTCCCGGTTTTATATTTGGTTTAAAAATAGACCTCGGGTCCGCGATTCCAGTAAATTTATTATTGAAGTTTTTGCCGAAATACTTATGTGTTTTTACAGGATGTGAGTGTTGCATGGTCGACGTCGACAGGCTTCTTTTTAATATAAATTAACTAGCAATTGAAAGGTTAATAGTATGATTAAAGGATATCAAAGATAAGATTGACCTAGATGAGAAGGATCTCTTTAATTCCTTATATATGTCGACTTTCCTATTCTGTAAGTCAGATCGGTTGTTATCGATGTAACCGAATAACGCCCGAACTTAACAGCGATAGGGAAATAAATTTACCTGTCTCTTTGATATTTATTTATCTCTGTTTTGACACCGTGAAAAGTTTTTCTTCCTTTTCTAGCATCGTTGTATCAATTTTTTCCAAATATAGCCTTAAAATTGGGCCTTTTGTTTACAATTTTTTATTGTGTGCCAAAATTTATTAAAGATATTTGAATAGACTTAGGAAAAAGATAAAAACATAAAAAGATACAGCCAGATCGGTTCTGTTTTTTTATAAACAATGTTAAAAGTTGGAAAATTCAGTTTTTCGCCCGTAGAATTTTCCGGTTTCATTTGAGAGAAAAGTTGTTTAGATGAAAGTTGTAATTGTTGATAAACAATTTACCGAGATAATGGCAAAAAATCCTCTTTTTTGCACTATTTTATAAATGTTAATATCTTTTGCAATAATGGCCAAACATGACTTACAGACCCTGTAGGATGAGCCCATCATGGGACTTTATAACTGTGCGAAAGTTGGCCAGAACAATTTAATATCTTATGAATAATGTCAATTGTTTATCCTAAACACCGAAAGTTTAAATAATTGTTGCACGGAAGATAATGCTTCAACATATATTTGCAAAAGTGAAATGGATTCTTGAAGTGTCAAACTACAAGGAAAGCTGAAAAACGAATCCATATATAAGTAGTGGGAATAGGGGGCTTCTAGTTGACCCCCCCACCACTTTTTTGATTGGTCAGCCAAGAATGACCTTGTTTCTGATTGGCTGCCCAAGTTCGCCCCCTATTCCGATTGGTTTCATAAACTCCGCCTCTTTTTGCTCCACCTCCTACCTCCTTCCTAACCACCACAGTAGTTGGAGGGGAGCTGGTAGCAGTTGGAGGGGAACTGGTATTTTAAAGGACTGAATCTGAGCGAGCTACATTCATTTACAACTAGTCTTAAGCTTATATAGAAGATTCACCACTAATAAAGAACAGTGTTAAATTAAAAATAAGTGGTAGTTATGAACAGTGATTTGCAAAATGAAATAATCAAATTAGGTAAACAGTTTACTAAACTTCAAAATTCCGAATTAAAGAATGCAATGCTAAGGAAAACACACCCCGAGTGGGCACAGGTATATTATGAGACTGCCTTCCAATACCAATTAGCTGCAGAAGCCTGTTTAAATTATAGAAAAACCCAAAATTTGCCGAAGTTCTTTCATGAAATAAAGAAAATAGGATTCAGTTACTTTTTAAGGATATTGAAGGATTATATAAAAGATCCTGATATATTAAAAGAAATCGTGGAAGAGGAAGAGAAAGATAAAGAGATATTGAGAAACAGGGAGGTTTTAGTGTAGGATTTATTATGGAATTATTAATAAGAGAAATGTATGAAGAGTTTTTGATGTCCGCAGCCTGTTCCGAGTTTTATGCATATGAAGGTCAAGAAAGTGAAGCGCAGAATATTATATTGTTTTTAAATTATATGGAACATGCGGAATTATGTTTACTAGCAGCTAAATGTTGTAGCGAATATTTAAAAAATAAAAATATAGATATTTTAATATGTAAACTTCAAGAACTAGGATTAAATAATAATATTTCATGTATTAAAACAATGTTAGAAAATAAAACACATAATTTGTAATCAAGTCTTTTATTACATAAAAAAATTGTTGTAAAGGTAATAAACATTTGATAATGCACATACACATGGTATTTTTTGATGATAAAAGCAGCAAGGATCCATTTTCTTTAGGGTGGGTTGTTCATCAATCTCGATAACTGGTTTCATGGAATACTTCTTTACGAAATCTGCCTTTTCTTCCCCTTTTACATAAACATAGTCCACCTTAGCGCTTAAATCTCTTATGATATCTCCACATTTGTGTAATGGTGTAAATCCTTCACACCATTCAATGCAATGGTAATTTTTTATTAACCACAGAGCTTGTTTGTGTAAATAGGATGGTAAATGACCCATCGGAAATGGAGCTTTGAAAATAAAATGACTTGTCTTTTGCCCATCGTACGCTGCTAATTCCTTTACAATAAATTTATTATTTTCAATTTTGAATCCTTGAAGATCTAGAATAAGTTTCATATTTTCAAATATTTGAATTTCTTGATCATTTCTACTTTTAATTGATATTCACTTATTTGTTTTTTTAATTTCTGCAACTGAAGTTGAAAATCTAATACTCGAACTGAAATCTCGTAAGACATTATATAAATGAAGAATTCTGGTTTGGCTACGTTAATAAATATCAAAATTGACGCGTGCGCTCTTAAGCGTAAGTAGCGGTTTGTTTAAAAAGAGTATTTTATCTTAAGGAAATTGTATTACAACTGTTTCACAATTTTTGTTAATGGATTGTAACTGAAAACTTTATCATGAATTATGACACAATATGCCGCTGTTTTAGGAGGAATTTTTTCCTTGGTTTCAAATTCAATTCTCATGGTTACTGGACCTGTTTGTAGTAAATCTCTTTGATGTGAACAATTAATGTGAACTATAGGAGCATTTTCTTTAAATTCTTTCGGATTAAAAATTGGTTCCACTGGAGAGTTATAATACCCTTGACGAAAGTCTGTAAACATTTCATACAGAGTAGCAAATTTATTATTTTCAAAGTCAAGTTGAAGATCATTGTAAGGATATCTTTCTGAATTTAAAAAGACATTCATATTTCTTAAATTACAATGATCAAATTTACTCATATCCATTTTTAGATTACCACGTCTATTTTTCTGAAAAGCAATTAGAACATGACGTGGCGTTTCGACTTTTGTAGATGTTTTTACGGACCAGTTGTGCCTCGTAGTTTCCAATAACTCTGGATATTCAACTAATTCCCAGCTTCGGAAGGTTATTAGTATATCACTATTTTTGTCAATAATTTTGGTAAGTGCTAATTCTTGCGGAATCGCTACAGTAAGATGAGGAACTCTCCAACACAACTTGGTAATTTTAACTTTGGGTTTTTCATCTTCATTACTGGATAATAATGCATTTGTATCATCATTACTTCTTATTAGAATAAGTTCTTGTTGTGAATTAAGAATAATCTTATTATAATCTTCAAAAAATCCTGAATACATCTTTAATGGTATACATAATGAAACATTACCTTTGTCATCAGTCATAATTTTTTCTTTAGATTTTGTTTTCGGATACCAACCGGCATTTTCCAATTTAGCACTTTCATTTTGATTAAATGAAATATATCCCTTAAGAGTTGAAGTTATACCAATATCCCGAACGGAGTCAATAGTAACACCATTTAAAATATAGCGTAATTCTTTAAATAAAAATGCCGGAGCATTATTAATTAAAACAGTATTAGCTAAAGGGGAATCATCTTCTTTAGTTACTTGCAATTCCACATAAATTTCACTTTTGCAAGGTAAAGGATATTTTCCTGTTTGTTGCAAAGCAATTCTGATTTCATCATTTGGTCCGAGTTTTGTAGGATTAAAAGGATCGAAAGAAAGAATTTCCCAGCTTAATATTGATTCATCAACCAATACATTTTCTCTTACATTTAAATAATCCATTTTTATTTAAGTTTAAAACCCAAACTTTGAAGAAATTTTCTATTAGAAGGTGTTAACCTTTGGAAGTTTGATTTCCTACTAAAGGAAGTTGGTTTCTTTCTTGTCTTATTAATGTTTTTATTATTAAATTTTCTAGTAAAGTTTGCCGATTTATTGTTATATAATATTACCATCTTTAATCTACTTTTTTAAGATGTAGTCTGATGGTTATGGTTTCTTCTCTAAAATTAACCAAATCACCTTCCTGATCTATTATTTTAATGGCTATTTTATCAATTACTTTAACGGTGACTGGGAAATATATGACGTTTTGAGGTGACTCAATTATTTTGAACCCTGGAGCAACGCTCGGGAAAAATTGGTGTATTATATGAACAGGTTTCCCGTTTAAATATGATCCCTCTGCAATACTGCAGTCTATATTTATTGAATTTACTTTAATTATTTCCGCGGGAAAATCTGATATATGTTCAATGTTGGCTTCCAATCGCCCATTTTTAAACCCTAATAATTTACCAATAGTTCCTTCACGAAAAGTTATGGGGGCTGAACATTTAAGATGTGTACGTAAAGTATTATTATTTGCATAAAGACTAAAACTAATTTTATCCTCATCCAAGTGTTTTTTTAAAAAATCTGTTATGTCTTCTAATTCGTAGCTACCTGGGGGTATGGCTATTTCTAAATTTTCATCATGAATTAATACATTATTCCCAACATCAATATTGGGAATTGCATTAAATGTTTCGAAATTTACAAGACCGATAACATATTCAACATCTTCATCTAAATATATTGGAGGATGTAACTCTGATGTTAAAATAGCGGAATTGCCGCTAAGAACAAAACTATATGACATTTTACTTTAAAAATATGTTTAATAATAAACTAAAATTAGGTGTTACATATGGTTATAAAGAAATTTTAGACACAATTGACCACAATTTGTTTTGTTAAAGTTTTGATAACTGTTATAATTATAATTAACAATATTATTATTTTGGTCGCTATAAAAATATTTAATTAATTCAGAAGGGGGTAGCAAATTACCATAACTATCAAAATATATTATGTTTTTTCCTTTTTTTGTATATGCTATCCAGTGAGTACCAACACCACTGTGATTATCTAGATTGACAATTGCACTTTCAATTAACTTTATCTTTTTTGGTAATTTATCCCTCATAAAAATACCACGAAAGTTGGGAATTTGTAAATATTTAGCGTATTTAAGTAAATCGTAATTTGTAAGTGCTTTTCGAGGTATATGTTTTAGCAGTTTTTTGAATAAGGTTTCAAGTATAATCCACATCCTGTTTTATAGGGTTTTAAATAAAGTCCACTTCCTTTTTTTCCTACCGCAATGGACTCCATCATTTGATTGTGTCGTTTAGATTCTTCTAATTTCGCTTTGGCTGCTTTTGCATCATTTACTGCTTTAGCAATACCTGCAGCCCCTCCTCCAAGAGCACCAAGAGCAGACAAACCAGCAAATAAAGGTATAAGTGGAAGAAATCCGCCAGTCTTTGGGATTGGAATTACCCTTTTCTTTGGAGGTAACACTTTACCAGTTTTTTTAATAGCTTTTAAAGCAGTTTGAATACTTTCATTTAGGTCTTTAAAACGTTTCCCCTTAATTCCTTTTCTAGCTTTTGAAATTACCTGAGATAATGATAGTCCTCGTCCTTTTCGAGTTTTTCGCTTGAACTTTCTTCTCGTTCGAAGTCCCATACCTAATTTTCTTTTAATTTTCATAGCACCAGTAATTCCTAGTGCAGCAGTTTTTTCCCCAAAACTAGAATCTTTAGCTTTGAACCTTGATAAAGCTTTGTCAGCTAATACTTTATCAGCTAAATGCCTTCTTTTTATATCATTTGATTGTGAGTAAGCAATATCGTGTTCTTTACAAGCCTCATCCAATAAATTTATACCTTTATCACCTCTTGACAATCGTTTTTCCAATTTTGTTCCAGGTCCACAAAAATTATAACCAGGAATATGCAATTCAAAGGGTAATTTATTTATTAATGAGTTTACTAAACCACTTCTTTTCCTTTTGCTGTTTGTCTTGTAAATGATTCGTTTATTATGTGATGGAAACATTATATATAGTTGCAATCCTAGTGATAACTAACCAGTTACATCACAATACTGAATATTAATAGTTTGTTTTATATATAAAATGAGAGTTGAGAAACAACCATACTCTATAACAATTAAGGATCATGAAAGTTCAGTGAATGGTTTTAGAAAACATGGAAAACTGTTTGAGGGAAATAGTAAAAGAGGGTTAATTATTGGCCCGTCAGGCTGTGGCAAAACCAATGTTATTATTAGTTTGATTGAAGATCCGAATGGTTTGCGATTTGAAAATCTGTATGTTTATTCAAAATCCTTATATCAACCAAAGTATAAATATTTGAGAACACTTTTTAAACCTTTGAAAAAAATTGGATACTATGAATCTGAAAATGAAGAAACAATTGTTTCACCAAAACAAGTTAAACCAAACTCTATAATAATATTTGATGATATAGTGTGTTGTAATCAGAATGTTGTAAAGGACTATTTTTGTTTCGGAAGACACAAAAATACTGATTGTTTTTATTTATGTCAAACATATTCTTCTATTCCGAAACAATTAATTCGTGACAATGCAAATTTAATTGTTATATTTCAACAAGATCGAACAAACTTAAAACATATTTATGATGATCATGTTAATGTTGATATGTCATTAAACCAATTTAATGAGTTGTGCTTAATATGTTGGAAAGATAAATTTGGATTTTTAGTAATAGACAAAGACTCTAATGTGAAATCTGGCCGATATCGAAAAGGATTTGATTCATATATTTACTTATAAAAATAAACGTTTGATGGTAAATTATACCAATCATGGATGAACGTTTAGCAAGAGAGCTAGTTAAATCAAGAAAAGCTGTTAAACAAAAATATCAGAGTTTAAAAAATGCGGAATTTGAGGCGCAAACTAAATTGGAGGAAACATATAAACCGATAACTCAACCCTTACAAGAATTAATTTCAACGATTGGTAAAATTGAACCTGTTGAAATAAAGGAAGAGCTACACACACCAATTAAAAAAATTTATGAAACACCACAGAAAAGATCAATTCAAACACTAACACCAAAGAGAAAATTACAATATGGAACATCAACACCAGAAAAAAGAAAGACGGGAAAAACTCCACTCCTTCCTACAGAAATACCATCGATTATTGACTGGGACGCGAGTTTAGCTTCAGCAAGTCAAATGCCATCTATACAACAAACAAGTATTATTGCAGAAACAAACCCTTCTTCAGGTTCACACTCCACAATAGGAAATCTTTCAGATATACTGGAACAAACACGGCAAACAGTTAGAACATTTGTTGATACAGATTTATATAAAGAATATTTATTAGGATTTGATGAATTACCTCGCCAATATATTGATAGCGGTGTAAAAGATGTTGAACATGAGTTTGATCACCAATATGGAATAGTTCATGATTTGGAAACCGAGAAATTCTTTTTGGGTTTAACTCAAAAACCTGTCGAAATTATTGGTAAAAACATCAAAATTGAAGGAATAACCTATACAGGTACACCAGGTTTATATGAGTTATTATTTAAAAAAGAACCAATAGGGTATAAAAAACAAGATTTGGAAAATTATATGGATATTTTAAAAAGAACCAATGCATACCGTAGAAATAATGATCCAAATGAGCAGGTGCAGGGGAATGGATCACATAAATATATTTCTATAATAGGACCTTATTTGCAAAGCAAAGGAATTACAAAAACTAAAACTCTAAATCCCGAATCTCAACAAGCAGTCCAGGGATTTTTTGAAAGACGCAAAGCTCCATATAGAGAAAGTCGAGTGTCTTCAAAAAAAACCGGATTTGGTATAACTTTAAAAGTTAATAAACCTAATACAGATTACATATATTGGGATAATGTAAACGAACTTGTTGAGAGACTTCGACTATTGGTAGCATCCATGCTTGCGGGACACACTGGTCATAACAATGAAATTATTTCCATTATTGAAGAACTAAGAGAAGCGAATATTATTATATAAAAGGACATAATAGATACTTTTAAACATTTCTAAAATGACCATCGATAAATTTGGTCGTCATATTTCAAAAAAATCTGCTCTAAACACATTATTATCACTAGAAAATAAAATATTATCAAATGTTGAAGAGAAAATAATAAAAATTTTTAAAAGCGATGTCAAATATATTGAAAACAAATTAATTCAAAATTTAGATCCCAGGTTGAAAAGCGATGTTAATAATTTAAATAAGAGAATAAATGAATATGATACCAATATACAAAATATTGCAAAAAAGATTAAGTTATTTGAGGATAAAGTTATTCCTGAATATAATGACAAGATAATTAATTTGAAAAATACTGTTGATGGAAATGATGAGGTAGTAGAAAAATTTTCTCAGAGAGTTTCTAAATATGCAAATGACTTTGACGTAGTGAAGTTAAAATATGATAAAGTTGATGATTTTGAAAATGAAATAAAAAATGAAATTACATCAATTAAATCAATAATTAAGGATACTTCAGCAATTGACAATGTCAAGAACAGTATTTCCAAGGAAATTACATCAAAGTTTCAAAATTTTACTAATTTGCTTAATGATAGAGTAGCAGAAGAAGTAAGGAATTTTAAGAAAATACATGACGTTATGGATAAAAATACACAAAATCTTGAAAAATCAATGAACACTCATTTCCTAATTCACAAAAAAGATACCGACAAAGTTAATGAATTTAAGGAACAAATTAAAGAATTTGAAATTAAAATCAATGCATATAAATCAAATTTACAATATTTAGAAGACAAATTGAAGGAGGATTTTCAAAACGAAAATGAAAAAATTGAAACAAAATTCAAAGATCAAATTACAAAAGATAATGAAAAAATCGAGGATATACTAAAGCAATTAAACAATCTGAAAACCAAATCTGAAACGTCTTTTGACGAGGGAAATTTTACAAAGGCAATCGATGAGAAATTACAAAAAGAATTAGAATCCTTACTAGAAGTAGTGCAAGCTATAATAGAAGTTTCTAAAAAGGATGTATTAATTAAAATTAAAAATAATAGTTCAAAAATCGAGGAGACTTCTTTACTCATAAAAGAACTTGAAACATCTTATACAGATATACTACACAAAGCTGAAAAGACAGCGTCAGACATAAAAAATATAGAAAAAAAAATTGTGAAAATGACATTAGATATTACAAATGCAGAATTTCAATTAGGAAAAGATATAAAAAATCTAGAAGATAAATTAACAAAAGAAATAAAATCTTTAAACGAATTAGTTCAAAGAGCTGCTGAAGTTTCTAGAAAAGAATTTAATGATACAATGAATTATGCAAGAGAAGAAATGAATTCAACATTAGGTGGTTTCAAAAAAGATTATACGTTATCAAATGTTCTTTTGGAAACTAAATTTAATGTAAAAATGTCTGATCTTAATAACAACATCACCCAAATAAATTCGTCAATAAAAGAAATTAGAAATGAAAATAACAAATCATTTGAAACAATGGAAAATAAATTTAATGTAAAAATTTCTGATCTTACTAACAACATCACCCAAATAAATTCGTCAATAAAAGAAATTATAAATGAAAATAAAAAATCATTTGAAGCAATGGAAAATAAAATTAAAGAACTTACTAAAAAAAACTGAGATGATTTTTTTATATTTTACAACATCAGCGATAAAGGGCTTTTATAAACGGTTTAGAAGGAGGTAAAGTTATTTGTGGGATTTATTTTCGTGAGTAAGGTATAAATTAATAATGAGTAAAATTAAGCAAGACGTTGTAAATGAATTACATAAACCGGCGAGAAGGCGATATAGAAGGAGACGAACAATTGTAAAAGGGCTTAATGATCTATTTCAAGCTGATCTGATAGAAATGCAGCCATATGCGAAATTTAATAGGGGTTTAAGATATATTTTAATGGTAATAAATGTGTTTTCTAAATTTGTATGGGCAGAACCTGTAAAATCCAAAACTGGTAAAGATGTAGCAGCTGCAATGAAAAAAATTCTATTAACTTTAAAAACTCCCCCAACAAATCTGAATACTGATCAGGGTAAAGAATTCTTTAATCAAGACTTTCAGAAACTTATGGAGCAGTTCAAAATTAATCATTACAACACATTTTCTAATATGAAAGCTAGTATTGTAGAGAGAGTAAATAGAACGATAAAAAACAAAATGTGGAAAAAGTTTAGTTTACTAGGTAATTATAAATGGATCAGCTTTCTTAAAGAAATAATTACAGAATACAATAATACTAAGCATTCAACAATCGGAAAAAAACCAAACGAAGTTAACAAAAAGAATGAAATGGAAATCTTGAAATCAGCTTATACTCATAGGAAAACTGTGGATCCCAGATCACCAAAATTTCGTGTTAGTGATAGAGTACGAATAAGCAAGATTCGCGAACAATTTTCTAAAGGTTACACGCCCAACTGGTCAAACGAAATTTTTCAAATAAAAAAAATCCAGCTTACTAATCCAACAACGTATTTGATTCAAGATGGAAATGGGATAGATATTCAAGGAGGTTTCTATGAAGAAGAACTTCAAAAAGTAAGACACCCAAATGTATATCTGGTGGAAAAAGTGTTAAGAAAGAAAGGAAACAAAGTATTTGTAAAATGGTTAGGATTAGATAAATCTTATAACTCTTGGATCTTCAAGAGAGATGTGATGTAATAGTAATTAATGCTGTAATAATAATTGATGTTTGTAATAAAAAAAAATGATTTTTTATATATATCTGTTTTATTTAAAAATAAGCTTATTACATAAACATTTTTTTAAATACAATATTCCTATAATCAGAGTCTAATATGGGATTTAAAATTTCTTCAGTCAATTTAATCCTTCTTCTAAAATGTTTTTGATTTATAAACTCTTCAGAAGTCATACGAGCTTTTCTGTAGGCGAAGTTCCAAGCAACCATCAGATGAATTTGGTTTCTTGATTCATCAATAGATACTGTCTTCTTCATAATAGTGCTTAGACTTTAATTTTTGTTCTAGTTCTTCGGGATGATTCAACAGCAGTTCCAGCATGGAGCACACATTTTCACTATTTAGATTTTGTTTTGGAGAAAGGACATTATATATTTTGTCAAAAGAATCTCCGTCGTAAAAATTGTTATTTCTAAAAACGTTGAAATAACGTCGAAAGTTTTGTTTTTGTAAAACATTTAGTCTATATTCTATAAGTGGAATTTGTTCCCATAGTCTGCACACAGTTTCATTTCCATAGTAAATAAAATCACAGCTTTTCACAATCTTCACTATTGGTAATTCACCAATCTTTTCAAAATGAATAGATAAATTTTGCAAATATATCGGTTCATTGAAAACATTTGGTGAAAACATATAATTTGTTATAACTCCTTGATATTGCAATAAGTTCTTCCAATCATCTTCATTTAATATCACAGACTGACCATTTTTACCACCAAGTTCAATGCATGGTAGAAAATCACTTTCCACCCACAAACCAATCACAGCATATTTAGAGTTAGAATTATTTAAATTATATTTTGTAGAATTTATAATTGTTTTTTTTATTTTCTTTTTTAATGGTGAATTTTCAAATATATTTTTACTCTGATTACTGAACATTTTAAATGATGTATTTCAAAAACTAACTGGCTATCTGCTTGCTCTCAAAAAACTAACTATCAATCCGTTTGCTCCTAAATTTTATACATTTTCCCTCTCCTCTCAAGTGGAGGGGTAAACTTATTTTCCCTCTCCATTTAAGAGGAGGGGATAAACTTTAAATGTCTTTATACTAACGAGAATCAATAAAAAACAAAATTTATATTATTTTTTTAACATTTATTAAATATTTTTATAGATATTTTTTCATGAAATACAATAAAATTAAACATGTACAAATAAATATTGCTGCTGTAAATATAATAACAAATATATAACAACAGACACAATGACAAGATTCTTCTTTTTTATTATTGAAAGGAATCCAATCTGAATATTGTAATGGTTTGTTTGTCATGGAATATTTAATTTTTATGTATGTATTTTCACACAAAGCAGAATCAGTTACATTATAGGTAAAAAAGTGTGAATTTCCAACAAGATATGTCATTTTCATCTGTTTGTAGCAGTCGGTTTCATTTTTGAGGGCATTTATACATATATCAGCCCTAACTGTATTAGGAATGTAATTTACATATATCACATTTCCAACAAGGGAAACTAAAACTATTAAAGATGCAGCAGTCATTGTTGTAATATTACTAACAAATAATGGTATTTCTATACAATATATATGTTTTTGGATTCAGTTTCCCCTCCAACTTTTAAAGCTTCAAAAACGACTTACATAATTTATCATCATATAAAATGATGTCTTTATAAAGATGAAAAATTACTAGGAGTAGTTAATTCTAATCGCGGTTTTTTATTTTTAGATCCATTTTCGTTTCCAGAACTTAAAAAAGTTAGAGTATCATACATCATTTTCATATCTTTATCAAAAAAATCTGTTTCCAAAATATCCTTATGTCCCCATGCAAGAGTTTTTGTGGAATTTGGTATACAATATCTTTTATCATCATGAGTTGTTAATGCCAATTTATTTAACAAATTAGTGTATATATTATGCATATCTGACTTGAATACATACATGGTGCAGAATATTTTGTCACCTTTCTCAACAACATCTTTATAATCTGATAATGTTAATTGATTTTTTATACATGATCTACTAACGCCTTTTGCTTTTTTATCTACACTATTTTTGGATTTTATACAATATGCTTTAGCACCAGTTCCATAAAAACTTTCAATGGGAATCCCTTTGTACTCATCTTTAAATTTACCAACAACTGATGTTGTAATAGGCATGCAATGAATATTTTGTTCAGAAAAATTAGAAGTATCAAATTGATCCAGATTTAGCTTCATATCTTCATAAAAGTTTTGGGTCTGAACTTCAAGAAGGAATCAGTATCCGTATATAATAAATTTAAATTATTACCATATTTTACTTTTAAATACCCATAATAAAAATTATACATTACAGTTTTTGCAATATCCAGAATACTCATCCCAACATAAATTGGTTTATTGTATTCAATGCAAACCTGTTGAAGTTGAAGAGCAACTAGATTTTCAGAGAAAATTTTAAAATCCTTTAATTGAGGTTTAGAAATAAGTTTTTCGGCACTAAATTTATTACCCTGTCTTTCCCATTGAGATACTAATTTAATATCTGCTCGCCTATCAACATTTTCCATGGTTTTACCGAAAATTGAATTATTTGCCAATTTATAACAATTTTTATCAAATTTATTTTTAGATAAATTTCGTAAATTTGTATTTAAATCTATATATTCCGCTAACCATGGTGATTGTGTAAACTTAACTGCTCTGTGTATTTTTATGATTTTGAGTCCAAATTGTAGACATTGTTTCAGATATCGGTAGTGAATGATATAGTTATATTTATTATGTAAGTTTGGAATTAATTTTGAGTGGTTTGAAATTGGTGGTGTATATTGTTCAGGACAAAATGGGAAATCATTATGACTATCATGTAAATAATTTGGATATTCTAAATCAACTTCAAATATGTATCCTATAGATGATGTATCTGAAAGTTCGGATATATTTAAAGTTTCTATTTCGAGCTTAGGTACCCAAGCAAAATTTTTTTCAGGCAAATATTGTTTCATAGCATAACCATACAAATTTGTGGCGTCTAAGTAAGCGATATATGTTGTAGGTCTTTCAGGATTAAAATTTTCTAAGAATGGATTATTTGCTTCAGATTTGCGTTTGGAACAAGTGCTAACCCCACCACGAACACCTTTTTTGAAAAAATGAAGCATATCTGGTTCCGTTAATAATTCTAATTCTACATTAGTTAATTTCATCATTGCATCCCAGCACATAGAAGGGCTAGTGACATAATTAACAGGATCTAACTTATAGGTTTTAATACATGTGGATCTATAATTTTCAAAAACATCAGCCAAAAGTAAAACATCTGATTTTAAGTAAATATCGGAATAAGCCCCTATTGTAGAACACTTAAATAGATTCCACACTTCTACAGCACGATTGTAGTCTTGAGGAGAGATATTCTCATCGGTTAAGTTATTATAAAATTTATCAATCAATGGTAGAGATTTCTCATTTAATTTTTCGTTGGAATCTATGTAAGAGTATGGAAATACCCCTTTTTGTCTAATGTATCGAAATTCATCAGCATTTGAGAAAAACTTTTTAATTTCAAAACATTGTGAATCTTGTAGAGTTTGTGATAGTGACTCTAAAGACTCTGGGAGAAATTGAAAAGAATCTATAAAGCGTAGTCGCAAAGCAACTGGTTTCCGCTTTTCTGACACATCAACGAAAATTTCCTTACTAAAAGAAATATACTTTTCTTTATTTTGAGCTATAACACTAATATTTTCTTTATTATAGCAAAGCGATTTAATAAATAGGTGAGAATCATAGTTTTTTAAATTATGCAATACTATTGGTATATATTTTGGAGGTTTAAAATGCAAATTACATATTGAGTGGGCGGCTCCTCGATATTTACCTGTAATATGACAATGATCCCTACACTTTATGAAATTTCCTTTTGAAAAAGGTTTTTCACATACATAACAAATGCTAGAATTTTCATATTCAATCTGTTCCACAGATGATAAATCTTTCAATGGTACTTGATATTTTAAATATTTTTTATAAATTTCTTTTACATCATTTTCAATGTATTCAATAAATTTTATAGCACAATCTGTACCTCTATAAAGTTTAAGACACACAACATTCTCATCAAATGATGATTTAATATAATAAGCAAATGAATAGGGTATATGTTCAGCAGTTTTAATAGTATATGAGGTTGTCGAATCAGGTGTAGATTGTTGGCACTCAATGTTTTTCAAATAACATTCAAAATCGGCATAAATAACAAAAGGAGCTTTATACTGTTTCTGAATATTTTGAAACTTTAATATATTTGCAGGAATATAATTGCCAAATTTATCCAAAATCAAATTATCTGAAGGAAGCTCAATTCGAACAAAACTACAATCACGTTCTAAATGTGTGTTAAGTTTTTCATATGTTCCAAAATATTGAAGGCATCCATCACATAAGTATTTTTTTATTTTCTTTTTTGATAATTGTTTGGATACCAAGCAACCTAAATCCTTTATCCAACAGTAGTGGTTATTTCCATCATCAGAACTTATTAAAAGCAAATTAATATGTAATTTTTTCTTTTCATTATTATAATGTAAAGGACCGACAATCTCATATACCTTTTTATTATCCCTTAAAAATTTTTCAACTCCATATACATTTATGGACAAATTATTTTTTTCCTCAAACTTTTTTATATCTAATAGTTTTACTGGAAATTCAATACCTGTAAAATCGAAAGCGTCTCTGAAGTCTGGATATGATGAGGTCTTTCGAGGATTACCGGTTGGCTGGTATGCTGCTGAAACCACTGCCCAGGCGAAACAGCAATTGTCCTCATTCATCACATTCACTATTGATTTAGAAAAGTGATGCATCTTAATGTAGGAGGAGGCATTCAATGGGTTGTACTTATTGATGTTGACTTCCAAATGCAGAATTCTTTGTAGAGCCCACCCTGTAATAGGAATTAAAAAATTAGTTCTGAATAATATTTGTTAGAGATGTACAAGTGATATTAAGAAAACTTAGCTCTTGAGATTAAATAATAATTACCTGAGTCTCTTTCCGGCAATTCATCTGCTTTGGTTTCAATAATCTTGAATAAATCATCGTAAAGCTGTTGTAGATCAGTTGTATGGGTTACAATGAAGAACGGTGTATTAAATGACTTAATTGAAGTAGAGGTTAAAGTTGGAGAATAATATATTCCAAATAATTCCAAATTTACTTTAGCACATGTAAATTCTTGTTGACGCTGGCGTATTAATGTTTGCACTTTATTACCAATATCTTGCTGAAACTTTTTGATGTCGATGTGATAATTCTGCGAATATATTCTGTAGGAAGCTATTCGACATTTAAATGCACTCCTGATAATGTCAATTCCATTTCCATATTTTATGCAGCTCCTGTTTTTATGAATATTTGTCCTCAAGTGTGTGCTCCAGGAATTAGATTTGACATTTACTTCACAATCTTGGCAAAATCGCATTGGAGGCCTTGAAAGTAGTTCATCAACTGAAACAATTATTATTTTTTAATTCCTCTGTAAACTTTTATTAATAATAAAAAGAAAAATTAAAAGGAAAATTATAGCTAAATATGTTATAAAAAAATACTTACGATTAATTATATAATCTTCCAAGTTAAAGGTGTTTTCGTTATTGACAAAATTTTCTCGAAGGTGGCGTACAATATGTGATTTTCTTTTAAATTCTCTTAAGCAGTGTGTGCAAAGGAGAGTCATTTTAAAATGGAATCGGTTAGGGCCGTGTCGCTTTTAAATAAATACAATTTTGATCTATCAAGACCCAATGACATAGAATAATTAGTAATTTTTTCAGCTCGCGCAATTTAGAAAACTTTTGGATTTACTTTTGAATTAACTTTTGGATTCACTTTTTAACTTGAAGAAAAACATGGATTTTTTTTAAAAAATATATTTCCCAAATTTAAAAGAAGATCGCCTTGTCGTTGAATACAATTTTTAACGTCTTTTAAAGTCGAATTAGATAAATTATTACATATATTATCTAAGTTTAAATAGGAATAAACCATTGACTTAAATCTAGATGCGGCACACCTTGTTTCATTCCTATTTAAGCTCGGCTTAGATTTCATGCGAATAAATTTATCTAATTCACTCTTATTTGCCGCCAGCTGTCGCTCTGACTGCTGTCGTTCTGCCTGCTGTCGTTCTGCTTGCTGTAGCTCTGCCTGCTGTCGCTCCGCCTGCTCTCGCTCTGCTTGCTGTAGCTCTGCCTGCGGTCGTTCTGCTTGCTGTCGTTCTGCTTGCTGTAGCTCTGCCTGCTGTCGTTCTGCTTGCTGTAGCTCTGCCTGCTGTCGCTCCGCCTGCTGTAGCTCTGTTGCTGTAGCTCTGCTTGCTGTTCCAACCACGATGGCTATAGAACCTCTCTGTTTAATCTCAGAGTTTCGACCAAAAGGTCCACTCGTTGTCGCGCAGTTCAAAAATTAAAATTAGAGGTTGAAACTACTTCAATCGTTATTTGTTGATTTAACTTCTCCGCACACCCTTAAAACAGAACACTACTAAAAAGAATCGGAAAACCACATACTAAATTGGGGGTAGTTACCCTTACACGAAGGGTTTGCAATTTAAGCCTGTAATATTTCAACAATGATCGCCCACATACATAGGAATCTAACCCCAAAACTTCGTTAAAAGGCATCAAGTAATAAGCTCAAAATACGGCATCAAAAATAGGGGTGAAAACTACCCCAACCCAAAATTCTTGTTACTATTAAGTGGTTAGGTGAAAATGCCTCCTAATGCACACACTTAAATTCTCTCAGTGCAGCCCGCAACTATTTTCAGTTATACACAAAAACTACCCTCTAGGAATATAATGATCATCTTCAAAACCTCCAACCACGATGGCTGAAGAACCTCTCTGTTCAACCCCAGAGAATCAATAGAAAAGGTTCACTCCCTGTCGCACAGTTCAAAAAATAAAATTAAGGGTTGAAACTACCCCAATCGTTATTCACTGATTTAACGTCTCCGCACACGCTTAAAATAGAACACTACTAAAAAGAATCGGAAAACCACATACTAAATTGGGGGTAGTTACCCTTACACGAAGGGTTTGCAATTTAAGCGTGTAATATTTCAACAATGATCGCCCACATACATAGGAATCTAAACCCAAAACTTCGTTAAAAGGCATCAAGTAATAAGCTCAAAATAGGGCATCAAAAATAGGGGTAAAAACTACCCCAACCCAAAATTCTTGTTACTATTAAGTGGTTGGGTGAAAATGCCCCCTAACGCACACACTTAAATTCTCTCAGTGCAGCCCGCAACTCTTTTCAGTTATACACAAAAACTACCCTCTAGGAATATAATGATCATCTTCAAAACCTCCAACTACGATGGCTGAAGAATCTCTCTGTTCAACTCCAGAGAATCAGTCGAAAAGGTTCACTCCCTGTCGCACAGTTCAAAAAATAAAATTAAGGGTTGAAACTACCCCAATCGTTATTTACTGATTTAACGTCTTCGCACACCCTTAAAATAGAACACTACTAAAAAGAATCGGAAAACCACATACTAAATTGAGGGTAGTTACCCTTACACGAAGGGTTTGCAATTTAAGCCTGTAATATTTCAACAATGATCGCCCACATACATAAAAATCTAACCCCAAAATTTCGTTCCGATTAGGAAATTATTAAAGTTTTTTGAATTATCGTACATTATTTATAACGTTGTTTCGAAAAGTCTCTATATACCTACTCGATAGCCTGCCTAAGACCGAACGGCTTCGCTGCTCAAAGTAAAGTGCATGCATAACGATGCTGGAGAGGAACGAGATGAGGGGCGGAGCTAAATAAATAACAGGTGTAGTTTATGTAACCAATCAATATAGGAGGCAAACCTGCACTTTCACTATTATGAATAGTCGCACGAAACCATCAATATCTCGTTGGAATAAACCTTAACTAACTTCTGTACTCCTGATAATCGAAAAATTGAAACAGCCTTTATTTTACGCTAAAAATTCCATAAATATTGTTTTTATTCACAATGTCTTTTAATATTTGGCCTATAGAATATTCAAATTGCACTTTGAATATCTTGTTTATGTTCTTTTGTTTTTAACCCTATGCAGGGATATTACTTTTGTTTTTAACCCTATGCAGGGATATTACTTTAGTTTATATAATCTTCCTTGTACACCCTGGTGCAAGTATCCTAATTTACTTACGAAAATCTTAATTTTCGCGAGTTTTCTAACAATTTCACCCAGAAAAGACACAAAAATTCGTAGTTTTCCGATTTTACACCGTACTTATTCAGTCTGTGGTATTATTATGATCTAAAATCCATTAATTAAATTTAAATTCCAAGACCATTCAGCTCTCAAAAATATGTCTGCACGGCTTCGCTGTTCGAACTGAAGTGCTTACATAATAGTGTTAAAGAGAAAAAAGACGAGGGGTAGAGCCAAAGAAAAAAGGTGTAGTTTACGTAACCAATCGATATAGGACTTCCACGACTAAGAAGAGTTGCAGAATACAATCTATATCTTTTTCTGATATACCTTCACTAATTTCTGTACTCTTAATAATCGAAAATTTAAAACAATTTTAAACACTGTAATGTTACCCTAAAAAAAAGACCACACAAATTTTTTAACACTTTTTCAGTCACCCGTAGAAAACAGCCAGATAAATGTTGTTTTAATTCATAATGTATTTATAATATTTGACCTATGGCCTATATATCCTGCACTTTGAATACCTTGTTTATATTCTTTTGTCTGGAACCCTACACAGGGATAGTCCCAAATATGCCAAGTTCAGAGACAAGAGTATAACAATAGGTCACGAAATCTTTCTTGTACATGCTGGTCCAAGGTGCAAGTTCCCTAATTTCCTTAAATGACATTCATTTTCGTGAGTTTTTTAACAATTTCACACCAAAAATATACAAAAACTCATAGTTTTCCGATTTTGTACCGCACTTATTCAGTCTGTGGTCTTCTCAAGATCTGAAATCCATTAATTAAATTTCCATTCCAAGACAGTTCACCGCCACATAAGAGACGTCCGCACGGCTTCGCTATTCAAACTAAAGTGCATATGTAGTAGCGATGGATTGAAAAAAGATGAGGGGCGGAGCTAAAGAAAGAAGAAGAGTAAGAAGGAGAACGTAACATATCGATGTAGGGCTTCCACCACTAAGGATAGTAACAGCATACCATCAATGTCAGGTTCTGATATATCTTCATTAACTTCTGTATTCCTGATAATCGAAAATTTGAAACGGGCGAATTTCACCCTAAAAAAAAATAAAAAAAATGGCCACACAAAATTTTTAAAACTTTTTTAATCCTGACCCATACAAAAGACAGCTATAAATGCTGTTTTAATTCACAATGTCTTTATAATATTTGACCTATGGACTATACATCCTGCACTTTGAATATCTTATTTATGTCCTGCTGTTTTCAACCCTATGCAGGGATATTACCAAATTTGCAGAGTTCAAAGACAAGAGCATAACTTTAGATTACGTAATCTTCCTTGTACACCCTGGTTCAATGCGCAAGTTCCCTGATTTTCTTACGAAAATCTTAAATTGCATTCATTTTCGCGAGTCTTTTAACAATTCCACCCCGAAAACACAAATTTTCATAGAGTTTCTCGATTCTACATCGCGTCTATTCAGTCTGTGGCCTTCTCAAAATCTGAAAATGTTTCAATCGTACCCATTATTTAAATTTAAATTCTAAGACAATTCGGCTCCATAGAAGACGTCTACACCGGTTCGCTGTTCGAACTGAAGTGCATACATGATGGTGTTGCAGAGAAAAATTTTGATGGGCGGAGCTAAAGAAAAAACAGGTGGAGTTTACGTAACCAATCGGAATAGGGGGCGAACTTGGGCAGCCAATCAGAAACAAGGTCATTCTTGGCTGACCAATCAAAAAAGTGGTGGGGGGGTCAACTAGGAGCCCCCTATTCCCACTACTTATATACTAAAATTGTTGTTAAAAAAGTCGTTTAAAAAAGTGTTATATTTTTTTACTTATAAACAATTAGAATAACTTTGTCCTTTTTTTAAGATACACTCTTGTGAGTAGGTGGACTGGAAAGCTGGATGAAAAACTTACATTTTGAAAACAAAATGAACCCCGTACGACGAATAGGAGCCAAGATAAAGTCTTTTTTTTTTCATAAATCATATCAGTTTCAAACATCCTAATCTGAGGAAATATGTTGAATTTTTTTATATTTTTACTGGGTGTGACACAACTTTTTGTTTTCTTAATCAAAGCAAATTCAAATTATTAAATGCAGCGCCAGATATTATACAATTAATAGATATTCTTTATGATTCCAATGCAACTGGAAAGAAAATTACAAAAAATGGATATGAACTCATTGTTGCATTATACTCTGTCGCAACATATATTGCTTATAAAAGAAGGCACAACAATTTATTATCTCTAAATGATTTGCGTTATCTTCATTTTATTCAAAATGCGGGAAAAACAACATTAAAATTGGAAAATTTGCTGCATACAGAGGGCGCTGGAAAGCAACACTTTTTCCGTGTTTAACATCAATTACAAGTTGGTTGAGAAATAAGCTTAACGCTTGAATTGGGTGGAAGAAACATGATGATGGCTTCGATCCAATTTATACCATGGACAGCTTAATGTCAGATGATGCCCTTACGCAAATATCATGCGAATGCACTACAGGGTGTAAGACAGGTATATGTACTTGCAAAAAGCATGGTATAAATTGCAATGAAGAGACCGAAGACACAATGTGCAACAATTTTGCCACAGTCGTTATCGGCGTGGAAAACGACGACGACTATCAAATTGACTTATTAAATTAAATAATAAATTGTAACCAGGAGGATGACGAACCCTTTCAAAAAAATCTAGAACAAACTCGAATAAATAATTAAATATATTAATTAATAAGTATTAAATTATGTAAAGGGTGTTTTTTATAGAGGTATAGAACTTTAAGTTGGCAATACTTTTTTAATTGGCGGCCATTTTGTCAGCTGTTAAGTGATTTATGTTTAGTTTGGTTTGGCATTTCAACACGAATAGACTGACGCCTGAACAGTGCTTCCAAATTGTGCAAATTTATTTTGAAAATCATGGTTCTGTTCGAAATACGTATCGCGCACTACGTCCATTTTACGGTCAACATAATCGTCCATCAGAGCAATTAATTCGATTAACTATGGAACATTTTCGCACCACGTTTACTCTAAATGATAATACGCATCCACAGAGACGTCGTACAGTGCGTACAGAAGAAGTCATTGTTGCTGTAGAGCGTAGCGTAGAGGAAGATCCGAATCAGTCTATCCGCCATCGTGCACAGGAATTGGATATGTGTCTATTCATTTTATGGAAGATTTTGCGGAAAAATCTTGGTTTGCGTGCTTACAAAATCCAACTCGTGCAAGAATTGAAGCCACACGATGACCTAGCAAGGCGTAGATTCGGTGAATGGGCCCAAAACAAGATTGCCGTTGATCCCGATTTTCATAAGCGAATTTTGTTTAGCGATGAAGCTCACTTTTGTTTGAATGGATACGTCAATAAACAAAACTGCCGTATTTGGAGTGATGATAATCTTCAAGTGTATGTTGAAACACCGTTACATCCAGAAAAACTGACTGTTTGGTGTGCTTTATGGGCTGGTGGAATGATTGGTCCTTACTTCTTTAAAAACGATGCTGGTCAGAATGTCAATGGTGACCGCTATAGAGCCATGATTACTGATTTTTTCGTTCATCAATTGAACAACCATGATGTACAGGAGCTGTGGTTTTAACAAGACGGCGCAACATGTCACACAGCTCGTGCCACAATTGATTTATTGAAGGAAACGTTTGGTAACTGCATAGTTTCACGTTTCGGACCCGTGAATTGGCCTCCAAGATCGTGCGACTTAACGGCGCTAGACTATTTTCTGTGGGGATATGTGAAGTCGCTAGTCTACGCCTATAAGCCCGAAACGATTGATCACTTGGAGGACAACATTCGCCGCGTCATTGCCGATATATGGCCACAAATGTTGGAAAAAGTCATCGAAAATTGGACCTCCCGATTAGACTACGTCCGAGCCAGCCGTGGCGGTCATATGCCAGAAGTCATATTTAAATTATAATGCCACAAGATTATCTATCGAATAAAGTAAATTTCATGTCAATTTAAAAAATTCATCTTTGTTTTATTCCATTTAAAAGTTCTATACCTCTATAAAAAACACCCTTTATTAATGATTAAGTGCATTATTGAATAAATATAAGCAATAATACGTGAATATCGATAAACAAATGTCATTTTGATCTTTACAACTTAGTGTATTTTTATTTTTTAATAATGTAGTACAATAAATCAATTTCGGACAAAGAAATGACTGCAATATTCATTTTTCAGACATTTAATTTGTAAGAATAATACTAATTTACAACCAAATTTAAGTGGAAGGAGATATAATATGTTCTTAAAGAAAATGCAAAATGCAAAAAAATTATGTAAAAAATACAGGGTGTTTCATTTAAAAAATTAAAACTTCTATTATATCTCCGTAATGAAAACTAAAATTAAAAATCTAATTAAACCACTGGATTCTACAGAAAAAGTACCTTAAGAATGCCTTATTATTTTTATCGTAGTTGTTTTGATAAATAAAATATAGGACATTTTAAAAAAACAAAAAAATTAAAAATCGCCCTGTAAATCCGAAACCGATTGCGATAGCCATAATTTGTTTTCTCCATTATAATTTTCACAAAAAAGAGCTTGGGACTACTTGGTCAGATTTTTTAAAATCTTTTACGGTTTCGCAGATAGCCTATAAAAACATCCAAAACGATCCACACTGTACAGGGTGAGTCAACGATTGGATGAAGTAAGTTTGTGCCTTTTCGGTGAAATTTACAAAGAAACTATATTTATTGTTTGATACAGTTTATTTTTACGCAGATTTTAAAAATATTTAGGACTCTACAGGGTGAGCCAAAAAACTAGGACAGCATAAAGTTGTATTTTTTTAAATAGAACACCCTATATACGAATCGTATTTTCGATTTAGCTTATAATTTTAAATATTTTTTATTAAGGGTTTACTATAACAAAACTTTATAGTTTCTGAGATAATTAAGTTTAAAGAAAAAAAGTCACATTTTCAAGCATCAATTCAATCCTAAATAACGTTTTCAATTTTGTGACAAATATATTCAAATTTGGAATTTAGCAAGGCCAAGGACAAGTTAACATAATTTTTACCTAATATTTGCAATAAAAGCTACAGGGTGTTGAACACATCGGCTCAAATTTGAACAAGTTTAAATGAATAAATATCTTTTTTTTTTAAATGGTACACCCTGTATATTTTCATGTTATTTAATAGAGTAATAAAAACCCTAAAAGTTTTGTCCAATATATCCTATACCTATTTATAATAGTTTTTGAGATATTTCAGTTTTTCTTATTTTCCATACTTTTTTACAGAAATAGTCTTCATTATCATAGTAGCCATGGCAAAAACAATGTAAAAGAACATTTTTCTGTGTGTCAAATTTATAACCGCAATCGCTTCTTTTGGTTTTTATGTAGTGTAGTTTGGTTTTTTTTGCATTCATCTTATATTGTAAAATAAATTTTCCAAAGAATGAGTTAATAGATATGATTTCTACAATAGGAGAGGCTCAAAAAAATTGCCTTCTTGCTCAGAGAATTTACAAAATGAAGTATCCTGATCGACGCCAGCCTAATACCCATACTTTTCAAAACTTAATACAAAGATTTGATTCTTCTGGTACTGTTGATTATCCAAAACGTAAAGTGGTCAACAAACCAGTAACTAATGAAGAAAAAGAACTACAAGTATTTGTTAAATGTTCAGGAAAATCCTTATATTGGTAGCCGTTAGTTAGCAGCATTATGTGAAACATCACAATCCACCGCTAATCGTACTACCAAGAAATATAGGTATCATCCATATCACATGGAATTACACCAAGAATTGCATGGACAGGATTTTGAAAGTTGTGTAAACTTTGTCGTACAATAAATGCGGAGATTCAATTAAATCCAAATTTATTATGCAAGGTAATGTTTAGTTATGAAGCTACTTTTAGAAGAAACGGTGCCGTAAATAGACGCAACATGCATTATTATGCCACAGAAAACCCATTTTGGATTAGATAGGTGCAACATCAAATCCACTGGTCATTAAATGTTTGGTGTGGTATTCATCATAATCGAATTATTGGACCCCACTTTTTTAATGAACCACTAAATGGCCATAGTTACCTGAACTTTCTACAAGAAGAACTACCCCAACTGCTTCAAGGTCTCGATAGGGATGAGCTCGACAGTATGTGGTTCCAGCACGATGGTGCGCCTCCGCATTACCATCGTGAAGTTCGTGCGTTTTTGGACCAACGATATCCGCAAAAATGGATTGGACGTGGGGGTTTCATTGAGTGGCCACCAAGGTCTTGCGACATCACCCCATTAGATTTCTTCCTATGGGGTTATATTAAAAATAAGGTGTATGTTAATCCACCAACAACAGTGGAAGATATGCGAAACAGGATTAGGGATACCTGTAGAACAATAACGCCACTAATTTTGTCCAGGATCCGAGAAAATCTGCAAAAAAGACTAAATTTGTGCATTGCACAAGAAGGTCGTTTATTCGAACACTTATTAAAAAGAAATAATTAATCTTAGTATTTAATAGGTAATTTTTTTGTTTCAATTTAGTATAAAAGTAAATATGTATTTGCCTTGTCGTTATTGTTGTGTTAATTTTTTCACATTATGTTTAATGCCGTTGTAATATGACGAATAATGTATTTCATCATATTTAACCAGATTCTGTTTGTTTCTGTAGTTTCTTTTTATTATTTTACATGGCTACTATGATAATGAAGACTATTTCTGTAAAAAAGTATGGAAAATAAGAAAAACTGAAATATCTCAAGAACTATTATAAATAGGTATAGGATATATTGAACAAAACTTTTATTACTCTATTAAATAACATGAAAATATACAGGGTGTACCATTAAAAAAAAAAGATATTTATTCATTTAAACTTGTTCAAATTTGAGCCGATGTGTTCAACACCCTGTAGCTTTTATTGCAAATATTAGGTAAAAATTATGTTAACTTGTCCTTGGCCTTGCTAAATTCCAAATTTGAATATATTTGTCACAAAATTGAAAACGTTATTTAGGATTGAATTGATGCTTGAAAATGTGACTTTTTTTCTTTAAACTTAATTATCTCAGAAACTATAAAGTTTTGTTATAGTAAACCCTTAATAAAAAATATTTAAAATTATAAGCTAAATCGAAAATACGATTCGTATATAGGGTGTTCTATTTAAAAAAATACAACTTTATGCTGTCCTAGTTTTTTGGCTCACCCTGTAGAGTCCTAAATATTTTTAAAATCTGCGTAAAAATAAACTGTATCAAACAATAAATATAGTCTCTTTGTTAATTTCACCGAAAAGGCACAAACCTACTTCATCCAATCGTTGACTCACCCTGTACACTATGGTCGAATTTTTGATTCTCCTGAATAATAATTTATTGATTATTGTTAAGTGGTACCAAGCAGGTTAATGCTTTGACCTGTATATTTTTAAAATTTTTATTATTGTATTTTATTTAATGTTTTTTAGTTGTTTTAAATGATTTATATGCATACTGGCTTTGTAATTGTTTAAATTTCAGTATATTCATTGTAATTTCAATTTGACGTATTTTCTATGTACATTTATATGAAGATCTTCTTCTTCTTCTACGTTGACTAGGGATATCCTTGTTTGTCATTCTATCTACACCCGCCTTATTCTGCTGATGAAGAGAACCAGCTCTGGGCCCATCTCTTTGGTGGTCGTCCTGGTAATCTTCTTCCTCTTGGTCGTCCATACATACAAACTTTGGCTAGTCTCTCTTCACTCATTCTCTCAACGTGTTCTTTCCATCCTCTTTTTCTTTCTTTTGTCCATTTGACCACTTCCTGCACATTACATTTTTCTCTGATTAAGGTATTTGTCAGCCTATCTCTGATTGACACGTTCAGCATTGATCTCAGTACTTTCATTTCGGTGGTTCTCATTTTCTGCTTTGTCTTTTTAGTGTCTGCTCTTGTTTCCGTGGCATAAGTTAGAATTGGTCGTATCATGGTCTTATATATTTTTGTTTTTCCCTCTATTCTCATGTATCTGTTTCGAAATATAACATCTCTTAAGCATCCTGCCACTTGTAGGGCTTTTGTATTTTGTGACAGTACTTCTCCAGTAAGGTTACGACAGCTTGTTGTGTTAGTGTCTAGGTATTTGAAGTTCATGACTTGTTCAATTATGGCATTTTCTATCTGTAGCTTACATCTTCTTGATTCCTTGGAAATTACCATACACTTTGTTTTATTCGTTGATATCTGCATATTGTACTTCTTAGTTGATATGTTAAATAGGTGTGTCAATCTCTGGAGGTCGTCTTCGTTATCTGCGAATAGGACCGCATCATCCGCATAGCATATTATATTGATATTGTGTCCGCCCATGTGGTATCCACGTTTCGGTCTGATGCGGTCCATTATCAAATTGAATAAGAAGGGGCTTAGCGAGTCTCCCTGCCTTATCCCTTCGGTTAGACCTTCGGATGTTATTATTTTTGTGCTGTAATTTGTGTACAAGTCATCAATTATGTTTATGATCTCCGCTGAAACATTTTTCTATTTTAGGATGTCCGTTATGTGCTGCTTCTTGATGCGGTCAAATGCTTTTGTTAGGTCAACAAAGCATAAGTATGCAGGGTGGTTAAATTCTATTGATTTTTCGATTATTTGTCTCACTATAAATAAGGCATCTTTGGTTCCCCTGTTTTTTCGAAAACCCTGTTGTTCCTCCGAGATCTCTATTTTCTCTTCAAGTTTGTCACGAATAATTGCTGTAAATAGTTTGGTGACAGAGTTAAGAAGTGTAATTCCTCTGTAGTTGTCCGGGTTTTTGTGGTCACCTTTTTTGTGTACGGGAATTGTATAGCTGGTTTTCCATTTTTGCGGTACTTGCTCTTCTTTAATAATTTTATTAAAAAGCTTTTGTAACTCCTCGGTAAGCATTTGGCCTCCGTATTTCAATAATTCGTTGGTAATTAGATCTGGTCCAGGAGATTTTCTATTCTTTAAATTACGTATTTTATATTCTATTTCTTCCGATGTTACCTGCATTTTTGTAGTGCTCAGATTTATGGATTTTGCTGTTATGCTAGTGTGAATCGTATTTGTATTATCAAATTGTCTTTCAAAGTATGATGTCCATTCTTCCTTTTTGATGTGAGCTGTACTGATGTATTCATTAACATTTTTTTTCTGTTTCTGAATCATTCTCCATATTCTCTTCTGCGCACCGTATAAGTCATGCTCCATGTCCTTTGTGTATCGCTCCCAGTATTCTTCCTTGCATCTTTTAATCCTCACGTTTATGTTGTTTCTCGTTTGCTTGTATTTTTGATATTCTTCAGCCGAAGGATTACTTTTGTTCTTCAAGAAAGCGTCTTTCTTTATCTTTACTAGTTCTTTTATTTCTTCTGTGAACCACGGTGATTTACTTAGTTTTATATTTTTGAATTTTATATATATATATATATATATATATATATATATATATATATATATATATGAAGATCAATATACAATATTTCGGTATTTCATCTGAAAGAATTAATTTACGAGGCTGCAATTATTAACGAGGAACGTTCAATCACAAGAGTAAACAATGCAGGTACATTTTAAGACAAGAGGTGCAATTGTAAATAACAACCAAGAGAAATGTTCGAACCTGTGGCGGCGTTTCCTTAGGTTTGCAGGTTTGCGCAACCCCCAAAAAATTGTAAATCAAAATAAAACATACTAATAAATACAAGTAAAAATATTTTTTTTAGGTTCTACTGATAATTTAATGATTAAATTTAAATTAATTTTTTACCTATGTTATGCTCGAATAGCAGTGAATTATTGAAATAATTTACTTACTTTGCCTAAATATCATTAATAATTTGTCTGTATTACAGTATTACGCCTGGAAACGTTATTGTTTTGCTGGTGTACAAGAGCAAGTGCCAGTATCAAGTAAAGGTTTTTTCTTCAAGCAGCAGTTAAACCATTCCTTTAATTCAGGTTAGAATACAACCGTGGTGTCTACCGTGCCGGTGTTTTATTTTTGTGATAGTGACTATGTTTTTACTTTGATCAAGTTATTTTGTTACGTTTTAAAGAGGTTATAAATGTTTGGCGAGAAGAAAATCATCAAAAATTAAGTGCTCTGTCCCAAACTGTGCAGACAAATACAGTGGCCGAATTCAAAGGATTCCGAGTTACGAAGAAATTTATAAAAAACATTGTGTATATGTTGGACATTTTTAAGAATCTCTTATCAGAGATTCTAGAAAAGCAGTTAAATATAATGCAGTCTATCTTCCTGCATGTGTAAGTAAAACCAAGTGAGCGCTTTTTTATTTTCTAGAAGATATGAGCGGCTCGTCGAATGGGGTGCAATACTATCAACCAAGAAAGATCTTATTGAAAACATACCTGATTTCAATCAGTGGGTTTTATTAATAAGTTTGTTAATGCCAAAAATCAGCGTATGGATTTTCTTTATAAATAATTCACACAGTAAGTTACACGTGCATTTTGTTTTGACTGCTATATTTTTAAAATTTACTACTTTTTTATGTTTAATTGCTTAAAATACACTTCTTTGTGTCATACTAACTCAATTCTAAAGATTTTTATTTTTCCCTCCATCAGTGCCTATGACAGGTTATATATATATATATATATATATATATATATATATATATATATATATATATATATACACATAGACTTCGTTTAAATCGACGTTTCGAGCCAGCTTCAAACCAAAGCTGCCTCAAATCTTACTTGAAATCTAGGCGTTTATTTCACAAAGTTAAACATGACTTGACCTTGGATTCAAGTCATTTTCGCAAAAGCTTGATGTCTTGTTTGTACCTAACCTCAAAATAACGCCTTGTTTTTTTATTTTTTTTTAAATTTAAAATCCAACTATTGTGAGAGGTGGAAAGTTTTATTCTGCATTTAACCTTTAACTTGGGTGTTCTTAAAAATTAAAATAATTTGAAATAATTTGCTAACGTCCATTTGATCCATGACGTAATCGTTCAGAAGTCAACAGCTGATTTCAAGCGCGCTTGAGGTGTTTATTTCACATTCGAAGTGCGCTTGGGACAAGTCAACCCTAAATTGTTTTGGGCTTGACTTAACATATCCAAGCCGGTTTCAAGTATAAATTCGCCCGTTTAATTCGTTATTTCTAAGCCGCTTGTAGAAGGCGCTTGACTTCAAGCGCGCTCGGAACTGTCGATATAAACGTACTGATATATATATATATATATATATATATATATATATATATATATATATATATATATATATATATATATATATATTGTGTTGTGAATACACGCTTATTTTACGACAAAATATTAAATTTCAGATTTAATATTGCCCCAAAACTCCCTAAATATAATAATCTAAATAATAATATTTCTAAGCCGCTTGTAGAAGGCGCTTGACTTCAAGCGCGCTCGGAACTGTCGATATAAACGTACTGATATATATATATATATATATATATATATATATATATATATATATATATATATATATATATATATATTGTGTTGTGAATACACGCTTATTTTACGACAAAATATTAAATTCCAGATTTAATATTGCCCCAAAACTCCCTAAATAAAGGGTTTTCCAATAAGAGGTGTTATTTTGATATTCAAAGAAAAATGCCATTTTTTAAGATAAATGATCGGATATTTATTACATTATAAAGAGGAAGGTATGCCGTTAATGATGGAAAATAACATCAGCCAAATGACCACCACGACCATGCCTACAGGACCATATTCTTTTCATGAAATTTTCCATAACCAAATCGCAAAGTGGCTGCCCTATGTCCTCGATAGCCTCACGAATTCCATCTTTGAGGTCTTGAATCGACGCTGGGCTGTTGGCGTAGACCTTGTCTTTCACGTGGCCCCAAAGGAAGAAATCGCAAGGTGTCACATCACAAGATCTCGGTGGCCAATTGTGATCACCTCTTCGAGAGATAACACGGCCCGGAAACTTTTCCCGTAAAAGATCAATGGTTTCGTTGCTTGTGTGGCACGTAGCGCCGTCTTGTTGAAAGTAAACGTGGTCCAGATAAATACCATCCAATTCCGGCCATAAAAAATCATTAATCATCTCTCGATAGCGCAATCCATTCACCGTAACTGTTGCTCCAGCCTCATTTTCGAAAAAGTAAGGTCCAATGACCCCGCCGGACCATAAACCGCACCAAACAGTCACACGTTCAGGATAGAGAGGCTTTTCAACAATAACTCTTGGGTTTTGCGAGCCCCAGATGCGACAATTTTGTTTGTTGACGAAGCCACCGAGGTGGAAATGGGCCTCATCACTGAAGATGATTTTTCGATGGAATTTCGGATCATTTTCATGCATTTCAAGAACCCAATCAGCAAAGGCACGACGTTGTTGATGATCGGCCGGCTTGAGTTCTTGCGTTAACTGAACTTTATAAGCCTTAAGACCCAAATCTTTATGCAAAATACGGTGTAATGACGTTTGTGGAATCCCTAATTCCAAAGAACGACGAGGAATGGACAAACCTGGGTTTTCTTCAACACTTTCGGCTACAGCAGCAATATTCTCGGCTGTTCTTGAGCGACGTGCACGGGTTTTCTTCTTCACATAACTAACTTGTCCCAACAGCTCGAATTTTTTCACCAATTTCTTTATTGCGCTCCGACAAGGTGCTTCATGACGACCCAAAAATGTTCGAGTTTTACGAACCGTCTCTGCCAAATTTTCACCATTTTTATAGGGAATTTTAATAATTTCAATGCGTTGTTGAAGCGTGTATCGTTCCATCTTTATTTATGGCGTAGTTTCTACTTGTCAAACGTCAAAAACTTACAGCTTCAAAAGTGACATCTACCGAAATAGCGGGCTTTTCAAAATGACACCTCTTATTGGAAAACCCTTTATAATAATCTAAATAATACGGCATACAGTGCTAAAACTACAATTCTTCGATTGTGGGGAAATCCAGAGAATAAACGACACGGTGGCGGTTTGATTCGGTGCTTCCCCGAGTTCAGAATGCGACGGCGCCACTGCTATAAAAGCGAAAAGACAGCGGCGAAATTATTCCTTAGAAGTGTTCCTTTGAAAAAATAAAATTTAATTAATTTTCGCTAACTCTTGAGCTTCACTCATTCCTCTTCTATCTCGGTGAGCGAGAAGAAAGGCGAGGCGGCTAGAGTTTTTATTCTAGTCGGGAGGTTTGGCGGGACTTCACCAACAGCCCCTGATTTGTGTTAAAACTTCGGTTTTATACAAATAGTTGATAATGCAAAAAAAATCTTAAAATAAATTAAGCCCGACGGAAACGAACTTCCACGTTTCTTGAAAGTTGAAATTTATCCAATAAACCCGGTAAATAGATCCATATTCTCGGAGATGGGTACAAAAATACCGAATAATGGCGAGATACATTGACGTCTCGTTAAAATCAAAAACTAGCTAAAAATCGCGAAAGGTGTTTTTAATGTATCATTTTAATGCACCAGCCGCCACTGGTTTGAACCTGAATCAGTGAAAATGATTTCTTCCAATAGTTATTGAAATGACTGATTATACAGGTACATAAAAGAAAAGCGACGTGTTCATTAGTTCAAGCCAATGAGTATCTGTATATTTTGACCCCAGAAGTTGAGCGCCCCCCTCTCTCACTCTCAGTTTCTTTTTAAATACAAAAACCTAATATTTAGTATAAGAATTGATGGAAAAAGACTCTCAGAGGATGGGCTGAAATTTTGCTGCCTTATGAACTCCTAATTGATACTTTACAACATACTATCACTTTCTAGCTAATACGCTCCGTATGTACTAGGTTTCTACGAGAACTTGTCTTACGCATTTCTGTTAAATGAAACATTTTTCTCGTTTATTTATTTCTATATCGATGCGGAATTCTGGTCTAAAATTAAATGGTAAACTTGAACTCCTTGATTTATAGTGCTGTTGAAATCATCAAGATTTCCACTTTTAACCGAGTTATTTAGGTCAGTTTCGCAATAGTATCCCAATTTAATAATGTTCAGTTACATTTCTGGAAGATTCTTTTTGTATATTTTGTATTTCAAAATTAATACAGCAGACTCGCGCCAGTGTAAACATAAAAAATACAAGAATGTTCATATTATCGAGAACGTTCATACTACAGAAAGTGTATTTAAAAACATAAGAAATATTTTAAAAAAAAGCATAAATTACTCATTTTTATTTACACATTCTTTATTAAAATAACCTGTTATTTTTGATTGAACTTTTTTAGTAATCGAAAAAATTGTTACTGCCATGTTTTGAATATTTGAGGCTCTTTAAGTCACTAACTGCAACATTATTTTGCTTTCACCATTGAAAAACTACTTTTAGAGCTGCTAGAGCTTCTTAAATGGACACTTTTTTGGTTTCCTCAATTTCAGAGAGAACTAAGGGCTCAATATTATTAATTTTTGATGCAATGTTTTCAACCTCTAAGTTTCTGTCGCAGTCCTCAATATCTTGATCCTGGTACTGGCTCTAAAAATACGTAATAAAAAAAAGTGAAATCACTTAAATCTAAATTTTTCTTTGTTTTTCTTTTACTAATCGATCCAATCCTTTCCAACAAATTCCTGATTTCCTAACCTAGGTTATGATTTTGGGATAATTAACTGTTGTCGAAGCGTGGCGAGAGGAATGTCATCTTCATCAACATCATTTTCATGAAACATTTTTTAATGATGAATGGCTCCAATTACTCTGTTTGAGTAAACATTTTTCAACATTAAGGTTTTTAGGGTATCTGCCATACTTTCTTCCATGTCCACCACATTACTTAACAAATGTTTTTTATAGTACAACTTACAAGGAACGTATCCGAAGTGTCCTGCTTCGATTTTAATGAAACTTTAATATGTTGTAGAGGGTACAAAACTAAGAGATACGTATTTTTTTTATCTGCGGAGATTCATTATAACAGGGTGAAAACCGCCTCTAAAGTATACCTCTAAAAACATATTTTTTGAAATATCTCAGGTTCTAAGTGAGATACTTTTACAAAACAAAATGAGAGTTACTTGTTATTCGAAATGATGTTAAACTATGGTATTTTTATCCCCAAGGATATCATCTCTTTTTTGTTATTAGAGTAAAAAACCATATATTTACGCACGTAATTTCATTTTAAAAATTACAAAATGTAATGGAATTGTTTGAAAACATTTTTTTAACGAATACCATAAGTATCTTAAGTTCTAATTGAGATCTGTTTATTTTCAGAAACCCGTCAACTTAAGTTATCTATGGTATCAATGAAAAAATATTTTCAACAATTCCATTAAATTTCATGTTTTTAGAATTAAATTACGTGCTTAAATATATGGTTTACCCTAATAAGAAATAAGGGAGGACGCCCTTGGGCGTGAAAAATCGTAGTTTAACATCATTTTGTTTCGTAAAAATATCTCACTTAGAATCTGAGATGTTTCAAAATACTATTTTTACGAGTAAACTTTAGGGGCGGTTTTCACCCTGTTATAATGAATCTCCGCAGAAAAAAAATACGTGTCTGTTATTTTTTTACCCTCTACAACATATTGAAGTTTTTTTAAAATCGGAGCCGGACACTTGGGATACCTTCCTTGTTAGTCAATCGTAAACCATTTAATCCAACGGTCGAATAAGCGGTGTTACATTTGGCGGCATAAACATAACAAATAACGAGAAGCAGCATTATCTAACAACAGCATTGCTATTTCAAGAAGCTTTTGACTTTTTAAAAATGCTTTTGCCTAAAAATTTTTCAGAACTCAAAACATATGGTTTGTCAGGCAACAATTTCCAATTCAGTGCGTTATATATTTGATGATGTATCAAATTTAAAGTACTGATCTTATCAAAAAAGTATACTTTAAATGGATTAAGATTCTCTGACGCTGATGATAACTTTTCACCAGACATTTTTAGAAACCTTATTCCATGTCGAACTTTAAATTTTTGCAACCATCCATCACTTCCATTAAATGTTTCAGTATTGGTCCGTAAATCATGTAGTTGAATAACTTTTTGTTCAAGAATCTCACCTGATACAGGCAAACTTAATTCTCTTTTTCTAACAAACCATTTATAAAGGGCACTTTGGATCGTTAGATATTCTGCGTTTTTAAGAGTACGTTTTTTTTTATCTTACTTGGCCTAACACTTTGGTTTACAACTTTCATTCTTTCTTTCATCTTGTCCTTTTTTTTAAAGATTAGGAAAACGGCTGATTTGGCATTTCGTATTTTTTAAATAAAATTGTTACTGACATACATTTTTGATAATCTTCTATGATTCTGAACTTCTCATAAAGAGTTAAAAACTTCTTGTTTAATTGCTAATTAACTACCACAATATAAAAATGAACAATACAGATATTTCAATGCTTTTTTCGTCGCGTGTCTCCCAGTAAATCCCAGTAGATTCGATGGGAAACACCGAATTACATAAATATAACCAATGACAAGAAATATTGCTTATAGATCAACCAATAAGAGTTTGACAGTTGGTTCATACTATCGAGGTGCTTATTTGTTCATACTACTGGATACATATCATACATTCATTTTGACTGTTCATACCACTGGAACGTTCACATGATTGCGTGTTCACACCAACGCAAGTCTATTGTACTTTCACGTTTAGATAATGATTCACTGTTGATGTGAAAACATCTTTCACGTACTGTGAGAATAAGGAATACCTGGACATGCTAAACATGATCTCAGTGGATTTAAAAAAAAATTAACAAACATGAAAACGACCCTAATAACATAAAAAAACTAGAATTTATAAAGACTTCGCTATTAGTTGAGATAGAAAAGTACTCATAGGTAAATGTTAGTGCGTAATTAAATAAAATAAAATAAACTTATAATATTTCTATGTAATATTTAATTTACAATTATAAATCTGGGAAAAGAACATATATCGTTGTTTGTTATTTCACTTTCGAATCAAAATTTAAGCCGAAAAACCTTGGGTTTAAGCTCAAATATATATACACTCTTCATGAGATTTATTTTTATTGTCTGTGTAGTGTATTTTTATGTATAATTAGTTCAGTGATCACTTCAAAATATAAATGAAAATGTTTTTTTTTTTTGAAAAAATTGTACCTTTTTTTCTTAAAAAGAGATAATTTTTTAATATACCTCAAAAGAGTGTATATATGTATTTCGTGTAATGTTTTTCCTACGGTTCCCCATAACGAAGAGAGACTTAAAAGGGGTACCCAATGGTTTACCTTTTGAGCTGTAGTTTTTGAACAAACCTTACCATGCTGTGTAAGTAACGAACGAAAGTTTTCACGCTTTGATCAAGTTGAAAATAATGGTTTTTGGGTTTAGACCGTGTTAAATTGGAATTATTAATCGACTTTCCATTTGCGATTGCTCGAGGCATCTTCAAGGATCTTTATTCTACGAGATAGAACACGCAATGATCAGCGAGGAGCAACAGCCCGGTATTTATATCATAAAATCGGACATATTACGAAGAAGCAACAGGGACTCCACCCTACTAGAATTAATTAAAACAGATCTGATTTCTACTTATTTTAATTTTCAAGGAATCTTCTACGAGCAGACTTCTGGAGCGGCCATGGGATCTCGGCTGTCATCCATGGTAGCGAACATCTTCATGGAAGCTTTCGAAGAAAACGCCTTGTCTTCCACTCCTCTGAAACTTAAATTTTGGTGCAGATATGTTTGTAGTTTGGCCGCATGGCGCAGCTAAGCTCCATAATGTCCTAGATCATCTAAACCAACAACACCCTAGCATACAATTCACTATGGAAACTGAATCAAGAGTTGCCCTTCCCGTTCTCGATGTACACGTACAAAGGCAGGATGATGGCAAATTGGAACATTCTGTGTACTGAAAACCAACACATACATATCGATATCTCAATGCAGCGTCACGCCATGACCTTCTCAAGAACAATCCATCATAAACTCTTTTGTGTGACTAACAATCACTGAAATCAGAAGCAGGAAAACTGACTAATGCTCTGAGAGGGAACGGATCCTGCGCTGAAGATATTAAACCTTTTATTATTAAATATAAAAACCCAGCTCCTCATTAAGCCATATTACAGTAAATGTTTTAGATCATCAGGGAAGTCAGGAACGGACTTGCAGCCACACTGGTTGGGCCTAACTTTTGACTGAGGTGTCATTTTACAGAGCTGAAAACTGATTTTTGAAATACTTTGGTCATTCTTCTTCGAAAAAGATACTATTAATCAATAAAACTAGCGGTTTTCGAGATAATCGTTTTTTATGCGAAAAACTCAAACGAGCAGGTAAAAATAAAATAGGCAGGGTGTGCTGATGTGCTTTAATTTATGGGGATGCCCTGTCTAACTATTCGAAGGCTAGAAGAAGTTGTGCTGAAAGATTTCTATCTCAGGCATTGTCAAGTCCAGACACCTTTTTTTTTTTAAAAAAAACTTTGAGCTGATAAGGTAAATTGCTGGGTACCCCTTTAGGGCTCTGTATCTCCGTTAAGGACTACTCTTTCTTTGATGAAATAGGGTTATTTTGACCTCCCTTATATGCTCCCGAGAAAACTTGTTGGGCATTGTAACTCAACTTCGTTTTTTAGGCTATGTAAAATGATCAGACGATATATGCTTTATTTCAGTGTTATAGTTGTGGATTTTTAACAGCATTACATGTACGCTCTTTTTTTGATATTTTTCTCCCCCCATCCCCATCTTGTAAAGGGGCTGTCGGGGATGAAGCAAGCCAAACATCACCTATTCAATGTGTCCCACCCCAAATAGACTGGAAAATTCTTAAAATTTGAAAGTTTTTTAAAATCGATGAGGACAATTCGGCTGAAATATTTTCAAGATGGTGACACTTCCGGTTGTACAGGAAATTGATGCATTTTTACTTATTTTAAATGGAACACCCTGTATGTTATTGTTGTATTTTTAGTTTCTGTGCAAAGTTATAGACATATTCCATGTTTAATGCCCTATACCTTAGTCTGTTTTTGACATATTTTAAATTTTATGTAAAAAATGGCTTTTGCCGGCCTAATCAATTTCTCCTATATGAAAACTTTTATTATCTAATTGGGGTGATTTCCTTTTTAGAAGGGAATCTACTATCAAATCAAATATCTCTTTATTCAATAAAAAGTTTTGTGGTACTGATGAACACCCTCAAACTTGAATAAATGGCGTCAAAGTTGACATACAATAAAATAGCCAAGTTAGAAACAGTAAATCCAAACATTTACATAAATATAAAAATAAAGTAATATTCACATAATATGTTATTATCAGATATGACATTCAAAATTCATTTAAAAAATGCAAAGAACTCATTCTGCGTACACATAAAAAACAATTTCTTTAAAACGTTTAAAATTCTCATCCAACTTCACCCCGATTGGTAAAGCATTAAAAAATTTAATTGCCAAGAAACCAGGTCCTTTTGTGCCATAAGTCGATGCTGTGGGACATTTTATCCTATATATCTATTGCAGTGCTTAACTTCATGCTTCTGAACCTTGTCCTTGTTTTTAAAGAGTTAAGTTAAGATACCTAAGCTTTTAAGTTTTTTTCCCTGCAGGATTCCAAGTAACTAAGGCCAGAAAGTATACGAACTGCTCTTTTCTGACTTTTAAAAGCCCTCCTGATGCACTGCTCCCACCCCAGAAGATCGCTCCATAGCGAAGAGTTGAACATACATTTGCAAAATATACAATTTTGAAGTTTTCCTCGATCAAATATTTTGACATTACTCATAAGGAATATGAAGCTGTGTTTATCTTATTGCATACCTCTGATATATGTTGTGTTCAATCTAGATTACGATTAACATGGATTTCAAGGAATTTTATATCTTCCTCTAGTGTGATGTTCCCGGTTCCAAACTCAGCTGACGCGGGAAGTGTCTCTGATTGTTTTAGTTTGTCGAAAAACAAATGTGATGGGTCTTTTCAGTTTTCAGCATTAATATGTTTTCCCTAAACCATTTTTTAGCCTTGATAATATGTTCATCAGTAATTTTCATGAGATCTGCCAATGAGATGACGATCGTTAAGATATTTGTATCATCAGCAAAGTTAACAAGATAACACCTTTCACCCATAACTGTAGATGCCTGGTCGTTAATATAAAAAATAAACAGTAGTGGTCCCATAATGTTTCTCTGCCGGATGCCCATGGTTAAAAAGCCAACATCTGAAAAATACTGAACCTCATCAAATTTCACCACAACTTTCTGACGTCTGTTTTCTAGATATGAACGAACCCACTCAAGAGCAGGCCCCCCCTTACACTATACCTCTCAAGTTTTTGAAACAGAATTATATGATTTAAACTGTCAGATGCTTTTGACAATTCCAAAATTGTCCCCAACGATAAATGCTTGTTCTCAAAACTCTCTATAATTTTCTCAATGAAATCATATACATCTGTGCTCACAGATATACCTTTTAAGTAACCATGTTGTGTTGGGCTTAGTAAGTTTTTGGAATTAAAAAATTTTAGTAATCTGGAACACATAGCAATTTCAAAAATCTTTTGGAAGGATGGTAATAGGCTTATGCGTCTATAATTATGGAAATCTGTACTATCCCCCTTCTTAAATAGAGGTTTAACCAATGCCCTTTCTAAATTTTCTGGAAAAATGCCGTGCCTAAAAGAATTACTGATTATATAGCTCAAGGGTTCGACTAAATGATTGGCATATTTTTTTATTAAATTATTAGAAATCTCTTCATACCCGCAGCATTTTTGGTATTTTAAAGATTTTATAATTTAAAAAATTTCTTATGTTGTTGTATGGGTGAGAAATATAGAAGTTAAATTATTTTCAATATTGCAGGATCTACTTTCTTGAGACCAGTCAGCAATCAATTTTGGGGCACTTTCAAGGGAAAATATGTTAAAATTATTTGAGATGATTTGAAGATCTCCTTCAATCTGGTAATGTTTTTGTTTTGAGCATTTACCTGTTATTTCTTCCAAATACATTTAGAATTATTGTCATTTTGACTGATTCTTTCGAAGTATTGATCTTTCCTGTCTGAAGCTAACAATTTGTTATATGTTTGTTTGATATTTCTCTGTATCTAGGATCTTTTTCATCCAGTTGACGTTTGCGTCCTAAAGTGTTTGGAATTTTTATCTTAGGCTTGTTTCTTTTTACTTTATTATTAATTGTTTTAAATGGAAAGCAGTGGTTAAAAGGCTGCTCTATAGACTGTATAAAAGAAATCCACTGGCCATTAATGTCCTGCTCTGGCAGACTCTACACTGTTTCGTTACGTTATCATATGCTTGAAATTTTCCTTATTATGTGTATTCTTCGTCTGACACAATTCTGAATTCCACCTATTCGGATATTGAATGATACTATTTGTTTCTTGTGATCTAATAAATGTGCATCAAAAATTCTTGAGTTGCATAACTCACTTTGGTAGATTGTGTTGATATTTTGAAAATAAATAAATACAGGGTGATCAAAAACTAACATTAAATATTAACTTGAAAAAATCGTTAAAAGTAATTTTTTTTTAAAGTAAACCCCTATTTTTATAATGTTATATTATTTAGAATTAAAAATAAGGGTGACTATTATATAAGAGTGTCTATTCGAAAAATTTGTAGGCTCGCTGTAGGCGCGTTGCTGACGCGACCCGTGCCCGTGGAAAGTGCTTCGTGCCATATTTATACGCACCTTTATTACGTATTGGTATACAAACCCTATTATAAGAAAAGAAACGTAAAAGAATTAAATAATAATGGACGCTAAAAGACCATGTAGTCGATGCGTCCCTAATTCATCTGTCTCTCTTTCTCTCTCTCGTATATATATCTCAATTGAGATACAAGATTTTGTGCCTTTTAACTTTCAGATTTTGCTTCAAGTAAACTTTATTTCAAAAGAAGAAAAAGGACAACCATGAACAAAAAGATAATTTCGAAATCAACTACGAGAAACCACGTACTAGCTAAATTGCCATGAAATTCCGAATGTCCGTGGGATTCTTAACACTATAAGCAGTCAAGAAAGGTTTTCATTATTGTCGGGCGAACTTTGTAATAGGATAAAGCGAATACTACAATTAAATTATTTTTTATGGGTGACCCAGTGTTTAGTCTCGGGTTTAGAGGTCAATGGTTAAATTAGGTAATGATTTAAACTTGAACTGTATTTTAGTTAAGGTCATTTTATTTTACCCGTTAACGATATAAGGAAGTTTCTTGAAATTTGTAGCGGGGAATGTCTCTATACGTCACTGCCTTGTGTCAATAGTCAAGACTAATTTGTCTATATAGTTTCAAATTCAAGATACAAGTTTTACTTATGGGTTAGGAAATTAGCCAAGAGATACCATGCTGAGGATTGTGCTCACCATAGTTATATGCTCCCTCTCAAAAAATATTACTACATTTATTTATTTAACAAAAAGTTTTAAAAAAATTTAAAACGCGTTTTTTTCTCTGTTTCTTCCTTATAACTTTGAAAGTATTCACTTTAGAAAAAAGTTGAAGAGAGAAAAAAGTTTCATAATTAAATAAATTTGCTACAAGATAGGATTGGTTAGAAATCTTCAAATTTATTACCCTTGTTGCAAAATAGTAATAATTAAAAAAAAATGGCAAAAGAGTAGTTTTTTAAATGATTTTTTCCGACCACTTACGTTTCTCTGAGGACCTTCATATTAGGGCAAAAAACTTTATGTTATGATAAAACAAGGTGCTAAATTTCGTTAAAATTAGTGTGACAGTTTTTGCTTGATAATTTTGCAATTTAGTTTCTTTTAAAAAAATGGAAAATTTTTTAAATTTGATTGTCTTAAATCGGAGTCAAATTCTTTATATTTTTTTCACATATACTAGAGATTTCAAGCTTTTAAACGCTTTTTTAATAATTAAAATCGGATAATTAGCCCTCTCAAAAATTGTGTCAAGTTATTGTTAAATTTTTTGCTTATAATATCTGAAATAAAAAATGGGGTTACAATTGAAAAAAATATATCGATAACGTCATAGCTTACCCTGTATATTTCGTTATCACGCAAAAAACTCTAAACATAAAATTCGACAGTCTGTGCTTATTTGTTTATACTGAATTTATCCGGTACTTTACGAAAGTATATATATATATATATACAGGCGCGGATCAAAGGGGTGGAGCGGTGGGGGTGATCGCCCGCCCCAAGTGTTTTGAGTTCAGAAAAATAGACTACTAGGAATGTGTATGCTGCTGGCATCCCCCTCCCGTCGACAATTTGTTTTTTTTCGATCATTCGCCCCCCCCCCCTCCCAAGAGCTTTGAGTTATGGAAAATAGACTACTAGGAATGTGTAAGCTGCTGACATCCCCTTGCCGCCGACAATTTGTTTTTTTTTCGATCACTCTCCCCTCCCTTAGAGCTTTGAGTTATGGAAAATAGACTACTAGGAATGTGTATGCTGCTGGCATCCCCCTCCCGTCGACAATTTGGTTTCTTTCGATCACTCCTCCCCTCCCCCCTAAGAGCTTTGAGTTCTAGAAAATAGACCCGATTCTGCCTCTTATACTAAGAATTTTTTGTATACTTTCGGCATCTCCCCCTCTCCTATCGACAACTTGGTTTTTCTTAAGATCGCATCTCCTCCAAGAGCTTTGAGTTCTGGAAATTAGACCGGATTCGTGTATAATGTCCTATACCTAAGTCTGTTTTTGACATATTTTAAATTTTATGTCAAAAGTCGCATTTGCAGGCCTAATAAAACTTATCAGTTTCTCCTATATGAAAGCTTTTATTATTTAATTGGGGTTATTTCCCTTTTAGAAGGGGATCTACTTTAATGCCTCTTATACTAGGAATGTGTATGCTGCTGTCATCTTCCCCTATAAATTACTTGTTTTTTCTTGCGATCGCTCCTCCCCCCTTCAACAGCTTTGAATTCAGAAAAATATACCCGACCCTGCGTTTTACAATAGAAACGGGAATGTTGCTGACGTCCCCCCCCCCCCACTGTCGACAACTTGCTTGCACTTGCCATAGTGTACTTTTGTGATACCACCGCCCCCCCCCCCCAAAGAGGGAGGCAGGATCCGCCCCTATATAATAGCCATTTCAAAACTAATAAAATCATTAAAACGTTTGGCACTCACCTCTTTAATGAAGGAAGAACAGTCAACTTGAGAACATGTGTTGAATACAGGGTATCCGGTAAGTACCTCCTAATTTCTCGGGAGCATACAGGGGAGATCGAAATAACCCTACTTTGTCATAGGAAAAAACATCCTATGACAAACGGGTAACGGAGATACAGAGCCGTAAAGGGTTACCCTTATCGACTCTAAGTTTTGAACCGACTTGTATAATTTAATGAAATTTTACTATTTTGTAGAGGCCGTAAAGATTCATTAAATCATACTACAGCAGATGTTTTAGATCATCAGAGAAGTCAGGAACGGACTTGAAGCCACAGTTGTTGGGCCTAATGTTTGACCGATGTCATTTTACAGAGCTGAGAACTATTTTTTTTTTAAATATTTTGGTCATTTCTCTCATGATTGTAACAAACTTTATAGTGTTATACATTTCATAGTATTGGTTTGTAGGGTTTTAGGTTTATTTTCTACGATTTCATAAATTATTTAATTAATTTTACCTTTGTTAATTTTCTCAGTGGACGTCTATGAAAGAAGGTCTAAAACTTTTTAGAAAATTTTATTTGCTTATTTTTAACATGGAACGCCAATGACAGAAGGTCTAGAAATCGCTAGATTACTCCTTTTTCTAATTTTAGTTACACCATGTAGTACGAAAGTCCTTCTAGAAAGATCCGAATCTTCTGGTATCCGGAAAAAGGATATATAAAAGGTTCAGATCAGCTTTCTTGGACAGTTTAGTTTGAGAGTTCGTGGATGCAAGTTAAATAGTTTGACAAGTGTCAGAACTGAAGTTTTAAATAATACAGTGTGTACAGGGTGTATGTAAATACCGGCCGTCCGCAACAGTATTTAGAAAATCAGTTTTCAGCTCAGTAAGATGAAGCCTGTCAAAAATTAGGCCGAACGAGTGTGGCTGCAAGTTCGTTCCTGACTTCTCTGACTATTATGTTTTAATGAGTTTTTACGGTCTTTATAAAATTTTAAAATGTCATTAAGTTATACTAGTCGGTTCAAAACTTAGAGTCGATTAGGTAAATCGCTGTGATCCCCTTTAGGGCTCTGTATCTCCATTAAGAGGCACTTTAGTAATTTTTTTTTCTATGACAAAGGAGGTTTATTTTGACCCTCCCCTGTATGCTCCCGAGAAATTAGGAGGTACTTACTGCAATGATTTCATTACAAAAGAGACTTTGGGAAAATGTGTATTTACTTTAGAATAATTAGAACTTCGGTACAATTCATATGTTAAGATTCTCGCGCTAATATTTTAGATGGAGATTTAGGCCACTGTCAGATTGTTGATTTTGATATATGCTACTTGATGGTACCACAATGTCGGTTGTGAACAATAAATGGACTTTGTATTTTGAATCTTAAAACGACGATATGTAGAACTTATCTCTGGAACGAGTGTAATATAAGCAAAAAATAATTATACTTAAAAGATATTGAGGCAATTCTCCCAATTTTATATTAAAGGATAAAAGCTTTGTAGTTTCTTTCTTCAAATTTTTGGTTGTTTTTTAAGGATTCATCGTACTGTAGTAAAACGAAATTGGGAGCGCAATAGTTTAAATTAGGTAGTATTAGCGTATTAAGCTTCGCATCCACATCGTCAGACACGTAAAGCAGGGAAATAAGTATTTTACTTTAAATGCCATGATATTAATAACATAGGCTCCATGACCTTTAAATTTTATCTTTCTGCCTATCCACACCTCCAGATATTTAAAAATCTCGATCCATTCAATAACATCATTTTGCACCTTAATAGCACCATTCAAACTGTAGAAAAACATTTATATTTAACTAGTTCTTGTTGAACTATTTATACACATTTCCGTTTTATTATGGAAGTAGCAAAAGAAATAAGTATATCATCTGCAAACAAACGAACAAAACAATTCTCAACAACAGAGTTGTGATACAGAAACGGATCATCGTTTTATATGGAACAAGGCGGGGTCGATTTTATTTATTCGAAATTAATTTTTTTAGATAAGAAAATATTATAGAGTAGGTCATTAAAGTGATGCGTGTATGAACTTAAATTTGTTTAATGAAGCACATTACATTATGAGACTCTACAACAAATCCTAGATATTTTTCATCAGATATACCAGCGGGACCCAAAAGTAATGGGAATAGGGCTGCGGTGACGAGGGAGAGAGGGGGAACCCATTGTTCGACCAGGTGTCCGTTAGGGTCACGTCTCCTGAGTCAATGTGCGAAGTTATGTCGCTGTGATTGCTTCGATTCGCCCGTGAGATTTTTTTTAGTAAAACAACTTTTTCCATTCGTCAGCAAAATCAGTGCTCTCGTTCGTGAAGACTGTCGCCGTACCTTTGATCAACTCTGTGAGATGTTTGGAATGTCATGGAGTTCAATTCAGAAGATTATATCCAAAGATTTGCACATGAGAAGGGTTGTAGCCAAAATTATTCTTCGCCTTCTCACAGACGAGCAAAGGGAGCATCGACTTCAGGCATGTTTTGAGCTTCAAAATCAGCTCGAAAAGGACCCTGAATTTTTTTCCAAGGTGATTACTGGTGATGAATCATGGTGCTATGGATACGACCCCGAAACAAAGCAGCAATCAAGCCAGTGAAAGACAGCTGACTCTCCTCGTCTCAAAAAAGCTCGCCAAATGAATTTAAACATCAAGACAATGCTCATTTGTTTCTTCGGGTCAAATTGTCAACCAGAAATTCTACTTGGAAGTTTTGAAAAGATTGTGGGAGAGTATCCAGAAGAAAAGGGCAGATCTTTGGCGCACAAAGGACTAGTTCTTCCATCATGAAAACGCACCGGCCCACACCGCCCTCTCCGCAAAGTAGTTTTTGACCAAAAACGGCTTGACACCGATTGTCCACCCCCCTACTCACCGGATCTAGCCCCCTGTGATTTATTTTTTTTCCCCAGGCTCAAAAGGGACATGAAAGGAAAGCGTTTTGCCACTATGGAGGAGGTAAGGACATCCCGATAAGTGAATTAAAAACTATTTTAAACAATGGGAGAATTGTTTAGAGAACTGCGTTGTAGTCAGTGGAAAATACTTTGAAGGTAATCAAAATTTGGTGTAAAAATATTAAGAAATAAAGAAGTTATGACGAAATTTCCGGTTTTTTGGTTAACCCCCCCCCCCCCCCCCGTGCCCTTTACCTATTTTCAACTGTTTTCGAAATATTTACACTTTTAGCTTTTTTTTAAGATTATTTACGGATTTAGCTGTATTTATCGTAATTTACGATGTTTATAATTTTAAAATTCTCACTGGATCGAAGAAAATCATACCCAATAGGAGTTGTGCTTCTACGTATGCGCAAAGACGAATGACCGACAACTGTGTAGTGTGAAGCCTTCTTTTTCGAATGTGGCGCCTCCTGAGTCTGTCGATAAATCAGTCTGGCCGTGGCTTTCAATTGTATAAGACCTTTTTTTTGTTTTGCCGAAAAAATGACATGTATAACAATAGAGCAAAGAAGTGTTTGAATTTTTAATGTTTTATAGAGCCCATAAAGACTCATTAAACCATACTACAGTAGATGCTTTAGATCATCAGAGAAGTCAGGAACAGACTTACAGCCACACTCGTTGGGCTTAATTTTTGACAGGTGTCATTTTACAGAGCTGAAAATTTATTTTTTAAATACTTTGGTAATTTATAAATTTGTATAAATTTAAAATAAAATGTTGTATAGCAATTGTTTCGTTATTTTCACGCCTCTTATAATGAAAAAGTTAACGCCTTGACAAGCTTTGTTGAAAATAATTGGACCATGTTTCTTTGATGAAAGCTTCACTGCAGACAAATATCTATATTATCTTCAAAATGATCGGGATCTATATCTAGTTGCTCTCTTTCCAGATGATAATTATCATGATTTGATAAGGTAAACCTTGTAGTCTGGGAGCTATATAGCTTCCCATACGCACTCGACACTACAGGAATAAAAACTATGTAATCTTATGTATTTTTTGCCGCCAAATCCGATTATGTTGGTCAAAGATCTTAAAAAGTGATACGTTTTGATTAAATCGCAATTAATTAAACAAATTAGAAGCTATTAATTTTTTGACCTGAAACCAATCATATCATAAAGTATGGCTCAAAACAAGATGAGAACCCTATATATGTTATACATAAAAAGTCAATAGTTTAAAAGTTATTGACAATGTAAAGTTGAAAATTAGCTTATATACCACGTTTTTTATTGTTTATAAATTTTACAAAAATTGATATTTTTTCGAAATTCAAACAGTTCCAGAATCTTTGAGCTATACCATATATACAATATTGTTGGTCTAATTTAAAGCAGAACACTGTTTTAACGCTTTTTAACAAATAATATTTTTGGCCGAAGTACGTGAAGTATCGCGCCCCATCCCCGCATAGCGTGGCTTGAATACAGAAATATGTTAATTATTATTTGCAATAAACAATGTAAATTGTTTAAACATTTTTTTTTAATTTATCGTTCAAACTAGCTATATTATGTTTTAACGTGCCATCGATTAATCAATCAATAATAACAAATTTAAGAAAACATTTCATCAATTCACTTATTTAGTCTTTTTATTTTTCATCATGACGATTTTTGCATGTGTTATTTTTAAAACATGTGCAATATTGACATCATGATATCCCAGCTCGTACACAATGACATGACGGTCGTAAACATGTTTTACAAATACCATTAGCTAACTACAAATTCGTCACTAGGCGGCGAAAATACATTAATTTAATCAAGAATCAACATATTGTCTTCGATCCTGAAGCCAAGATCCAGATGATTTAATGTGTCATAACTAGGAGAGAAACAATTTAACTGTAAATAAGTAACATAAAATACTCATTTAATATATAAATGCTCTGATGAATTGGAGGAATTTGAATAAATGAAAAGAAAAAATCGTTTGACTATCTGCTTGAATTTGATGCCTTCTTGCTTATTTTAAATGGAACACCCTATATGTTATTTCATTTTTAAATTCTTAATTTTTGGCAGGTGTCATTTTACAGAGCTGATTTTTTTTTTAAAATACTTGAGTCATTCCTCTTGAAAAAAGGCACTCTTTTTATTATTTCGATAAAACTGGTGGTTTTCGAGATAAATCGGTTTTTATGCGATAAACTGAAAAGTTACTAATAATCCAGTCATTTGGTAGTTTTACCTGGAAAGTTTTCCGGGAGTTTTGAAAATTGGTAATTTTATAGATTGTGATGTGCTCTTTTCGAATTTCGACTTTGCCACTTCGTATCTCTGCCGCTCGCGCCGCCATATTAAAAGAATGGCGCCTAATAACAGGTTTTTTACAATATCTCCTTTCCGACGCATTTTACGACAAAAATATTTATATGTAAAATTAAACTAGAGACAATTTAAGTATTTACAATTTTTTTTGTAAAATCAATAGTTTTTGGCGTACGAGCGCCGTTTCAATATGCGTTTTGGAAAAAAAACTCATTTCCACACCACCTTGAAGTAGAGTAAGCGGCGCGTTTTTTTTTATGGTGGTGTCCCTTGGAGGCCTCATCCACATGTGATGCACACTTTCGAAATTTAGCGCAATCTCCTTTGCTTTGCTGTTCCTGATGGACCAGACGTTGCGAGTTCGTCTTGGGCACCGATCGAGACGTCGCAGACCGAAATTTCATCCGCATCATTTGCGATGGATATAGCCACAATAAATCTGAAATGGATGGCATAACTACTTCCGAAGCCGCACGAATGCTACCAATGACTGTTGCAGACGGCATTTGCTTTAATCGAAGAATAATTTGATCAGGAGCGATAGCAGTTGTAGGTGTTACACAATAGATACCGTCCATGGCATGGAAAGTGTTATTACCATCTAATATCTGCGTATTGAAATCAGCTTTTTCAAAAACAAATTGAGAAAATGCGTTATCATCGATATTCAACGGTGCGCGCATAATAGATGAAACACATTGCTTCGGTGTATGAAGAGCAAAATCCAAGACATGATAATACATCTATTAATCGCCGAGATCCATACTTATGCAATAAAAATGCAGCTAGTTCGATCTGTAATGATGATATAAAAGATTTCGGCTTTGCTACTGTAATTATAGAATGGGCGAGAGCAATGCTTTTTTTTTCATTTTTCAAAAGACGCTCGTCTGTTTCTTAAAATCATCACTCCATCTAGGAAAACGCGTAAAGTTTCAGGTGTATCTGACTCAGAGTCTTGAAAAAATTATCTGATGGAGGATAATGTTTTGTCTCATAGACCGTAGAACGAATATCCTCTATAACAATTTCTGCTGCTGTTTTTACAATACGCCGACGTTCTTCTGCATTGTTATCATTTTTTTGATTGTACCAGGCTTCCGTTAATAGCTTAAACCCTGTATTTCGGAAACAAACCACCGGACCTTATTGGCAGTGACGGTAATTAAAGTATCATCACCGTATTTTTTGAGGAATTGTGCTTTCACTGTCTTTATGTGTGGCCGGTAATCACCTTCAATTTTGGCTATCAATTCGTCCAGAGAAAACTGACACTCATCGGAATGTTGCTCAAGATAAGAATAAATGAACTGCATCGCAGTATCGATCTCATTTGCATACGGAACTTTTTTTTATATCTTCAGCTGGTGATGCTTGATACAATTTTTTCATGCAGGAATTGAGGTACTGTGCATCGGCTGCGACCAAATCATTCACATGCTCAAGACGCTCAACAATTGCTTGACCCCAATCATCATTACGAGCTTTAGCAAGTTCTGAAATACTATTTTTCATTATAATTTCCGCACACTATACACAACATTACGCTTGCACAACCGCGTCTGTTTTTGTTTTGCTATAAACTCTGCTGTTATCTCATCAGCGCATAAAAAACAATGATCTTTGAATGAGAATGTTGGGTGCGAGCATCGCAATAGTGGCTGAGGTGTCGTGACATAGCTTCCTCTACGCAATGATGCAGCGATTAAGTTTTCATTATTTTATCGTTTTCGACATACATCATGAACCACTATCGATTTTAGTCCCGCTAAAAGTTCAACTTTATTGTCTTTTCTTTTAACACTTGACTTACGAAAAGTCTTCAATCCTTTTTCCTTCACTTCAATTGTTTCACTTTCTAATAATGGATTATTACAAATAAAACAATTTACTTTATCAGAAGCCATGGCTCTATAAACACAAACAACACTGTAAGACGATAGACGTATACTGATGACTCAGACTAAATTAATACTTCTCTTGAGTTCTACCGACAGATATTTCGTTTAAGGTCGGGAGAGGGACCCGAAACACAGGCGACGCATTATCCTTATACCTGTTTTTTTTAATACCTGTGACAATAGTAAAATATTTTGGAGAAATATACGAAAAAAAACGTGGCGGTGTAGATGAATAATAATTAGCGGCGCTCGTACGCCAAAACTATTGATTTCACAAATAAAATTGTTAATACATAAATTGTAGGAAATTTTCTCCAGTTTAATTTTGTATATAAATGTTTTTGTCGTAAAATGCGTCGGAAAGGAGATATTGTAAAAAAAAGTGTTATTAGGCGCTATTTTTCCAATATGGCGGCGCGAGCGGCGGAGATACGACGTGGCAAAGTCGAAATTCGGAAAGAGCACATCAAAATCTATAAAATAACCAATTTCCAAAACTCCCGGAAAACTTTCCAGGTAACTCCATTTTTTTGACCAAATGACTGGACTATAATGCCTAAACTCAAACACGTAAAAACAAGAAGATATTGTGCTGAAAGATTTCCAGCGCAGACATTGCCAAGTCCAGAAACATTCAAAAGGTTGATCGGGGCTCAGTTAATTTACAATGTTATTAAAATGCAAATATAGTGAAAACATTTAAATGTTATTTTGCCAATGTTCAATATGGGCTCCACGTACTCCAATACGTTTTCTTATTTTCGAATATTTTCCCGCTACTCTGCAAATAATATTCCGGGATTATTACGGACTTAGTTTGAATGCTGTACTTTTCTCGCTAGTAGTTCTTCTCTAGTATTTACTGGTGTTGAATAAAGTAATTCTTTTAGATGTTCCCAGATGTAAAAGTCTAAGGGATTTAGGTCTGGAGACCTTGGTGGCCATAAAACAGGCCTACCTCGGCCAAAGACGTTTGTTCAGTGTTGACGTACTCTGGGGTTAACGTGAGGTGGAGCACCATCATGGATGTACCACATTTGCAATCTTCTCTCAAGAGATACGTCTTCCAATAAATTATTTAAATTTTACTGGAAAAATCGTAAATAAACCTCACCATTGTTAGGATTTTGTTTCTATGAAAAAGTAGAGTTATTTTGATCTCCCTGCATACCTGTACTTACCGGATACCCTGTATATAATTGATCTATTTCCTGTTCTCCCAAGTGAGAAATAGTTAATCTATTTGTTATGCCGTTAATCCATCTATTTAATTAAAGGTAAATTTTAGAAAGAGACATTTCAGAGAGCAGAGAATTATTTTTCGAGGTACGATTATGGATGGAACAGAATCTTCTATGTCAGGAAAACTGTCCACATAATTTTTTCTATAGATAATAGGGCTAATGCTTTTATTTTAGAGGTTATGAATGAGTTATTGATGAGAAGCAGTGCAAATGTATTGAGTCTATGGCAGTGACAGACGAGGTTAAATTTGGGGTGTTCCTTGACAGGAATTTCAGATGTGATGCTCTCGTAAACTATCATCATCAATCAGCCCAATCTTGTCCACTGTTGAACATAGGCCTCTCATAAGTTGTGCCACTTATTTCTGTCCCGTGCCGCTTGCATCCAGTTTGATTCTATGCGCTTTATATCGTCAGTCCATCTGGTAGGCGGGCGGCCTCTTCCTCGGTAAGCCTCCTGTCTTGGTCTCCATTCCAAGATTTTCCTCGTCCACCGATTGTCCGTGTTCCTAGCGACATGTCCAGCCTAGTTCCACTTTAACGTTGTAATTCTCCTGACTGCATCTGCAACACCCGTTCTTCGTCGTATTTCTGTATTAGGTATTTTATCTCTGATGCTAACTCCCAGCATAGATCTTTCCATGGCCAATTGTGTCACTCTCAACTTATTTACGCTTTTCTTTGTTAGTGTTAGCGTCTCTGCTCCATATGTCAAAATGGGGAGGATACACTGGTCAAACACCTTTCTCTTCAAGCAAACAGGGATGTTCGATTTAAGTATATTTTTCGGTTTTCCAAAAGCTGACCACATCAGCCCTATTCTTAGTATTTCGCATGTTTGGCTATCTCGGCCTAAACGGATTTCATGTCCTAGGTATTTGTAGGTGGTGACTTGTTAGATCTTGTGGTCTCCTACGGAGATATTGTCGTTTAGTACAAGGTTGGTCATAAATTTAGTTTTCTCACAATTTATTTTTAGACCAACATCACTTGACAGTCTGTAGAGCTTTTCCAACATTCTTGCTGCTTTATCCGTGCTATCCGATATGAGGACAATGTCATCGGCGAATCTTAGGTGGTTAAGGTCCTCCCCGTTTATGTTCACTCCCATTTTTCCTTCAAAAGAAATCTGCTTGTAATATATTCCAAGACAGTGGTAAACAATTTCGGTGAGATTGTATCTCCTTGCTGAACTCCACGTTCTATTCTGAAGGTATTTGTGTCTTTGTGGAGTCTGATACAGGCTGTGGCTGTATCGTATATGTTCTTGATTAACGAAATGTAGCGGTGGTCGATTCGACTGTCTACAAGCGCCCTCAGCATTTTATATTGGTCTATGGTATCAAATGCTCTTTCATAGTCAATAAATATAAAAATAAGTGGCTTATTGTATTCTATGCACTTTTCTATCAGGGACTTAACAACTTGTAGGTGGTCATTCGTTTCATAACCAGAGCGAAACCCAGCCTGTTCGCAAGGTTGATAACTATAAGACTTCGCAATTCTACCAATTGAGAGAACTCCTGTCTTTGAAACTATGGAGAATGACATACCAGGCTTTGATTGAATCAGTCCTCACATATGGTTTGAATGTCTGGGGTAGTACATGTGGTAGCATTCTTTACCCTTTAATTATTGCTCAAAAGCATATAATAAAAATATTCCTTAAAAAAAAACAGGCTGTTCCCATCAGACTTTTTATTTTAAGAAGCTGATCTTCTAACTAATTATGTTTTAAAAATGTTCTAAAATTTATGAAAAAGATATAAATAAGTCCGATTATGCACAGTGTTCATATCAGGTCTGTTTACAATATAGACCTTGCCTTTCTTCTGGCATTATATACAGTTTCGCAGCGGCATATTATGTATATCGGTCCAAAGTTATTTAATTTGTTACCTTTAGAATTAAAATCTATTGTCAATGTGTATTCTTTTTGTGTGATATTTTCTGAGTGGATGAAAGCACACCAACATCAGATTGTTTATATACAGTGCCATTATTCAATTAGTATTGGAAATGGGGATGACTTTGGGTATTGTTTTTTGTGTTAATATCTTTAAATGCGGGTTGGTATGTAAATATGTAATGTTTCTCTTTAAATAGCTGTAAATTTAATGTGTTTATTTTGTAATAGTGTATTAGAAAGTAAAATTTTATTATCTGATAATCAAACAAGCTGTGTGTCTCCTGATGATGTTGGAGAACAGAATAAATTTACAAGAAACTAAACAGATCGCACCCATAAAGCACTATACAACATCAGAGAAACTCTCAAAATAGAAAGCACTAAAAACTTTAACAAGAGAGATGATGCACAAAACATATCAAATACATGGAAAACCGTACTCACAACCTAACCTCAAACAACATACCAGAGAAACCGGACAGCGAACCGAGACGAGGCCGAGACCCAGGGAAGCGAGGAAACCAATCAGACAGAACCAAGGTATAACCTACGCAAGCGCCAAACTATAAAAAGGCCGACAGAAGACTAGCACGCTCATTCCAAACCAGCTGAGATATTGGCTAAACGTCGTGATGATTTTTCTACTGATAAACGAATTGAAAATCGGTAAAACATCAGTGCACACTCCACCATCTGTGAAAACCTACCATACCATATATATACCAGAAAATGCAAACTTCGCTTTACCACATCCTTTCCGTGTTGGAGGTTGCATAGTTTGAATAAATTGCTACAAAACACAATTTATCTTATTCCACTACCATCGACATGATGGTCTACCTGTATTTCCATATCGAGAAGGTCAAAACTTACCCTTCTCGCTACAGTGATACGGCAGAGGTACATGTTTCGTCTCTTACTAGACTTATCAGGGTACCACCTGCCTGTGCAAAGGACGAATCGGAAGGAAAGTATGTAACACTGAACGCGGCTTCATCGACCTCCCGTCCTTACACAGGCATGTGCATGTCGGTACCCTGATGAGTCTAGTAAGAGACGAAACATGTACCTCTGCCGTATCACTGTAGCGGAGAGGGTAAGCTTTGATCTTCTTCTCGATATGGTGGTACAAGTAGACCATCATGTCAATGATGGTGGAATAGGATAAATTGTGTTTTGTAGCAATTTATTCAAATTCAATCTAACACAGAAAGGATAGGATGGAGGAAAGTTTGCATTTACTGTTCGCATTTTACTTCATTTACACACGGAGTTGCATATAGTTGTACGTTTGCTGAATGTGACTTCAGTACTACAACAGCATAATGTGGATATAACCATTGCTATTGCATTTCACACGGTGGAATCCGTGAAAGCCGCACAAACAACATGGCTCCGACTTCAAGAATTACAATTTTATTATTGGGTTTTAAACTTGATTCATGCTCTTCCTCAATACAAAAAAGGTATTTCCCATCTCTTAAGCCACAAATGGATTTCAGGCCAATAGAAATCGTTGTTTTTTGAGGCGATCAATTCATCGATCCATTTTGTGATATCTTCAAAAGACTTGTGAATTGCTCGAAACAAATATTAATCAGACGGTGCTATGACCGGTGAATAGGACGGATGAGGTGGCCATCCCAGCTCATGTCCTTTATATATATTTTTGCGGTTGCGGTTACATGTAACCGAGCATTGTCATGCAGCAAAAAGAGTTTATTATAACGTTTGGCATAATCAGGCCGCTTTTTTTTCAATTCCTGGTTTAGTTTAATCAATTCTTGTTTATAGCGAACAGATGTGACCGTTTCACTCGACTTCAGTAACTCGTGGTATCCCTTCTTGATTCCACCAAACACATCATTACCTTCTGAGCATGCATATTGCGTTGTGGTGTTGATGGACCACGTTGTCTCAGATAGAGCATGTTCATCATAAGCTTCTTGAAGCAAGCGATAACTTTCGGCAACTAAAAAGCAAAATTTCCCTCTTATGCTACTTTGTAGATTCGAAACCTGACATTTTCGATATTATAAAAAAATAGTATGACTAAGTGAATTCGCTCTCAAATACTAAATATTGTAGGTTATGTCCAATACTTCAAGTTATTTTTTGGCGTCTTATATAAACAGGGAATTAAGTTTAAACCCTAATATTATTTTTCTGCTTTTTAGGGTTTTTTTAAAAGTCGGTAAATTTTTTTTATAAAAATTTAATTCCAATGCCTTTTCAATAAAACAAACTAATTTCTCGGTTTAAATCGGATGCATTATTTATTTTGGGTACATTGGGTATAGGAATAACTAACTGTTGACACCATGAGGTATTCCAGAATTATACCAAGCTGGTCTATAAGAAGGCCTTCATGACATGGAAACCAGTTCTATGCAACAGGAACCTATCAATGCATATTCGTAAAAGGGTCTTGAAATGCTATGTATGGGTTATTCTATTATACGGTTGCGAATCATGGACACTAAAAACCATAACGCTAAACAAACTGGAAGCATTCGAATTGTGGTGCTATCGTCGAATCCTAAAGATATCATGGGTTTCGCACACTTCCAACGAGGATGTTCTCAGAATGATGGATACAGATCGACTGCTCTTGAACATTATAAAGAGGCGGAAAACAGAATACTTCAGTCACATAATTAGAGGACCTAAATACCAGCTACTTCGCCTTATAATACAAGGAAAAGTGGAGGGAAAAAGATGGATAGGCCGAAAGAAGCTTTCATGGCTGCGTAACATCAGGCAGTGGTGTGATTGCACGGTAGAAGAACTATTTCGCGCAGCAGCCGATGGAGAAAGATTTCAGGAAATTGTAAACATGATGACCACCAACGTCTGAATACAGACATGGCACCTAAAGAAGAGAAGAAGAAGAAGGTCTATAAGAACGATTGTTTCCAAAAGTATGTAAAAAAATCTCAGTAAATATAATTTTAATAGACCTCGTGAGTTTACTTACCACTCACGATTTTTCTAAAATTCCGAACCAACAAAAATAGTATATGTTACCCACATAATACTTCCGGCAAATTAAATTAATAATTAAGCATTATTTAAGCTTCTTTAAATAAATCGAGAAGGAAAAAAAGTGACTCAACACATTAAGCAGACTGTGAAAATATTTGAGATAGTTGGATCGCCGTCATTTGATTTGTTGGCCTCTAAAATCTTGGCGTCTATCCAATGTTTTATTTTGTTTATAAATACATATAATTTTTATATAAATAAATGAAATTTACGGGGTGTTCTCGCAAAATAAACGCTAACCTAATTTATTTAACATGGTCTAATTTTAAAACTGATCTACCAATTCGTGAATTTTAAAAATAAAAAAATGACAAATTTCTTCTTCCTCGTACGTTAAGGTGGCCGCAAATGAAGAAGAAGAAAAAGTGCGCTTTCACCAAGAATGTATTTATGTATGTATGTATGTGGGTCAGGGGCGGATCCAGCCTCTCTCCTTGGGGGGGGCGGTGATATCATAAAAGTGCGAAAGCCGGTTGTCGACGGGGGGGGGGGGGGGAGACACCAGCAACATTCCCATTTCTAATATAAAAGACAGGATGGGTCGGGTCTATTTTTCTGAATTTCGAGTTCTTGAAGAGTGGAGGGGGGGGCGATCACAAGAAAAAACAAGTTGCCGACCGGGGGGAGGATGCGAGCAGCATACACATTCCTAGTATAAGAGGCAGAATCGGGTCTATTTTCCTGAATTCAAAGCACTTGGTGGGGGGGGGCTATTGCCAGAAAAACAAGGTTGTCAACGGGGGATGGGGGGGAGTATCAGCAGCATACATATTCCTAAAATAAAATGCAGAATCGGTTCTATTTTCCTGAACTCAAAGCTCTTGGGAAGGGGAGGGGCGATCGCAAGCATACACATTCCTATACTCTATTCAAGAACTAGACAGAGTAAGAAAACTGTTACCGAAACCTTCAACGTACCTGCTCCAGTGCGCAAGTAACTGAGGACTGCCGTAAATCTAATTATATTTAATTATATTTAAATATTATAAGCTTTTATAAATTTACTGCAGCAATAAAATTTCTGATAGTTCAATTTAATTTCTGTCAGTGAGCAAAGTACACTTTACAGTGCATCCTTAGTGATTTATCTTGTTTGTACTTGTTTTTATATATTATTTGAGATTAGTGAGATACCCAAAAGATATGGCTTCCACATCTATATTTATTCCAAAATCGTTAAACCAGGGCATTTTTTCTTCAAGAAAAAACTTATTACGATGAATGTTGATGATGCCTTAAGATAACAATATCTCGATAATAAGGTTAAAAGTTCTATTGAGAAGTATTCCAACATGACAGGAGTTGGAAAATCTACTATGTACCAAATACTGAAGGAGAAAAAAACGACTGGAATTGTTAATACTCCCAAGCTACATTCGATCACACAAACTGTACTAAAAGGAGTTGGACATATATTTTATTATGAGAAGCAAATCCCAACCGTCGACAAAATTCTAACTAAAATCAATGAAGATCGGGATTTACCTGAAATTAAAAGAACCGAGCTCTAGAAATTGCTCAGAGAACTTGATTTTTGCTGGGAAAAACTAGATAAGAAATCCGTTCTTATAGATCGTACGGAAAATATCCGTTGGAGAAGGAAAATCTCTCTCAAGTACAAGGTAGAGTTGCTAGAAATAACACAACTTACAAAATTAGTAATTTAACTGAACTTATTTTTTTTGAATAAAGTTAGTGCAGAAAATTGGGAAAAATCCAGATAATAAAAGAATAAAAGAAAATGGGGAAACTCGATCTCATGATCGGTGAGATAGAGGAACCAATTATATTTAATCTGAGCGAAGATAGCTTCACTGACTGTGATTACGAATTAAATACGTAATGTTTACCAACGTAAACACAATTTATTATTTAAATTTTCTGTAACATATAAAAATTAATTACATTTGAATCCCATTTTAGCGTTCAATTTTAATTCTGCAGATGGTTTAAGAAATAAATAAACTGAAACGTCAAATATCCTAAAAATGTTTTTAATTAATAATAAAATGACCGATAGCTTCAACAAAATTTTAATATTATATGGACGAATTGATTTTTTTATGTGTTTAACTTCTTGTATTTTTGATAATAGGTATTTTGTAAGAATTTAAATTATAACTTAGAATTTTTTTGAGAGAAAAAGGCTACGTTTTAGTCTGAATGTACCTAAAACGGTTTCTATGCCAAAATTAAAAATAATAAAAATACTGTAGTAATTTGTGTTAAATATGTCAAAATTATCTATATTTTCTAATCTATGTGAATTATTTAAAAATCATAAAAAATAAAATAATATTATAAAAACTTTTTCTTTTAAGTTTATTACCGAAATAATATTCTATGCCATAAATACTTAGTGATAAAATAAACCTCCTTCCGACGCCTATGACAAGGATTAAAATCATTTTTAACACTTCACACAAACCAAATATTTAGTGTTTACCAACCCAAATAGTCCATTATTATAGACCGGTATTTTTAATTATAAAATTTCTAACCAATTCCTATGAAAAATATATGTGTCTAACAGATTTTGCCAAAGACATCGGAATAAAGAACACAGGTAGTTTGCGAAGAAAAAAAAATTTAAAAAATGATTTATTACTCTCTCTAGTTCTTGAATAAACTATAGTATAAGAGGCAAAATCGGGTCTATTTTCCTAAACTCCAAGCTCTTGGGGGGGGCGATCGCCCCCACCGCCCCCCCCTTGGATCCGCGCCTGATGTGGGTAGAGTTGGGGGTCTGTACACTGCGACCTGATAGATTTATTGTGCCCCCTACTGCTGCCAAGTCGTAAGAGTTACCCTGTTGTATTCATTTTGTACTAATTATTTTTTGTAGGTTAAAAAGCTATTACTTTGGTTTTAATAATGTTTGTTTTTAAATATTTTACGATTATGTTTGAGTTTTTCGTTACTAACTGTTATTCAGTATGAAAAATAAATTTTAAAACCACAATTTTTCTGTTTCATTGACTGTTTCTAATGATTACAAAGAGGGAAACATTATTATGGAAACACAACAAAAATTATGCAGGTGGAAAGAATACATTGAAAGACTGTTTGAAGATCAAAGACACGAAAATTCTTCTATAAACAGTCTGAGCGGTGACATTGGGCCTGAAATTACTAAAGCAGAGGTCATTTATGCATTAAGATTGATAAAAACTAATAAAGCTGTTCATCCAGATGAAATGCCAGGTGAGTTGTTGAAGCTGATCAATGACAAGAATTTGGATTTATTGGTGAGATTATTTAATACAATTTACACTACAGGAACCATCCCCCGAGAAATGTTAACATCAGCATTCATATGTTTACCAAAGAAAGCAAATTTAAAAGAATGCAGTGACTATCGAACAATCAGTCTCATGTCACATACTTTGAAAACCCTTTTAAAAATTGTACACGCTAGAATGCATTCCAAATTGGAGCTGGATATTGGTGACACACAGTTTGGCTTCCGGAACGGGGTGGGTACAAGAGAAGCATTATTTGCTTTTAATGTGCTTACTCAAAGATGCTTGGATATCAATCAGGACCTCTATGTCGGCTTCATAGATTACAACAAAGCTTTTGATAGGGTCAAACATGACAAACTGATAGAGATTTTCAGAAGCAAAAATTTGGATGAACGAGATTTAAGGTTGATATCAAATCTGTATTACAATCAGCAAGCGACAGTAAAAATTGGACAGGAAATATCCGGAGATGAGACAAGGGTGTATATTGTCACCTTTACTATTTAACGCTTATTCTGAAGAGGTCATATTGGAGAGTCTTGAATCTGAAACAGCAGGGATAAAAGTAAACGGAGTTTTAATCAACAATATTAGGTATGCAGATGACACCGTAATAATAGCTGATAGTTTGAAAGACCTAGAAAAAATAATGAATAAAATATTAAGAGTTTGTGGAGAATATGGACTCTCTTTTAACACGAAAAAGACCAAGTTCATGATAATTAGTAAAAACAGCACCAATAATAATGAAACCCTAATTGTAGGAGGTCAGCACATAGAAAGAGTTAAGAAGTACACTTACTTGGGAACCCTAATAACAGAAAATAATGACTATACCGTCGAAATAAAAACCAGAATCGAGAAAGCACGTGCCAACTTGATTAGAATGAAAAAGGTTATCTGCAGCAAAGATCTAACGTAAGCCCTGAAAATACGACTGACTAAATGTTACGTATACAGTGTTCTATATTATGGAATGGAAGCATGGACACTGAATCGAGAGGCAATGAGAAGATTTAACTCTTTTGAAATGTGGACCTATAGAAGAATTCAGAGGATTTCGTGGGTGGATCGAGTTACGAACGCCGAAGTGTTGAGAAGAATGGGGAAAGAAAAGGAAGTCGAGATAACAGTAAAAGAGAGAAAACTGCAATATTTCTGACACATTATGCGGGGAGAAAAGTACAGCATCTTACGGCTCATAATCCAAAGCAAAATAAGTGGCAGAAGAGGCGTAGGACGACGACGAATTTCATGGCTAAAAAACCTAAGGGAATGGTTCGGATGCAGTTCAAAGCAACTATTTAGAGCAACTGCCTCAAAAATTAAAATAGCTATTATGATTGCCAACCTCCGCAATGGAGAAGGCACTTGAAGAAGAATGATTACACAGGGGGTGCCAATTTATTCCGGTTTTTAAAAGGGGTTCGCAAGAAGGAAAAGGTTAGGTACCGCCGTACTAAAGCAACTAACAAGGGAACCACCCCGACCCGACCTATATAATAGATACGTATTTTTTTTATTGGCTGACATCCACTTTTAAGGGATGAAATTCATCTCCAAACTTAACCCTTAAAATTCTTTTTTCCATATATCTCGGGATCTAATAAACATTTTTGAATAAAATCAAGTAGAAAATATTCGTCATAAAAAGTCACAAATGTGAGGTGTATTTATAACCGAAAGAGTTGCAACCCCTATTTTATATTAAAAAAAAAACATTTTTTATGAATATTTTTATTATAAATATCGGGGAATGCACTCGAAAGAATTATAGTATTGGTGCCGCCCGACTGAAAGTGAAATTTATTAATTCACTCTTGTAACTTCTTCTGTGGCTTAATTATGTCGAGTCTACCACACTTTCCCTCTATAAGAATTTTTTAATGAGGGCCGTCCTCTCCCAATTTTTTAAAAAGTGTAAATTTCGCGTTGCTTGAAAAATTTATACATACAGTAATTGAAAGAGATATCAATGAAAAGCGCGAGTAAAAGATTATCAAACAAAAATTTTGGTACGTTAAGGCTGTCTACCAACTTAATCAAGAAAGAAATTCACGTGAAAAAATTTAATTATACACACCTGGTTTTTTCAGGATACCTCAAGAAAAATATGTAGAATCACACTGTAACATTGTCCGACAAAAAAAATTTCCAAATTTTAAGTTCGACGCGTAGAAATCGTCGGTCCCACGAGAAGCAAAAATTTATTAATATCATTTTCTTTTTTCGATTATATGTTTTTAAATGTAGGATAGAAAGTAACAAATAATTTGTCCGACAGAAAAGATGACCCTAAGCCTGTAATTAAAAGAAACATTTTTCGTATTTTATTATTTATTGATGTTTAGTATGTGGGCGTTGGTATATGAATATGCACCTTACTTTTGAATACATTGCTGATTTTTTTCAGGGTCGCTCAATTAAAATATATAAAATTTGGTTATTGAATTGATCGACGAAAAATATTTACCGATTTTCCAGTCTGATACGTAGAAATTATCGATTTATTGAAAACTTAATATTCATTCCTTGGTTGCATATCACATATTTTATATTGTAAACGCCAACACTGATAATCGATATTGTTAACGAAAATGCTTTTTATAATTTTTTAAGTTCATTTCCCAATTTTTATAAGAAAAGATGAAAAATCTAGTGCTTTTTAAATATAAAATAAGGATTGCAACACCTTTAGTCATAAATACGCCTTATATTTCAGGATTCTTACGAAAAATATTTTTCAACTTAATTTTATTAGAAAATCGCCGTTAAATGCTGATGCACATACAAAAGTAAATTGTAAAGTTCAAATTTAGGGGTGGTTTTCACACCTTACAAGTGGATATTAGTATGTTAAAAAAAAGTTTTCTTCTTTTTTTCTTCCTCTTGTTATAGGCTTACAGCCTGTTTTTTCCAACTCAATCATTCATCTCATTTGATGTTGAAATCCAGGACTCTCTCCATCTTTTAGGTGGTCTTCCTATTGGTCTTCTGGTTTCCGGTGTTCCATCTCGGGCGATTCTCGCTATCATATTTTGCGCCATTCTTCCTACGTGCTCATTCCAGGCTCTTCTGCGCTTCCGTTCCCATCTTACTATATCCTGCATTCCATGTTCCTCGCGTATGTTGAATTGTGTATGTGATCTCTTAATGTGTATCCCGATATTCTTCTTAGTACTTTCGTTTCGACAGTTCTTAGAATTGATTTTGTTTTTGTGTTGTCAGCTCTCGTCTCTATTGTGTACGTCATTATCGGTCGAATACAGGTCTTGTAGATTTTTGTTTTTGCGTCCTTGCTCATGTATGTGTTGTGCCATATTATATCCGCCAGGCTTCCTGAGATTCTGTTTGCCTTGTTTACTTGGTTTCTTACTTCTCTTGTTCTGTCTTGGTTTGCGGATATCTCAACTCCTAAGTAATTAAAGGTCATGAGTTGTTCTATTGGTTTGTCATCCACTACTAGTTTGCATCTTAAGGGCACTTTGCTTATTACAATTGACTTAGTTTTATTGATGGGTATTTTCATGTTGAATTGCTTGCTTATGGTGTGGAATGCAAATAGAAGTCTTTGGAGATCGTCTTCATTTTCCGAAACTGACAGCGTCATCAGCGTAACATATTATTATTTCCCCGGTATTCATTCTGTACCCTGGTGCTGCTCCTTTGACGTTCTCAATTATTTGGTTCATTACTATGTTAAACAGTAATGGACTCAGGGAGTCCCCCTGTCGTATGCCCGACGCTCGGTACATCCTTAGTTAGGTTGCCGCTTACTGAGATTTGTGTTGTGGTGTTGGAGTTTAGCTGTTCAACTATGTTAATTAAATTGTTTGGGATGCCTTTAATTCGCATTATTTGCAGAATATCATCCAGTCTCACCCTATCAAAGGCTTTAGTGAGATCTATAAAGCACATAAAAGCCGGCTTAGTAAATTCAATAGATTTCTCTGCTATCTGTCTTACGATGAATATGGTATCTACTGTAGATCTGTTTTTGCGGAAACCTTGCTGTTCTTCTGATATTCTGCAATAGTCAGTTATTATACCTTCAAGGATTTTGGTGAATAATTTCATTATTGAATTTAATAAAGTTATTCCTCTATAGTTTTCCGTGATTTTCTTGTCACCCTTCTTGAAAATAGGTACTGTTATACTTTTCTTCCAATCTCGGGGTATCTCTTGATCTTTAATTATTTTGTTAAAGAGTTTTGTTAGTTCTTCGTGTAATGTATTTCCACCATATTTAATTAGTTCGTTGGGAATATTGTCCGGTCCTGGGGCTTTTCTTCTTTTTAATTCGGCTATCGTGTCTTTCGTCGTTGGGAGGCTTACTTCCTTAGTGTATTCGTCATATTCAGATGCATTTTCGGGTGGGTAGTTGTTCTGTTGTGATTGATCTGTATTTCTATATAGTGTTTTAAAGTGTTCTTCCCATTCGTGCTCAGAAATTTTATGGGATTGTGTATATTCGTTTATATCCTGTTTCCTTCTTCTGATCATGTTCCATACCTTCTTGTGTGCCCCGTACAAGTCATGTTCCATATCTACTGTGAACCTTCGCCAATATTCGTTTTTGATTTGTCTTATGTCGGCGTTTACTCTGTTTCTTATTTCTTTGTATCGATTGTGTTCTGTTTCTAACTTGTTATTTCTGTATCGGAGGTAAGTCTGTCGTTTCTCTGCTGCCAATGATTTCACCTCAGGAGTATACCAGTGCTTAGCTGACGGCTTAGAATTTGTGTTGACTTCCTTGTATCCCAATGCTTCCTCGGCCGACTTATCTACATTTTCTCTGATTTTTCCCCAGCTTTCTTCAACATCATCTGAATCTTTAATAGAGTTGTCTTTGATCTTTTCTGCAAGTCTCTTTTTATACAAGTCTTTGGTTGATTCATCACTTACCGATTCAATGTTTAATTTATTTTTAATATTCGGTGGCTTTTTCTTTTTGTGTTGTATTTTAAGTCTTAATTTGCATAGTACCAATCTATGATCGGATCCTATTTCTGCAGATGTTAAGCTACAGACGTCTAATACATGTGTTGGATGTAAAACTTTATTTGATATCACATAATCTATTATTGAATTTTGTCCTCTGGTATTTTGCCAGGTTATTTTGTGTTGAGGCTTAAGGGGGAAGAATGTATTATTTATTCTCATGTTGTTGCTTGTGCAACCCCTTTGGTCATAATTACGCTTTATATTTCAGGATTCTTACGAAAATATTTTTCAACTTAATTTTATTAGAAAATCTCCGTTAAATGCTGATACACATAAAAAAGCAAATTGTAAAGTTCAACTTAAGGGGTGGTTTTCACACCTTACAAGTGGATATTAATATGTTAAAAAAAGTCTTCTTCTTATTAAATCACACAGGACTTATTTTATATTTTGTTTTATTCAAGAATTTTAATTAATCCTCATGTTACATTAGGTATTTACTTTTGGGGGTGGCTTTTTTTACCCTTTTGGTCCTATTATTGAAAAAAAAATTAAGATATTTGCATTTTTATAAATTACATTCGCTTTAAACTTTGGATGACTTTTAAGAAAAAAAATTTTTTTATCACTTATATGTGGTCCATTAATGTAAGGGGTTGTTAACGATATTTAGGGGTCTTTATATGAAAAATCCCAAAACACGCCAATACTAACAATCGATATTGTTAACAAAAATGTTTTTTATAATTCTTTCGAGTTCATTCTCCGATATTTATAACAAAAATATTCATAAAAAATATAGTTTTCTTAAAATATAAAAAAGGGGTTACAATCTCTATGGTCATAAATACCCTTACATTTGTGACTTTTTATGACGAATATTTTCCACTTGATTTTATTCAAAAATATTCATTAGATGCTGAGATATATTGAAAAAGAGGGTTTACTTTGGGGGTGAATTTCACCTCTTAAAAGTGGATATCAGCCGATAAAAAAATACGTATCTATTATTTTTTAAGTACTATAACCAGTGGCGTAACAAAGGCTCCGCAGGGCCGCCGCGCGTGGGGGCCCCGCTCACCCAAAAAATCTTTAGAATGCAATTTAATCAATCTCCACTAAACTTGTTACTTTACAATCCATTTAACACAAAGTGTCAGTAATTATTTATTATAAAGAAACACGTATGCAACGCAGGGCGTTTAGATTTATATTAAGTGTACATATATTAAGAAATCACTTTAAGACTCACTAATTAAACCCATTGAACGCAAGGCCTTTGTGCCAGTCTGTATTAGTATCTGTACTCACGGCGCGCAGGAAGCAACTTTAATTTAGAGTAAAATGTCGACAAAATCAGTTTCAGCAGAGACTTAGGTAGTAATTTGTAGTGCTGAAAACTTTCTCTTTTGAAGTCGTAGCTGATCGTTTACCCGAGATATACACTCCCCTGCACATGTTTTTGCCATACCTAGATAAAAATCTGAAAACACAAAAAGTGTTATAACAGTTGCAGCGTAAACATTTCGACGGTATCTTAAAATTTAGCTATAAATCTTCAAAAAACCGTTACATTTATCTTCAAAACCCATAAACATAGTTATTAAACAGTATCATAAAAAAGTAAAAAAATTGAAAAAATATTTATGATCTTTGTAAGGTTATGATTTCAAGTGCAAACATAGCAAAATAAAAAACAACAAGACAGTTTGAAAGGGTATTGCTTCACCTTTAAAATGAGCGGTAGATCGTCCAATTTGGTCCATTTGGACGAAAGTTAGACCAATTTTTGTAAGAAAATATGTTGTTTTTTTTTTCGAAAAGGTTTTAAACCCTAAACAAAATAGAAAAAAAGTATAAATACTTTTCAACTCGGGGTTGACGTATTTTTTTAAAAAAACAACTTTATTACTAGAATGGGATACAAGCTGTATAAGACTAACTAACGTTATGCATATTAGTTATAGTTATAACTTCAAATTTGCTGATCCTGCATGGGAACAGACGCTTTAAAAATCTGAGAATTGCTTATGCAAGGTTGTGTAACATGGCGACATAAACTGTTCTCACGGGAATGTAACTAAATAGAAAAAAGACGTGTTTTTGTGTAGGGAACACAGATACATGGTTTAAAAAATCAGAGAAAAAAATTTGTTTCCCATTTTTTATGACCTAAAAAAAATTTCAAAATTGTAAAATTAATAAAACAGATCACGCGATATTTTGTTGAAGTTAATGAAAAACACTTTTATTTAACAAAGGAACAATTTTAATTCATATTTACATTTACTAGGTACTAAGGCTTTTAATGAAAACAAAAATAAATATCAGTCATTACTAACTAATTAGCGGTCAGTTTTTAAATATCAATACGCATAGAATTCAAAATTAAACAAATAAATAATACAAAGAAAGAATTTTAACAAACAATTATAATGAAAAAAGTAAATATCAACTTGTTAGATGGTACAATAGTTACGTCTCAACATTTTTCTCATCAGAGTGGTAGCCTTTGCTTTTAATTACAGCCTGGCAGATTCCTGGCTTTCGCAAAATTAATTTGAGTGTATCCGCCCTGATTTTTTTTCCACTCGTAAGATTTCCCATAAGTAAGAAACCGATATCGGACGTTGCTTTTGAACAGCTGTTTAATTCATCCTATAATAATTCTATTGGGTTTAAATCTGGGCTCTGTAGTGGCCACTCCATGACTTTCCAAGTAACTTTTGCAGGTATTTACAGTGTGTTTGGGATCGTTATCATGTTGGAATGTAAAGTGCGTTCCTACTAGACGAGTACCAGACGGCAATACGTTCTTGTGTAGAAGTTTTTATAGCCTTCCTTTTTCAAGATTCGTTCTACTTTTACAGGGTCACCAATACGGGATTCGGCTAAGCAACCACAAGCCATTACTGAGCAACCTCCATGTTTGACACTAGGAACCAAACAATCTTTCAAAAACTTTACACTTGCTTTTCTAAGCAAATATCCTTTTCTTTTCAATCCAAAAACTGCAAACTTCGATTCGTCGCTAAAAGCACCTTTTTCTACGGAGCAATGTTCCAATTTTTTTTGTTGTCTTGTCCATTTAAATCTTTTTTTTTATTTACGGATCTTGGCAACGTTTTTTTAGTAGCAAGTCGTCCCAAAAATTCCATGTTCATGAAGTATCCGACGTACTTAAACTTTCAAGTTATAGTTACAGTTATATCAGGAACACTTAAACGTCTATTACGTAAAGCAGTGTGAACAATGTATTTGTCTTCTTTAAGAGTTGTTTTGTTCAGATATTCTCTATTACGTCTACGATTGATAGAGCCAGTTTCTTTGTAAAGGGTGTTTTTTTTTATAGACGTATAGAACTTTAAGTTGGCAACACTTTTTTAACTGGCGGCCATTTTGTCAGCTGTCAAGTGATTTATGTTTAGTTTGGATGGCATTTCAACATGAATAGACTGACGCCTGAACAACGCTTCCAAATTGTGCAAATTTATTTTGAAAATCATGGTTCTGTTCGAAATACATATCGCGCACTACGTCCATTTTACGGTCAAAATAATCGTCCATCAGAGCAATTAATTCGATTAACTATGGAACGTTTTCGCACCACGTTTACTTTAAATGATAATACGCATCCACAGAGACGTCGTACAGTGCGTACAGAAGAAGTCATTGCTGCTGTAGAGCGTAGCGTAGGGGAAGACCCGAATCAGTCTATCCGCCATCGTGCACAGGAATTGGATATGTGTCCATTCACTTTATGGAAGATTTTGTGGAAAGATCTTGGTATGCGTGCTTACAAAATCCAACTCGTGCAAGAATTGAAGCCACACGATCACCTAGCAAGGCGTAGATTCGGTGAATGGGCCCAAAACAAGATTGCCGTTGATCCCGATTTTCATAAGCGAATTTTGTTTAGCGATGAAGCTCACTTTTATTTGAATGGATACGTCAATAAACAAAACTGCCGTATTTGGAGTGATGATAATCCTCAAGTGTATATTGAGACACCGTTACATCCAGAAAAACTGACTGTTTGGTGTGCTTTATGGGCTGGTGGAATCATTGGTTCGTACTTCTTTAAAAACGATGCTGGTCAGAACGTTACAGTCAAGGGTGACCGCTATAGAGCCATGATTACTGACTTTTTCGTTCATCAATTGAACAACCATGATGTGCAGGAGCTGTGGTTTCAACAAGACAGCGCAACATGTCACACAGCTCGTGCCACAATTGATTTATTGAAGGAAACGTTTGGTAACCGCATAGTTTCACGTTTGGGACCCGTGAATTGGCCTCCAAGATCGTGCGACTTAACGCCGCTAGACTATTTTCTGTGGGGATATGTGAAGTCGCTAGTCTACGACGATAATCCCGAAACGATTGATCACTTGGAGGACAACATTCGCCGCGTTATTGCCGATATACGGCCACAAATGTTGGAAAAAGTCATCGAAAATTAGACCTCCAGATTAGACTACGTCCGAGCCAGCCGTGGCGGTCATATGCCAGAGGTCATATTTAAATTATAATGCCAGAAGGTTATCTTTCGAATAAAGTAAATTTCATGTAAATTTTAAAAAATCATCTTTGTTTTATTCCATTTAAAAGTTCTATATCTTTATAAAAACACCCTTCATTTGCTAACGTTGTAATCAACAGTACGTCTACTTATATTCAACTTTTTTGCAGTTTGTTTTTCTTTAACTTCAACAAAATATTGTGTCATTTTTTTTTATTAATTTTACAATTCTGAAATTTTTTGTGTTATAAAAACTAGGAAAATTTTTTTTCTGTGATTTTTTTTTTAAACTATACACCTGTGTTCTTTATACAAAAACAGGTCTTTTTTCTATTTACACTTTTTCCTATCTTATTTAAAAAAAAATTTTTTTAGTTTTTTAAACATATGCGTTTCGAAAAAAAAGCATACTTTCTTACAAAAATTGATCTAACTTTGGTCCAAATAGACCAAATTTGACGTTGCACCGCTCATTTTAAAGGTGAAGCAATACTCTGTCAAACTGTATAGTTTTTTTATTCTGCACTTAAAATTATAACAGTATAAAGATCATCAAAATTTTTTCAAATTTTTTACTTTTTTATGATACTGTTTAAAAAATATATTTATGGGATTTAAAAATAAATGTAACGGCTTTTTGAAGATTTATATCTAAATTTTAAGATACCGTTTGAATTTTTACGCTGCGACCATTTTTTTTTTGAAGTTATAAAACTTTTTGTGTTTTCAGATTTTCATCTAGGTATAGCCAAAACATGTGCAGGCGAGTGTATCTGTTTGAAGTTTTCTCCATTTAAAAAGCGGGGTAAAATATTTCTCATTTAAAAAACATTGTAAATGAAATAAAAGCGATTACTCACAATTCAATTGTTGTAGAACTGCAAGTTTTGGAGTTGTTTGGATGCTTAAAAAAGGAATTACGCGTCTTTTGAAGACGCTCTTTCTGCTTTTCAGCCATTCAGAATGCTCCAAAACTCAGTCCTCAACAAGCAGATAAAGTTGCGAAAAATTTTGAAAAATGAAGTGCAATTCAAATTTAAATGGTTCTCAAATCTCGACATTTAGAGCTTTTTAAACGTTCAAAAAAAAGAAATTATGCGTATTTTTAAAACGCGTAATTTCTTTTTTTAAACGTCTAAAAAACTCTAAGTCTCGAGATTCGACAATCATTTAAAGTTGAAGTAAACGCAATTACCATTTAGATTTTTTATACTTTATTTGTTTATAAGATCGCGAGTACTAGAGCTCTTCGGACGTTTAAAAAATAGAAAGAAGCATCTTCAAGAGACGTGCAATTTGTTTTGAACCTCTAAAAAGCTCTAAAACTTGTTATTCTAAAAGCGATTGAAGTTAGAGTAGTTGCTCGTCCTTGCATTCTTTTTAAATAGAGAAAGCAGTACAATGACGCAAGTAAAAATTAACAGCTTTAGCTACATTTTCTATAGAATGCGAAATAACTAAAAAACTTGATATAAGTCTACTTATAGAAGAGTTTGCAAATAAAAAGGCCAAACGTTTGGAATGATTTCGTAAAAACACATAAAACTGAATAGTTTATGATGTATTTGATGCTTGTTTTGATGTGTATGAATAAAATTACTTTCATTCAAATTAATGTGGAACTGTTTTTTTTTATCAAATAGCATTATTTTTATATATGCCCTTAGAAAGTTGACGTGTTACCTTTATTAAAACACAAGTTGTCAAGAACACATCCCAGGCACAGCGCGTGGGGTATGTGGGTTTGAGAGCTTGGCTTTTGGTTTCAAATCTTGCTTTGCTCGCCTGTCTGCTGTGTAATGGATATCGATTTAGCTGCTTGTAGGGATTTGAGACCTTAGGTTTTGGCATAAAATCTTGCTTCGCTCGTCTGTCTGCTATGTAACGATTATCGATCTCACAGCACGTGGAGTATGTGGGTTTGGAAGTTCAGGTTCGCGCTGGTCGAGGAGTATGTGGATTTGGAAGCTTGGGTTTTGACTATACCCTTTTAAAAACTCGCTCCGCTTGCCTATCTGCTGTGTAACGAACGTCGATCTCGCCACGCGTGGGGTATGTTGGATTGGAAGCTTGAGATCTAAACGTCGATATTATGATTAATGAATGTAAAAAATAACCTATATTACAGTTTATTTAGCATTTGAACTAAATTATACGGCTAAATTAAAAAGGGGGCCCGAGCTTTCAGTTACACCGCTGACTACAACATATCCAAAAATGATCAAAATCGGTGAGATCGGGTTAAGGTGGTTCCCTTGTAATTGTAGAAATACGAAGAAGTTTGTTAGTAGGATACCGTCGCGATGTGAGTCAATTAGAAATAACCGGAAATTAGTCTACAAAAACGTAAAACTTTTTGATTTTAGCTTTTTAGGTAGTTATATTTTTTTAATATGTTTTTATGGAACTAATTGAATCAAACACGTTCTTCAACATGTTTGTCCCTTTCCCGTCCTAAAAAATTGTACTCCATGGAAAATAGACTTTCGTCAGTAACAAACATGTAACATTGTTTTTTTTTACTGCAATGTGTTTATTTCGGCATCTTATAAAACATATCTCGAAGAAAACTCTGAAAGACCTGCGCAAAAAAAATGGCGGACCGCGGTTTTTTGAGTTTATCTCGAAAAAGTAAAAGTTATATCGAAAAATGTTTCAAACAAAAATATAGGTATTATCATTATAAGAAAGTAAGTCAAACCCAGAATCTGTGAATTTTTTATTTTCCGAGAAATTCGATGTCAAAGTTGAAAATTCAACCTAAATTTTCCGCTTTCCTAATTAAGATACAATGCTCCATTTTAATGGAAATTGTTTATATTGTTTTATATTTTGAAGATCTGTTAAAAACAATTTTTTTTTTCAATCTTGGGCGAGAAATTTTGCAAAAACCAATTTTTGCACCAAAAAAATTGCGATAACTTTTCACTGAATGGATATAAAATTTTTTTAATGCGTGCATAGGATTTAGATGTATCATTTCCGATCTCAAAAAAAATAATTTTGGATGGAAAAAACGTTTCTTTTTTTCAAAAATTCATAATGGCGTGGAAAATGAATATTAAGCGCTGAAATTTGCAGAAGATGTTTTTAATACTTGTACTTTGCCTGTGAATTTTTTGGATCCAAGAAATACACTTCCATACGATCTATGAACCTTCCAAAATTGGGTCGAATCTAATCGAAAATAGCTGCTGCAGGCTGCTGTCAGCAGGTTGCCATAGTTCAGGCGCATTATTCTTTGGCGCTTCAAGGAAACTTATGCATCACAAGTAATATTTATAATATTGATGTTGTTTTATTAATCTATATGATAGTAACAATTTGTTTAGTCATATTAATTATTAATTTGTTTATTAACAAAATTTTTACAAAAAATTATAGAGAATATCATACAAATATTCAATTATATATTATATATTCTACTCTTTTTTTCCCTTTATATTTTTATTATCTAACAGTTTATTAACAAAATTTTTACAAAAAATTATAAAGAAAATCATACAACTATTCAGTCATATATTACATATACTATTTTTTTCATTTATGTTATTATTATGATTTACAAGCCAAACGGCTTCGCACTCCCTCCAGGGAATATTGACTCATACCAGGTACACAAAGATACGAAAATTATGAAGCTCTGTTGGAACCCTTTCCATGTTATCGGGTCCTAAGTGACGGCTGCTAGAAGAATTGCTTTCTGCATCGGCTTATACAGATGCTCATAAAGGCCCAGTCCTTTAATGTTCTGCAGGAGGTTCTTTGGTATCACTCCAGTTGTTGACAGTATTATCGGAATCGTTTGGACGCTGTTCATTGCCCATTGTCTTCGAATTTGGACCTCCAGATCTCTGTGTTTGGCGATCTTCTCGTTGTATTTTGGTCTTAGGTTGTTGTTGTTAGGCACAGCAATGTCGATTCGTGTAGTTCGCCTAGAAATTTTATCTATTAGTATAATGTCTGGTCTATTATGAGCTACTGTATGATCCGTCAAAACCATTCGGTCCCAATATAACTTGAACTGGTTGTTCTCAAGAATAGGCTCCGGATTATACTTGTAATAAGGCACTTTTCCTACCTGTAATAGGTTTAACTCTTGATGGAGTACCTTAGCGGCTGAGTCGTGTCTTTCCGTATACTCGGTTGCGGCAAACGCTTGGCATCCTCCAGTTATGTGCTGAATTGTCTCCGATGTTCGACAGCCATATCTGCATTGGTCATTTTCTATTGAGGGATCCCTAATGATGAACTTCCGATAGTTCTTCGTCGGAATATCCTGGTCTTGGATAGCTAACAAGAAGCCCTCCGTTTCGGGAAACATCTGTCCTGAAATCAACCAGTAGTTCGACGCTGAGTTGTCGACATTGTCCTGATTGACCTCATTTGGATGCTGTCCATGAAGTGGCTTCCGTAGCCAGGTTTGTAACTTCTCTTGGTCTGTTTAGTGGTGAGAAGTAATATCTTGTTCCCTCAACTGTAGCGGCGTTGAATCGTCTGCCTCGCATATTGCTCGATGTAGTGTGGAAGAGTTCGCTAACCTGTGGAAATATGAACGTAATTTTATTATTTGTTGGTCGAGCTGCTTACCAATATCCACCAATCCTCTTCCTCCTTGGTGTCTTGGAGGCATTGTACGTTCAATAGCACTCCGAGGGTGATGTTTTTGTGCTTTTGTTAGGAGTGTCCTCATTTTTCATTGCAGGTTTTAATGTCCGTCCTGTTCCACTTTACAATTCCAAAAGAGTAGCTCAGCGCAGAGCAAGCATACGTGTTGAACGCCTTAAACAATCATTTATATTATTATTATATTTTTATATGATTTGGTTATAGAAATTTTCGTAAAAATTTTGTTAATAAACTATTAGGTAATAATAATATAAAGGAAAAAAACAGTATAATATGTAATATATAATTGAATATTCGTATGGTTTTCTCTATAATTATTTGTAAAAATGTTGTTAATAAACTGTTAGATAATAATAATATAAAGGAAAAAAACCGTAGAATATGTAAAATATATAATTAAATATTTGTATGATTTTCTCTATATTTTTTTTTGTAAAAATTTTGTTAATAAACAAATTAATAATTAATATGACTAAATAAATTGTTAGTATCATATAAATTAATAGAACAACATCAATATTATAAATATTACTTGTGATTCATAAGTTTCCTTGAAGCGCCTAAGAATAATGCGCCTGAACTATGGCAACCCGCCGACAGCGGCCTGCAGCAACCATTTTCAATTGGATTCGATCCAATTTCACTTCACAGATCGCAAAAAATTCATAGGTAAAGTAAAAGTATTAAAAAGCATCTTCTGCAAATTTGAGCCCTCAATATTCATTTGCCAGGCCAGGAATTTTTGGAAAAAAAAAATTTTTTTTGATCTATAATTAATTTTTTTTTTGGGATCGGAAATGATACATCTAAATCCAATGCACGTATTAAAAAAATTGGTTTTGGCAAAATTTCTCGGCCCACAAAAAAATTTTTTTAATAGATCTTCAAAACATAAAACAATATAAAGAATTTCCATTAAAATTGAGAATTGTATCTTAATCAGGAAAGCGAAAAATTGAGGTTGAATTTTCAACTTTGACATCGAATTTCTCGGAAAATAAAAAACTCACAGATTCCGGGTTTGACTTACTTTTTTATAATGATAATACCTATATTTATGTTAAATTTTAAATCTGTAATTTGTTAATTAATGTCTTTTTTTAAAATAAAAAAAAAACGGAAATTTTGTCGAAAACAAAAATAACTAGTAACGCCACCTATAACTTATATTATACGAATCGATAGGTTTTTTAATTCTCTACAACTTTTGTTTGAAACATTTTTCGATACAAATTTTACTTTTCGAGATAAACTCAAAAATCCGAAATCGAGACCATTTTTGGTCCGCCATTTTTTTTGCACAGATCTTTCAGAGTTACCATCGAGATATGTTTTATAGGATTCCGAAATGAACACATTCCAGCAAAAAAAAAAAACAACGTTACATTTTTGTTAATAAAACAGATCTTTTTTGATTTATTTTCCATGGAGTATTGGGCAACAACATAAGAATAAATCGGAAAAAACACGCGTTTGCGGTTTTCTCCGCATTTAATTAAAACTGTTCTGTTCGTAATTAAAAGCAATAAATCTAATATTCCACAAAATTGCTTGTTTTTGTTGTGACATAATCGAGGACATCGGGAATTATATCATCGTAAGTATAATATTAAACTGATGACCTTGTGAAAAATTTTAGCAAGTGTGCTTTAACGAAACATCAAACATTCTTTATTGTTTTACTTGTGTGTAATGAGCAAATTATGAACTCATTAGCATAATTTAAATTTTTCAAATTATTGAATAATGGATATTTATTATTGACGTAAATTCGAGAAAAAATCGATTCATAATTAGGTGCAATTTTGTTTGATTACCTTTAAAGATAATGTACAATATTTGCTCTCTATTTTTAACCGACTAGTTGTTATCAATTCGATATATATATATATATATATATATATATATATATATATATATATATATATATATATATATATATATATATATATATATATATATACAGTGTACGACAAAATAAATGCACGAACTTCTACTCGCTAATATATGGCTAAATAACATAGTCAAATGCACTTAAATTTCAATTCTTTTTACTTATTTATGATCGCGACACAAACAAAACAAATTTTTTTTTGTATCAGAAAAAAATTAGTTTTGTTTGCAACATCACTTTTTGTTTATGACAAAACACATGCACGAAATAACAGGAATTTACATTCTTTATGAATTATAAAAAATTATCAACAAGTACCGTTTCTCTCTTCTGAACATTGTAAGAATGTTTATAGAAAACTTGCACGTGTTTATAGTCGTTCCTGGTCTTTCAAAGTCATCGGTCATATGGGACAAGTTTTTAATGAAAAAAAATGGCTAATAATAAATACTCAGTGCAAGTAAAGGAAAAAATAATTAAATATTTTAATAGTGGTGAATCAGAGACATCAATTGCAAATAAATTTGGAATTCATCATAGCATAATTTCGCGAATTATAAGCCGCTTTCGTTCTTCAGGCTCGTTGACCACTATCCACAAAGGAGGTCGTCCACGGAAAACCAGTAAACGGGACGACTAGACAATAATTAGATTAATAAAAAAAGATCCGTTCATATCAGCAAGGTCAATTGCAAATCGATTACCACTATATATTTCTGAAAGATCCATCCCAAGACGAGCTGTTGAAGGTGGATTGAAATCATACCGAAGTGCCAAAAAACCATTTATTTCCGTCAAAAATAGACTAGCTAGAATTCAATTTGCAAAGGAACATTTAAATTGGAGTACAATCCAATGGAAGACCGTACTCTTTTCTGACGAGTCGAAGTTCAACTTGAAAAATTCGGATGGATTTCGGCTAGTACGCAGACCTAAAGGGCAACGTCTTAACCTTCGCTATACGCAAGGCACAGTTAATCACGGAGGAGGAAATGTTTTGGTCTGGGGATGCTTTTCCGGACATGGAATCGGACCAATTCGCAAAATTAATGGTATAATGGATCGTTTTGTGTACAAGGATATCCTAAATAATGTTATGTTGCCACACGCAGAGGAAGAAATGCCACTTAAGTGGAGGTATCAACATGATAACGACCCAAAACACACTGCTAAATGTGTGAAAGAGTGGTTCGTAAACAACAAGATTGACGTTTTGAACTGGCCAGCGCAATCGCCTGATCTCAATTCCATAGAAAATCTATTTAACGAACTTCTTTATCCAACTGGTCCAAAAGGTTGCAATAATACTCTAAAGTTAATTTGTTTTGCCTTTTTCAAGATAACAATCAACAAAATCCCTTTTGAATCCCAAAAAACTGATGCCATAACCTTTTTTGCCGATCGTTCTGACTTGACCTGTTTTGAAGCTGAACGACCAGCTTCAGTCCACTGTAAACGTTCTTGTTTCAGTTTAGGATCATGATGGTAAATCCAAGTCTCATCCCCAATTACAAAACGGCGCACAAAATCGGTTTTATTCTGCTTAAAACGCTCCAAATTACGCTTACAAATTTATTTCGATTCAGTTTTTGTTGAATTGTTAATGAATGCGACACTATCCTTCCAAATAGCTTTTTCATACGTAATTCTTCGTGTAAAATATAGAGTACTCGTTCGTCCGAGATGTCTGTGGTATCAGCAATTTCACGCTTAGTCGCACTTGGATCTTTACAAACAATATCACAGACTTGTTCAGTGATTTCTGGTGTTTTTGCACTTTTTGGACGTCCACAACGTGGTTCATCTTCCATGCTTGTGCGACCATGTTTAAATTTTAAAACCCATCGAAGCACAGTTGGAAATGAAGGAGCAGATTCCTTTAACATTTTCACCATTTTTATATGGATTTTTGTTGCTGATAAACCTTCGAAAACAAAAAATTTTATCACTGCAGGATATTCGGTTTTATCCATTGTATAAAAATTCACTGACACATCAACTTTCAAATGCTTGTAAACAAAGAATGAATTGACAGATTGAAATAAACTTTTGTGTGTGTTCATATAGGAGATGAAATAAATTTTGATTCCTGTACTGGTTAATAGGTGTCGCTTTCAAAACTTTTCAACCAAACTGTATATATATAAATATATATATATATATATATATATATATATATATATATATATATATATATATATATATATATGCGCACTGGTGTTTTTCCGGTCTTCAATTCTTTGTCAATAAAACAATCTTTACGACGTTTCGCCAACAGCTCAGCTGGCATTTTCAAGTGATGCTTCGTCGACGGCTGCTCGACTTGAAATTCCAAGTGAGACTTTTTGGACGTGTTGGAGTTAAAAACCCGCTCATCAGTAAAAAAATAAGAAGGCCAGATTAGAATTCGCGAAAAAATACCAGAGCTGGACTGTTGAAGATTGGAAAAAGGTGTTGTTCTTAGACGAAACTAAAATTAATTTGTTTGCAAATGATGATAGAAAGTACGTTCGACGACCGAAAGGAACTAGAAATGATTCGCGATATCAAACGTCATTTTTGAAACATGGTGGAGGTAGCATTATGGTCTGGGGTGTATTCTCTTGGAAAGGCGTCGGTCCAATCTTTAAAATTAAAGGCACTATGGACTCTGCTATGTATAGATATATTATATTGAAAGAAATGCTGTCTTATGCTCGTCAGAATATGCCACGAGGATAGATTTTTCAGCAAGATAATGATCTACAGCTCCTTCAGCAGGTTTTTAGCAAGAAACATATTCTAGTTTTAGGGTGGTCGAGTCAATCTCCGGACTTGACTCCCATAGAATATTTTTAGCAAGCTTTGTGGGGAAAAGTTCATGAAGAGTGGAAAAATATATCTCAAGACAGAATCGTTAAACTTATTGAATTGATGCCACACCGATATGCTGTCGTGATAGCTTCGAATGATATGGCTACTAAGTATTAATGAGAATCTTACATTTATTACCGTATTCAATTTTTTTCTTTGTATATAGTACGTAATTCAAGCTTGACCGGATAGTTATGAAAAAGCAAAAATTGTTATTTTTGTTATAAATAATTAGGAATAATCATATATAATGTTTCGATTGCATAATAAAAGAGCTTTACGATGATATATTTGTGTTTCCTTCGGAACATCCAACGTAAGATCGCTAAATAGCGATGAAAAATTGCTCGAACTAGAGGAAGAATTACAGAATATGAAATGGGATATTGTTGGCCTTTCTGAAGTGAAGAGAAGAGGTGAAGCTTGTTTTAGACTAGAATCCGGAAACGTTCTGTACTATAAAGGAAGAGAAAACGAAAGCTTGGATGGAGTAGGATTTCTTATCTCTAAAAGACATGCAGATAAGATCAAACAGTTCATAGGGATTTCAGAAAGAGTTGCAGTTTTGATTATTAACCTGAGTAAAGCTGTTAGCTTAAAGATTATACAGGTCTATGCTCCAACATCAACACACGACGATGAAGAAACGGAGGCTTTTTTCGAAACAGTAATGAAAGCTATGAACGATAACAAAAGCACATATACGTTGGTCATCGGCGATTTTAATGCAAAATTGGGCAAAAAATTAGAAGACACAGAAAACAGAATAGGCGACTTTGGATACGGAAATCGAAACGAGAGAGGGGAAATGTTAATGAACTATTTAGAAGCAACTAAACTTCTCGCAATGAATACCTTCTTTCAGAAAAAACCACAGAGGAAGTGGTCATGGGTATCACCAAATGGTACCACGAAAAAAATAAATAGATTATGTACTAACAAAGGAAAAGAAAATAGTCCAAGTCACAGCTATAAACGCCGTATCTATTGGTAGGGATTATAGACTACTCAGAGTAAAAAAAGACTCATAAATAAGAAAATAGACACCAAACTCCTGAAAATTAACAACGAACAGTATACAAATCAACTGAAAGAAGCCAATGAATTACATCTGGAAGCGCTTGAATTAGATGAATTGAATTTAGTCATAACTAATAAATTATTAGAAACAAGCTCTAAGGTCGCCGCGAATCAACAACAAAAATAGTCTAAAATTAGCAGAAAGTCCCAAGACCTGTTAAGGAAACGACGTCAACTTTTGAGTGAAAATAAAAGAAACACAGTGGAGTTCGCAGAATTAAACAAGACCACAATAAAACAAATAAAAGCCGACTTAAGAAAATACCAAGAAGGACGCATAGAACAAATAATAGAAAAGAACCGAAGTCGAAAGGGAATGAAGTCTAAAGTAGGAAAGAAGAAGATAATTCTGCTAAAGAACCGGGGCGATGAAGTAAGAGATAGAAAGGAGATAATAATGATAACTGAACAATACTATGAAGATCTATATAGCCCAAGAAACCCTCCCTCGGCTAATACTATAAAGAATTTAAAAAAGACAATAACAAATGTGAATTCTGAAGACCTGACAGATATTACAGAGGATGAAATAGATAGAGCCATACAAGATATGAAAAGAAATTAAGCAGCGAGAGATGACAAAGTCTTAATAGAACTTCTTAAGGAAGGAGGAAGAAAAGTTAAGGAATATTTAAAGATCTTATTCAACAGATGTCTTGTCGAAGGTAGGATACCCAGTGGATGGAATAACGCTAACACAATTTTGATATATAAAAAAGGCGATCCGGCGACTCTGGACAATTATAGGCCTATATCCCTTCTCTCCCAGTTATACAACAAATTCGACACATATCAATCTGTTGAACAAGCAGGATTCAGAAGGGGATATGGAACATGCGACCACTTGCATATACTAAAAATATTAATAGAAAAAACCAACGAGTATAATCTGCCTCTGTACATGGCCTTTGTTGACTACGAGAAGGCTTTCGACAGCGTAGAACTATGGGCTGTTGAAGAAGCTTTGGTAAATAGCAGAATAGACTCGAGATACAAAACTCTATTGCATAATGTCATTAAGTTGGGAAAATAAAGGGATAAACATTAATGGTAGATTCCTAAATCATCTGAGATATACAGATGATATACTCTTGATCGCATCCGACTGGGAAGAGCTGCAGTCAATGATAAACGACCTCCATGAAACATCGCTCCAACGAGGATTAAAGATGAATCTCAGAAAAACAAAAATAATGTCAAACTGAGACGAACAACAAGTTATAACAGTAAGTGCAACTGAAATAGAACAGGTGAATGAATACATATACTTAGGCCAGGCCATAAGAGCGAGTAAGGACAACCAGACAGCCGAAATAACACGAAGAACTCGATTGGGAGGGACGGCGTTCGGAAAACTCTCCTATGTTTAGAAAAATCAGAAAATTCCCTTATACTTAAGAACCAAAGTATTTGATTGTTGTATATTGCCGGTTCTAACATACGGAGCGCAGACGTGGACCTTTACAAAATCAAATTTGGACAGAATCCACAAAACTCAAAGGGCTATGGAACGACACATGTTAGGAATATCAATCAGAGATAAAAAAAACGAAATGTGTGGATAAGAAGAAAAACCAACGCAGTTGACGCTATAGAAAGAGCGGCATCACTAAAATGGAAATGGGCAGGCCATAACGAACGAATAAAAGACAATCGTTGGAATTCAGAAATTGAAAATGGCACTCATATGAAGGGAAAAGATCTAGAGGCAGGTCACAGATGAGATGGAAGGATGACATAGTCAGACATGCCGGCTTGATGTGGCAAAGAAGAGCCCAGAATAAAGAGATTTGGAAACAAATAGGGGTGGCCTATATCCAGTTTTGGAAGGATGAAAACTAGGCTAAAATGAACAAAAAAATAAATTTGTGTTTCCATTTTGCACCCTTTAAACGTTACTCCATCATAAAATTATTTTGAGCCGGACACTTTTGCATGCAACTGTATATCTTGTAGTATTTTAATAATTACTCTGAGTATAATAGCGGTATTCTTTATAATTTTACAATCTTTACTACTCTAAGAATGGGTCCAGAGACAAGCAAAGTCACAAAAATTGAACCTTTTAGCTTCAAAGATACCGCTAAAGCTGTCCCATCTGTAAGATGATAAAATTTGTAGTAATACTTACGAGTTGCCCAATTTTTTTTGTACTGTGTTACGTAAATAAATAAACATATGATTGTTATATTAATTAGAATACAATCTCTTGAAGTCGGTTTCTTTTTTTATTAATTCTTTATTAAGTAAAAGACGTCACAGATTTTCTCCACGCGAACCAAATGGCAGGCGACAGTAAGCAATAAATAAAAACTAAATCTCTTAATCTGATTTATCTTATATAACAACTGGTTCTATTTTTTAAGACCGTATTTTCGTCTCGTCGACTAAATTTAAATTCGATTTGAATTTATTTTTGGCCAGACCCGAAATTTTTTCAAAGAGTAACGACAGGTCGCGACTACAGAAAAAGAAACACAGGAAATCGTATATCTAGAATGACGTGGACGCGTCGACTTGGTGACGTAGGAGTGTGTGCATGTTTTTCTAATGAATATTATGTCTGTGAAAAATGACCGGGAATTCTGGAAACTACCTAAATGAAATACAATGTGTTTCAAACTTATGAATTAAAATATAATAATTTTAATTTTGTCTTTATCAATCTGGTTCTTGAATGTTCTCTGTACAGAATGTCTGGCCATAAAGCAACTGAAGATACTAGACACGAAAAAAGAGCAATTAATTTATAGTTGTGTATATTTCGAAAACTGGCAATACTGGCGTTGCTAGATGCCATCTGATATATCCATGCCATGATAAAGTTTGACATTTTAGATGGTATTCTTACTCAGAACGTTTTGACATACGAACGCTATTTGTACTTTCTATATTGTACATTTTTTATATATAATTAATGTTTCGGGAAACGAAAAATTACATATCTCTTCCATATATCCCGACACTCTCCGAAAAACTCCAAAATGCTTTTAGGAAACATAACGTAACTGTCCGTCATAAAGGTCACAACCTCCAAAAAAATGCTATAGCAAACTAAAATCTGAAATACCAAAAGATAAAAAAACATATGTAATTTACAACATTCCATGCAAAGATTGCAATGGTGAATACATAGGACAAACAAGGCAACACTTAAAAAACAGAATAAACGAACATAAATAAGACAAAAAAATAAAACGGCGTTAACAACACATAGCATGGGAAACCACCATTCCTTTGATTTTGACAGAGTCAAAATTTTAAAAACTGACAACAATACAACAAAAGAGAGATTTTGGAAATGATAGCGATACAAGAAAATAAACATGCAGTAAACGTTACGTTAAGGCACATGTCAAGAAATTTAAAAGAATATATAACAATATTATAAAATAACTATTAAAATACGCAATTTTAAAATCAAAAACGCATTGCACTTTCGAGCTAGACTCCCTTAAACCCTGAATAGCTAGAACAATCGCTATTACCTTACAAAAAAATTCCAACTGGTTCTTTCAGTACTACTCTAACTTCAAGATGACCCACCTGGTCATCTTTATAATGTTATTTTATGAAAACCAATTTCTTAATGAAACATAATATGAAATTTAATTAATGCGTACACGGTGTGCAGTGTTGTTCGTGAATTTTTGTTCAAGGTGAATATATAGTATGTTCTAAATAATTTAACTTATATAAAAAAAGCTCTATTATATATATATATATATATATATATATATATATATATATATATATATATATATATATATATATATATATATATATATATATATATTGTCGTAATTAACGGATGATGAGTACGTAGTTTATTTATTTAATTATGAATTTACTTTACCGAATTTTTTGTTAATTTTTTCCAAGGGTCTCTTTCAACTACCTTTCGCAATTTTAACTATTTTTCAATTCTGACGAGACGTCACTGCATCTCGCCATTATTCGGTATTTTTGTACCCATCTCCGAGAATATGGACCTATTTACCGGGTGTATTGGATTAATTTTATCCTTCAAGAAACGTGAAAGTTCGTCTCCGTCGGGATTAATTTATTTTAAGATTTTTTTTTGGTATTATCAATTATTTGTGTAAAACCTAAGTTTTAACACAAATCAGGGGTTGTTGGTGAAGTCCCGCCAAACCTCCTGACTAGAATAAAAACTCTAGCTGCCTCACCTTTTTTCTCGCTCACCGGGATAAAAGGGGAATGAGTGAAGCTCAAAAGTTAATGAAAATTAATTTAATTTTATTTTTTCACAGGGAGACTTCCAAGGAATGAGTCAATTAGGAAGAGGTTATCAAGTAACACTCGTTCTTGAATCTTAGTTAACTTTTTATTCACTGTTTTTTCTTTAATTCAATACTGTTTTCCACAAGTCAAGTTCGGGATTATTTTCTCTCCACTGTCACGTTCGGGATTTGTCCAGATCGGTATTCATAACTTTATAGCCAACACAAAGTTGATTATTAGTCGACGTGTCAACATCAGGTTTTCTCCACTTTGTCACGTTCTGGTAATAATGTTTAAAAGTCAGGACGCGTCGGTTCAGTAACTCGTACGCGCCACTGACCTCGTCTTTTTATCGATGGTGTCAATATCAGGAATTAAGATACGTGCACGATCTGTATTTTCTGTAGTATGATATGTTGTCAAAAACAACCTACTTTAAGAACCACGAACTACCTAATAAATAGAACAGTCAACGTGGCCCCCGAGAGCTAAACTCAATCGGAAAAAAGGACAAGTTGACTCTAAGAGAGCAACCCGTAATGTCCTTAATTACGCCGCTGTCTTTTCGCTTTTATAGCAGTGGTGACGTCACATCCTGAATTAGGGGAAGCACCGAGCCAAAGCGCCGTTTAATTTCTGGGTTTCTCCGCAATCGAAGAACCGTAGTTTTAGCACTGTATGCTGTATTATTTAAATTATTTTGTTTAGGGAGCTTTGGGGCAATATTAAATCTAAAATTTAATATTTTTTCGTAAAATAAACGGGTATTTACAACAATATATATATATATATATATATATATATATATATATATATATATATATATATATATATATATATATATATATATATATACATGTTTTTCAACTTATAATTTCTGGCGGAAGTGAGATATTTTGATGAAACTTCAGTATATTCTAATTGGTTCTCGGCGGTGGTGTCATAAAAATCTGAAAAAAACTTAAAAAAATGTTAGCTAACGAAATTTTTAACATAATTTATCTATATATAACGTATGATGGGAATGAAAAATTTTCAACATACTTTAAGGGTGATCCCTCAAAAGTATTTCCAAGTTAAATAAGCGTATCACAAGGGGATTGAAAACTAAAAAATCTTTGAAAAATTGTTGGTTTGAAAAAAGTTGCACACCCTGTATATAAAAGTAGAACCAAGAACAACTTTTTTTGTAGTGTGTTAAAAAGATACCGCATGGTCATTGGAAAAATGGAATACTTTACCTGAGTACAAGTAGGATTAAGTGTACCCAAAAGAATACAAATTTCTTGTGTAAATACATTTTTATTTTACCTGTTAAGGGTCATTGTTTAGTTGATTTTGCAAAAAGATTTTTCTGTTACCTTATTTCAACCACTTTATTTAAGGGTTTTATTGTTACCTTTCTAGAAAACCAAGTAACCACCCATAGAGAAATGTACCTGCTTAAAATCACACTGCGGCGATTTTATGGTAGAGTGTTAAGTAAAAGTCAATTTGAAATATACAGGGTATTAAAGGAAACGATGTAGGCTTTTTGTGGTATGATAGATAACATCATGGGATGGCGTGGGCCCTCTAGACTTCAATAATGACACTATAGATCGAATATGCGGAGTGAAAAATATCATTGCGCATTATTTTCTAATAGATAAAAATCTCTGGGTAAAAAGTAGAACGTAAAGGGTGTTTTTTATAGAGGTATAGAACTTTAAGTTGGCAACACCTTTTTAACTGGCGGCCATTTTGTCAGCTGTCAAGTGATTTATGTTTAGTTTGGTTTGGCATTTCAACAAGAATAGACTGACGCCTGAACAACGCTTCCAAATTGTGCAAATTTATTTTGAAAATCATGGTTCTGTTCGAAATACGTATCGCGCACTACGTCCATTTTACGGTCAACATAATCGTCCATTAGAGCAATTAATTCGATTAACCATGGAACGTTTTCGCACCACGTTTACTCTAAATGATAATATGCATCCACAGAGACGTCGTACAGTGCGTGCAGAAGAAGTCATTGCTGCTGTAGAGCGTAGCGTAGAAGAAATCAGTCTATCCGCCATCGTGCACAGGAATTGGATATCTGTCCATTCACTTTATGGAAGATTTTGCGGAAAGATCTTGGTTTGCGTGCTTACAAAATCCAACTCGTGCAAGAATTGAAGCCACACGATCACCTAGCAAGGCGTAGATTCGGTGAATGGGCCCAAAACAAGGTTGCCGTTGATCCCGATTTTCATAAGCGAATTTTGTTTAGCGATGAAGCTCACTTGTTTGAATGGATACGTCAATAAACAAAACTGCCATATTTGGAGTGATGATAATCCTCAAGTGTATGTTGAGACACCGTTACATCCAGAAAAACTGACTGTTTGGTGTGCTTTATGGGCTGGTCGAATCATTGGTCCTTACTTCTTTAAAAACGATGCTGGTCAGAACGTTACAGTCAATGGTGACCGCTATAGAGCCATGATTACTGACTTTTTCGTTCATCAATTGAACAACCATGATGTGCAGGAGCTGTGGTTTCAACAAGACGGCACAACATGTCACACAGCTCGTGCCACAATTGATTTATTGAAGGAAACGTTTGGTAACCGCGTAGTTTCACGTTTCGGACCCGTGAATTGGCCTCCAAGATCGTGCGACTTAACGCCGCTAGACTATTTTCAGTGGGGATATGTGAAGTCGCTAGTTTACGCCGATAAGCCCGAAACGATTGATCACTTGGAAGACAACATTCGCCGCGTTATTGCCGATATGCGGCCACAAATGTTGGAAAAAGTCATTGAAAATTGGACCTCCAGATTAGACTACGTCCGAGCCAGCCGTGGCGGTCATATGCCAGAAGTCATATTTAAATTATAATGCCAGAAGGTTATCTTTCGAATAAAGTAAATTTCATGTCAATTTAAAAAATTTATCTTTGTTTTATTCCATTTAAAAGTTCTATACCTCTATAAAAAACACCCTTTATATCTGTACACAAAAGTGGGGACGTGGGGGGGTAGTATTTCACAGCATATCGTCAGTCACTTACCTGTGAAACGTAAGATTTAGATATCACTGTCAAATTTTCCACACAATCACCACTATACCTAAGCATACTGTTTACAGTTAATTCACTTAACTACTAGTAACACAAAAAACATTATGAAAACGCCAAGAAATCACTAAAAATACTTTCAGACACGGAATAATCTTCCTGAGAAAAATCGACAATTACTCAGTAGTAGTGAAATTCGAGTAAGAACTTGTTGCAGTATTACCGAACTTAACGTATTATCGTATTGTTTTGGTAATATTAATATTTTTTGAGTTGAAGAATGGAATCATTTTAACAACGATACTATTCTCATACGACATCTCCGAAAATACGATACTACGTATACTACCCCTCAAAAGTCTTAGGTCACCCAGAAAAAGGCATTTTTAAGTTTGAATAAATGATACGACTTCATAGTAATTTTAAGTATTTATTAGCAATTCTTTAGGTATAATACGAATGCTCTTTTTAAATTTTAGACTCATCTATGTGTCCATCTTTATTTTTTACTCACGGCTCACAAAGCTGCGGTAGCCTAGCTACTAATTGTTCCAATGTTGTCTGGGTTATCTTCTGCTATTCGTCTGGCAGTTTTTTCAGAACTCTTCCTAAGATGTAGGAAAACATTTTCGTACCTTCTTATTAAGCTGATTCTACAATAATTACGCGGGACAACAGCCAAAATGTATCTAAAATAAAATCGACTAAAATATACCATTTTTGATGTGCCAAAACCGAAACTAAACTTAGACTATAGACAAACATTTTGACTGCACTCTATCATATATTGAAAAAATGCTTGGAATGACTTTCACCTCGTAGTCACTAATTTACGGTACTCTTGTTGAAAATATGCTGTCATCGTATCAAAAATTTGGTTGCAATATGTCTCTAAAGATCCATTTCCTACACTCACATCTGGACTTTTTTCCTGACAACTGCGGAGCTGTAAGTGATGAGCACGGCGAACACTTCCATCATGATATATCAAAAATGGAGAAAAGGTACCAGGGAAAGTGGAAGGCTTCTATGCTTGCCAACTATTGTTGGACTCTTGTTAGAGATGTTCCAGAAACAATTCACAAAAAAAAAACAAAAAGACAGGCTATTTACTGTCTCTACAAGTGTAAAATATGTATTTTTTATTATTGTGTTAAAAATAAAATAAAAAAAAACTTGTTTTTGAAAATTGCAACTATTTTAATTTCATTGTCGTTTTTGTGTTAACAAAAAAATGCACTTTTCATACAAGATACAACTAATAAACTAAAATTTGTTGCGTAGTTTAATTATGCCTCTTGTATCTTGAAAATATTTCTTATTTTTATCTATTTTGTTCAAAAAACAAAACGCAGAAGCAGAAAACAAAAAGACAGTATTACACTTGAAATATTTAGGTATGGATTATGTGTTTTCTGATCGAATGAGATCAGATAACTAATACAAAATATTTTTTAGTAGTTATTCTAAATTTTATTTATGTTTATTACCCAATAAGTTCATCAAAACCAAAGTGACACTTGAAAGTTTAACTTTAAAGAAATTCTGACAATAACACTATTTTGGAGTCGGTCAATAAAAATAAGCTATATTCCTTTTTATTGTAGATATGCATTTTGCGGTGAGACACAAGCAATGAAACCTAGTAACATGGTTTTAATAGGTGTATTGTTTATAATATAAAGGAAATTGCAGGCGGCTAAATACTTTTGAGCGGTATTGTACGTTCTCAACAATTCATTTAAAGAAAAAAATGATCTAAAATTGATAGGTCACTTAAAACTCGCCATTTATCACCATACCTGTCAGACACAATTTGGCAACATTGATTGGACTGTGAGCATTGTTGTCGGCTGTCGAAATATAAACGCACTTTGTCCATTGATAAAATGTTAGTGGTAATTCTTTTTGTTGTAATACATAAAATAAAATACTGTTGTCGCACTTTTTTTCCATTTTTATAATTGTAAACATTTGTTATATTAAATGTTGTTTAAATTTTACCAAGAACTAAAAATTTTTTAACATTGTGACGTTAATATTAGCTAACAATCACAAACTTATAATTTTTTTTTAATTCAAAGGAACAAAAGCGTTTTGTTGCTCTACTTTTCATTAGGAGTATATTATTCATATTTTAAATGAGCTTTTTTTAAATTATTTTCCGATAACCTTATCATTTTTATTTTTAGATTATCTGCTAAGGAAAACTACCGACACCAACAATGAACCATTTCCCGTAATAACATTTTTACCAAATATCTGCTACATAAAAGGTAAGCAATTTTTTTTAATACTGAATTAAACAAAAATTGCATTTTTAGCGTTTCTCTACGAAAAGAAACCCTTTTAATTTCATCATGTCGGTCCGTCCATTTGTATGTAACAGCCCATCAAATACCTTCATAATTTTTTGTCCTTGTTGTCTCCGAGTTCTATGTGACGAAGACCGCAAACAGACGAGATTGAAACTTAAAGCTCCGTGTCCGGGTACGGAAAATTGACTAAAACCATAGGTAGGCGAGGTTCGAACCTCAAGCTCTTTTTCCCGAAGAACTGCGACATCTACGGGACCACGACCACAGACAGGCTGGCATGTGTGTAGTTTCAATCACTTGAAAGGACCCTGCACTTTAAAACATAGGTTTTTAGTTATCCTTGAGAAGTGAATCAAAAGTCTCGATGACCGCTGAGTCCTAAAAACTTAAACAGCCCACTTGGACGTTGGGTTGTTCGTGCATTGAACAGTAGCGTAAGACTACAGTATATATGTATATCATTTTAAAGGTCATTGCAAAGTCAAACTGTTTTTTGATAAAAATAAAAACATTGGTTTTGATCTTCGGGGTGACTTTGAACGTTATTTCAAGATCAAGTTTTTTTTTTAGTTAAAAGGAGGTTAAATTCGCATTAACCTTGGCGGTTAGATGGAAATTACTTGCAAGGTAACGCTCGTGTGCAGTTTATAGCAAGACCTCGTGCTCGTGCACAATAGATTTAAGAGGATCGGGGACATAAGCGGTTTCCCTCTTTATCTGATTTTATATATAGATATATAAAAACAAGATGCATACATATATACAAACGTATTTCTATTATTGAAAAGTTTTGATGACTTGGCCAGATTGTCCCCATACATGCTTTGAATAGGATACATTATACCCACAAAGTTATAAGGATTGTCGCCACAACTGGGCACGCTTTCTTTAATAAATCAGACGAGGATAATCATGTTGTTCTTTAAGATTATTTGGATTGAAATGTTATAACTTAATTGTTGCCATAGTTATGTAAAGGGAGAGACCACGCTTCCAATAGAGAAAAAATGGCTCCTGATGCGAGAGAAAAAAAAATAATGAGAATAGCCTATTTCACTCCAAAGACAGAACAAAACGTGCATATGATCATCTTACTCTTTCTTAATCAAAGGTCTTTACCATTAAACTCACTTGGTGCTTTTCCTTAGGATTGTAGATTTGCACAACCCCTAAAAAAATTATAAATTAAAACAAAAGTACTAATAAATATAAGAACAAATATTTTTTTTTTAATTTAATGATTAAATTTAAATCAATTTTTTATCTAGATTATACGCGAACAGCAGTCAATTATTGGAATAATTTAACTTACTTCGCCTAAATATCAACAATAATTTATCTGTATTACATTGTTACGCTTGGAAACCTTATCGCTTTGCTGGTGTTCAGTTGTGTTGCAATCCAAGCTAATCCATTGGAGCGTATATGAAGTTGCCTACCTTAAGACTTGGAGATTAATTCCGTCTCATAAGCTTCGTGTATGTTACAAGTGGACCTACAAACCTGTGTTTAGTTTACCCCACAAAATATCCCTCTACTAGAAAAATTTCTTTTATGCAACCCACTCGATGAGTCTTTGAACTTTTGATTCCAGTCGCGCGTGGCGCTGCCAGTATCACGTAAAGGTTTCTTTAAGCAATAGTTAAACCATTCCTTTAGTTTAGGTTAGAATACAACGGTGGTGTCTACCGTGCCGGTATTTTATGCGTGATGTCTATTGTGCCGGAATTTTGATTTTTGTGAAAGTGACTATGTTTTTACTTTGATCAATATATTTTGTTACATTTTAAAGATATTAAAAATGTTCCATCCAAAATTAAGTGCCTTGTCCCAAACTGTGGAGACAAATGCAGTGGCCGTTTTCGATTTCCGAATTCAAAGGATTCCGAATTACGGAGGAATTTATAAAAACCATCGTGTCAGTGTTAGACATCTTTAGAAATCTATTGTGAGAGATTTTAGAAAAGCAGTTATATAATGTAGTTCCTACTCTCTATCTTCCTGTATGTGTAAGTAAAACCAAGTGAGCGGCTCGTCGAATGGGGTGCAAACAATTATAAAAAAAAAACTATTATACTATATATTATTACGTGTATTTTTGTGCACATCAATTAAATTTGGTAATGGTAAACGCTGCATTCGCCAATAAAAATGTCCGCATATTTTTTTCCAATTTACAAGGGATTTATTCTTTTTTTTTAAATAGTGCTTAAAGAACCGCAATATTAGATCAAATTGTTAACAAACGCTTACCTCATTCGACCCCAACAAAATGGAATTTTAATTCTAGAGTTGTTTGTACCGTATTTGAGACAATGGAAAGAATTTTAGATTATAGTAGAAACGTTAGTACCATGAACCAACAAGAGTTTCCTTTCATGGTTAAACTTATTTTACAAAATAATGCCTCAAGTTGATTTGTTATTTGGAAGTTTCAAACAAGAAAACTTGACGCCGTTATCGCAAATAAAGATATATTATCATTTGAATCAAAATTGACAGAAATTAGAAATAATATTACCTCAAACGACGTTGAGCCATCTTCTTCCACTTCAAAACGACATAAACTCGATGATTCCGCGAAGTTTTCTCGGAAAGTAAAAGAAATTTGTAATATAATTATTTGTCAAGCAAAAGAACGATTTAGCTTTACAGGTCACTTGGTAACAGCCAGGTTTTTTTTTCGGAACAGTATGTCGAATGTAGTACATGTTTTCTCGAACAAAAATGTAAGAATACGTTAAAAATGTACCCTTTTTTTTAACAAAAACTCCGTACAGAACTGACTGTCATATATGAAACTGAAGAATTCAGATCAATTTCGGTACTTTTTGTAATTTATGACTATCTTTCGCACAACATCGAGCTAAGTGAGACATTTAGGGAAGTTCTAAAACTTTTTTTAATTACTATCTTGATGGCATCGGCTGAAGCAGAACGGTGCTTTTATACCATCAAACGGATAAAAACGTTTTTACGGAATACTATGAGCCAAGAAAGACTTTCTACTTTGGCAATGCTTTCTATAGAAAGGGATCTTATTGAAAGCATACCTGATTTCAATCAGCGGGTTATTGATAAGTTTGCTAATGCCAAAAATCGGCGTATGGATTTTCTTTATAAATAATTCACACAGTAAGTTATACGAGGATGGTTCGATAAGTTCTCGGCCTGATAAAGAAAACAAAAGATATTTGAAAATGTTTTTATTTATTTTTCAACATAGTCTCCTTGTACTTCTATACATTTAGACCAACGATGTTCTAACATTTTAATACCCGTAGTATAATGCGATTTGTCCAACTCTGCAAAATAAGCGGTTGGCGCTGCTCTGACCTCGCTATTTGAAGGGAATTTTCATCCAGTGACCAATTTTTTCAGGTTTGGAAAGAGAAAGTAATCGCTGGGAGCCAGATCCGAAACGTAGGTCATGGAGTTTTGTAGCAACAACCATAGATTTGTGTGCAGGCGCGTTATCCTGATGAAAGAGCACTTTTTTTGGCAAGATGTGGACGTTTATCCTTAATCACATGCTGCAAATGATCCAATAGTGAAGCATAATACTCCCCGGTGATGGTCTTGCCTTGTTCTAAATAGTCTATAAGCACCACGTCATATGAATCCCAAAAAACTGTTGCCATGACTTTTCCTGCAGACTGAACCGTTTTTGCTTTTTTTGTCGCACTTTCACCTGCCCCCACCCACTGTTTAGACTGCTGCTTTGTCTCTGGCTTGTAATGGCGAATCCATGTTTTAACTACAGTTATAAAACGTCGAAGGATTGCGTCTGCATAAGTCTAAACACTCTTGCGAAGTGTTCATTCGAAGGCGTTTTTAGTCGACTGTTAACAAACGCGGCACCCAAAGCTTTTTTATGCCAAGAACATCATGTAAAATGTAGTGGACACGATCTATCGAGATGTTTGCTATATCAGCAAGCTTTCGTACTTTCAGTCGGCGGTCATGAAGTATGACATTGTGAATTTTTGTGACAATTTCGTCAATTGTAGCGATTTTTGGGCGTTCCGAGCGCTCATCATCTTGAATTGATGTACGATCACGATTAAATTCAGCAGCCCATTTTTTACTGCCGAAAACGAAGGAGAAGAATCCTTTAAAATAGAATCATTTTCAACTCATTTTTAATGTCCGTAGAAGTTAAGCCCTTTAAAACAAAGCACGTTATAACCGCTAAAAAACTTGAATTTTATCCATCTTTCACAAAATATCGAACCTTATGTGTTCATTCGATCGCCACAAACAAGGAACTGAACACAAACATCTGAAACTTTGCAGGGCGTCATCTAAAGGCTAATGCTTACAAAATATAGTTATTTCATCCTACTAGCGCCCTCTCTTAATTCTACATCCTTTTCCCTTTGGAATGCTCCCTGGCAAATCTTTGTAGATATTTGTACAGGGTGAGTCAACGATTGGATGAAGTAGGTTTGTGCCTTTTCGGTGAAATTTACAAAGAAACTATATTTATTGTTTGATACAGTTTATTTTTACGCAGATTTTAAAAATATTTAGGACTCTACAGGGTGAGCCAAAAAACTAGGACAGCATAAAGTTGTATTTTTTTAAATAGAACACCCTATATACGAATCGTATTTTCGGTTTAACTTATAATTTTAAATCTTTTTTATTAAGGGTTTACTATAACAAAACTTTATAATTTCTGAGATAATTAAGTTTAAAGAAAAAAAGTCACATTTTCAAGCATCAATTCAATCCTAAATAACGTTTTCAATTTTGTGACAAATATATTCAAATTTGGAATTTAGCAAGGTCAAGGACAAGTTAACATAATTTTTACCTAATATTTGCAATAAAAGCTACAGGGTGTTGAACACATCGGCTCAAATTTGAACAAGTTTAAATGAATAAATATCTTTTTTTTTTAAATGGTACACCCTGTATATTTTCATGTTATTTAATAGAGTAATAAAAACCCTAAAAGTTTTGTTCAATATATCCTATACCTATTTATAATAGTTTTTGAGATATTTCAGTTTTTCTTATTTTCCATATTTTTTTACAAAATTATCATAGTAGCCATGTAAAATAATAAAAAGAAACTACAGAAACAAACAGAATGTGGTTAAATATGATGAAATACATTATTCGTTATATTACAACGGCAATAGTTTAATTAAACATAATGTGAAAAAATTAACACAACAATAACGACAAGGCAAATACATATTTACTTTTATACTAAATTGAAACAAAAAAATTACCTATTAAATACTGAGATTAATTATTTCTTTTTAATATGTGTTCGAATAAACGACCCTTTTGTGCAATGCACAAATTTAGTCTTTTTTGCAGATTTTCTCGGACCCTGGACAAAATTAGTGGCGTTATTGTTCTACAGGTATCCCTAATCCTGTTTCGCATATCTTCCACTGTTGTTGATGGATTAACATACACCTTATTTTTAATATAACCCCATAGGAAAAAATCTAATGGGGTGATGTCGCAAGACCTTGGTGGCCACTCAATGAAACCCCCACGTCCAATCCATTTTTGCGGATATTGTTGGTCCAAAAACGCACGAACTTCACGATGGTAATGCGGAGGCGCACCATCGTGCTGGAACCATATGCTGTCGAGCTCATCCCTATCGAGACCTTGAAGCAGTTGGGGTAGTTCTTGTAGAAAGTTCAGGTAACTATGGCCATTTAGTGGTTCATTAAAAAAGTGGGGTCCAATAATTCGATTATGATGAATACCACACCAAACATTTAATGACCAGTGGTTTTGATGTTGCACCTCTCTAATCCAAAATGGGTTTTCTGTGGCATAATAATGCATGTTGCGTCTATTTACGGCACCGTTACTTCTAAAAGTAGCTTCATCACTAAACATTACCTTGCATAATAAATTTGGATTTAATTGAATCTCCGCATTTATTGTACGACAAAAGTTTACACGACTTTCAAAATCCTGTCCATGCAATTCTTGGTGTAATTCCATGTGATATGGATAATACCTATATTTGTTGGTAGTACGATTAGCGGTGGATTGTGATGTTTCACATAATGCTGCTAACTGACGGCTACCAATATAAGGATTTTCCTGAACATTTAACAATACTTGTAGTTCTTTTTCTTCATTAGTTACTGGTTTGTTGACCACTTTACGTTTTGGATAATCAACAGTACCAGAAGAATCAAATCTTTGCATTAAGTTTTGAAAAGTATGGATATTAGGCTGGCGTCGATCAGGATACTTCATTTTGTAAATTCTTTGAGCAAGAAGGCAATTTTTTTGAGCCTCTCCTATTGTATAAATCATATCTATTAACTCATTCTTTGGAAAATTCATTTTACAATATAAGATGAATGCAAAAAAACCAAACTACACTACATAAAAACCAAAAGAAGCGATTGCGGTTATAAATTTGACACACAGAAAAATGTTCTTTTACATTGTTTTTGCCATGGCTACTATGATAATGAAGACTATTTCTGTAAAAAAGTATGGAAAATAAGAAAAACTGAAATATCTCAAAAACTATTATAAATAGGTATAGGATATATTGAACAAAACTTTTAGGGTTTTTATTACTCTATTAAATAACATGAAAATATACAGGGTGTACCATTTAAAAAAAAGATATTTATTCATTTAAACTTGTTCAAATTTGAGCCGATGTGTTCAACACCCTGTAGCTTTTATTGCAAATATTAGGTAAAAATTATGTTAACTTGTCCTTGACCTTGCTAAATTCCAAATTTGAATATATTTGTCACAAAATTGAAAACGTTATTTAGGATTGAATTGATGCTTGAAAATGTGACTTTTTTTCTTTAAACTTAATTATTTCAGAAACTATAAAGTTTTGTTATAGTAAACCCTTAATAAAAAAGATTTAAAATTATAAGCTAAATCGAAAATACGATTCGTATATAGGGTGTTCTATTTAAAAAAAGACAACTTTATGCTGTCCTAGTTTTTTGGCTCACCCTGTAGAGTCCTAAATATTTTTAAAATCTGCGTAAAAATAAACTGTATCAAACAATAAATATAGTTTCTTTGTTAATTTCACCGAAAAGGCACAAACCTACTTCATCCAATCGTTGACTCACCCTGTATATTGTGCGCCACGAACAACACACCTAGAATCAATTTTAATAGAACATTTTCAACCACTATGGCGCTCACTTCAAAAAGTATTAAATAAATAAAATATTAAATTAATTGCAGTTTATAATTTATTCTTTATTTTTTATTGTTTTTTTTTTGTTATTTTGGGGATTCAGTCAATGTATATGGACTAAACACATATTTATTCTACCTTAATTTCCTCCGGGTAAATAAAATAACCGCAAGTAAAAGTAAGAGATAATATAAACTAATTAATTCGTTATTAATAAAAAAAACGTAATTACATACAAATAATTTAATCGGGTGAAAGTAGACTACACACTACATTAAATCATTATATGCTAACGATCGTAATTTTTATTTGATTTAATCAATTTCCAGTTATGAGCCATTTAGAGCCGTTCATTCAACATACCTACTGACCGCTAACAATTATTAAGGTTGCAACTTTCCTATATTGGAAAAAATGTGTAAATGCACACGGCAATGCCATAAATTTCCGGCCGCACAAGGATACAAGAGGAATGCATTTTTTCGAAATTTTCCTTAAAATTATGCACTATACGTTATTCAGCGTGGTATTTTACATTATTAAATTTCAGGTTTAGTGATTTTTTAATTAAATTACGCTTTCTTTAAACATTAATTTACGTACTTTTATTATTATTAATATTTTAACAGTATAGGGTGAATAATTTATTATACAGGGTGTCTCTAAAAGGTCTGTACAAAACGCTAGCGCAAATTCTTGAGTAAAATATGATTATCTAGCCTTACTTATTTCAGTTCAAAAGTTTATAGTTTCCGAAATATAGAGTGTCAAAGTTATACTTTCTTAAAGCTTTTTTTGTAAATAATATAATATAGTAATAGCTTGATTTGCAATAAATTTGACACTTTAGGGCTTTTTAGGATGATAAATCAAAATCTGATTGGGATTAATCCATTTGAAGTAACCCGGACAGGCGCGGATCCAGGGGGGCGGTGGGGCGATCCCCCCCCCCCCAAGAGCTTTGAGTTCAGGAAAATAGACTCGATTTTGCCTTTTATACTATAGTTTATTCAAGAACTAGAGAGAGTAATAAATTATTTTTTACCCTTTTTTTCTTTGCAAACTACCTGTGTTCTTTAGTCCGGTGTCTTTGGCAAAATCTTAGACACATATATTTTTCATAGGAATAGGTTAGAAATTTTATAATCAAAAATACCGCTTTATAATAATGGACTATTTGGGTTGCATCAATAGATATTTGCAAGTGTGAAGTGTTAAAAAGGATTTTAATCCTTGTCAGAAGTGTCGGAAGCAGGTTTATTTTATCACTAAGTATCTATGGCATAAAATATTATTTCGGTAATAAACTTAAAATAAAAAGTTTCAATAATATTATTTTATTTCTTATGATTACTTAATAATTCACATACTTTACAGAATGTAGATAATTTTGACATATTTAACACAAATCACAACTGTTTTTTTATTATTTTTAATTTTGTCTTAGAAACCGTTTTAGTTACATTCAGACTAAAACGTATCCTTATTCTCTCAAAAAATTCTAAGTTATAATTTACATACTTACAAAATACCGATTGTCAAAAATTCAAGATGTGAAACATATATAAAAAAATAAATTCGTCCATTAATTAAAAACATTTTTAGGACATTTGACGTTTCAGTTTATTTATTTCTTAAACCATCTGCAGAATTACAATTAAACACTAAAAAAGGGATTCAAATGAAATTAGTGTTTATATGTTAATTCTACGCGCGTAAGAAAAAGACACAAATACAATAATAAAATAATAAAATTAAATATATTTAAATTAAAGAGTGGGACACACTACAATAAAAATATATAAAAACAACATTAAACAATAGAATACAACAAAAACAAAAATTTAAATAATAAATTGTGTTTATACTGGTAAACATTACGTATTTAATTACTAATCAAAGTAAGTAAAGCTATTACCGCTCAAATTAATTATAATGGTTCCTCTATCTCACCGATCATGAGATCGAGTTTCCATATTTTGTTTTATTCTTTTATTATATGAATTTTTCCCAATTTTCCGCAGTAACTTTATTCAAAAAAATCTTTCAAAAGTTCAGTTAAATTTCTAATTTTGTAAGTTGTGTTATTTCTAGCAACTCTACCTTTTACTTGAGAGAGATATTTCCTTCTCCAACGGACAGTTTCCGGACGATCTATAAGAACAGATTTTCTATCTGGTTTTTCCCAACAAAAATTAAGTTCTCTGAGCAATTTCCAGAGTTCAGTTCTTTTAATTTCAGGTAAATCGCGATATTCATTGATTTTAGTTAAAATTTTGTCGACGGTTGGGATCTGCTTTTCATAATAAAATGTATGTACAACTCCTTTTATTGCAGTTTTCATCTCCTCTTCCAACGAGGTTTTTCGTCTGCCTATGATCGAATGTGGCTTGGTGGTACTAACAATTCCACTCGTTTTTTTCTCTTTCAGTGTTCATACATAATAAATTTTACAACTCCTCTCATGTTGGAACACATCTCAACAGAGCTTTTAACATTATTATCTAGATATTGATATCCTAAGGCATCATGCATCATAAACATTCATCGTAATGAGTTTTTCGTTGAGGAAAAAATGCCCTAGTTTAACGATTTTGGAATAAATATAGAGGTGGGTATCTCACTAATCTCAAATAATATATAAAGACAAGCGCAAACAAGATAAATCAGTAAGGACACACTGTAAGGTGTAGTTTGCTCACTGACAGAAATTAAATTGAACTATCAGAAATTTTATTGTTGCAGTAAATTTATAAAAGCTTATAGTATTTAAATATAATTAGATTTACGTCAGTCCTCAGTTAATGTTCCTGGTGTCTCCCCCCCTCCCGTCGACATTTTGTTTTCGCTTGCCATACTGTACTTTTGTGATATCACCGCCTCCCCCCCCCACCAAGAGAGAGGCTGTATTCGCCCCTGCACCCAGATAGATTAAAATTTGTTGCTTAATATTCTTGATTTTCCTAATTTTTTTACCAGTTACTTCCCAATATTAGCCGAGTTCAAAACAATGGTTAAAAAATTTTTAGGCTCATCTTTTTTTTAGCGGCCATTTTAAGTTTGCTTCGGAATCGTTTTTCGGCTAAAAACAAGTTTTTCGAAAATGTATCTAGCACATCACACTCAATAAGTTCTCGATCTGACCCATAGATGGCACCTCTGTTGACATACTGGTATGATTTCTGGATAGTCCTAACCTTCAAACGATACGTTTCAAAATTTCATAACAATCCGACCATTAATTTGCAAGTTACAGTGGTTTTAATGAAAGAACCTTTGTTATTTTCGAAACAATAAATAAAAAAGAATTTCGTGTGTTGATCAAACATTGTTTTTTTATGGGAAAATATCCTGTTGAAGTCAAACAGTGGCTTGATAAGCGTTGTAGAGACTCTGCACCAGGGAAATCAATTATTATTTACTGGTATGCTGAATTTAAACGGGGCCGTACAAACACCGATGGTGCTGACCGCTTTGGTCGCCCAACATCGGCAGTTATTCCAGAAAATATAAAAAAGTCCACAAAATAGTATATTCCTAAAGTTTGGAGTGAACACACCGAGATCAATTTTCCATTGGTTTTGTGTGTGGTCCTTTCTAATTAAAAATTCTTATTCCTCAACATATTTGATCCTTAAAAGTCATACACAGGATGTCCGGGAAAAGGTGGGAAATCTCCCGGATATGAGAAAACACGTGAAAGGAGTTACTACAAGTTCATATAAACTTTTTTCGTATAGGCCTCCTCTTCGGAGATATGGGCTCCCAAAGACCTGCCTGCAATGGAATCAAGTTTTTTATACATAATTATTGAACCACCAGGTATATTTAAATTTTTTTTAATATTATGTATACCAGATAGGATCTTTCAAATTACTCTCCAAGAAAGTGTTGTGAATTACTTACAGCTGCAGGGACGGACTAGCTGTGACACTCATGGTCCCATTTTTTACGCCCTGTATGATAAAAACTTTGGACAACGTTTTTTATATACCTTTAACTATGATCTAAAAATGAAGTACTCTTCATTCATATCGCTAATCGTAACCGTTTTTGAAAAAAAAAAGTCATTCTATTTACCCTGTTAGTCCCCTGACTGCTGTCGTCACCATATTTTCAATAAAAAGTTAAACTAACTGCTTAGTTAGAAACTTCGTAATAGGGTTCAACATAGGTTCCGTGACATTAACTCAGCATTGTTCCTTATTTGATCACAATGAAACGTGATTCTCCGTAGAAGTTCCTCCCTACTATCGGCCGGAGTGGAATACACTAAAGTTTTGAGGTGTTCCCACAGGTAAAAATCTAACGGCGTTAGGTCGGGAGATCGAGGAGTACAGGCAATAGGTCCTCCTTTACCTATCCAATGGTTTGGATAGGTGTTATTCAGGTGCTCTCGCACAGCAACGCTGAAATGAGGTGGTGCCCCATCATCTATATAGTACAAGTTTCGGCGAGTTTCATGTGGTAAGTTCTCTACTAAATTGTGAAAAGCGTTTTGGAGGAACTCCAAATAAAGTTCTCCATTCATTCCTGTGAGCAATACGAATGATACAATCAAAAAATTGCCAGTGATTCCTGCTTAGACATTAATTGATTGGAACTAATGTTGATGATGCGAAACAATAGTTGCATCAGGATTTTCATCAGCCCATATATGTGAGTTGTGTAAATTTATGATACCATTTTTGGTAAACCCTGCTTCATCCGTGAAGAAAATAATGATAATGAAGTTTACATTATTTCGTTGCTGATATAATAGCCAGTTTACATTCTATGGGGAAAATCTTCAGGAATCAGTTCATGCATTTTTTTCAAATGATATGAATATAACAGCTGTTCTTGAAGAACTTTATGTACTATTGTTTTTAACGTATTAAACTGCGCTGATAATTTTCGAATGCTCGTTGAAGGAGTGTCATCGACAGCATTTAAAATATTTTTCTCTAATTGCGGCGTACGTACTGTTCCTTCCCGACCAGCATCAGTACTTTTTTTCCCAAAATTTCCTAAAATTATGAAGAGATAATATTACTGTATTAAATGGAATCGCCTACCGTTCTCCCTTAGACATTGGTCATCTCGTTGAAATATTTTCTGATCTGGAAGAGTACGATTAGGATATCTGTCGTGATATAACCTCCTGGCTTTCGAAGCATTGCAAGATGCAAGGCCATACATCAGGTGCATATCTGCATACTCAATAACCGTGTATTCCATATTTCGAATTATTTCACAATTATTTTCACCACGAAATCCAAAAATAAGTAAATTAATATGTAAGTCAAGAATCAATGTGACTAAAATATGGTCGGACTTGAATTGTCCTTATTTTTGTTTATTTTTATCTAATCGCGCTATATCTATATGCAATAATGCCGAATCATTGGAAAAAGAGGGAGCAAATATTAAATCCGATTTACAACAGAATGGTTATCCTTTAAAACTAATTGACGGTGTTATAAATAATTTTAGAACAACTAACACTGGACAACAAGGAACACATTCCTTCCACACAATTCCGTACATTAAGGGAACGTCGGAGAAAATAAGACGAATTGCCAGCAGTTATAATATAAAAACAGCCTTTAAATCAGGAAATACACTTAGAGTTCATTTAACAAAAACAAAACCTAAAACTCCCGATAAGAAAGAATGTGTTTACAAAGTTCCATATGAGTGTGGTGAAATGTATATTGGGGAAACCAAACAACCACTAGAAGTTAGAATTAAGGAACATAAAACACAACACAAAAAGGGGAAACGTAGAGATCAGGTATTGCAGAACACTCCTGGGATAAACAACACCATATAAAATAGTCTGAGGCTGCGGCAATATATATGGAACCCAGTACGAAAAAAAGAAAATTTATAGAAGCAGCATACATTAAAAACAATAATGGAATCTTCAGTAAACCGAGTGTTGAGATACCTAATCTTTGGCAACCATTACTTTGTAACATCAAATTTTTGAGGTGTGTCCAGTGAAGCGAAACTTTGCGCTTCAATGGACACAGTCCCCATATAAGCTCGTAGTCTTAAGACAAAACATTCAGTTTATACTTGATAACGATTAGAGATAAAACCTAATCGAAACGCCGTGAAAATAAAAATAAACAAAAATAAAGACAATGCAAGTCCGACCACATTTTAGTCAATCTTCAACATTGTCTACAACCTTCAAACAAACGTAAGAATCAATATGTTAGCAATGTGAAAGTTGACAATTTTTAAAATGCAGAATATTTCTTTCTTTCGTACGTTTGCAACAATAATACTTTGTTTTTGGTATCGATAAAATAAAACGCACTTTCCTTGCGAACCTAGTTCGAACTGCATTTCACAGAATTAGACGTTTTTAACTAAAGAGGTAAAGTCTAATTTTGGATCGATTTTTTTTTAATATAAGGTTGAAGTTTGAACATTGAACTTATAATATTCCTTTCACCTGTTTTCATATCCTGGAGATTTCTCACATTTTCCCGGACACCCTGTATAGTAGGTATCGCTTCGACCTCAGTATTGCGTACTGAGATGAGTCGTCGTAGTCCCCCTTCACATTTTATCCAGGCTTAAGGCTGAATAGGTCAACAACAAAAACTTACGTGCTTATAATGATAATAATGTAAGAAATGGCAAAACACGATAAAAATAACACACAAAGTCAATAACAAACTAAAACAAATAAAAACTTATTTATATAATTGTTTAAGTTCTAAGTAAATGATCAAGATGACCTCCATGTTCTTATACACAAAGATTAATTCTACGGAGAAAATTGAACTGCACCCTTTCGATCAGCTCTGCATTTAAGCATAAAGTGTTTACTGAATTTTGTATCTGTGCCTACATTCTTCTTCGGTGTTAACAAGTCTTCTATATACCATAAATTTTTTTTTGAGGAAGGGAAATCTAGCATAGACACCTCATTTTTACCGGCCGCAGTGAGAGTCCTTTGGGTTGCCTGGCTGGTGGGCCTTTTAAAATCTTTGGTCTTCACAGCATTGGTCTTTCCGCTCCAGGTGCCGGTGCCCCCATTGCTTCGCAAGTATTTCTTTATTTTGTCATTAATAAGGAATTGTCTCTTACCTTCTTCTTCTTCCTCTTTTATTTAAGACGACGTCTTGTTTTTCTGCTATATTAAGCCTTCTGTCATGTTGATGTCCAACATTCGTGCCATCGTTTTGGAGGTCGACCAGTGGATCTTCTAGTGTTTGGTATCTCGTTCTTAGCTCATTTTGCCAATCAATCGTCGCCCATTCTGTCCACATGGTCCCTCTAATATCTGCGCCTTGACCTTATGAACCGTACCACATCGGGCACCTTGAGCTCTTCCCTTATTTCGGAACTTCTTATTTGATCTCTTAGGGTTACTCCTTTGATCGTTCTTAACGTTTTCATTTCAGCCATTCGTAGCATACTTTTTGTTTTAGATGTTTCGGCTCGAGTTTTCGATGCATAAGTTAATACTGGTCTTATCACAGTTCTGTAGATGCGTACTTTGCTCTCTGTGGACATATACTTATTTTTCCAGATTATGTCCCTCAGGCATCCTGATATCCTTGAGGCCTTGTTAGCCTGTGCTCTGACTTCGTGATATAGATTTTTATTGCTTGATACATCAACTCCCAAGTATCTGCAAGACATGCTTTGTCTTATAGGATGGTTCTTCACCACCAATTTGCATCTGACAGGATCTTTTGAAATTACCATCGCCTCGGTCTTTTCTGTCTCTTACCTATGTTTATAATAGTGTGATTCTGGTTCTGGATCCTACGCGTCTTTCTTTTTGGTTCTTCGCACAGTTGGCGGTGTCCTGTTTGGGACTTGGCTTCTCTTGGCGTGTTTCCTTTCTTCCTTGTTTGGCTGGTTACTGCTTTTTGTTCCCGGATAGTTCCTGGGTCCTGTTGCCTAGAGCAGTGTCTGCGTCTTTTGTGTTTCCTGACGTCCACTGCAGAGTCGTCGAAGAATCGTGGGACTCAAAAAACGAACTTTTGGCGTGAGATCCATTCTTTGACAGAAAAATGTAAAAAAGTCGTGGCTAATGATGACCAATATGATTATTGAGGACTCAAAAGACAAACGTTTGGCGTGGGATCCATCCTTTGACAGAAAGATGTAAAAAAGTCATGGCTAACGATGGCCGATATGGTTATTGAGGACTCAAAAAACGAACTTTTGGCGTGGGATCCATTCTTTGACAGAAAGATGTAAAAAAGTCATGGTTAACGATGGTCAATATGATTATTGAGGTAATTTATTTTTTTCTGAAAACAAATACATAAATTTTGCGAAAAAACGACATTACTAACTAAAACCCGCATTAATGAACAGTTGACAAGACTGGCTTTAAAACTTCTAACATATCCAAGCATTTTTTCCACAAAGGTTGTTGATGAATGATTTTAAACCACCGTCATTTTCTTACAGCCTTTGATACGCAAGCAACGACACCTTCATTTTTCCCACGAATGTTTTTGCCACCACACTGCAAGTTTTCCATTGAAGATTGTTCATAATTTTGATCTATCCTTCGAATAAAAATTAATACCTGAACAATAACTCAAACATCTGTTGACTCATCCAGGGCCAAAGAAAACCAGTCCAAGTGTTAATTTTTGTTAGACAATTGATTTAGTTTTTTTTTTGCAATATCGTCTACTCTCCGAACGCCAGTTTTGTCTCCCGTATTTGAACCACGCGTTCTCTGGGCGTAGAACTTATTCGAGAACTCTAACTAGTACTAAATCTTCCAAACAAGCGATCACGTAGTAGAACTTTTCCAAAACATGATGCTCGCTACAACATGACGTTGTATGCTTCGACTAACCATCATTGACGTTTTTCGTAATTCCACCGGTCTTCGCAAGATAGCGCTGTATCAGTGTAGCTTTGCCACGTCCTACACTTAACTTCTCTCCGCAAGATGTCATTAATATACATTTAGTATGGTCGTAAATAGTCGTAACAATACGTAATGCAAAGCACTCGCATCAGGTATGTTGGCTACCTAGGTCTTGGCCTTTAGGACTTCGTGCATGAGTCAGTGTGACCCTTGCGCTAAAAATTGTGTACACCTCCTGGTCTATATTATGTGAAACGTCACAATTAGCGGCAAATAGACCGACAAGAAAGTCTAACCTCATGGAATTACCGTCTCGATGATTTCGAAACACGTATAAACTTTTCTCATGTGAAGAATACGCATCTAAAACTGAAACCATACTTTATGTGTAATATGTTTTTTGCTATTTTTGTTCAAAATTCGAAAAAGATGAACAATTGGCTATAAAGGTACTTTTCCTTGATATCGATATACCCAATCGTGTGGAATGACGGTGTCACACCCATAAGTGTCTATGTTAAAAAACAGTATGTGGAATTATTGAAGCAAAGACAGTGTAAAAGTTCCGTAAATTAATTAGTTTGATTATCACACATTTTCAAGATAATAGAAATTGAAAGTTTTAATACATGAATCATTGAAATTTAGAAAATTTTTCTTGCTAATCGATTTGGCTCCGTAAAACAATGAGAGGATGCCATTTTTGTGCAAATGCAATATGTTTTAATTACGATGCACTGACGCTAAAATAAAATATTTGCTTCATCGTTCCTGGCCAGCAACAACGCGGAACGCTTGACTTTCGGCTTTGTACCCAGAATTTATTTATCTTTAATCTGCTAATAAATACTCAAACGTTTGAAGCAATAATTAACATACATATGTGTATTAATTTCTGGAAATATTTGTATTAGATATTACAAAAACAAGGTGAAACCATGCATTATATGTATTTTGTTGTTATATGTTGAATGATGTGACTTTTTCTTTCACTACTAGTGAGACCGTACATCCCAGAGTTTCCCAAACTTTGTTAATCCGTAGACCACGAGCCAATTTTTTTCCATTTTCCTTAGACTCCCTACACGCGAACTCCGTAACATGATAGAAATAGAAACAGAAAAGAAATAAAGAAGAAAGAAAATTTCTTTCCACCAACGTAACCTACTCTCTGATACTTTCCTTAAAACTTCGGGCTAGTTCACGTAAAAAACTACAAACTACCATCTCTAAAAACATTTATTTTTTCCGGGGACTTTATTATTAAAAAAAAACACTAAACATATTTATTTTGTAATTTGTGAGGTTAATTGATTAAAAATTTTTATTTTTGAAATCGCGAATGTTATATTTTAAAGTATTTAACTCCTGACTTATTTTTTAATAAATTACCTATTAGAAAATATGGATCCGATATTAATGTATTTTGTACAAAACACTGAAGATGAAGAAGACAGGGAATTTATGAGACTGAAGAGGAAACATCTGCAAGATTACAGTAATGTTTTTGCATTACCTGAAAATAAATTTAGAAAATGTTTTCGTCTTAGTAGAGATTTAGTACGAAACCTTATAAAAGAGCTTATACCACATATGGACAGTGGATCCCGAAATACTACAGTCCCTGTTGTTACAAGAATTATGGGGACTTTGAGATTTTTTGCAATATAGTTTTATCAGAGGAGCATTAGCAATGAATGTTACGTATCTATGGTTCCACAGACATTTAGCAGAGCCCAGCCCAGTAAGTCAGAATGAAATACTTTTTAAATTGTATATATAATATGTATATATTTATTTATTTTTTATTAAATAAGCTCTCATAATTTATTATTGTTCTGAATCTTAACGTTAATAAATAAACAGGGTAAAATAATTAGTGCTATTTTGATATTTTTTCGTATATAACATGTAAATCTATACTTGTAGCTAATACACACAAAACTACTTTCCAGATTTAGAATAAATATACCAGCTCTTTGAAGAAGCTCACTATATAGAGCGAAACGTCAAAAAAATTGTTGTCCTTTGTTTCTCTAATGGAAAAACCTATACCCAAGAAAATATCACAAAAAAATATTTAACAAAAGGTTTAAAATAGAAAAATAAATTATATATATATATATATATATATATATATATATATATATATATATATATATATATTATTCTTAGAAACAAATATATCTCAAACAAATTCAAACATACGTAAATTAGGAAAAAATTAGACAAACTTATGCAGCGTTCATATGGTTTTGAGAGAGATAGAAAAATAGCAACAAGTCAAAGACTGTTTCTGTTTCTATACCACGATTGCTTGTTGGGACATACCCGACCGTTGCCGGATGTGCTTATAGAGTAAGTTTTGAATGATTTTCCATAATAGAAAGAAATAGCAAAGAAATTTCTTTTCTATCCTACTACGGAGTTCGCGTGCTAGTCTTCCTAATATTAAAATTTTACAAATTTATCAACTTAAATGTGTTTTTGATAGCTGAAGCCTTATTCTGGGATCGAACGCATAACGCGGCGAGTCGGGAATAGTGTGAAAAATGTCAACGTATCAACAGATTCTATTAATATTTTTCACAATATCTCCGATACGTTGTCGCACAACGCGCACCGCCGGCGTCCTTTATTTTATTACCAGACCAAGGCTTGACACAAAGTTGCACAATTTGATGGAGTGTATAGTGAAATGGAAAATATTTGAAGTATACGAGGTTTGTCCCAAAAGTATCGAGCCTGCATTCACATCTCCGCGTCAAAACTTCCGAGCGACCTCTGTGGGGCATGGGCGGCACCAGTAAGTCTTCACGAACTCGTTGGTGTGCTCAGTTACCGACTAGACGTGTTAATTCGTGAACGGTGTGCGTTTGTTTACAGAGTCTTTTTTTTGTTCGTCGCATTTTGTTATTGTAAAAAATTAGATCAACGAATTTGCATCAATCTTGGAAAAACTTGCTCGGAAACAATTAATATGATGAATAAGGCATTTAGAGAGGAGTGTATGGGTAAAGCAAGAATAAAAGAGTGGTACAAGCGGTTTAAAGATGGCCGCATGTCAGTTGACAGTGATTCTCGGTCTGGTCAACTTTCGAGCGCAATAAAACCAGTAAATGTTGAGCGTGGGCGACTTGCAATTGAAGGAGATCATCGGTTGACTGTACGCGAACTAAAAAGTGATCTTGGAATACCAAAAACTACTGTTTGGAGAATTTTAATCGAGAGTTTGGTAATGGCTCGCGTGTGTGCGAAATTCATCCCAAAATTGCTAATGGTTTCTAATGATGAAAATGTAATCAAGAAGATTATTACTGGTGATGAATGATGGGTTTACGGCTATGATCCAGAAACAAAGCGACAGTCTTCACAGTGGAAGCATTCTGAATCGCCAAGGCCAAAAAAGCACGTCAAAGTCGGAGCAAAGAGAAGACAACGTTGACTGTTTTCTATGATTATGAAGGTGTTGTGCACCACGAATATGCTCCGAGAGGTCACACGATCACTAAAGAATATTACGTTGAAGTATTGAAAAGATTGCGTGACGCAGTCAGAAGAAAATGGCCACAGCTTTGGATAAGCGGTGATTGGCTGCTTCACCACGATAATGCGCCAGCGCATTCATTGAAACTTGTGCAATATTTAACAAAGCACCAAGTCGTACAGCTTCGCCACCCTTCGTACAGTCCCGACGTAGCTCCCTGCGACTTTTGGCTTCTCCCAGATTAAAAATGCCGCTCAAAGGACACGTTTTCGATGACAAAGAGACGATTGAAACTAATGCGACGAATGCACTGAAGGCAATTCCCTAAAACTGACCTCCAGGACTGCTTCAGGACGTGGAAACACCGCTGGGAACGTGTTATTCAATTAAATGGGGACTACTTTGAAGGATATCACTCACCGGATGATAAAGAATAACACCAATGCGGAGATATGAAGGTAGGCTCGATACTTTTGGGACAAACCTCGTAACTTCCGGATGTCCAGTATCATGGAAAATAGAGAAAACATGGAATTATTATGGAATGTTTTTTCATCATGGAAAATATGGAATTATCAGGGAATTTTTTGTTAATCTTTGAATTTTTAGACTTTACAAATCAACGTAAAAACATTTGCACCATTACATATAAAAAAATAAGATAGTATAAACTGAAAAATATTTGTAAAGACACTTCAAAAATTTTTGGATGGACCTAATGTTAATTGAAGTTTTAAAAGATTTGCGGGAAATTGAGGACCATAAAAAAATAATTAATGTAGGTCCTTGTGGATTACAAACTTTACACAATGCTTTAAAGCAATTTTTATAATTGTAAATTGGCAGATTAATGACATTTGTTTTACTTATTTGATAGTCAACCTGTTCGTCGAGAAGATTACTTGAAAAAGACCATTTTGGAACTTTTCCCAATGCATTTTTCGGGAATACTTTGGAGAGAACACGACGAAGTTTTAGCAATATGTTAATTATGCCAAAGATAAGAACCTACTTCTAAAAGCTATATAAAGGGTGTTTTTTATAGAGGTATAGAACTTTTAAATGGAATAAAACGAAGAAGAATTTTTTAAATTGACATGAAATTTACTTTATTCAAAAGATAACCTTCTGGCATTATAATTTAAATATGACTTCTGGCATATGGCAATTTTCGATGACTTTTTCCAACATTTGTGGCCGTATATCGACAATAACGCAGCGAATGTTGTCCTCCAAGTGATCAATCGTTTCGGGCTTATCGGCGCAGACTAGCGACTTCACATATCCCCACAGAAACACGCACGATCTTGGAGGCCAATTCACGGGTCCGAAACGTGAAACTATGCGGTTACCAAACGTTTCCTTCAATAAATCAATTGTGGCACGAGCTGTGTGACATGTTGCGCCGTCTTGTTGAAACCACAGCTCCTGCATATCATGGTTGTTCAATTGATGAACGAAAAAGTCAGTAATCATGGGTCTATAGCGGTCACCATTGACTGTAACGTTCTAACCAGCGTCGTTTTTAAAGAAGTAGGGACCAATGATTCCACCAGCCTATAAAGCACACCAAACAGTCAGTTTTTCTGGATGTAACGGTGTCTCAACATTTACTTGAGGATTATCATCACTCCAAATACGACAGTTTTGTTTATTGACGTATCCATTCAAAGAAAAGTGAGCTTCAACGCTAAACAAAATTCGCTTATGAAAATCGGAATCAACGACAATCTTGTTTTGGGCCCATTCACCGAATCTACGCCTTGCTAGGTGATCGTGTGGCTTCAATTCTTGCACGAGTTGGATTTTGTAAGCATGCAAACCAAGATCTTTCCGCAAAATCTTCCATAAAGTGAATGGACACATATCCAATTCCTGTGCACGATGGCGGATAGACTGATTCGGGTCTTCCTCTACGCTACGCTCTACCGCAGCAATGACTTCTTCTGTACGCACTGTACGACGTCTCTGTGGATGCGTATTATCATTTAGAGTAAACGTGGTGCGAAAACGTTCCATAGTTAATCGAATTAATTGCTCTGATGGACGATTATGTTGACCGTAAAATGGACGTAGTGCGCCATATTTATTTCAGGCGTTGTTCAGGCGTCAGTCTATTCATGTTGAAATGCCAAACCAAACTAAACATAAATCACTTGACAGCTGACAAAATGGCCGCCAGTTAAAAAAGTGTTGCCAACTTAAAGTTTTATATCTCTATAAAAAACACCCTTTAATAGTGAAAAATAATTTTGATACATTACTCAAGACAAAATTAGCATTTTCAAATAATTTGCAAGGGAATTGAACCTTTATTGCCAAGTATCAATGAAATGACCCAGTAGCTCCATTTATGGCGATTTATCTGAGCTATCTGTAAGCTCCTCGAAGCGTTTTGTTAAGCCAGATTGTTGAAAGGGAAACAGGAAAATAACGGTTTGAAAATTGACTTAAAAAAAAGAAAATCTTTTGACAGCAAACGATATTGAGCTACATTATAGTAGTAAAGTTTCTTTAAAAAAAATCAGCTGTACCAACAATGCTCGAGAAATAGCGGAATTCAAAAACCAATGTTGGACAGTTTACAAAACATTAATTACTAAACTCTCACTTAAATCACCTTTGAATTACCATTTCGTAAAAGGAATTTCTTGTCTTGATCCAGCTATAGTCTTGCAAGCTTAAACAGTCGAATCACGTCTCTTCTTCCAGAGATTTGGTATATTTAATGGAAAATGACCTTTTGCAGGCTAGTAAAACCAATTTAATTGAAGGAGAATTTAGAAAAATCATTAGCTTAGAAACGACCAAGGAAACTTGGAAATCCTTTAAAAAAGGTACAACTAAAGGTACGTATAAATATGGCGAGACGAGCGCGTGACGAGTATGCCTCGAACTTCCAACGAGACTCCTTTGAATTTTGCCGAAATGTATTGTTATCGAGGGTCATCGACGGCGGGTTTCAAAGGAGGTATAATTGCAGTTGGGTTACAAGAAGTCAATTTTTTTATAGTTCTATTGTTTTCGAGTAGCTCGACCGATACTCGCAGCGATCCATTTTCTGTCGGTTTTTTGGTGCAAACTATAAGGATTTTTTTTTATCTAGTGGGACGGGTTTATGACAATGTCTTTGGAAAAAATTCACTTTAAAGCAAAACTGTTGACGCGAGATTTTCTTACTTTTTTGTTAATGAAATTAAATTTATTTAGCACTTGGCATTGATTAAAAATTGTTCATAAGTGAATATGGGGTGGTCTGAGGAAAATATGTTGAATTTACAGGAGACCTGCAAATAATTCCAAAATTTGTCAGTTACGGACAAAAATTTTAGAAAAGAAAAGAAGTGGATGGGTAAAATGAAATTGCGTCAGAAAGTTTGCACAAACCAGCGAGAACAAAAATTCGACTGCATCTGCCACATGCTGAAAATATATTCTTTTCTTTTAACATATATTCAAAATGTAACGAAGAGATTTTGATGACATTTCTGTATTATCCGCTAATATGTTGGAACTATGAATTTGCTAGAAGTTTGAATCCTGAATGTTTTTTTTATACAAGGTAGTGCTCTATTATCGCCCATATTTTCGTTTTTTGTTTAATATACTTTTTTACGGTAAAACCCCACTGCATAGAACTAACACAGCTGTTTGGTCATTGTCAGACAAAGTATGACAGTTATATGCACACGAGATGTATGTACCTGTGAAGACCATAAACCAAATGCATAGCAATTCTCGGAACATATTTCATAAATGATTCGGCTTTCCGAATTCGGATAAAGTAAGGCGTAGATATGGTATGTATCCAAAGTATGTATTTGAGGAGAGAGTAGGATACTTAAAAAATAATTAAGTTTAAAAGTATACATCTTAATTGGGCAATTAACAGTAATGACATTTTTAAGTATTATACAGATGTATATAAGTGTAAGGCCTTGCTATGGTATTGCCTTACAACTTTCAGTGCTAGCTGTTGAAAATACTCCAAAACTTTGTTTAGATGTTTTGGATTTAAATCCAAGACGATACTTTGAAATGTGCAAAATTCACTTGTTCAACCAAGAACTCTGATGAGGGTGCGTAGTTTCTCTTCAAAATGTGCTGGCATAACGGGACTTAGCGAATCTACAACTTGCCGGCGAATTAAGGAAGGGAAGAGTGGAACTGTGTGCGAGCCTAAGCCGTCTCCGAGAAAAAAAAAATACGAATGCTTCAAAAACATATTAAGAAGACACGTTCACGAATTATATCTTAGAAGATAAAAAGCAAGTATTGATAAAGTTTTGAAAGTTGTTAAACAAGACGAGAATATGCCTGGCATGGGAAAAACCAGTTTGTAGAAAGTGCTGACAAAAATGAATTTCTCTTAGGGAAAGTCCAAATGGAGGTGATGCATATACCATTTTAGAGAAGACAGTATTTGCGGGACATTAAGTTGCCAATAACATAGTTGAAAAAGTGATATTACAGATTGGTTATCAAAAAAACATTCCCTTTACGAACGATTTACTAAAGAATTGCGAACGAGGAAGAAAGACAATTTAAGAAATATATGATAGACGAATAGGCTAAAAAACAAGGAAATGTTGTGCTTCGAGCACCACCATACCACTGTTAATTAAAATCCATTGAATTTATGCTGGAAAAATGTTTCTTCTGTGGATATAACTGGTCCTATTTTGTTTAATAAGTATTCAAAATTAGTAACAGACATTCTGGTAAAATTTTTGTATTGTCCGCTACTATGTTGAAAATCAAAATCGGCTAAAAGTTCCGATCCTGACAATACGCAGGATCGTCGAGGTTTTCGTTTTTTATTTAATAAACTTGATGATAATAAAACCCCACTGCATAAAATTAATATAGCTGCCGTTTGTTCTTCGTCGTCACATATGGCAGGAGAGGTTTACTTTCTTCGCTCACTTTCTATTACGTCCGTGAAAAATTTGCGTGGTGTGCTGGACTTCAACCAAAACTTAATATTTTTTTTTTATCCGTTATTGGTTTACACCGCCCAGACGCTATAAATCTCTTTTGGCGCTGGGCGTCGAAGAAGGGTTCGAACCGGCAAAGATCAAATAGTTCGTTGCAAGCTCGTCACATACTTGTCATGCGCTCGTCACGGGCTCGTCTCGCCATATTTATACGCACCTTAAGGTCCATAATTTCTCTTAGTGGCTCATCGCTCTCATGTTGAGTGCCCCACATAGTGCGCCGTCAGGGGAATCAATTCCAGTAGCGTGTGCATTTAAAAAAAAAATTTAAGTTAAATTTACTTCCTCACATTTTTATCAATCATTACATTTTTTCCCTGGATAGGAAATCTTGCATAGCCACCTTCACAAAGTGTGAAAGGTTACTACCGGATTCTTACCGACTGAAATCCCCCTGGACTAAAGGTCTTACCGATTTTCCTTGATCTGCAGGTAACCATGGCTGCTGGCAGTCCAAGGTTATTCACTTAGTTCACATTGATTTATTGGCAGAATTGCTGTCAAGAGCCATATCTGAATCTGAGGAATTATCAGCGTCAGGGGTGATTATTAATGGTTCAACCACTTCCTCAAGGTGAATGTCCAAGTACACATTCTTTGTTCTTCTTTTATGATCGACACACTTCTTTCACAATATCAGCCCAACCATCAAACTCACCATGGAGAAAGAGGTAGAAAATAAATTACCCTTTTAGATGTTTTGGTTGAAAGAAATGGCAGACAAATTCGAACCTCTGTTTACAGAAAAGCCACATACACAGGACGATACTTAAACTACTCATCCAATCACTCCAACAGCACCAAACAAGGAATTATAAGAAATCTCGTAGATAGAGCCTTAACTCTCTGCAGCTCCAACGAGAACTTGATGAAAGAGACAGATCACATTAAAATTACCTGACAGCTAACAGATACCCAGTATATCTGGTGTATAAAATAAATAAATAAATGTTTATTGACGGACCAGCCATTTACAAAGGAAAAAAAATCAATACATAAGTATAATATAAAAAATCTCTAGTAGTACACACATGAACAGAAACATACAATGAAACATTGAACAAATAATACGATAATTAGACAAATACAAAAGTATATGAACTTAAAGATGTACCATATATATATAAAATAATGTATAATAAAATCCTACAAACACAAAAGTTAAAACAAAGAGGTATACAGTGGGTGGGCAAATATAAAATACATATACCAAAACAAGTTACCATCTATAGATAAAATGACTAGATACACATATCACAGTGCATTCTTGAACTTTGAGCTCAATGAACTTAATGTGTCATTAAAGAAATCGATATCATTTCCGAATTTATTCGCCGTAATTAAAAAGCGAGTGAGAGATGACGATAATCTATAGTTTATTCTGTGATAAGGAAAACAGACTAAACAGATTGAATTCTCTCAAAACTCTCTGTGGAACATTTATGTCTATCATAGCTAGTAATTCACGACAATCTATTAACCCATGCAAAATTTTATAAAAGGTGCGCGTATCGATATATGTTCTCTTTTCTCTAAGAGGTATCAAATTAATAGACTTAAGTATTTCTTCATATATGATGTTTTCACTTGGTATCCCCATTTTGAAACCAACAAATCTAATGAATCTCTTTTGCACTCTTTCAATTTGTTGAACATACTGCCCATAGTAAGGAGACCATACCTGGGAAGCATATTCCAAGACGGACTTAACATAGGAACAAAATAATGTTTTAAAGCAAGCAGTGTTATTAACATCTTGCAAGGGTCTTTAAGTAAAGCCCAGTAATTTTAATGCTTTATTCGTAATAAGATTAACATGAAAGTTAAAACTTAAATTGCTGTCAAAATATACTCTTAGGTCTTTGAGCTCTTTTTTAGTTTCAAGTGATATACTATCAATCGAATAATCATATTGAATAACATGCTTAATGCGATAGAATTTCAAGACAAAACATTTACTCGCATTCAATTGCATACCATTTAAATTGCACCATTTAGTTACAGCATACGATCTTCCATATCCTAGACTATTCGAAAAATCTTTAAATCGTCAGCGTACAGAAGACATTTAGAATATTTCACACATTCAGTCACATCGTTAATAAAAATATCGAATAAAAGTGGAGCCAAATGCGAACCTTGCGGTACGCCAGATGAGACTAAAATCTCGCTAGAAACCAAATTGCCAATTTTTACCTGGTGTGTCTTATTTGTTAAGTAACTATCAAACCAGCGCAAAAGGTCACCAAATATGCCATATTTTTTCAACTTTCTCAAAAGTAGAGAGTGATTTACCTTGTCGAAAGCCTTAGAGAAGCCCGTGTAAATAGAGTCAATCTGATTAGTGTCCTCAAGAGAATTTCTCAAAAACTGCTCATAAACAAGCAAATTACTTACTGTAGATCTACCTCTGACGAAAAATCAACGTTGTTTTCAATTCAAGTAACTCTCTGAGAAATCGGCTCACTAGGGTCAAACCAACAACTCAAAGGCTGTGTGTATCAGATACTATGTGAATGTGGCAACTCCTACATTGGCGAAACGAAGAGACTCCTTGACGTAAGGATCAAAGAACATCAAATATACACATTTCGAGGAGAAACAGAAAAATTTGGTGCCTCCAACCATGCCTGGACTCAGGGGCACCACATAAAATGGTCTGAAGCTAAAATTCTACACATAAAACGATACTGGAGAAAATGAAAATCCAAAGAAGCCGCGGTTATACATCAAAACTCGAGTTGTTTTAGTAAACCACCTTCAGATATAAGAGAAATGTGAAATTCTCTTCTTAATAATTGTACGTTAAAACTAACTGCAGCTTAAATGGGACTTTGACGTAGCACACATGACTGCGCCCATCTCAGTCACACTCCACTGCAGTAATTAATATAGTTTCACTTGAAAACGGCTAGAGACACCTACTAGCCGAAACGTCGTGATATTCAACAAAAAATAAAGACAATGAACGCCCAACAGATATCTACTACTTCGTTGCCTATGACCTTCAAACAAATAAAACCTATTAGTATCCCCCGTACTATCTAAATTCCCGATATAAAAATGAAAGGAATTTATCTTATCATTATATTACTCAATTAATACAGCATTGAAATACTGATGGCAGATAACAGGGCATTTATTCTCCATCATTTGGCAATCCAATTATTGACAAAGTGTTAACTGCGAATGTTAATATTTACGTCAGCCGAGTTATTCAGTACTGAGAGTTAATATGAAGAACTGTTAACATACAAACTAAATGAGGGATCGCCTTCAAACTCAGCATAAATGTGAATAAAAACAGTGCCAATTTAACCAAAAAAAAAACTTTAAATCATATTTATAGGCCAGCGGAATTAGCACCTGGAAAAAATGTATTGTTAGTAGACTTCTGACTACGTAGAAACCTTCTATATGATAATAGCAATTATCTGATGTCTCATTTTCTTTTTTGCGGAAAATTTTTTATTTAACAATTAAAGTGTGAAAAAACATTTTTTTTTCGAGTTCTAGGAAAAGCTATTGTTTCCCAGTAAAGTTTCAAACAAAAATTGTGCGCTGCTTTGAAAATACCTATAAAATGAGCTAAAGCTCATCCAAATCGGATAATTTGTTTGTTAGTTATTGCAAAAAAACTTGCCGTTTTTTCAATTGTTAATAAACAATAAAAAACTATATAGTATTAACTTTATATCACACCGAAAGGAGCTTCTTTATTTATTTATTTATTTATTAATTGTATCAACAACTTTTACAAAGCCAATTACAGATACAACTAAACTTAATATACTAAGACTACAATCTAAATTAGAACCTAAATAAAAAAGGCACTACAATTGCCTACATAACTCATCTCTCACTTCCCTTCTAAACCTGTTACAACTTAGGTTAAAAATGTCAATGGCACCACAATACTTATTAAAATATGAACATAATCTTATTAATGGGGAATTTTTATGCAGGTTAGTCCTAGGGGCATTAATATAAAATAAATTTCTGGATCTGGTGTTAACTCGGCCTATTTTAAATGGAAGTTGTTCTAAAACCTCTTTGTCATCAATAGTGTTCCCAATCAATTTAAACAAAAACACAACACCCGCTTCAATACGCATGTACTTCAAATTGGGAAAGTTGAATAAAGAACGCAAAAGCTTCTGATCAGTTCCTCTTTGAGGGTATACCGAGAATGCCTTGTAATGCAAAAACTTTAAAAATCTTCGCTGAACCACCTCTAAGCTGTAAATTTTATTTTCATATTGTGGATCCCAAATTACACAAGCATATTGAAGCTTAGCAAGCACCATTGACTTATACAAGACAATCATTGTATTGATATTATTGAAATATTTACGGCTCCAAATAATAAAACTAAGAATTTTTACTGCACTTGCAGTTATATTATCAATGTGCCTACCAAAACTCAACTTCGTATCTAAATAAGCACCAAGAGCCCTATGTAAATCAGTTCTTTTTAACGGCGTGTTATTTATACAATAATTAAAATGAATTATTTGCTTTTTACATGTAAAAGACATTACTATACATTTATTTATATTTACATTTAAATCATGTTCCTTGCACCATCTCACAACCGCATTAAAATCCTCTTACAGAGCCCTCGCATCTGACTCCTCTCTAATAGCACGAAAAATTTTATAATCATCCTCAAAGATAAGGCCTTTGTCGAATTTTACATTCACACCTATGTTATTCATAACCAATAAAAACAGAAGTGGCCCAAGATTTGAACCCTGAGGCACTCTGGAGGTGGGTACATAGCTTTGAGACTTATACCCCTTAAGTTCAACAAATAAAGTTCTATCATGCAAATAAGATATCAGCAATGAAACATTATTTGGATCTACAAGTATGCAAAATTTCAAGTAAAAATATTCAATGGTTTTTTGTACAGTGGATTTGTTTATAACATTTTATGTTTTTTTGATTGTTTATTCTCAGCGATCTAGAGATGCAGGTGCACAAATGAAAGCTCGAGACTTATTTCAAAAAAAGAACCAAATTGATTGTTAATTTTAAATTGTTGAAATAGATGAACAAAGTTGTGGTTGTTTTTTTCGTTATAAACAAATAGGATAACTCTTCGACAATTGTTGCTATCGAAATGCCGATAAGTGGGCGTGATAGGTGAGATTTGGCGCATATTTTGAAAAAAAAACAAATTCTGTATGACCACTAGAATTTTTTTTTTCAAAATATCGCTGCTGTGCTGTTTATTATTAAGGAATTATTTAAGTAGGAACTCATAGGGAGATGGTTAAACTATTGTATGCAGCAGTTTTCAACTCAATTATTTCAAAATTGTTGATGTTGCAATAGTTTAAATTTGCACCTACTCCAAGTTTCAGAAGGTGAGCAGTGGAGAGGGGCGTTCTTTCAGCCTGCGGCGCGCGAAAAAAAACGTGACTCAAAGTCTTCTTATTCGTTTCGCCTAAAAAATTTGGATTATCTCGGCGAATATTGGTCGTAGAATCTTTTTTTTTAATTCGTGGTTTCTCGACGAGATATGACAATGAATGATATGTTTTTGTAATCAAATTATTGTTAAACATAGCAATAAACAAATTTGTGCACTTGCTTTTCAAATTGCGAAAAAAAATGTTGCAATGGTCAACAGTATACTATTAATTAGAAATATTAAAAAGCAGATTGATTTTTAATGAACCATTAATATTTATGGAGTTAAAGCATGAAACAAATTGCGACTGTCATTTGGTGCCAAATTATTGGTTGTACAAGAAAAACACATGTTTATTTTTTTTTAATTTTATTTGACGAACATTTTTCACATACAAAATTTTTTGCTAACATACATATTTCTTGCTTACATCCATACAAAATATTAATTTCGTTCTTTGTTTCTGAGACATCGACGGACACTCATTTTTGAAACTCTTATCGGTTTCATTATTATCATTACTATGATTTACAAGCCAAACGGCTTCTCACTCTCTCCAGGGATTATTCACTCATACCAGGCATACAAAGACACCAAAAGTATGAAGCTCTGTGGGAACCCTTTCCATGTTATCGGGTCCTAGGTGACGTTGTCTGCTGTATTTCCTACGAACTTTCGGACGGTTCTCGCGGTTGCAAGAAGAACTGCTTTCTGCATATGTTTATACAGATGCTCACTAAGGCTAAGTCCCTTGATGTTCTGCAGGAGGTTCTTTGGTATCACTCCAGTTGTTGACATTATTATGGGAATCGTTTGGACGCTGTTCTTTGCCCAATGTCTTCGGATTTGGACCTCCAGATCTCTGATCTTCTCGTTGTATTTTGGCCTTAGGTTGTTTTTGTTAGGTACAGCAATGTCAATTAGTGTAGTTCGCCTAGAAATATTATCTATTAGTCTATTATGAGCTATTGTCTGATCCGTCAAAACCGTTCGGTCCCAATATAACTTGAACTGGTTGTTCTCAAGAATAGGCTCCGGATTGTACTTGTAATAAGGCACTTTCCCTACCTGTAATAGGTTTAACTTTTCTGCTAACTCTTGGTGGAGTATTTTAGCGGCTGAGTCGTGTCTTTTCTTATACTCGGTTGCAGCAAGCGCTTGGCATCCTCTAGTTATGTGCTGAATTGTCTCCGATATTCGACAGCCATATCTGCATTGGTCATTTTCTATTGAGGGATCTCTAATGATGAACTTCCGATAGTTCTTCGTCGGAATAACGTGGTCTTAGATAGGTAACAAGAAGCCCTCAGTTTCCGGAAACATCTGTCCTGAAATCAACCAGTAGTTCGTCGCTGAGTTGTCGACATTGTCCTGATTGAGCTCATTTGGATGCCGTCCATGAAGTGGCTTATTACAATTATTATCATCATTATTACTCTCATCATCATCATCATCACTCCAATCATTGGCATAATAATCAGCATGAACAACATCATCATTATTATCATTCATTCATTCATATCAGCCCGTTTTTATCCACTCCTGAATGTAGGCCTCTTCCATATTTTTCCATTTCTGTCGGTCCGTAGCTATCCCCATCCAGTTTTTTCCGGCAATTTTCTGGATGTCGTCACGCCATCTCTTTTGGGGCCTGCCAATACTTCTCTTGTTCTTTCTTGGCCGCCATGCTGTTTTCTTGTATGTCCATCTGTCTATGTCATGTCTTGTGATATGTCCAGCCCATCTCCATTTTAGCTGCGCTACTCGTTTGCTCACATCTGTTATTTTCGTTCTTCTTCTGATTTCTTCATTTGGAACTCTATCTCGTAAACTAATTCCCAGCATAGCCCTTTCCATTGCTTGTTGTATAACCCGAAGCTTATTAATGGCTTTACATGTTAGGGAGGTTGTTTCAATACCATAAGTAAGAACTGGCAGGATGCACGACTCGTAGACTTTTCTTATCAGACTTATGGGGGTGTTACTGGATTTAAGAATGAATCAGAGTTTGCCAAAAGCTGCCCAGCTGATTCTTCTAGGAATTTCAGCCGATTGGTTTTCCTTCCCTATTTGTATTTTATGACCTAGATATATGTATTATCTTACGTTTTCTATTATTGTATCTTCAACTTTAATTTGTATTTGTTCTAGACTCATTATTTTTGTTTTTGACAAGTTCATTTTGAGTCCTATACTAGCTGATGCTTGATGAAGTTCTTGTATCATACATTGGAGTTGTTCTGGTGAATCACTGATTATAACAATATCATCAGCAAATCTTAAGTGGTTTAGTTGTGTTCCGTCTATGTTAATTCCCTTGTCATGCCAGTCCAAGCCCCTTAATACATCTTCAAGTGCCAACGTGAACAATTTTGGAGAGATTGTGTCTCCCTGACGTACGCCTCTTTTTATAGGTATCCTCGAGGTTTTTATATCCTCCTGATTATTATCATAATCATAATTATTTTCTCCCCTATTACTTTCATCTTCTTTGAAAGTAATATTACAATAATTCTCGATTGGATAATCGCTTACAACATAATCGTCACATGTAGTCTATTCTGCATCTCGAAAGATTATAATGCTATCAACAAATGTTGCTTGATAAATATTATTGGTACATTGCAAATCAATCTAATTTTTAATATTCCTTATTAATAGTATACTGCTGACCACTGTAACAATTTTTTCGCAATTTGAAAAGCACGTAAGTACGATAAAATTATAATTATGCTTAGAATATCTAAAAGTGCAATAATTTGTTTATTGCTACGTTCAACAATAATTTGATATAAAAACGCATCATCCATTGTTCGAATTTGAAGCATCCTAGTCACGTTTTTTTCCGCGCGCCACAAGCTGAAAGAACGCTCCCTCCACTGCTCACTTTCTGACTCTCGGAGTAGATGCAACTTTAAACTATTGCTACATCAACAATTTTGAAATAATTGAGTTGAAAACTAGTGCATACAATAGTTTAACTGTCTCTCTATGAGTTGCTACTTAAATAATCCCTTAATGTTAATAAACAACCGCACAGCGATTTTTTGAAAAAAAAACTCTCTCAGCTTCTAGTGATCGTACACAACTTTTTTTTCTTTCACAATGTGCGTCAATATCTCAGCTATCGCGTCTACTGATCGGCATTTCGATATCAACAATTATCGAAGAGTTATTCTATTTGTTTATAACGAAAAAACGAACCTCAATTTTGTTTATCGGTTTCAACAATTTAAGATCAACAATTCATTTCGTTCTTTTTTTGTTATTGTTAGTATAAGTTTGGAACTTTCATTTGCGTACACGCAGAGCGTTGACGACCTCTAGATCACTGAGAATAAACAATAAAAAAAAACATAGAACGTTATAAACAAATTCACTGTGCAAAAAACTATTGAATAATTTTACTTGAAATTTTGCACATTTGTTGTATGCTACAAGAGGCTCCTGTAGTTGCAGTATAAAGTTAATGCAATATATATTTCTATTATTTATAAACAATTGAAAAAACATCCATTTTCGCAGGTTTTTTGCAATAACTAACGAACAAATTATCCGATTCGGATGTGCCTTAACTTATTTTGTTGGTATTTTTAATGCGCACAACTTTTGTTTGAAACTTTTTACTGAAAAACTTTTCCTAAAACTCGAAAAACTGTTTTTTCACATGTTAATTGTTAAATAAAAAAAATTTTCTCAAAAAAGAAAATGAAACATAAGATACTACATAATTACTATTATCATTCGGAAGGTTTTTACGTAAGCAGAAGTTTACTAACAATAAATTTCAAAATCATCTCATATGAGGCTGACTCTGTCGGCCTGTTAATGCGCGCCGTTTAAATGACAAATTCGTGACGCCTTTTGAAAATGTACACATATGAGTACACCACACAAAACCCATTAATAAAATTTTACTGAGCGACATACTTGGCGCGGGTATTTTGTTTCAAAAGTCGATCTTTACCTCTTTATCCACTTAAATTCAAACAAGAACGTGAACCTTTACTACGAATAAGCCGATCAGTAAGTTAAACATGCACGTAGTGTCGCACGTGCGTGCATAATTAATACATTCATGCGGGCCGGCGTACCGCTAGAAAGTTTTAAAAATAACTTTTGTTATAGGGTGAGCAAAAAAATTCGTTTCAAAATAATAATGACGGTATCGGAATGTTTCTGTTTTTTCAAAATCTGAAAATATTAGGATCGTCCGTAAAATATCGTTCTAGAAGGGAACATAATACACCTAAAAATTTATTACAGATATTTGAAGATTTTAAATCATAGATGAGGGGCTAATAAATGATAAATACGTAAAAAGGTACTGTCAGATTGGCTTTGTTTTTTTTTATAAACAACGGCCATAGTCGGAAAAATAGCCTAGCCCGTAGAATTTTCCGATCACATTTTAGAGAAAAATGGAGCGATGAAAGTTGTAGGTATTGAAAAGACTTTTCACTTCATGTTTTATAAGTCAAAATGAATAAACAATTTATCGAAATAATGGCGAAAAAAACCTCTTTTTTGCACTATTTTATAAATGTTAATAACTTTTACAATAATAGCCGAAAGTGACATATAACACCTCGATGATGAGACCTTTAAATGTACGAAAGGTCCGTGAGATCGATTGAATGGTTACTGAGTAATGTCAGTTGTTTATTAAAAACACTAACAGCCTGATTCACTAACAGGATTTAATTTTAAAACCCTCGTAAAGCTTCTTGGTGAATCTGGGTATTTATGTTTATAAACAACAGAGATATGGTTTACAAAAACTGTCTGTCTTACACTGGCGGCTGGTGCATTAAAAAAATAGGAGTTGCAGTTCCAATGGTAGATTAAAAACATAAAGAAGGTAGTAAATTTTAAAAATATAGCAGTCAAAACAAAATGCACGTATAACTTACTGTGTGAATTATTTATAAAAGAAGTCCTTACCCCGATTTTTGGCTTTAGCAAACTTATCAATAACCCGGTGCTTGAAATTAGGTATGCTTCTGTAGAAAGCATTGCCAAAGCAGAAAGTCTTTCTTAGCTCATAGTATTCCGTAAAAACGTTTTTATCCATTTGAGGGTAGAAAAGCACCGTTCTGCTTCAGTCGATGCCTTCGAAATAGTTTTAGGAGTTCACTAAATGTCTCACTTAGCTCGACATTTTACAAAAGATAGTCATAAAGTAACTCTCTCTCTCTCTCTCTCTCTCTCTCTCTCTCTCTCTTTGTTAACCTCTGATCATCCACTCCTGGATGTAGGTCTCTCTCAATTGTTTCCATCTTTCTCTATTCTTTGCCAATCTCATCCACTGTTTGCCCGCCACTGTCCTTATGTCGTCTACCCATCTTTTTTGAGGTCTTCCCGTGCTTCTTGTTGTCTCCCTCGGTCTCCATTCCAGGATTCTTCGTGTCCATCTGTTGTCCTCATATCGGGCTATGTGACCAGCCCATCGCCACTTCATTTTTGCAACCTCTTTCACGATGTCTTTGACTTTCGTTCTGCGTCTTATCTCGGTGTTTCTAATCCTGTCTCTTAATGATATTCCAAGCATGTTTCTTTCCATCGCTCTTTGGACTGTTTCTAATTTTTTAGCGGACTTTTTGGTGAGGGACATGGTCTCTAATCCATACGTACACACCGGTAATATGCATGTGTCGTATACTTTTCTTTTTAGATTTATGGAAATTGAATTATTTTTCAGGCTGTATGCAAGTTTACCGAAAGCGGCCCATGTCAACTGTGTTCTTCTTTTTATTTCAGCATCCTGGTTTGATTTCCCTAGTCTGATGTCATGACCCAAGTATACATAGTGTTCGACGTTTTCTATCCTCTGGTTCTGTATTGTTATGTTTGCCTGTTCGTGGTTCATTATTTTTGTTTTGTTGTAGTTCATTTTAAGGCCTACAGATGCGGATACGTCATTTAGCTGTTGTAGTATTTCGGTCAATTCTTGGAGATTACTTGCTATTAAGATTATGTCATCAGCAAATCTGAGATGGTTCAAGTATATTCCGTCGATGTTTATACCTTTGATGCCCAGTACCAGAAGTCCCCAAAATTGATCTAAATTCTTCAGTTTCCAATATGACGGTCAATTCTGTACGGATAAAAAAAAGGTAAATTTTAATCGTATCTTGAAATCTTTATTCGGGAAAACATGTGCTACATTCGACATACTGTTCCGAAAAAACAAGACCAGCTGTTACCAAGTGAGCTGTAAAGCTAAATTGTTCTTTTGCTTGACAAATAATTATATGTGGTTGCCGGACTTGCATTGTCTTTATTTTTTATTTATTTTTACGACGTTTCAATTCGGTCGTATTTCTAATCGTTATCAAGTATAAACTGAATGTTTTGTCTTAAGACTACGAGATTATATAGAGACTGAGTCCATTGGAGCACAAAGTTTCGCTTCACTGTACACACCTCAATGATTTGATGTTACAAAGTAATGGTTGCCAAAGATTAGGTATCTCAACACTAGGTTTACTGAAGATTCTATTATTGTTTTTAATGTAAGCTGCTTCTATAAATTTTCTTTTTATAATAATATATAAATCTATAGAGTCAAAAATCTACAAAATACTAAGGAAATACCAAGACCATATATCTGATAATCTACGATCGGCACTCACACCACACTACAGTAAGCCACCAGAACTTTACGGACTACCAAGAATTCATAAAATGAACATACCATTGAGGCCAATAACTTGCTCAAGAGGAGTCCCAACAAATGCACTGGCAAAGTTTCCTTGAAAAATCATACAACCTTTAGAAGGTAAGACGAACACATATGTGAAAAATTCTACACATTTCGTGAACATTATTAGTAGCATCAATCTAGAGCCAGACGACAAACTAATAAGCTTTGATGTGGAAAGTCTGTATACTAATGTACCATTAGGGGAATCACTAGACATAATCAAAACTAGACTTTCAAATGATAATACTTTATCAGATCGAACCACGTTACTACTAGACAGGATGATGGACCTTTTGGAATGTGGCCTGCGTAGTGCTTACTTTCAAGTAAAGGACAAGTTCTACGCTCAGGACGACGGGCTTCCGATGGGTTCTTCTCTCTCCAGTCGTCGCCAATATATATATATATATATATATATATATATATATATATATATATATATATATATATATATATGGAATGGTTCGAAACTCATGCCATAGAAACGGCAACAGTAAAACCTAAAGTCTGGTTGAGATATGTAGATAATACCTTCATCATATGGAAGGGCAATGATCAAGAGCTTAATGATTTTTTTAAACATCTAAATACCGTTCGACCTACAATTAAGTTTTCCGTGAAAAAAGAAGTAAATGATCAATTTTCCTTCCTAGATATCATGGTGAACCGTTCAAACAAAACTATTAAAACTTCAGTATACAGAAAGCCAACACATACCGGAAAATATCTTAATTATAGTTCTAATCATTCTGTTGTGACAAAACGGGGAATTATACGCAACCTCTATAGTCGCGCTATATCTATATGTAATAATGCTGATTCATTTGGAAAAGAGATAGCAAATATTAAATCCGATTTACGACAGAATGGTGATCCTTTAAAACTAATTGACGATGGTATAAATAACTTTAGACCAACGGACATTGGACAGCATGAAACACATTCCTTCTTCACAATTTCGGACATTAAGGGAACTTCGGAGAAAATAAGATGAATTGCCAGTAGTTATAATATAAAAACTGCCTTTAAATTAGGAAATACACTTAAAGCTCATTTAACAAAAACAAAACCAAAAACTACCGATTAGAAAGAATGTGTTTACAAAGTTCCATATGAGTGTGGTGAAATGTATATTGGAGAAACCAAACGACCACTAGAAGTTAGAATTAAGGACCATAAAGCTGATACACGCCTGGGATAAACAACACTATATAAAATGGTCTGAGGCTGCGGCAATATATATGGAACCCAACATGAAAAAAAAATTGTAGAAGCAACTTAATGGAATCTTCAATTAATCGAGTATTGAGAGACCTAATCTTTGGCAACCACTACTTTGTAACATCAAATCTTTGAGGTGTGTACAGTGAAGCGAAACTTTGTGCTTCAATGGATACAGTCCCTATATAAACTCGTAGTCTTAAGACAAAACATTCAGATTATACTTGATAATGATTAAAGATACAACTTAATCGAAACGTCGTAAAAATAAATAAAAACTAAAGACAATTCAAGTCCCTCAACCACATTTTAGTCAATCTTCAACATTGTCTACAACCTTCAAACAAATAATTATATCACAAACTTCTTTTGCTTCCCAAGAAAACTCCACGGAAGCATCGAGTTTACGTCGTTTTGAAGTGGATGAAGATGGCTCATTGTGATTTGAGGTAATTATTTCTAATTTCTGTTAATTTTGATTCAAATGATAATATATTTTTATTTGCGATAAGAGCGTCAATTTGTGTTGTTTGAAACTTGCCAAATAACAAATCAACTTGAATCATTATTTTGTAAAATAAGTTTAACCATAAAAGGAAATTCTGGCTTTTGAGAATTTTCTCATACCCTGATGATTGGTTCGTGGTACTAACGATTCTACTGTCATCTAAGATCGTTTCCTAGATTTTACTTAATCGAAATTATTACCATTTTCATTATCGAGTGGGTGAAAATACAAGTAATGATCTAAAGGTGAAAAATAATTTTTAGAAGTCTGAAATAATTTTTAATTTTGTTTCACTCCAATCACTTTTACGTCACTCATTTTATTGCGCAATATGTTTTATCATTTTTCTAGCCCACTTTTTTCCAGTATTTTGTATTTGGTTTGTCAATTTAATGTTTATTACATCTTTTATACCGGTGAATATGTTAATTTAATAATAAGTTCCTGCGAAATCATAATGTTGACCTATTTAATATAAGCTCTGAGGATTAAAAGAAATACTGCTGTCAGAATGATTTAAAATGTGCCATATATTGTATAGTTTAATTCGTAGTTTTAAATAAGATACTTTAATCTAGCTTTTAAGTAACTTGCTCTTGCTTATTTTTGTAACGAATCTTTAAACAAATATGTAAAAAATTCTGTCTTGATTTGTTTTAGACTTAAATTTAAAATTTGATCGTGCCCCCCTTTAGTTTTCTAATCTGAAAAAATTCATCATAACAGCATTTAAATTAATTCCATAAAAACTTGTTGCTGAATATTTAAATATCATACTTTTCCAGCCTGTTTACTTGATACGTCCAACACTCGAGGCTCCAAATTACTCCATGCTTGTGCATTGATAGTCAGTTGCTTCATATTCGTGAAGTTTATCAGACATATTTTTTATGAGTGCGAATATAGACACCAAAAAGACCCATAAATGGCTTATTCTGTCGCTGTAAAATACAGGGTGCCCGGTAAGTACCTCCTAATTTACGGGAGCATACAGGGGAGAAAGAAAGAAACAAAAATGGATGACAGATGAAATCTTGGAGCTTATGGAAAAACGTAGACAATTCAAGAATAAAGATCAAACAAAATACAAGAATGTCCAGAGCGAGATTAGAAATAAAATAAAACTAACAAAGGAAGATCGGTTGAATAAAGAATGCGACGAAATAGAACTGTTAAACCGTCAGCATGATTTGTTTAATCTACACAAAAAACTAAAAGAAACTGCTGGCGTAGGAAGAAAAACGGGTAGAGAGATTATTACGGACGACAATGGACTAATCATTTTGGAAGCCGAGCATAAGGTTAAGAAATTATTCAATGACGAAAACAGAGATGAACTTGCAGAAAAAGAAATAATAACAGGGCCTCCAATCACAAAAGGAGAAGTAATAAATTCAATAAGAAATCTCAAAAAGAAAAGGCCATAAGACCAGATGGAGTTTGTGGTAACTTTCTGAAACTAATCCAAGAAGACCATTTAGATATCTTAACCGACCTTTTTAATCATGTTTATGATACAGGAAATATTCCTGATGACTGGCTAGTTTCGTCCTCTATTCCTATCCCGAAAAAACCCACAGGCCAAAAATGTGAGGTTTTTAGATCCATCAGTCTTATAAGTCATGTTCTAAAAGTATTTCTTAAAATAATACAAAGACGAATATATCCGAAACTTGAACAGGGCATTAGCGATACGCAATTTGGCTTCAGGAACGGTTTAGACATAAGAGAGGCTATTTAGTTTAAATGTTTTAATTTAGCGAAGTCGTGATGTAAATTGCAATGTATTTGCCTGCTTTATTGATTTTGAAAAAGCTTTCCACCGAGTAAATCATCAAAAACTAATAGAAACACTACAAGAGCATCAATTGGATGATAAAGATTTACGAATTATTTCCAACCTTTATTGGAAACAAGAATCATTTGTTCGGGTGGAGGAAAAGGAATCACAAAAATTCCAAATTCGTCAGGGTTGTGTGTTATCCCCACTACTCTTTAACATCTATTCAGAAAAACTATTTCGGGAAGCTCTTAAAGAGGCAAAAGAAGGTATCTCTCTAAATGGGGTTTTGATCAATAATCTGAGATATGCAGATGATACTGCCCTTCTTGCAGACACAGCTGAAGGGCTTCAAAGACTGATAGAAAGAGTAGATGAGATCTGTGAAAAATACAACATGCGATTGAATATAAGCAAAACAAAAGTTATGATAATAAGCAAAAACGTATCCCAAAATGTACAATTTCGCGTCAGAGGTTCTCTTATTGAAACAGTATCATCCATCCAATATCTGGACGCACAACTACATGATAAATGGGAGCAAATAAAAGAAATAGAAATACGTATTGAGAAAGCCTGAGCCTATTTCAATCGCATGAAAACACTTTATGTAATATGAAACTTAATCTACAACGAACAACCCGTTTACTAAAATGCTACATATTCTCTATATTGCTGTACGGTGGAGATGATGAGAATATCTTGGACACATCACGTAACCAACAAAACTGTTCTGCAGCGCATGTAAAAGGAGACAAAAATCATGAGGACCATTAAAGAAAGGAAGTTAGAATACTTTGGACATATAATGCATAACCAAAAATACGAACTACTACAATTGGTTATGAAAGGCAAGATGGATGGTAAGATAGGCCCCGGAAGAGGACGAATTTCATGGCTACATAATTTGCGACTATAGACCGGAAAGATATCTGCTGAAATATTTAGAGCCGCTGTCAATAAAGTAATATGGGCCAGAATGACCGCCAACGTCCACTGAGGATAGGGCAAGGAAGAAGAAGAATACAGGGGAGGGTCAAAATAACCCTACTTTGTCATAGAAATAAAATTCTTAAAGTTCCCCTTAACGGAGATTCAGAACCCTAAAGGGATACCGAGCGATTTACCTTATCGGCTCTAAGTTTTGAATCGACTTGTATAATTTAATGGAATTTTAAGATTTTATAGAGGCCATAAAGGCTCATTAAACCATGCTACAGTAGATGTTTTAGATCATCAGGGAAGTGAGGAACGAACTTGCACCCACACTCGTCAGGCCTCATTTTTGACAAGTGTCATTTTACAGGGCTGAATACTGATTTTTTAAATAATTTGATCATTCATCGTCAAAAAAGGCACTCTTAGTTTATTTCGATAAAACTAGCGGTTTTCAAGATAAATCGGTTTTTGATACGAAACACTCAAAAGTTACTAATGCTAAACACAAACAGATAAAAATAAAATACGTAGGGTATGTTGTTGTGCTTTAATTTATGGGGAAGCGCTATCTAACTCTTCGAAGGCAAGAAAATGTTATTCCAAAAGTTTCCAGCTCAGACATTGTCAAGTACAGAAACCTTTCAAAGGTTGAACGGGGCTCAATTAATTTACAATGTTATTAAAATGCAAAAATAGTGAAAACGTTTAAATGTTTTTTTGGCAAATGGCAATATGGAATCCACGTACTTCAATACAGTTTATTAATATTTTCCCGCTGCAAATAATTCTCGCTAGTAGTTCTTTTAGATGTCCCCAGAATTAAAAGTCCCAGGGATTTAGGTCTGGAGACCTTGGGGTCCATAAAACAGGCCCACCTCGACCTATGCATCGAGGGCCAAAAACGTTCATTAAGTGTTGACCTACTATACGGTTAAAATGTGGTGAAGCACCATCATGCATGTATCACATGTGCATTCTTCTGTCGAGAGGTATGTCTTCTAATAAACTATTTAAATTTTGTTGCAGAAATTGTAAATAAATCTCACTACTTAGTTAAGAAATTTATACTAGAAAGTTGGCTATAGTTACGTTTCTATTAAATCTCGGTAATATGAACGGCCTGTCTTTTCTTCTTAAGTTTTCGTTTCAGGTCAAAGGCAGCAGTCTTGGGGGAGCATCGCGCCCAGTTAGTAGGTCGGGAACATTTGTGCGTCATTCAAATCAATTATTTCTGGTTTACGTACAGGAGGTATGCACTTAATTTAAAAACGCTATTTGATTTTTTCTATTAACTTTTATACGAAAAATTAAACAAATTATCTCAAAAATGTAATGACAGTTTAAGTATAGGTTACGACTTCCACGCAATTTCGCTGAATCTCCAGTTTGTTCCGAACTTGCTTAATGCCAACGAAGATGCCGCTCTTCTATTTGACATTGGATTGTCACGAGACAAATATCAACGATTACGAAATTGCGCTAAAAAGAAAGGCAGTAATATATTTATCACGTACTTTGGTGCCTAAAATACAAAAAAGGCATGTTATCTACATGACGATTATCTAACCTCTACTAAATCAAAAGCCGAGGTTAAATTGCAAGGCTTACTGAATCACACAGTAGATCGAATTATATTGCTTCAATTAGACGCTCTTGAACAAATCGATAAATTAGATTGGCAAACATGAGTTTCATTTGCAAATAGTTCCTCGATGGAACGTCAATTCAGGCCAGTATAAAATGCAATTCACTGATCCGAATATTTCTAATACAAACTTTTCCTCACTTCTCTTGTTACACTGCAATTAGCAGATGTTAACATGCAAACTAAGCAAAAACAGATTCTGTTGTCCAATACCAAACCCTCCTCCACTATGAATTGCAGGCCTCTGTAATTGGAATTTATTAAGGAAACATAACAAACGTTTTTAAAGAAAACTTACACCATATAAAAGAGTTATCTTTACTACCCCAGCTTCAGTACAGTTCAAGTTATATATGATGATGATAGACGGCTAGGTGAACGTTGTGCCTGGAACGAAATCGGTCCAACGTTGTTACCTCTGCCAAACAACATCTCAGTTCAACAACATTGATACTGTGTCCCGGTAAATACAGAGTATTTCAAGCTACGACCATTAACTCTAGATGCATGTATTCGATGCTTCGAATGCTGCTTGTACTTGTCGTATCAACGTGACACACAGAAGTGGCATGTTCGTAAGCAGAAGGACAAATAGGTGAAAGCTTAGATAAAGACCGCCATCCAACAGGCCTTTAAGGAGAGAGATTAGGACTTCTTGTTGACATGCCATGGAAGGGTTAGGAAACACCAACGATGGCAACACAGCTCGACGTTTCTTTGAGAATAGAAAGTGAAAACTAATACTCCAGTTTCACGTCATTTTGGAAACTATTTGAAGCGGACATTAAAAAGCAAAAAAAGAAGATTTGGGAATATACACTGCAAAGAATATTCTTGGCACAACATGCCAACAGGAATCCACAAGTTACTTATCCATGGACCAGACATCATATCATTTGCAATATTACCAATAGGTAAACCATCGAAAGGTACAAAAAAATCAACGAACAAGTTGATAAACTACCGCCTAGACTTAGCCCGGAAATCTTCTCGAGAAAAAAATATGGAGGATGTGTTCCAAAACTTTTGGCGTCGACAGATCCTTACATTGTTTTTTAACATCGTACGGATTCGGATAACAATTCGAACGTATTGGAAAATGAGAAAAGAGTTGTTAACAAAGAAGACAATGATTAAAAAGTTCTTTATTTTTATTACAGTTGTATTATTTATTCATTTATGTTAATCAATAAATATTATATTAGTTACAAATTATTTGCATTGGTATTTGTTAAGAAGTCCTAAGCATACAGGAAAAAATATTTTCACCGTTTTAACGATTATCGATATCTGTGTATTTATTTTTAAAATGCACCTTGAACTCAAACGCATTATTTTATTCATAGAAATACAATTATTCTTTTTATTTTGTTTTTAAATTGCATCTTTAACACCCATTGAACCACACTAGACGTTTTTCGAATTTATTTTCGTGATTTTAAAGATTTAAACTGCTACGTTGGATCCGATAATCTATATTTTTTAGTGTGGGACTCATCAGCCATCGAGATGTCGCCAGTGTGTCTTATTTAGTATTTTTCTACCGTGAAATGTGTTTACAGGACACAGATGCGAGATGATGGTTTGTACCGAATGCGATGGCCTGATGAGTCCCACACTCAGACTAATCAGCGCTGGCGTCATTTTTCGGACCCGGAGTTTTTCCATGTTCTTTGAAGATCTCCGCATTTTTTAGCATGATAATAATATTTATCAACGGTCTTTGTCCGAATAGCCGAGAATTCCTTATTTTATTTTAAAATTACACGGACGATAACTTCTTTTTTTTCTTTATAATTGTTGGATTAAACAACACACAACAGCTCTCTTAGGGAGATCGTTGGTGTGACACTTTACTTAAACTGTGGAATTCACAGTTAGTTTGGTTGCCGATGCCGGATAATGCGACCGTTATCCTTAGAGTAGCAAGTTTCATGTGTCGAGTTTTGGTATATTTCTTTTTTAATTTACTGTCGCTCCTCCACATGGCGGTTTTCTACAACATTGTTGATTTGTGTTATTCTTATGTTATAGAGTGGGCCATCGAGATGTCGCCAGTGTGTCTTAATTACTATTTTTCAAACCGTGTAATCTGTTTATAGGACACAGATCCGAGATGATGGTTTGTACCGAATGCGGCGACCTGATGAGTCCCACACTAGGACGAAACAGTGCTGTCGTCACTTTTCGGACCCGGAGTTTTTCCATGTTCTTTGGAGTTCTCTGCACTTTTTAGCATGAGAGTAATATTTATCAACGGTCGTTGTCCGAATAGCCGAGAATTTCTTATTTTATTATATATATATATATATATATATATATATATATATATATATATATATATATATATATATATATATATATATATATATATATATATATACGTTATGTCGGATATTCTCACGGGTGTGATGTGTAATCGAAGTTTTCGGGCATCCCGTGTAAGTGCTGAGTCCCTCTCAGAACTGTAAGGCAGCTGACGTTTCGATGAAATCTCATTCACCATTTTCAAAGCTCACTGTATGGCGTCCACGAGCGAACTGACGCCAGCTACTCGGGCACTATCGATCCCGTGTGTACGTCGACCTGCTGCGCGTCATCGGCCCTGTTTCCAGTGTTTCGGGTTGCGTTGCCGAGTTGTAATATGTTTCGTTACTAAGTGGTACTGGTTGATATTTTGTAAGCAGATTTTTCCAAGTATTAGGCACTCGCTGGCTATCATCTCTGGTATTTAAGTTGTTAGGCCTCTTTGCAATTTCAATGGCTTCCCTTATAACTCTTGTGGACAGGTTTTTACATCTCGATGGCATTTTTTGTTCCTGAGAAATTTATGTTATGTCCTGTGTTTAACCAGTGTTGGACCAGAGCAGAAAAAGTTGTTTTTTGTTTGACAGCGTTTATATATTCGTCTCTTTTGGCGCTTATTTTACGGTTGATTTGGCCTACGTAAGATGAACTGCATTCTCCGGATGGAATTTCGTACACTCCCTGGTTTTCTAGAGGGATTCTTTCTTTAGGTGTTGGCAAGAGATCTTTTACTTTACTGTCTGTGGTGAAAATAGTTTCAATGTTGTGTCTTCTGAGAATTTTTGCGATCTTGTATGTGGTGCCTCTGACATAAGGGACAACGACGTACACACGGGATCGATAGCGCCCGAGTCGCAGGCGTCAGTTCGCTCGTGGACGCCATTCAGTGAGTTTTGAAAATGGTGAATGAGATTTCACAGAAACGTCAGCTGCTTTACAGTCCTGAGAAAGACTCAGCACATACACTGGATGCCCGAAAACCTTCGATTACATATATATATATATATATATATATATATATATATATATATATATATATATATATATATATATATATATATATATATATATATATGAAGTAAAATGCGAACAGTAAATGCAAACTTCTCTCCATCATATCCTTTTTGTGTTAGAGGTTGCACAGTTAGAATAAATTGTTATAAAACGCAATTTATCCTATTCCACCACCATCGAGATGATGGCCTACCTGTACCACCATACCGAGAAGAAAGTCAAAAACTTACCCTCCCCGCCACAGTGATACGGCAGAGATACATGTTTCGTCTCTACTAGACTCATCAGGGTACCGACATGCACCTGGCTGTGCAAAAGGACAGATCGGAAGGAAGCATGCAAATACTGAACGCGGCTTCTCCGACCTCCCGCCGGATGGCGTATATATGTTTATGCGGATTTCACGGATTCCTCCGTGTGAGATGCAATAGCAGTGGATATATCCACATTATGCCGTTGTAGTACTGAAATCACATTCAGCAAACGTACAACTATATGCAGCTCCGCGTATGAATGAAGTAAAATGCGAACAGTAAATGCAAACTTCTCTCCATCATATCCTTTTTGTGTTAGAGGTTGCACAGTTAGAATAAATTGTTATAAAACGCAATTTATCCTATTCCACCACCATCGAGATGATGGCCTACCTGTACCACCATACCGAGAAGAAAGTCAAAAACTTACCCTCCCCGCCACAGTGATACGGCAGAGATACATGTTTCGTCTCTACTAGACTCATCAGGGTACCGACATGCACCTGGCTGTGCAAAAGGACAGATCGGAAGGAAGCATACAAATACTGAACGCGGCTTCTCCGACCTCCCGCCGGATGGCGTATATATGTTTATGCGGATTTCACGGATTCCTCCGTGTGAGATGCAATAGCAGTGGATATATCCACATTATGCCGTTGTAGTACTGAAATCACATTCAGCAAACGTACAACTATATGCAGCTCCGCGTATGAATGAATTTATTCTAACTGTGCAACCTCTAACACAAAAAGGATATGATGGAGAGAAGTTTGCATTTACTGTTCGCATTTTACTTCATTCATACGCGGAGCTGCATATAGTTGTACGTTTGCTGAATGTGATTTCAGTACTACAACGGCATAATGTGGATATATCCACTGCTATTGCATCTCACACGGAGGAATCCGTGAAATCCGCATAAACATATATACGCCATCCGGCGGGAGGTCGGAGAAGCCGCGTTCAGTATTTGCATGCTTCCTTCCGATCTGTCCTTTTGCACAGCCAGGTGCATGTCGGTACCCTGATAAGTCTAGTAGAGACGAAACATGTATCTCTGCCGTATCACTGTGGCGGGGAGGGTAAGTTTTTGACTTTCTTCTCGGTATGGTGGTACAGGTAGGCCATCATCTCGATGGTGGTGGAATAGGATAAATTGCGTTTTATAACAATTTATTCTAACTGTGCAACCTCTAACACAAAAAGGATATGATGGAGAGAAGTTTGCATTTACTGTTCGCATTTTACTTCATTCATACGCGGAGCTGCATATAGTTGTACGTTTGCTGAATGTGATCTCAGTACTACAACGGCATAATGTGGATATATCCACTGCTATTGCATCTCACACGGAGGAATCCGTGAAATCCGCATAAACATATATATATATATATATATATATATATATATATATATATATATATATATACATACATACACCAAATTATTCGTTTGGACCTTATTATGACATGGATCCTACAAACAGATATTGGTCTTAAACATAGCAGTCATTTTTTTCATGACTGTAAAAGAAAAAAGGCATTACTTCCATAGAGTGTCCTGCGTCATCAGCTGATGAAAATCCTATTGAAAATGTATGGGGTTTAATAGAGGTCAACTTTGTAAAAAACATATGTGCATTCTAAAGCAACCAAGTGTAAAAATACGTGGAACAGGAAAACATTTATGACTGGATTATTTGGAGAAGTTGGATAGCGACATGCCTTGGCGATGTGTTTCAGTTATAAAGGGTGTTTTTTATAGAGGTATAGAACTTTAAGTTGGCAATACTTTTTTGACTGGCGACCATTTTGTCAGCTGTCAAGTGATTTATGTTTAGTTTGGTTTGGCATTTCAACATGAATAGACTGACGCCTGAACAACGCTTTCAAATTGTGCAAATTTATTTTGAAAATCATGGTTCTGTTCGAAATACGTATCGCGCACTACGTCCATTTTACTGCCAACATAATCGTCCATCAGAGCAATTAATTCGATTAACTATGGAACGTTTTCGCACCACGTTTACTCTAAATGATAATACGCATCCACAGAGACGTCGTACAGTGCGTAGAGAAGAAGTCATTGCTGCTGTAGAGCGTAGCGTAGAGGAAGACCCGAATCAGTCTATCCGCCATCGTGCACAGGAATTGGATATGTGTCCATTCACTTTATGGAAGATTTTGCGGAAAGATCTTGGTTTGCATGCTTACAAAATCCAACTCGTGCAAGAATTGAAGCCACACGATCACTTAGCAAGGCGTAGATTCGGTGAATGGGCCCAAAACAAGATTGCCGTTGATCCCGATTTTCATAAGCGAATTTTGTTTAGCGATGAAGCTCACTTTTGTTTGAATGGATACGTCAATAAACAAAACTGCCGTATTTGAAGTGATGATAATCCTCAAGTGTATGTTGAGACACCGTTACATCCAGAAAAACTGACTGTTTGATGTGCTTTATGGCCTGGTGGAATCATTGGTCCGTACTTTTAAAAACGATGCTGGTCAGAACGTTACAGTCAATGGTGACCGCTATAGAGCCATGATTACTGACTTTTTCGTTCATCAATTGAACAACCATGATGTGCAGGAGCTGTGGTTTCAACAAGACGGCGCAACATGTCACACAGCTTGTGCCACAATTGATTTATTGAAGGAAACGTTTGGTAACCGCATAGTTTCACGTTTCTGACCCGTGAATTAGCCTCCAAGATCGTGCGACTTAACGCCGCTAGACTATTTTCTGTGGGGATATGTGAAGTCACTAGTCTACGCCGATAAGCCCGAAACGATTGATCACTTGGAGGACAACATTCGCCGCGTTATTGCCGATATACGGCCACAAATGTTGGAAAAAGTCATCGAAAATTGGACCTCCAGATTAGACTACGTCCGAGCCAGCCGTGGCGGTCATATGCCAGAAGTCATATTTAAATTATAATGCCAGAAGGTTATCTTTCGAATAAAGTAAATTTCATGTCCATTTAAAAAATCATTTTTGTTTTATTCCATTTAAAAGTTCTATACCTCTATAAAAAACACCCTTTAGATAACAATTCGTTATAATATGTCAACACGTTCTTGTGGAATGAATAGTACATACTCGATAATTTTGATCATGAGTGTATTTAAAATTAAGTAATTCTGTTTCGCCATAACGTATTTTCAATATGTAATTCGATTAAATTTAATTAACTTTAGCATGAGGATATCACGACAAATTTCGCATTGATTTTATTATTGGATTTGGAGCGAATTAATTCCGTTTCGTTTGATATTTTTTTATCCGGATTCCATTAAAAATTAAAATAATCTTTATTGTTTTATAATTTATTGCATATTGAATTAACACGATTTATCGACAGAAGGTCGAGAAAAATATGTATAAACAACATTTGAAATTCGTCGATATTTGCCTTTTTCGTGTCCTTGTTTGACCCCATAGATTTGTGTAAAAATTACATAATATCTATTTTTAATTGAAATGGTTTAATTAACAGTAGTTAATTGAGTTTTTAAGATTACTTTTTGATGATGATAATATGGAAAAGAACACTATTAAAATGCATGAACGTGCATCTAAAATAAAAATACAGTCGTTAGTTATAGAGCTTCATATACTGAGTGTTCTGCGAATAAGTTTGCTAATAAATAAGATATTTTATTTAAATTTCTATCAAAGTATTATTTAAAGGTTAAAGCATTGCTATTAATAATGGAAAATTGTATTACTAATTTAGTTGTGTAATTGTTGTTTAGGAAAAAATTACACACGTTCAACACATGTTTGGTTTTTTTGGTATGTACCTTTGGAGTAATTAACAGTTGAAATTGTGTACTCTTTCGTTTTACAAGGTATTATTATCGATAAAAATTTAAAAGGTAAATTTACTTGTTTATAAAACATATTACACACTGCATACAATGGAAAAAATATAGGGAGCTCCACCACATATGACATAATCGTATGTATATATATATATATATATATATATATATATATATATATATATATATATATATTATATAGTAGGATTTCACGGATGGTAGAATAAATAGTTTGGTTATTCCGAGTTTCAATCCATTCGTTCAAAAAATCGTTTTCACGACGTTTAGGCAAAATCTCATTTGGCATTTTCAAGTGCGGTTCGTCTCGTTCTCAGTTCTCAGCGAGTAACGAGACAAACCCCACTTGAAAATGCCAAATGAGATTTTGGCGAAACGTCGTGAAAACGATTTTTTGAACGAACAGATTGAAACCCAAAATAACCAAACTATTAATTTATATATATATATATATATATATATATATATATATATATATATATATATATATATATATATATATATATATATATATATATATATATATATATATATATATATATATATATATATATATATATATATATATGTCATGCCGGATATTCTCAAGGGTGTGATGTGCAATCGAAGATTTTCGGGCATCCCGTGTATGTCTTCTCAGGACTGTAAGGCAGCTGAAATTTCGGTGAAATCTCAATCATCATTTTCAAAGCTCACTGTACGGCGTCTACGAGCAAACTAACGCCCGCGACCAGTGTTACCACAGACCTAACTTTTCGAGCGAGCCATCATGTCAAAAACGGGCGAGATTGTAATTAAAAGAGCGAGATTTTTTTTTGGTTGAAACCTCGAACATATACCACTAGATATTGCATTTAAGGCGCTACGTCAATTACACGTTTGAAAGTGAAAGGGTTAATAGCAGTATATGCTATCTCTCTTGCTCCCAACATATGCCGATGACACGAAACTAAAGCTTTGGAGCGAGAGAGATAGCATGTACTTCTATTCGTATTTTCTCTCTTTTCCCGCTATATAATGCGTACCCAGCTCTCGACGTTGTCTCCAGTAATATGCTGAAAGGGCTATAATAAGTCATTCGATCACTCGACATAAATTAATTAGAAATCAAGACGTTGGAAAAAATGATCTTTAATTTGATAGGATACAGGCAACCACATAAACACTAGAAGTAGTGCCATAGATTTCACAATAGCTAAACTCGCTATCAAATTACAGGTCACACTAAGCCCGTCTAACTTCTTTCAGATTAGTTCGGACAGAAGATCGTAGGGAACGCTTACCGCAATATTACCCCCGCTAACTTCCGTGCGACACGAAGACGAGCAGTACCTCGAAACGAATTTTCGTCTAAACTTATAACGTAATCGACGGAATTTAGAATATTTTATGACTATTTGAGACATTGATTATTTTAAATACATTAAATAGTCGAAATACAAAAAAAAAATAGTTTTTGTTGGGCGTTAAGCGTAAAGAAAATTGATGTTTCTGTTACAAAATAAACATTTATTCTAATAAAAATACTAGTGAAACGCAACGGTAATTTCTAAGTAAATAAGCTAATAGACCACTTTAAAATTAAAAATCTTTCTCAAAAATAAACTTTTATTCTGGTAAAAAATAAAAGTAATCGTTCAGTAATTGTAAATAAATAAACAAATAATTAAATTCAATTTAAATCAACAAAAACACCTGAAAGTCTACAAGAGGTGTTCAAACAGGCCTCCACTTTGAACGAGACAATAACCCAGTCTATTGTAAAATATGATTCGCGTATTTGCCAAAACTTCAGGGGTTATATCCCTATTAGCTTTAAAATATTCCGAACTGTTCGAGCGTTCATATCAAGTTTTTAGGCAATTACGGTACTATTGCAAGGAAAATTAATTTCTGCTAAACTACAAACGTCAGTCTCCCCAATTTGCTCGTTCTTCAGTAATTTGAGGAACCAGTTGCTCCTCATTATTATCAGTGCATTTTTTACAAATTTTTAGACAACCGATTGTACCAAATTTTTTAATAATTTCCGAAATTCTAAATTTTTAAGGAACAGGATGATTTTCGCACATAAATACAAATCTGCAAATTATTTACCAGAATAGTGTACCACTTAATAATGTGCTCTTTTTGTTCCGTGGAATAAACTACCATTGTAACAAAAAAATTTGGCGCGAAACACGGTACTTACGCTTCGATGGCCGAATGCAAGCAAATAACTTGGAATCCTTTTGTTGTGCTAGGGCGTGGTGTATGCTGCCGCCCGCTCACACCGCGGCAGCATTGTATTACCCCTCATCCGAGGGCCAAACTGGTAATTTACACGTATGTCGATGCTTACAATGCTTATTCTTCTGTCCCATTCTGATTTGATGAATAATATAGTATTTTCTTTCTTTTACTTAAAAAACGTCCAGTTTCTGGTGTGGATTTTCCAGACGTATATATATATATATATATATATATATATATATATATATATATATATATATATATATATATATATATATATATATATATGTTCCTGAAATAATTTTGTAGAACAAGTAAAATGTGTGAGTGTGTGATTTAAATATTCTCTTAAAATGAGAGACATTAGACATTAAATCTCCAGATCAAAAAGTTCAATAGCTTACGACTTCATATCGTAAGTAGCGTAACTCGAAACCTTAAATCATCAGCCATTGAGTTATGTTATTTCTCTAAACATAAAGTAATCTTTGTTCATTCTGAACATATCAGTTGGCTTGAGCACTCTGGTCCCTCTCCGAAAGACCACTGTCGATAAGAAGTGATTATTATTGAAATTAACAATGAAATAATTCATTATTTAATATGTAAAAAGTTTAGTATGTTGACGTACAAGCGGCCGGCTGGTATGCTTTTAAACTTGTCGTATTGTTGGCACTTAAAATGGTTGCAAGTTTAGTCAAAGCCTATGACGTCTTAATACCGAATTCGATCTATTCTATAAATATTTAAATTTCAATTTCCATTCAGTAAATAATATCAACTTTTTCTGACGTCTCGCAGTAAACTTACGAGATCCTTTGTATTGGAAACAATTTTATGATTCAATTATACCTAAATAACATTTTACTAATTCGAAATTTTGGTTTTTGGATTTGTAAATCTTGTAAATTTTGATATTTTTTTCATCAAAAAAAAAACATTTTTATATTATTTCTGATCTTAATCCAGATTGTAGAAAATACAAGATGTCCTAATTTCTCGGGACCATACTGGGGAGGTCAAAATAACCCTACTTTGTAATAGAAAAAATCCTAAAGTGCCCCTTAACGGAGGTACAGAGCCCTAAAAGGGTACCCAATGATTTAATCTTATCGGCTCTAAATTTTAAACCGAACTGTATAATTTTAATATTTTATGAAAACCAGAAACACTCATTACTACAATAGATATTTTAGATCATCAGATAAGTCAGGAACGGACTTACAGCCACAATCGTTGGGCCTAATTTTTGACAGATGTCATTTTACAGAGTTGAAAACTGATTTTTTAAATACTCTGGTCATTCCTTTTCAAAAAAGATACTCTGAATTTATTCCAATAAAATTGGTTGATTTCGAAATGAATAAAATACGAAAGATGTGATTTAATCTATGGGGAAACGTTGTCTCACTCTTCGAAGGCAAGAAGATGTTATGTTGAAAGATTTCCAGCTCAGTCATCATCAAGTCCGGAAACCTTTCAAATGGTTGATCGGGGCTCAATTAATTGACAATGTTACTAAAATACAAAAATAGTGAAAACTTTTAAATGTTATTTTGGCAAATGTTCAATATGGGCTCCACCTACTTTCATACATTTTCTTATTTTTCGAATATTTTCTCGTTGCACTGCAAATAATATTCCGGCTTTATTACGCACTTTGTTAAAATGCTGTGCTATTCTCGCTAGTAGTTCTTCTCTAGTATTTACTGATCTTGAATAAACTAGTTCTTTAGATGTCCCCAGAACATCGACATACTGGGTATAAGCGACACAAAATGGGTCAGCTCTGGAGAACTCAAGTCAGAGAACGGAAGAATCTATTACTCTAACAGCAGCGACACTCAACACAGATATGGAGTCGCTATTATTCTTAGTGACAAGGTAGCAAAATCAGTAAAAGGATTCATTCCGGTATCCGAAAGAATTATAATGCTACAGCTGATGACAACCCACGGGAAATTAAATCTATTATAGATTTATGCACCGACTGCTGATAAAATGGAAGACGAAATAGAAAACTTTTATAATGAGCTCCAACAGACACTACGCCTCACAAATCTAGAGACATTACTGTTGTGATGGGGGATTTTAACGCAAAAATCGGGCAGGGTAAATGTGATTCCATTGTCGGGCCATACGGCCTTGGAGTTCGCAATGATAGAGGAGATCGTCTTATAGACTTCTGTCAAGAGCATAATCTAGTAGTAACAAATACTTTTTTTAAGCTACCTAAACGTCGTCTCTATACATGGAAGTCACCAGCTGATAAGGACAACAACATAGTTAGAAACCAGATTGATTACGTCTTGATAAAACACAAATATCGAAACGCAGTACATTCAGTTAAGGCGTACCCAGGTGCGGACGTATTTTCGGACCACAATCCCCTTATCGCTAAATTCCAACTTAAATTAAAAAGGATACAGACGGATCATGACATCAAAAAACTAAATATACACAAATTAAAATCAGAAGAAACGAAAGAAAAACTGAGACAAGACATCAACACAAACTTAAAAAGAAGACAAGGCCAGCCTGGGTTAAACGATGACAACGTTGAACAACAGTGGCAGTTTTTCAAAATGGAACCAAGCAAGAAAGTACTTACAACATCAAGTTACAAGAAAGAAGATTGGATGACAGATGATATTTTGGAGTTGATGAATGAAAGAAGGAAACACAAGACCAACAAGACCCGATATCAACAGTTGCAAAAATAAGAGCAGCAAAAGAAGAGTACCTTTCTGGAAAATGCATAGAAAAGAGAAAAACCTCAAACGTATTGCTAGACAAAGAGGGAAACATTATTATGGAAACGCAGCAAAAATTATGCAGATGGAAAGAATACATAAAAAAACTATTTGAAGATCAAAGACTCGAAAATTCTTCTATAAATAGTCTAAGCGGTGACATAGGGCCTGAAATTACTAAAGCAGAGGTCATTTATGCATTAAGGTCGATAAAAACTTATGAAGCCGTTGGTCCAGATGAAATGCCAGGTGAGTTGTTGAAGCTGATCAATGACAAAAATTTAGATTTATTGGTGAGATTATTTAATACAATTTACACGACAGGAACTATCCCCCGAGAAATGTTAACATCAACATTCATATGTTTACCAAAGAAAGTAAGTTGAAAAGAATGCAGTGACTATCGAACAATCAGTCTCATGTCACATACTTTGAACACCCTTTTAAAAATTGTACACGCTAAAATACATTCCAAATTGGAGCTGGATATTCGTGACACACAGTTTGGCTTCCGGAACGGGGTGGGTACAAGGGAAGCATTATTTACTTTTAATGTGCTTACTCAAAGATGCTTAGATATCAATCTCTCAATCTCAATCTGCTTCATAGATTACAACAAAGCTTTTGATAGGGTCAAACATGACAAACTGATAGAGATTCTCAGAAGCAAAAATTTGGATGAAAGAGATTTAAAGTTGATATCAAATCTGTATTACAATCAGAGAGGCAGTAAAAATTGGACAGGAAATATCCAGAGATGTGGAAATACAAAGGGGAGTCAGACAAGGGTGTATATTGTCACCTTTACTATTTAACGCTTATTCTGAAGAGGTCATATTGGAAAGTCTTGAATCTGAAACAGCAGGGATAAAAGTAAACGGAGTTTTAATCAACAATATTACGTATGCAGATGACACCGTAATAATAGCTGATAGTTTGAAAGACCTAGAAAAAATAATGAATAAAATATTAAGAGTTAGTGGAGAATATGGACTCTTTCTTAACACGAACAAGACCAAGTTCATGATAATTAGTAAAAACAACACCAATAATAATGAAACCCTAATGGTAGGAGGCCAGCACATAGAAAGAGTTAAGAAGTACACTTACTTGGGAACCCTAATAACAGAAAATAATGGCTTTACCGTCGAAAAAAAAACCATAATCGAGAAAGCACGTGCCCACTTTATTAGAATGAAAAAGGTTATCTGCAGCAAAGATCTAACGTTAGCTCTGAAAATACGACTGACTAAATGTTACGTATACAGTGTTCTATATTATGGAATGGAAGCATGGGCACTGAATCGAGAGGCAATGAGAAGACTTAACTCTTTTGATGGATCGAGTTACGAACGCCGAAGTGTTGAAAAGAATGGGGAAAGAAAAGGAAGTCGAGATATCAGTAAAACAGAGAAAACTGCAATATTTCGGACACATTATGCGGGGAGAAAAGTATAGCATCTTACGGCTCATAATCTAAGGCAAAATAAGTGGCAGAAGAGGCGTAGGACGACGACAAATTTCATGGCTAAAAACCTAAGGGAATGGTTTGGATGCAGTTCAAAACAACTATTTAGAGCAACTGCCTCAAATATTAAAATAGCTATTATGATTGCCAACCTCTGCAATGGAGAAGGCACTTGAAGAAGAAGAAGCAAAAATCTAAGAGATTGAGGTCTGTCTAGAGATCTTGGTGGCCAAAAACAGGCTCACCTCGACCTATCCATCGAGTGTTGACGTACTATATGGTTAAAATGAGGTGAAGCACCATCATGCCTGTACCACATCTGCATTCTTCTATCAAGATATACGTCTTTCAATAAATTATTTACATTTTGTTGCAAAAATTGTAAATAAATCTCACCATTGAGTCTTCCTTCCAGAACAAATAGACCTATAAGGTTATTTTCGATGATACCAACCCACACATTTACAATAAACCTTTACTGGTGTTTGTTTTGAATTATTGCGTGCGGGTTTTCATCAGCGCAAAAATTTAAATTTATTTATTTATTGACGGACTATGTCCATTAACAAATTTACAAATACCAAATACTAATACTAATACAAAGAATTTAAATTAAAACACAAAAACAATAGGACTTAATATCTACAAATAACTATAACAGTAAATAACCACTTAACATCATAAGTTTATATATTTAAACTGGGATAAAAATTTCTTGTGGGTACAAAAAATGTCACGCGAGTGTTGGGCAGATAAGAGGCTCCCTAGATGAAAGGGTTCACTTCATAATTAGTCCGATCGTAAGGAATGTCAAAAGTTTAGCGGCTACGAGTTGACCTGATGGGGACACACAACTTCACACTGGCAAGCAAGGCAGGAGAATCAATAAGGGAGTTGACCACTTGTAAAAAAGACTCAGGTCATGATGGGCTCTTTTGACAGAATGTTGTAGAAGGCAAATCAAATTACACATTGAATCATAGTGAAATTCAATATTTTTATAAAATTTATAGTGAATGTAATGCATAAACTTTCTTTAAACACCCTCCACCTTGTCTGTGAGTTGTGTAATATGGGTTCCACACAGACGAGGCGAACTCAAGAGAGGACCTTACCAGAGAGCAGTAAAAAAATCTCAAGGACTGCAGATGCAAAAATCCGTAGAGCTCCTCTTTATAAAGCCCAGTATCTTAAGGGCATTGGTGGCAATATTTGTTATATGCTCAGTAAATGAGAGCTCCGGATCCAAGGTAACTCCGAGTTCCTTACCGAGAGTAGTAGATGACACAATATCACTCCCGATTTGGTATTCAAAAATCACCCCCATAACGTTGACTAGAGAATCTTATGGATTTCCATTTGGTAGTGTTTAAACGCATCCTATTTCTGCCACACCATGCTGCGAACCGATCAATGTCATCCTGAAGCAACCTGCAATCATTCAAACTATCAATGCCCCTAAACAATTTCAAGTTGTCAGCAAACAAGAGGAAGTTACTATTTTTAAAACACTTTTTGACATCATTGATAAAAAAATTAAACAGTAGAGGTCTAATTAAGACCCCTGACGTACCCCCGATGGGACCGGAATCTCCCTAGAGACAAAATTGTTTACTCGAACTATCAGAGTTGACCACCAAGGTAGCTTTCAATCCATTCAAACACAAACCAGACACATCCAAGTTTTTAAGGTTGCTTAACAATACGTTTGTGAGTTTATTATGTCATCTCTTGTAAAATCGGCCTCATCGGTAAACAAAATAAGGTTAGAAGATTTAGATTTAGAATATGTTGCTGTATAAACCACTTGGAGTATTGAAGTCTTGCGGGATAATCATCCGGAGACATAGCCTGTACTTTTTCAACGTGGTACGGGTAAGTAACTGTTCTATTAGAGTTTCATGTACAATCCATTTTGTAACATTGTTTTGTATCGGGAGCTTTCTTATGCTGTTTGAAGGATTGTGTCTCGTGCTCTCCTGTTTCCTGTTTCCCTTAGGCTTCTGTCAATCATTTGAAAGGTTTTTGGACTTGGCAATGTTCCAGCTGGAAATCATTCAGCATAAAGTCTGCTTCCCTTCAAAGAATTTGACAGCGCTTCACCATAAATTAAATGCATATCAGCATACTCTGCGTAAGAATATTTTTCCATTTTTAAAAATTATTTTGACTTGAAGGTGGTTTAAACAAGTTCTGTCGATGGGAACTCATTAGATATTAACAAAAAAATATGATTTTTACCTGTTTGTGTTTAACATTAGTAACTTTTGAATTTTTCGCATAAAACCCGATTTATCTCGAAAGCCGACAGTTTTATCGAAATAAATTACTTTTTTGAAGGGAAATGACCAAAGTATTTAAAAAATCAATTTTCAGCTCCGTATAATGATACCAGTCAAAAATTAGGCCCAAGGAGTGTGGTTGCAAGTCCGTTCCTGACTTCCCTGATGAACTAAAACATCTACTGTAATATGGTTTAGTGAGTCTTTATAGTCTCTATAAAATATTAAATTTTCATTGAAATATACAAGTCTGTTCAAAACTTAGAGCCGATGAGATAAATCGCTGGGTACCTCTTTAGGGCTGTATATCTCCGTTAAGGAGCACTTTATAATTTTTTTTTTCTATTTACAAAGTAGGGTTATTTTAATCTCTTATCTATTAAAAAAATTATTCAACTCTATATGGATATACTATCTCGGATTCAACATTAATTTTATTAACCCGCACTGATTCAGAATATCTTCTTAATTTAGTATTTATTTATTTTAAATAATAAATAATAACAATATTTCCATTAACGAAATCTGTATCAAAATCCAAAGATCATTTTAAGTTATTTAATATAATAATAAATTATTTCTTGCAGATACCAATCATGCAGCGCAGTTTACATCGAATAGGCGGCTCATCCACTAGCAACGGCTCCTCAGATCTTCATGGATCCTTACTTAGGTAAGACTGTCTTTCTTATTATTATCCGATAGACTCTCGCGCTCCCTCCCCATGGGAATATTCAGTCATCCGATATATACTCAGATATTACAAGGATGGAACCCTGTGGGAGTCCTAGGTGATATTATGGTTCTCTGCATTTTCCATAAACTTCCAGACAGTTCGAACGGTCCCACTGAATGGCTCGGTCTTCATAGTTTGTTAGTTCTTCCTCCGTTGCCGCAATGGTTTAACCATTCTGCATGTCAAATGCTCCCCTTTATATCTTTCCTCTAGTTTTGTTTAAAACTTGATATTTATTAAGACCACACGCCATTCCTATATCCTCGAAGAACTCCGAGTATTTGTTCCTTCTGATTTCTGGTAACAGCCATCAAATTAACATCATCAATATCCAGAAGATGTTTTAGTTTTATCACCTTCTGATGATTATTCTTAATACTGAAGCCTCATCTGGTGGAATTTAAACGGCGTGATAGTGGATTCATGACAAGGCAGAATTATAATGGGTTGAATTTCCCTGAAATATTCTCTTTTGTATTGGAATTGTGTTGCTGGAAGGTATTTACATTTTTTGTTTTAAAAGGATACAATATGTATATTTACTCTATGTATTATCAGTATAGCTGCCAGCCAGTTATATGGTACTGAGTCGAAGGATGTGGTGATTCACGTAGGCGGCTAAAAGGTTCCTTCGTTTGGTATAGGCCAGATTGCAAATAATCGAATTGATAAGTTGCTCCTTACAACCCATTGGCACATCCTTTGTGCTGAATTGCAATGATGTTTTGCTCGCAGTGTACAGGGATATGTTGTGTCAGGCAGGATATGCTCACCTTGTACGGCATGTGAATGCAGGCGACTGGATCTTTTATATTATGCTGACCCTTTGGCAGGAGATACGTGACTCCTTCTGTAAGAAATAATGACATTTTGTGTGGATCAAACAAAACATCATTTATCAGAACAGTCAGTTGTTGGTGCATACTCCAAAACGTTTTAAACGAGTGGTTCCAGACACGATTAAAACCAGAAGCTTTCCAAGTATAAAGTCTCTTAACGATGCTAGTGATTTATTTGTCGATGAAAAACTCGAATAGTATCTGACTATAATTCTAGCAGACTTGATGTTCTTCATGGATCGTTGATGTTGTAGTGACTGGTTGTAGCTAGTTGGCTTCTCCAGAAATCTTCTTGTTTTTTATTCGGGTATGTATTATCTACCATATTTGGAAAAGAGTTTAACTTCCGATAAGATTCCTCTCTGATTGCTCAAAAAGGACATTGTCTCGTTTTTGGTTGTTGCTGGCTTTATATTTCTGTAGCATTCCTGCAGTTACGGAAAGTTTTTGTTTTAGTGTGTCGAAGCATTGTTAGGTCATGTTGCAAGTGATATTGAACCAGATTCAATATTTTTTATACTTATCTCTGCAGTTTTCTTGTTCTAACACCTCTAATATACTCTGTCAACTGCTCTATGTCTTCCCGAAGATTTTCGACCTTGTAATTAAATCTCCTCTCCTTTCTTTATTATTATCCCATAGGCTTAGCCAAACGGCTCTCAAACTCCCTCCAGGAGAACATTCACTCAATATATATATATATATATATATATATATATATATATATATATATATATATATATATATATATATATATATATATATATATATATATATATATATATATGGGGTGTCCGGGAAAATGGCTGAATAATGCTATACAAAAGCCAGTACTACTTGGAACCACTGGAACTGTCCGGAAGTTTATGAGAAATGCAGAGGACCATAACATTACCTAGGGCTCGACAACATAGAAAGGGCCCCCCAGAGCTCCATCCTTATGATATCTGAGTATACAGGGTGTCCGAGAAAATGTGGAAAATCTCTCGGATATGAAAAAAACACTACTACAAGTTCATATAAACTTTTTTCGTATAGGCTTCCTCTTCGGAGATATGGGCTCCTAAAAAAAACTTTATATGAACTTGTAGTATTCCTTACACGTGTTTTTTTTTATACCAGAAGATTTCTCACGTTTTATCGAAACGTCTCTTTTATGTATTTCTTCGAGAGGCAATGGAATGTCACGATCGTTGCGAAGTACCAGACTAGCTCGCCCCAATCGGATTTCATCAGGCATAAGGAGGGGTGGATGCGCCGATCCTTCACTGATTACGTCCCATACCTCGCATGTTATTAAGCATAAATAAATTGTTAACATTTTATCATCTACCTTTAAATTTTAAAGTTTGTCTTGGTTTTTAAAATTAAAAACCGGCGACCCTCAAAATGACCAAGGTGAGCTCCTTGTGGGTCGCTACCCACCGGCTATATTTTATTTTGATATCATACTTATACTCTTTTCAAGTTACAAGAAAATCATCTTTTCAAATGTGAATATCTCGGAAAAGTATTTTAACATAGTTAGAGGTTATGATACATAAAATGAATCAGCAGATAAATCCAAGTATTCCATAATATATGGGATTTCCGATTTAAAAAGAAATAACAGAAAAAGAGTTAATCGAGTTTCTTTAACAATAAAATTACAAAATACCTTTTTTGATTTTAAATTAATGATTTTATGTTTTTAAAAATAGGAAACAAATTGTGTTCGATCTAAATATCAAATTATATATTCCCATTTAGATCCAATAATCGCCCATACGATGGTAAAATAGCCGGACTCTACGATTTGGAAGAAACGCTGGGTCGAGGCCATTTTGCTGTTGTCAAGTTGGCCAGACATGTGTTTACCGGAGAAAAAGTCGCTGTCAAAGTCATCGACAAGAGCAAACTGGATGAGGTGTCGAAAGCGCATTTATTTCAAGAGGTAAGTCTGGTTTATTGTATCAGAAGCCTTACGACAATCAATGCTTAACAAATGTACTTGATAAATATAAATAGGCAAATATTCATAAGCCATATGTACTAAAATATATATTTTTTTAATTTTAAACCGATATTCTTGTTGGTCAGTTGTGTTTTGTTTATAATATTGTTATAACTAGTATAATACCGGGTATCAACGAATCTATTAGACAAGTCATAATTTCTAGAGTTTTATGTGTATCAAAATGAGTTTTGAATTTTTAAATGGAACACCCTGTATATTTTAACTTTTTTGGATTTCTGAGACAATTCTAGATCAGAATGTGACATTTTAAAAACTTTTAAAATTGCATCTAGGTGCCCATGATCGGACGCAAACTAATCTAAGGGCCTTAGGTGATGTCAAAAAAATACAATCGCAAAGTTTTAGTTACTAGTATGAAAGACAGGAATAAGACAAGTTGACAAAATTACGTTTTCATTTCTAACTATTAATTTTCAAATGGCGACCCCTTTTTGACAACTACTTTTCGAAAAAAGCATTCTTTGACGAATCTAACGGTACTAATTTATTTGCGATTGGATTAGACATAAGAACAGAAATTAAATATTATTAAGCAAAATACTGGATAATTTATTTACTTATGACAAGTGCGCCATGGACAGCCATGATGCATAATAATTTGCAACTGTTTTTATCAAGTCTTCTTTGGAAAACAAAGCACTCACTTAAGTAGATAATGACAGTGACATACGCTCTAAGAACAGACGTAAAAGTTTCTTAATTTTCGTTAAAATAATGTATACTCAAAGTGAAAAAGTAGATATGTTATTAATATTTGGAGAGTGTCATAGAAATTCGAGGAATGCTGCCGAGTTGTATGCTCATAGATATCCGAATCGGCAACATCCAGCCCATCAGTATTTTCCGTATGTCGAGACTCGTTTTAGGCAAATAGGAAATCAAGAGGCGGAACAGAGGTTTATCATAAATGAAGAGACTGGGATTAACGTACTTGCTATGGTTGAGGTTGATAAAACAGTTTCGTTAAGAAAAATTAGTCAAGAACTGCAGATAAGTTATGAATCAGCAAGAAAAATACTGAAAAAGCATGGATATCGAGCATTTAAATATCAGTTACATCAACATTTGTATACTGAGAATGGCGATAGACGGGTAGTGTTTTGTGATTGGCTGCTTCAAAATCATAGAGTTAACCCCAATTTTACCGATTTTATTCTATTTTCCGACGAATCCCGATTTACAAATAATGGTATGTTCAATAAGCAAAATACTCGGTACTGGGCCCAACAAAATCAACACGAAATGAGAGAGGACAATTTTCAAGAAAGATTTGGCGTCAATGTCTGGGCTGGTATCGTTGGAAACAGAATAATTTTTTTGACATCACCTAAGGCCGTTAGATTAGTTTGCGTCCGATCATGGCCACCTAGATGCAATTTTAAAAGTGGCTCTAAAAAAATGAAGTAGACGTAAAAAGTTTTTAAAATGTCACATTCTGATCTAGAATTGTCTCAGAAATCCAAAAATGTTAAAATATACAGGGTGTTCTATTTAAGAATTCAAAACCGGGGCCATTTCCGGTGAAACCGGAAGTGATCGGAAAGTGGAAAATATGCGAAAACTCTCCTCTTCACATACCATTTACCTGTACCAATTCTCATTTTGATACACATAATACTCTAGAAATTATGACTTGTCTAATAGATTCGTTGACACCCGGTATATGTCAACACACAAACAAAAAATTGCTTTTAAAGTTTGACATTTTAGTGAATAAGTTTTTTTTTTAAAGATACGATAGTAGGAAAAAGTAGAGCAAATTTTTATTTGCAAAATTTTATTTGTGAGTACTTTTAATAAATGTTGAAATAACATTAATCAACAAATACAAAAAAAAATGGCCGTCCGTGGGAGTTTAAAGCATCGTGATTGCGAATTCAACAACGAAAATTTTCCACGGCGTATAGATTTTGACTTCAGTTATTTTTATTTAATACAAACATTTTTATTTAATATTTATACACAACTTCAAAACAATAAAAAGAGATTTTTTTAAAAATATCAGGATTTATTTACAAAAACACTCATGAAAAATTTTATAGTAAATCTTTGGTACATAACTTTTTTGCAAATGTTGACTCTCATAAAAAACCAACAATAATCCCCCATCATTGCTGAATCCCATCTGCTTTGGAACCTTTCTCCTTGCTCGTCACTAACCGCACCCAAATTTTCTGGGAAAAAATTTAAATGGGAATGCAAAAAGTGCATTTTAAAAGACTTGGGACATCCTATTTTGCAGTAGCTTTCAAGTAGTTCTTCTTCAAGTTTTTCGTAGTTTTCTACTTTTTTGTTTCTTAAAAACTCCAAAACAATTGTTTTAAAAGAACTCCACGCAGCTAATTCAACATCACTTAATATTAGATCAAACTGTTGATCCCTTAGAATTTTTCTAATTTGTGATTCAATAAATATTCCTTTCTTAAGCTTAGTATCTCTTAGTTTAGGAAAAATTTGTTTAAGGCATTTAAACGCATCTCCTTTTTCATCTAATACTTTAACGACATTTTTAATCGATCCCAGTTTAATGTGTAATGAAGGTAACAGTACTTTTTTAGGATCAACACGTGGTATATTTATTTATTTATTTATTGATACTCTTACAAACACCTAAATATAACATGCTACAAGGTAATTATAAGTAAGATAAATTTTACAGACTTAACTAACACAGAACAAAAAGAGCACAGGCAAGAACCTAAATAAACCTAAAAGTCACTGCATAAGTTGCAATAGCAATTTCTTAGTACAATGAGAAAAGTCAATTTCATTATTCTTATATAGTATGTTGCACTCAGTTAACATTAAATTCATTGGAGAACGACTACCATTGGATACATGAAAGAATTTTTCCTTTTGTATCCTTAATCCTATCTTAGGTACTTGAAGAGGTATATAATTAATCAAAGAACAATTGTTAAACTTTATATTATTGATAATACAATAAACAAATATCACAGATTGAATTTGCCTTCTTTTCTGAAGGGTTTGAAATTTAAAGCTTTCTAACATACTGCTATCAGATATTGATATGTTATTTTTCTTAACATATAAATATCTCAAAAACCTTTTTTGAACACGCTCAATAGCATCGCAATGCACATTTGCACTAGGACACAATCTATTAGATGCATATTCTAGACGAGGACGAACAAGTGCATTATACAAGTTTATTATTATATTATGGTTGTTAAACTGATTTCTATTTCTAAGTACAAGACCAAGCACCCTAAAAGCCTTATTAATAATATTGCGATAGTGGGTATTAAATTTTAAATTAGACTGGAAGTGCACCCCCAAATTCCTGCATTCAGTCTTTTTTTGTAGTTTTGCTCCACCAATAAAGTAATTAAAATTAATAGGATTTATTTTACTTGTATCAGACACAAAGAAACATTTATTAGTATTTAAAAACATTTTATTTAATCGAAACCATTCCGGTACTGAATTTAGGCCTGCTTGCAGTGCACTACATCACTTAAATATTTTTTAATTTAAGTCATCCACAAATAAGAGACCATCAGAATGTTTAACACTATTAGGTAAATTATTTATAAATATTAAAAATAACAGTGGGCCCAGGTTGCTACCCTGCGGTACACCAGATGTGGCCATAAAAGCCCGAGAAAAAACCCTCCCACTCTTACCATGTGCTGCCTACACAAAAAAATAACTTTTCATAAAGAGGTAAGCATTCCTAGAAAAGCCAAACCCAACAAGCTTAGCCATCACCACCCGATGGCCCATCTTATCAAATGCCTTTGCACAATCAACATACACTGTATCCAACTGCTTCCCGCCATCAATAGCCTCCGAGGCATGATTTGTAAACACACATAAATTTGTTACTGTGGACTTTCCACTTACAAATCCATGTTGTTGTTTTACTATTTTATGAGTGATGTTAGTCACAATGTCATCTGAAAGGATCATCTCAAATGTCTTAGCAAGTGAATTAAGTATACTAATTGGTCTATAGTTTTCAACATTTTTTTGTTTACCATCTTTATATATGGGAGAAATAATGGCTGTTTTTAGTTTATTGGGAAAAATTTTTGTTTATGAGCAATAGGGGCTGCTAAAAAGTCCGAGAGACCTTTATATATGAGGGAACATTATCCTCTCTTGTACTATTTTTAGGTTTTAGTTTTTTTATACTTTACAGTCTCCTCTGATATTAAAGAAAATTCCATGTCCCCCCAGCTATTAATATCTATAGGGTCGCCGTTAGACAGTGATAACAACTCAAACACTGAACTGAAATACTGTGCAAAAGCATTGGCAATATGCTCTTCCAATGATACTCCATTATAAGACATAACCCTTGGCATGTTATACCTTTTACTCTTAGAGCCAACCTACATCCAAAAACACTAGGATCAAAATTTACATTATTCTCTATATTTCTTAAATACAAAGAGGACTCATTATCAATCTGTTTTTTAATATTATACCTTAAGTTACGATATTCTTCATATTGAAAAACACTAGCTTTGTCATATTGTATATGTCTATGCATCCTATTCTTTAATTTTATTTTTCATACTAAATCACTTGAAAACCGAAGAGGATATTTACAGTAATTTACTTCACGATTACCAGCAGATTTAGCTTTTTTTGGAATTGCGTTATTTAAGCAGTTAAGTAATTTGTCATAAAATACGGCAACACATTCATTTGAATCTGTACATTTTTTTATTTCGGATCAATTTTTTTCTCGTATTAGGTTGTAAAGTTTTAAAAAGTCACCTTTAACATAATCATATACGAAAGAGGTAGATATTGTACTTTTAATTAAAGATTTTTGGTTATTTATTTGCACAGACATGGACAATGATGAATGATATAAATCTTCCACAATTAAGAGAGAATCGCACCTTTGTAATGATACAATTTCAGTATTAGATAAAACAAGATCTAGGTTTCTTTGCATATGGTTAAGAACTGTATTATACTGAGTTAAATTATTAATTTCAGGAAACTGACTTAGTAACACAGCTTTACCACAGTCGTTTTCCTTATATTCAAGTACATTAAAATCACCTGTTATTATAACCTTAACACTAGTTGATAAAATATTGGACAAACAATTATAAAATTTTTTATACGTATCTATACTCTGATTTGGTGGAATATACACACAGCATACATATAAAAGTACTTTTCTAAATTTAACTCTTAATATAACACATTCAGTATCACAGTCTCAATAACCTTAAATCGAAACTTTTTCTTAATTGTGATTAAAACACCGCCACCTCTCTTGCTAACATTACATCTATCCATTCTCTTCACGTTGTACCTTAGATCAAAAAGCTCAGAATCATGGAAGCTAGCATTTAACCATGTTTCTGTTAAAAATATTAAATCGGAACCTCAGATAGACTCGTAATCCTCAGACAGACAGACCTTCTGTGCCTTAGCTTAACCTGGAATATATTGATCTCTCGGAAGCCATTCTTTTACTTGGCAATGGTTCTGTATTGCTCTACTATCCCAAAGACACAGAAAAGAGCAAAACTTCGTAAATCTTCCCTGAAGCCCTTATAATAGTCTTATGACATTCAGGTTACCAGATATTTGCTACTTCTATGTATCATAGCTTATTACATTTAAAATAAGTGACATATTTTCGTATGTTTCCTTCATGTCAACTGCATGAGCAAGAGGAATAAATGGTCTTTTGTTGCCATTATGGAGCAGAACTGCTTTTAAACTTATTTTAGAAGAAGCTCCTGGTTATGATTCCTAAATATTGTAACTTTAGTTCCAGTGGCAAGTAAATTCCATTCTTGTAATCTAGGCCCTAATACTTCAGCATGCTCTTTGGACAAGTGGAGGTCCCGAACTAGATCATTTAATTCAGGTTGTTCGATTAAATTGGGTGCTTTTCCTTCACTTTCGGCAAAATAAGAATCGTCCTGATACATTATCGGGTTCTGCCTTATCATCGTACATTTCTAAATCTTCCTCCTATTTTACTGGGGGCCCTGGAACTGGTAAACCTTCTTCATGAAGAACTGGTTTTATTGCTGAGGGAATATCCGGATATTTAATGTTATGTTTGCTCTTTCTTGAAAAACCAGACACTTTTGTCATGCAAAAGTATTTAGTTATTCAATTTACTTAGATTGCTGCACAGGTTTGGCAACATATCTGAGGAGCCCAGTCCCGATCTTGATCGCCAACAAGATATCCATAATACTTAAGCTACTTTGGTCATTTTGCTAATTGTGGTTTTCTAAGATTTAGGGGTGCACTGACTACATCTCTAACAAAAACTATCCGCGGGGTTAACATAGCCACGTTTCTGTACTCTAGACATCTTTGTACTGTCACGTAAGTCGATTCAGATATGTGATACTACGTTTACAGGCGTCAACAACTTTATTCAACACAAAGACAATACTAATACAAAGCTCTTACTATTGACTTATTCGCGTACTTCGCTTCTCTATCTAATACTGACTACTACTCGTGCTAAACCAATACCGATGATAGGACTGCCGGCCAGATGCTTTTATAGCCTTTCCGTACTTTTGATATTTTCTAGAAAGATCGCGTATCGAGAGTTCGGAAAGCGACGGCGTATTTCTCGTATACAGAGCCCATATAAATGGTGTTTTTTATATAGAACTTTTAAATGGAATAAAATAAAGATGAATTTTTTAAATTGACATGAAATTTACTTTATTCGAAAGATAACCTTCTGGCATTATAATTTAAATATGACTTCTGGCATATGACCGCCACGGCTGGCTCGGACGTAGTCTAATCTGGAGATCCAATTTTCGATGACTTTTTCCAACATTTGTGGTCGTATATCGGCAACAACGCGGCGAATGTTGTCCTCCAAGTGATCAATCGTTTCGGGCTTATCGGCGTAGACTAGCGACTTCACATATCCCCACAGAAAATAATCTAGCGGCGTTAAATCGCACGATCTTGGAGGCCAATTCACGGGTCCGAAACGTGAAACTATGCGGTTACCAAACGTTTCATTCGATAAATAAATTGTGGCACGAGCTGTGTGACATGTTGCGCCGTTTTGTTGAAACCACAGCTTCTGCACATCATGGTTGTTCAATTAATGAACGAAAAAGTCAGTAATCATGGCTCTATAGCGGTCACCATTGACTGTAACGTTCTGACCAGCATCGTTTTTAAAGAAGTACGGACCAATGATTCCACCAGCCCATAAAGCACACCAAACAGTCAGTTTTTCTGGATGTAACGGTGTCTCAACATACACTTGAGGATTATCATCACTCCAAATACGGCAGTTTTGTTTATTAACGTATCCATTCAAACAAAAGTGAGCTTCATCGCTAAACAAAATTCGCTTATGAAAATCGGGATCAACGGCAATCTTGTTTTGGGCTCATTCACCGAATCTACGCCTTGCTAGGTGATCGTGTGGCTTCAATTCTTGCACGAGTTGGATTTTGTAAGCACGCAAACCAAGATCTTTTCGCAAAATCTTCCATAAAGTGAATGGACACATATCCAATTCCTGTGCACGATGGCCGATAGACTGATTCGGGTCTTCCTCTACGCTACGCTCTACAGCAGCAATGACTTCTTCTGTACGCACTGTACGACGTCTCTGTGGATGCGTATTATCATTTAGAGTAAACGTGGTGCGAAAACGTTCCATAGTTAATCGAATTAATTGCTCTGATGGACGATTATGTTGACCGTATAATGGACGTAGTGCGCGATACGTATTTCGAACAGAACCATGATTTTCAAAATAAATTTGCACAATTTGGAAGCGTTGTTCAGGCGTCAGTCTATTCATGTTGAAATGCCAAACCAAACTAAACATAAATCACTTGACAGCTGACAAAATGGCCGCCAGTTAAAAAAGTGTTGCCAACTTAAAGTTCTATACCTCTATAAAAAAAAACACCCTTTATAAAGAAAGGCACATTTTTTGTAAACTGATAAATGCTACAAACGAAAGTCTCAATATTTAATTTAAAAACTGAGATTATGTTATTTTTTAGGTGTCGCCCGTTTTCTCAATGAGCTATTATCATTTTTCTATTTTTATAATTGATGCAAAATAATAAATAATATACGCACTGCAGCTACTATAGCTACTTAACCTCAATTCTTGACCAACTTTTAAAATATATATACACACTAATTGAAATAATACAGACCATTAGACGTAAATCTTTTTTTTTCTTTCGTTTAAAACAGTAATTCTTTCATTAACTTATTTATTAATGGGTTTTAAATCGTTATTTTCCAGTATATTACAATTAGTTATTATCTGATATACATTAAAATCCGGTCAAATATATCCAAACATAATAAGCATATGAAATGTAATACAAGATTGGCTAATCAGGCCCTATGCATTGTCCACTGCGCAAATGCATTATAACCAGTTTTAGGGGAATACAGCTTGACATGTCCAAACGAACTTATTTTATGGTATTTCCTTCCATTCATCCCCTCCAACTTCATTGGATATCCCTATAAACTGAAAAGGGGTAGACAGCAGATACGTGAGAATTATTAAAAATCTATATTGGCGGCAGAAAGCAACAGTAAGGCTAAATGGAAAACTCACAGAAGAAAGTAAAATTCTGCGAGGCGTCAGACAGGGCTGCATACTATCTCCACTGCTTTTTAATATATATTCAGATAAAATCTTTAAACGGGCTACTCAAGGCCAACGAATGGGAGTACAAATCAATGGAGAATATATAAATACAATACGATATTCTGACGACACTGTTATCCTAAGCGACAAATTACAAGACCTGCAACATCTATTAAACTGTGTTAACACTGAGGGTCAAGAAATGGGACTCAACATGAATATCAAAAAGACAAAATTTATGGTTTTTAGTAGACAACCTCATCTTAACGCTTCAATACAAATAGAAGGAAAAAGTATAGACAAGGTGACTCATTTTAAATATCTTGGATGTTATATCACCGAAAATCTAAACCCAGATAAAGAGATAAGGTGTAGAATAGAGACTGCTAGAACAACTTTTCAAAAAATGAAACCACTTTTCTACAATGATAACCTCAACCTAAAACTACGACAGAGAATGATTAGATCATACGTCTGACCGGTGTTACTAGATGGGGCAGAGATTTGGACAATTAAGGCTGCCACGATTAATCGGTTGGAGGCTCTCGAAATGTGGTTACACCGGCGAATGTTGAGAATACCTTGGACAGCTAGACAGACCAACGAAATGGTACTCAATAGGGCCGACACAACTCGTTTACTATTAAACACTGTGAAGTGTAGAAAAATTTCATATCTTGAACATATATTCAGAGGGGAGCGATATAGAATTCTTCAGCTAATCATGATGGGTAAAGTAGAGGGACGTAGAGGGGTAGGAAGGAGACAGGCTTCCTGGTTGAGGAATATTCGTGAATGGACAGGTATACGTAGCGCGGGGGAACTGTTCCAGCTGGCGCAGGACCGTGAAAGACTTGCCAATGTAATTGCCAACGTCAGAGGGACCTGATATGGCACTTGAAGAAGATAAACTGAAATAATAATATGTATTAATTTAAGGGAGCTCGTCAATTTGTACAACCGATGCAGACAATCCAAATTAGAAACTCTGCAAACCCAAGATGGTAGTCTTTTCAGAATGACTCGTAGTCTCATGAAGGGTTTGAAAAAGCAGCTTCAGCATATCATTAATGGAGGTGTTACACTGATAAACCCTCAAGACAAAGCCAAGGGGTTTGCAGATAAACTCTTTGAACAATTTAGTCCAAATCCCAGCATCGATCGTACAAAAGAGCCACGTATTGATCGAATGGTACAAATTTTTACATCACGCCTGTTCATTGACATTGGCATACCTATCATTGTCCTTGACGAAGGCAAGGGGATTGTTTCGGGATTGATCGTTAGAAAAGCACGCTCCGGGCAGAACCCTCTCGGCTATCACTAATATAGCCAATGCGGTTATACAATCAGAACATTTTCCCTCATATTGGAAGGTGGCTAAGGTAATTCTCATCAAAAAGAAAGGCAAAAGGGCTACTAATATAGACAGTTACAGGTCCATTAGCTTACTTTCTAATCTGGGGAAAATAATTGAACGTCTAATCCTAAACCGAATAACTGATTTTATAACAGAGAGGGATATCCCGCTTCTGGAGCAGTTTGGCTTCAGTAGCAGTCATAGCAGCATTAAGCGGACCACCAGGTTGGCGTCATTGATAACCCAAAGGTTTCAATAGAAGATTCCATACGAGTGCAATTTTCTTCGACGTAAAGGCTTTTGATAAGGTATGGCACAACGGGCTTATTGTAAAGATGATAAACCTGGAACTCCAAGTTACAGAGTCAGACTAATCTCAAGTTTTCTTGAAGGGGAAACATTCGTAGTGTCTTCAGATGACGCTTTGTGGAAAATAAAACCCATCAGAGCTGGAGTGCCGTAGGCGTCACCCTTGTCACTCACTCTATTTAATTTATATACAACGGGCATTCTGACTAATAACTTCAGCAAATTATTTCTGTTTGCTGACTATACTGCGTTTGCGACCTCTTCATGATCTTCAAATTACGTAGTCTTGAGACTTCAACGTCGCATAAACAAACTAGAGAGATGGATGGTCGATTGAAAAATCAAATTGAACTCGAATAAGATTCAAGCTATCATATTTACAAAGTCGCGACTTGCGATCCCGGACAATCGGCTAACTATTTCGAATGTTCGCATTCCTTGGCGGGATAATGCGAAGTCCTTGGGGCTAGTCTTTGACCGAAGACTAAATTGGTTATTAAATAGGAACTACATTTTATCCAATGCTAAAACGTCATGGTTGGCTCTCTATTCGCTTCTGCATCGAAACAGCAAACTCGACTTGAGGGACAAGCTGATTATTTACAAACTCTTCATACGATATATTCTGTCCTTTGGTGCTCTGACCTGGATCACCACAGGCAGATCTAGATTCAGGCGAATAGAGAGCTTTCAAAACAAAGTTTTAAGAATGATCTGTGGAGCCCATACTTTGTGAGGAACACAATAATACATAGGGATCTCCAATGTGATACTTTTACTACTTTTATTCGTGAAACGATAACCAAATACATGGACCGTGCTACCCATTCTACAAACCAGCTCATTACACAGTCACACAACCTCACCAGGACACCACGTCAGAGATTGCCTACTTGACCATTAAGCTGGGTCATTTTTCTTTTTAAAATTAACTGGCTTAAAAGCCCAATATAAGTTCTCAGATCCATACTGTTTAAAATCCATAGTTATAGCATATGAGTCTATAGGTTGAACCTGACTCCAAAACACAAAGAAGATCCAATATGCATTAATTGTATCCTGACGACGAAAAGATTTCATTTAGAATTCATTCTCGTCAATATGTTATTACCATTATTGCTGTTATAGCCTGTTGGACGACTATAAACAGCGTTCCGAGTTTCTGAACATTTGTAAATATATTCCTGATTATTATTCTTATAGTTGTAAATTACCTGTCATTTCCAAATGCTATAGGCAACTAGATACATTAGAATATCTATTCAAAAAACACAAAGTGGTGCAGAAAACGAATATTTGGCGTATTCTGTGAAAATGCGAAGACAGCTATAGAACAACCTTATACAATTCGATGGGTATTTAAAAGGTACATTTTCTGGTAAGGTAAAAACTATAGCGTTCCATTTAAGTTAATCAAGTTATAGCCACTTAAAGTGCTTATTTGATTAGTTTTAAATTTTTGGACACCCTGTATAATATAGCAAGTTTATAATAACTCGAAAATACTGAGATCTCTTCGACAAGAAAAATCTAAATATATCATTTCACCGATTGGTTTATCTCAATGGGATGAATACTTTTCAAAATTGCTAGCAGAAGAAAGAGCAGAATACCAACAAACAGTACAAGCTGATTCCGGCGTGCACGTACACACCATAGCATCTCCACTAAGGATAGATTGCAAAGAAGTCAAGCAAATATGCCAAACATTAAAAAACCGAAAATCACCAAGTCCCGGAAATATCCCGCCTGAGCTATTTAAATACGGCACAGAGAAGTTATACAGACAACTGACAAACCTCTACCAAAAATGTATAAACTGAGAAAAGATATCCGAAGAGTGGAAAACATCCCATATTACCACTATACACAAAAAAAGAAGTAAAGACGTCTGTGATAACTATCGAGGAATTGCGGTTCTCTGCACAATCTCGAAAATGTATGGGAAACTAGTCAAAAAGAGGATTGAGAGCGAATACTCAGATATGGAGGCCGAAGAACAGGTTGGATTTAGAGCAGGTAGATCTAGATCTTTTTACAATAACCCAGCTTATTGAGAAAAAATCACCACGGAACCAAGAAATACACCTGCTCTACGTGGATCTCAAAAAAGCCTATGACAGCGTACCACAACAAAAACTCTGGGAAGCCCTAGAAAAAACAAATATAAATATAATACTTATCAAGGCTGTTCAAGAGCTCTATTCAAATAATACAAGCAAAATAAAGAAAGGGCATAATATTTCAAAAGGATTCACGGTTAGCAAAGGGCTCAAGCAGGGATGTTGTTTGTCTCCAACCTTGTTTAAAATCTACTTGAAACAAGCGTTAAAAACATGGAAAAGAAAGTACGAAAATATGGGCATTCCACTAAACGATTCCATACTATACACATTGTGTTTCGCAGACGACCAAATAGTTCTAGCACAAGACTACGAAGATCTAGAATACATGGCTCGTAAACTAATAGAAGAATATCAAAAGTGGGGACTAGAAGTTAACATCAAAAAAACGGAACACATGTGTATTGGGGGACAGCAACAAAACTTGATTCTGGAACAACAGCAGCAGGAAATAAATCACTGTGAGAAATACAAGTATCTAGGAATGCATATAACCAATGACGGCAAACTTGACGAAGAAATCAAGCATAGAAACAACCAGGGCCGACAAACTATTAGACAGTTGAACAACATATTGTGGGATAAAACAATATCCAAAGAAAACAAACACAAAATCTTTAATAGTATTGTTAAAAGCATTGTCACCTATGGAAGTGAAGTATGACCATTGAAAGAAAACTCTAAGAACACTGGAAGCTACAGAAATGGATTATTGGAGAAGAGCGGCTGGAAAATCCAGAATGGACAGAGTCAGAAATGAAAGAATCCAAGAAATTATGGGCGTTAAGCACAAGATAACAGAAGATATTAAAATCAACCAACTTAGATGGTACGGACATGATCAACGAATGGACAATACTAGACTTCCAAAAAAAGTTTTAAATTGGGCACCACAGGGCAGAAGAAAGAGAGGTAGACCCAGACTAAGTTGGAGAGAAGGAGTGGATAAAGATATAAGAACAAGAGGAATGGATGAAAACCTATGGACAAACCGAGATCAATGGAGACTGGAAATCAGAAGACGGCGTAGAACGTTATAAACTGATGTTATATATATATATATATATATATATATATATATATATATATATATATATATATATATATATATATATATATATATATATATTATATATATATATATATATATATATATATATATATATATATATATATATATATATATATATATATATATATATATATATATATATATATATAATTGGGATATAAAATATGATTCATTGTTACAGTTCACTGTAAATTTCGAGTACATAGTTCTTAAGTATTTGAAAAATGAAAATTGGGTTAGATTTTGTCAAAATTTAAATTATTTAAAAACCCTTAAGGTTATTTTGATCGGAGAATCCAAAAATGCAATAATATACAGGGGTTCCTTTTACGAAAACACAATTTTGATACTTTCAGAGCTTTTGGGACACCCTGTATAATATGAAAAAAAGTAACTAAATTATACCTCCATATATCCTAAGAGTAAAACTTTTTGAAAGTCACCGGAATATTTATAGTATAGTTCTTTATAAATACGCATATTTTAGTAAATCGATAAATACTGCAAACGAAAGCGGCAATATTAGATTTATAAACAGACAGTAGAATTATATTATTTTTTAAGTATCACTCTTTACCCCATTGAGCTCTGATTATGTTTTTTGTTGATAATTGACGCAAAGTACTAGGACAAGGACTCTGAACTACAGTACCTTAAACTAACAACATTAATCCTCGAACAATTGTTAAAATATATTTATTAAAATAACAAATATCATTATGTTTATTTTTTTTAGGTTTGAACAGTATTTCTTTCATAAACTCACTTATTAATTAATTTTATATTGACATTTTTCAATATATTACAATTATTTATAATCTATTATAGTTGTAACTAAAGAAAATAAATATGACTAAAGTAGGAAAAGCTTTGTTAATCCGGGTCTGTCTATCGACCCACTGCGCAAATGCAGCACAGTAAATTTTAGGGGAGTACAACTTTATGCCTTGCTTTTACCCCCATCAATTTTCTTAGGAAAAACATCAATTCTGCCGTTATCCATTGTTTAGCAATGTTATGAAAAACTATTCTCCGAAGAGGATCATAAATAACGTATATTTTACTAAATAGTGTCGTTTTCCCAAATATTTCTCTTCACTACAACAAATAATGTTAAAAAATAAAAGTTACACTTTTTCTTTTACCGCTAAACCCAATTTTTTATTTTTTCACGTTTCGAAACTAAAAAAATCCAAAATTACACTACTTTACAGCCAGTTTGCGACTGCGATGTCAAAGGCAGTCATTTTTTTTCAGCAAGAATGAATGAGTATTTTAATCACATTATTTTAAAAAGTAATTTGTAATATACCGGAGCGTGAAGTTGCCAAATTATCGTTTTTCATAAGTTAGGGAAATTGTGCACAATCTGGCAATATCACGTGGGGGTTTCTAGGGATGACAAGTCAACCACGAAGTCTCAATCCCCTCCGATATCTGATGTTTCTAGAAAATACCAGAAGTACTGAACGGCTATAAAAGCGTTTATATATCATCAGTATTATTTTAGCACGAGTAATGGTATTACATAGAGAAGCAAAGTATGTGAACAAGCCAATAGTAAGAGCCTTGTATGTTAGCTTTGTGTTGAATAAAATTAGTTGACGCATGTCAACGTAGTATCACATCTCTTAACTGACGTACGTGACAGTTCAAAAATGTCTAAAATACAGAAACGTGGCTGTGTTAACACCGCGGATAGTTTTTGCTATATACGTGATCAGTTCACCCCTTAATCTTGTAAAACCACAATCAATAAAATGACCAAAATAGCTTAAGTACTGTGGATGTCTTGTTGGCGATTAAGATCGGGACTGGGCTCCTCACATATGTTGCCAAATCTGTGCAGCAAATCTAAGTAATTGGTTAAATGGAAAACGCTCTTCTATGCCTTTTTCAGTTAAAATGACTTGATGAGAACCAACAAATCATCTTAACGACTGTTACTTGTGCATGACAAAAGTATTTGGTGGTTTTTCAAGAAAGAGCAAATATAATATTAAACATCCGGATAAGGAAAATCGCACCATTTAATCGAACAACCTGAATTAAATGAATTCGCAATCAGGATGCTTTAAACTCCCACGGACAACTATTATAACATCAGTCGCAATTTTTTTTGTATTTGTTGACCACTGGAACTTTGGGAAGTATGAACTGACCATAAGGAAAGATAGATGTTCCGCCAACAACGCTGAATGGTACAATAAAGGAAAATCAAAACAGTTATGAAGGTCAACAACACAACTACTGACATTGAACAAACAAGCTGAAAACTACAGCTTGACTGCATAGGGTTTTCTGCTTTCGGAATTACCGATCCCATACAATTTTAATAAAAAATTTACTGCCAAATTTCTGTATCAATTGTTCTACAAAGTTTTTTATTTTTATTGTAATTTTTAAAAAGTTGCTCTACTTTTTTGACGCTACTGTAAATAATCCCGTAATATTTTATACAATACGTATCTTTATTATTTAGGTTCGGTGTATGAAACTGGTCCAACATCCGAACGTTGTTAGGCTTTATGAAGTGATAGATACGGCAACGAAGCTGTATCTCATTCTGGAATTAGGGGACGGTGGTGACCTCTACGAGTACATCATCAGGCATGATCAAGGATTACCTGAAGAAAAGGCGAAAGAATATTTTCGGTAAGCACATCAACATAAAATAAATGTGACAAGTTCCCTTTTACCACTGAAAAATTAATTTCTTTGGGTTTTCTACCTGAAGAATGAAAACCCTTGTTTGTATACCTGTCTTTCTAGTAAAAAAAAACTGTTTCCCGCTGTTTTATGTATAAAATGATTACTTTGTCAGTGTCGCTGCAAATAACAGTTTTCGAGATATAATGATGAAATAAAAAGTTACCTACAAACAGGAAATATTAATATTATAGCATAAATTTCATTTATTTGTCCATATAATCTCCTTTTAAAGATATACACTTGCGCCACGGGCGTTCTAGTGCTTGGATTCTTTCGTTGTGGATGACTTTGGAATTCTACCCATAATAGGAATGTTGACTGTATTCAGATAAAAATATAATTTTGCCGCGAAATGGTAGTTTCCATAATAGAAATCGTAAAAAACACAATATTTTTCTTTAATTTTAAGGAATTTAATTTTTATTTAATAATCATAATGCAATGTCACGTGACGACGAACACCAAGTGCATGACGTCACTTGTTCGCAAACGTCATCGCTGTCAAAAACTACGTTGTTTGGTTAACATTATTTTATAGTGATATCCGTGCAATTTCTTCGAAATTTGCTTTCTACTCCCATTGAAAACGATTCTAAGTTTTCTCATGATGGAAAGTGAATTTATTAAGGCCAATAGTTTAAATATGTCGAAAATTGATTGTTTTACGGTGGCCAATTTCTTCACAACAAACAGTAACTTCTGCTTTACTAAATTTAGAAATGTGAAGACCTCCATATAAGTAATATTGTGACAGAATTTGATCACAGACTCCTGCAAATTATATATTGTGGTAGCGTTAATCATTTTATCTATAATCATTTTTGGCCCCATATTAATTGGTAGCTATTTTGATAACCTATAATTAAATTTTACACTAATAGACACTCTGGAAGTCTGGTCGTTCAACTTCTCTCCTGCAGCTTTAGTACCAAACAACTACGGTTATTTAAGCTTACCAACCACAACTCAGAACTTCAGGACTCAGGAAAGGCTGCTAATTAGTTGGTCAGAAGACATCTTTTGTTTTGTAGGTCTCGCAACAGCGCGCCCACAAGTTAATTCGTGTGAAGGTTTTAATTAAATTGAATAAAACAAGTTTCTCAAAACACTTAAATCTATTTAACAAAAATAAATAGAAAAACGAACTATTTACAGTGAGAAACTTAAACCTAATAACAATTCAAAAAAAAACTAACAAAATTGCTCTTATTAGCCGATTTAATAACCAAAAATATAAAACCCAATTTGGAAAAAAAAACACGCATAAAGAGCTTACTAAAATATTGAACAGAAAAAGAAATAAAACGCGAAAAACAGCTATTTATATTACTTTATCGAACCGTATGAAAATCGCGAAATGCCCCACTAAAATAACACACGATAATCCCTTAATTTCCAAAATTAAACAAAGATAACTTTCTTTCCCGACGATTATACCCGTGACGTAATTATTCTACGGCACTGGTACTCACAGTACCGTTCTAACGACATTCAAATTATGACTGACATTTACTATTCCTTAAAAAAGTGTCTTCGAATCTTACACCCCCTCGACACCCCTCTGATTCCCGTTTGTACCCATGTTAGCCGATGGAACCCTATAAACGTCAATTTATTTCCCTTAAAGTTCGAAGGTTTCGATCGTTACGTGCGAGGGCGTTAGCTATTCTATACCGGATGTTTGATTCCCGAATTGGCCTCTGAGCGTCTAAATCCTAATTTTTATATTACAGAGTAGTAAAACAAACTAACCTACGTCTATATGTTAAAGACTGTAAAAAAACTATTCACTTTTCTTGGCTGTTTCGGCAATAAACATCTTAACTCGTTATTTCTTGTGAATAGAAAAAACTGAATAATTAAAATTCTTTTTACAAATGGACAAACGATATATTTCTATTATAGTGAGTTTATTTGATCATTCTTTTGTTTCCTAATGATGGGAAAATCGTTCAATATTCTAAGACATATTAACGGTTTGTGCATATACCATATGTTATAAACCTCCCTTATCTTTCGGTTTTATTTACATAACCAGGGCAAGTTTACTTAGACAGATTTATAGGCAATTCTAAGAGAGGGTCTTATTACGTCTTCATAAATTAACTGACTTTATGTATTTTTTTTTAAACATTTAAACGACAAAGATCATAAAAGTTAAGTTCGATAACTGATTTATTTTTCCTTTATACACTTTCTTGGATAGTGATAAAAAAATATAACTACCCTATTCCCACGAGAAATCTATTCACAGAGTGATTATTTAATTATTCATTTTAACGGAATATAGTTCACATTGAACAGTGTAAAATAATTAATATTTGTTCCATTACAATATATCAAGAATTGTTATTTCTACAACCGATAATAAATACATAATAGTAATCATAGGTATTTTTAAGCTCAAAAGATTTAAGTGAATAATTTAAAAAATTAGTTTAATTTTGAGGTTATGTTTTTTTCTTTTGCAAATAAAAGACGGTATTTATAATCAACCTATATAAGTATACTAAAATTGAACCTGGTTGAACCTCAGCAACGCAAATACTTTATGTAGAGTAAGCTTGTTCTATTTCTCTTTCACATTCCGCTCTTGTTTCCAATCTTTGCCTTTTGACTGCCTATGGTCGAGTTGTTACATTTTCTGTTCGTCTTGTTCTATTGGGTTGACGTCCAAACTTCGTTGGCAAACAATCTGCTCTCATTCTCTGTGATACCGAGGCGATCAAATGATATTCTGTATAGTTATCCATATCATTCAGCAAGTAAAATAAAACAAATACAAAACATTGTTACCCACCTTTGATTTCTTTATTTCTAACCTCAAAATTCCAATTTTCACCTTTGAAAACTTGAAAAATAACAACTTTTAATATAAGAAAAATAAACATATATTATTAAAACTTACATCAAAATGATCTTAACAGTACCGAAGCCCTGCGGACTAGCTGAAGCCACGCTTTCCTATTATTTTCTGAACGTGGAACGTGAATAAATGACTTTTCAGGTGTTTTAATTGTACTTCTCGTACACTGGGGCACCGCACAACACTTATAAAACTTAGAACTCATCTTTTATTACAAAAATTACGAAAAAACTTTATATCACCTTATCACTAGTGTTGGGGAACTGTAACGTCACAGCGATCAACTAACAAGTATTGGCTTTTTGCTAACAAAATTTGAATCGGAATTTAAAATACATAATTTTAAAAATATTAATTGTATTAAAAAAATAATATTAAATATTTTGGACTATGTAAGGTACTTATGTATGGTTTTAAACAATTTCACAAAAATAGTCAACATTCCTAGTACGATAAGGAACTTTTTGATGTTTGGCAAGAGGCTGAAGTTCGAACTGATCAAGTCATTGAATAAGATAATAGGGTGCATACGGTATAATTTCAAACCTCAATTCTACCGACAAGATTTCTTAAGCTTCCCCAAAAACACTGCAACCCTGTAAGCTACAGTTTAAATTCTTGCTTGGTCTTGGATGTATAGAAATGGATCCAAGACTTGTCTACAGAAACAAACCTCAGCAAAATATGTGTTGAGAATAGAACCAAGCACTTCCGATGCAATCATGCGTTGCAGTTTTTGGTCCTTTCGATATACCAGCAACCTCATCCACCACCACAGTTTCAATCGGAGATTATTCACAATTTTTTTGTGGATTTTTGGACGATTTATTAAGTCATGGCCAGTTTCGGTCTTCCGGAATGCTCAGCATGTTGCAATTCACGTTTTTATAGTTTTAAATCAAAGTGGATCCCCCCCCCCCCCCAATGTCGCATCTCACTTCATCCTAACTCCAGTAAAAGATCCTCTGATAAAACAATATGTTGTCACAGTTCATCGCAGGAAAAAAAACTATCACGGCCAAGAGATTATCATCATGACCGATAATCACGCAGCCATCAGTGCGCTGAACTCTCAAGTTATCAGCTCCAAGATGGGTTGCGAATGCCTAGAGGAACTGAATGTGGGTACCGGGATAGAGGGGAATGAAATAGTAGACAACCTCCCGAGGAAAGAAGCTGAGATACTTTTTCGAGGGCTAGAGCCTTTCTGTGGAATCAGTAGCAACGTAATGCTGGAAGGAATAAAGATAGAAGAAGAAAGCAGGAGATCCAATTATTGGACGAAGCTGCAAAGATTGAGACAAGCTAAGATACTTATGAGGAACTACGACCAAAAGAAATTCAAAGAATGCATAAGCTTGAGTAAAAACCAACTCAGAGTTCTGACAGGGGTCCTGACGGGGCATTGCCACTTGAAGGGGCACCTCAAGAAACTCTGACTGGTAGAAACAGAAGAGTGCAGATTCTGTGAGGAGGAAGAGGAGGACGAAATCTCTATTCATATCCCTGCAGAGTGCAGCACTCTAAAACACCCTAGGATGCGGTTTTTGGGAGCACACCAAATCGAAGAAGGGGAGCTACCTACCTTAAAGCCGTCCAACATCGTGAGATTCCTGAAGGAAATAGGATTGGAGAACCTGGTCTAGGCGAAAAGGTAACTTTTACGACTGGGCAGCAGTAGGGGGCACACTAGATCTACCAGGTCGCAGTGTACAGACCCCCAACTTTACGGACATACATACAACTTCATTTTAATCTCAGTAAAAGATCCTCTGATAAAGCAATATGTTATCAAAGCTCGATAACGTTTTAAGGTGATATAGTTGAAATATTACTGGTAGCTCTTTCTCTAGGGGTGACTGGAAACTTTTCATCCCATCTTCGTAACTTAATGGAATTATTAATAAACTTTTTTTTCCATTAATCTTTTATATTCAATGTCGAAGTCTTACCTATTAAAAACTTCTATGCCACCTATACTTACTTTTTTTTTATATTTTAAGGCAAATTGTACGAGCGATCTCGTACTGTCATCAACTTCACGTGGTCCATCGAGATTTGAAACCCGAAAACGTCGTGTTTTTTAAGAAGTTAGGTGTGGTGAAGTTGACGGATTTCGGATTCAGTAACAAGTTCTATCCCGGACAAAAACTGGAGACTTCTTGTGGAAGTTTGGCGTATTCTGCTCCAGAAATACTATTGGGAGACTCGTACGATGCTCCCGCAGTCGGTAAGTTCAGCTTCGTTATGTGAGAAGCTCCAAAAAAGATTTCATTTAATTAAAATATCATTGGTATACAAGAAATAATACATGTTTTGTTCCATTATCAACTAAATCGTCTTCAAATCTAAAAATTGAACTATAATTGAGTTCTATACATTTATATTTAGATGTATGGTCCCTGGGCGTCATCTTGTACATGTTAGTGTGTGGACAACCGCCATTCCAGGAAGCCAACGACTCCGAAACTCTAACTATGATAATGGATTGCAAGTACAACGTGCCGCCCCATGTATCTCCGGAATGCAGAGAGTAAGTTGACTGTTTTTATATCAGCGGTTGTCAAAATTTAAACTGGATTTTCTTCAACAAATAGATAACCTTTTAATCTGGCTTTGGTAATACGTATTTTTTTTACAAATAGGGTTAAATCGGGGAAACACAGTAGCTGGCTGAATCTAGTTTTGTAAAACTAATGTAAACTATGGTTTTGATACAAAAAGGGCAATTTTTACTAATATGATAATTTGAAAAAAAGCACATAGGCACTCAATTATACAGTATGACCAGTAAAGTCCGCTTCATTTCGGATTTTTTTTTTATTAATAGCTTTATTCGAAATTTGACTTTGGCATCAATTTCTGCTTCATCAAGATGAAAATTAACCAATAAAATAGTAGTCACGCGATTAGCATTATATGTGGAATTTTATTTTTTTTTCCAAAAAAAGTTCAAAAGTGAGGTTATATCGAAAAAAGTTATTAGAAAAATTTTTTTTAAATGCAATTATTGGCCCATATGCAAAATTTCAGCTGTATAAGATAATTCAGATTTTTTGCCCGTTTTTTGTAAAATGCACCACTGTTGCAAAATAAGATTCAACACAACCTATACTCAAAACGGTGTATATCTTTAAAAATTTAGTAATTGTAACGGTTTTTAGTTGCCACACATCAAAAAAAAATGTTCCTCGTAAATATAACTAGGGTCGTTCATTTCGATTTTCTGTCTTCCTCTCGGAGTAGAGAAAAATAAGTTATTTTTAAAATTGAAACAACATTTATATTTCTTTCATAATTTTTAACATGTTTTATTATCTAAAATTTAATAATTTTACAAAATATCCCATTAATATTTTTATAAAAATATGAAGGTTAACACACTTACCTACTCCATGCCTACTCCAGACACAATAGAAATCGGAAAATACTAAAGGAGATGATGATTTTCCCTCCTTATTTCTATTCATAATAATGAAAAAGATAAAAGATATCCACAGGTCAGGAGCAAGGAACACAAAAAAAAAACAGGTGTTATTTACATTGCCTCAGACTAATTGTGTCTTTATTTTGTCCTTCTATAATAACGGCTATAAAATATTATTAAACGCATTTTATGTATCGTTGTGATATTTTTATTATATTACGATATAAAATAGTTTAGACACTTTGTGCCGCTATTTAATATTGCAGTGTTTAGTGTTTGTGACTTTAAACATTTGATAGCCTATAAATTTTAGACTATCATTATTACAATAAAAACACTTTATTAGTGCTTGTTTTTATTGGATTTATTTAGGTTTTCTAACTAGGTATGGATGTACATATGGAAAATTTTAATCCGCTTTTAAAATCTCTATAATTTAAAATTTCACTTATAATACCGAACCCATTATAAGCACTTAAACTCCTCATTAAATAGCCCTATACAAATGAGATATAAAATTATCGATATGTCTAAACAGAAGAAAAAACTTCGATTTTAAAATTTTTGTGTATAACATTTTTCTTTTTTAACCATTCGGCAAATTTCTTGTTAAATAACCGATAAAGAAAATAGTAGAATGAGCCACTCCGATCCTGTTACAGTTCTCAAAAAAAAATGTCACTAGTTTGATGCATTTGTCAAATTTTGACGTAAAGATATACAGCGTTTTAACTATACATAAAACTTTATAGTTTTGATAATGCTTCATCCCAGACATATTTTGTTTAAAGTAGCGCCATATTAAATGTGTGTTTTGTTACAAAATCCAAATGGGTTTGGTCACATGTGACGCAAAGTTTGTTTTTTTTTGACCCTGTATAAGATAACTTCATAAAATAACTATTTTTAAAAACGTAGTTTGTGTCTAAAAGTAATACGCATTATAATTAAGACAAACAAGTACGCAGTGTCATCAGTAAACTCTGCATTAAGTAGAAAATAAATTTTTATTTAACTTTTCTTTATATTATAATTTTTTATTAGAACATTTGAGTCTTTCCAGTTAAACTATTTTTTTAATATTATTGTGTATTACTTTTAGATACAAACTACGTTTTCAAAAAATAGTTATTTTATGACGTTATCTTATACAGGGTCAAAAACAAATCAACTTTGCATCACATGTGACCAAATTTTAATTGGTCTATTTGGATTTTGTAGAAAAACACACATTTAACATGGCACTACTTTAAATAAAATATGTCTGGAATGAAGCATCGTCAAAACTAAGAAGTTTTATGTAGATTGCGTCGAGTCTTATTTTGCAACAGTGGTGTGCAATTTACAAAAAATGGGCAAAAAATCTAAATTATCTTATACAGCTAAAATTTTACATATGAGCTAAAAATTGCATTTAGAAAAACTTTTTCTGATACCTTTCTTCGATATTTTGAGATATAACCCCACTTTGGAACTGTATATTGTTACGGTTTTTTCTCCTTATTTTTACCCACTGGGTTCGAATAATAACACCACTTTTCACTAATTACTTTAAATTCTTTAATACTACTTATAAACTCGCTTAAAAGTCTAGAATCTCACTAGAAACATGACTAACAATGGCTACTAATCGAGATAATATTTCTATAAGGACACGACGATATTCAGATAGTTCTTTATTATAATATTTTTATAATGACACAGCCGTATTTGGATAACCCTTCGTTACAATATTATAACATGAATCTTTTTTCTTTTTTATTCATTTCATTTCATTTAGCTACTCTTTCACTTGAACTGAAATAAAATATTTACTTTCAGTCTGATATCCAAAATGCTTCTTCGGACTCCAGAGAAAAGGGCGACTTTAAAGGAAATATCGACGCACCCATGGCTCACCTCTGGGAACGAAGAGAACACTTCGGATAACTTAACTTTGCCGTTGGTTTCCAGAGAACAACTTTCGGAGGAGGACCACAATTTCATAGTTCAGAAGATAGTCAATGGAAATATCGCTACCAAAGAAGAAATTCAAGAGTAAGTTTATAAATAAATATATATATATATATATATATATATATATATATATATATATATATATATATATATATATATATATATATATATATATATATAAGTATAAGTAAGTTTATATATTTTATTTGGAGGGTTTTCTTCAGTTTTTCAGTCCTTTTTTTAATTAAAATAAAACAAAGTTTTCTTAGTTTGGAACTTATATTCACATGTCAATGTAATGTTTTGGTTTCCCTAGCCTTTTTCAAATATTGGACATTCAAATACTGCAAAAAATATTAAGTTTGAACCCCTTGCTATTATATATATATATATATATATATATATATATATATATATATATATATATATATATATATATATATATATATCTTCTTCTTCTTCCTCTTGTTATAGGCTTACAGCCTGTTTTTTCCAACTCAATCATTCATTTCATTCGATGTTGAAATCCAGGACTCTCTCCACCTTTTAGGTGGTCTTCTGGTTTCCGGTGTTCCATCTCGGGCGATTCTCGCTATCCTATTTTGCGCCATTCTTCCTACGTGCTCATTCCAGGCTCTTCTGCGCTTCCGTCCCCATCTTACTATATCCTGCATTCCATGTTCCTCGCGTATTGTTGAATTGCGTATGTGATCTCTTAATGTGTATCCCGATATTCTTCTTAGTACTTTCATTTCGGCAGTTCTTAGAATTGATTTTGTTTTTGTGTTGTCAGCTCTCGTCTCTATTGCGTACGTCATTGTCGGTCGAATACAGGTCTTGTAGATTTTTGTTTTTGCGTCCTTGCGCATGTATGTATTGTGCCATATTATATCCGCCAGACTTCCTGAGATTCTATTTGCCTTGTTTACTTGGTTTCTTACTTCTCTTGTTCTGTCTTTTTGCGGATATCTCAACTCCTAAGTAATTAAAGGTCATGAGTTGTTCTATTGGTTTGTCATCCACTATTAGTTTGCATCTTAAGGGCACTTTGCTTATTACAATTGACTTAGTTTTATCGATGGATATTTTCATGTTGAATTGCTTGCTTATGGTGTGGAATGCAAATAGAAGTCTTTGGAGATCGTCTTCATTTTCCGAGACTATGACGGCGTCATCAGCGTAACATATTATTGTTATTTCCCCGGTATTCATTCTGTACCCTGGTGCCGCTCTTTTGACGTTCTCAATTATTTGGTCCATTACTATGTTAAACAGTAATGGACTCAGAGAGTCCCCCTGTCGTATGCCCGATGTTATCGATACATCCTTAGTTAGGTTGTGTTGTGGTGTTGGAGTTTAGCTGTTCAACGATGTTAATTAAATTGTTTGGGATGCCTTTAATTCGCATTATTTGCAGAATATCATCCAGTCTCACCCTATCAAAGGCTTTAGTGAGATCTATAAAGCACATTAGTAAATTCAATAGATTTCTCTGCTATCTGTCTTACGATAAATATGGCATCTACTGTAGATCTGTTTTTGCGGAAACCTTGCTGTTCTTCTGATATTCTGCAATAATCAGTTATTATACCTTCAAGGATTTTGGTGAATAATTTCATTATTATATATATATATATATATATATATATATATATATATATATATATATATATATATATATATATAAATACTGCAAACGAAAACGGCAATATTGGATTTGTAAACAGACATTAATATTATTTTTTAATTATCACTCGTTACCCCATTGATCTCTGTTTTATTTTGATAATTGACGCAAAATACTAGGACAAGGACTCTGAAGTACTATATATTAAGAATTAATCCTACCAATCAGTATCTACACTGTATTTATAAATACCGGTCGTCCGGAACAAATTGGTGTCAGAAGTGGGATCAAATCCAGAAGAGGGTAGTTCAGGTTGGAAAATTAGAAAAAGAAGAAAAAGTGAATTGAAATTGTATGCCAGTGGAAACTAGAAAACAGAAAGCAAAAATGGAAGAAAAACTTCAGACTAATTTAACTTAGGTACTAATGATGATAGGAGATATGAAGAAAAGCTAAGAAGAGATGAAACAAGAGTTGAAAGAAGATATAATGAAAAATCAAGACGATATGAAACAGGAATTAAAAACCAGCCAAGAAGAGATGAAACAAGAATTGAAAGAAGATATGACGAAAAATCAAGACGATATGAAACAAGAATTAATGACAAGCCAAGAAAGCATGAAACAAGAATTGAAAGAAGATATGACGAAAAAGCAAGAAAGTATAAAACAAGAACTTAAAATAAGCCTGGAGCACATGAGGCAGGAACTTAAGGCAAGTTGGGAAGATATGAAACAAGAACTGAAAGAAGGCATTAAAAAAATCAAAAAGATATGAAGCGCATAGAACAAGAAATGCAACAGAAGTGTTTTGATGTTGATAGCATAATTATTAACCATTTTACTGTATTATGAACATTTGTATTGTTAATACGAGGGTGGTTCGATAAGTTCTCGGCCTGAAACAGAGAGAGCGCTAGTAGGATCAAATAACTATACGATTTTGTAAGAATTAACCTTGAGATGACGCCCTGCAAAGTGTCAGTTTTTTGTGTTCAGTTGCTTGTTTGTAACAATCGAGTGAATACATAAGGTTCGATATTTTGTGAAAGATGAATAAAATTGAAGTTCGAGAGGTTATAAAGTACTTTGTTTCAAAGGGCTTAACTCCTAGGGGCATTAAAAATAAGTTAGATTCTACTTAAAAGGATTTTTCTCCTTCGTTTTCGACTGTAAAAAAATGGGCTGCTGAATTTAATCATGGTCGTACATCAATTGAAGATGATGAGCGCTCGGGACGCCCAAAAGCCGCTACAACTGACGAAATTGTCACAAAAATTCACAATGTCGTACTTCATGACCGCCGACTGAAAGTACGAGAGCTTGCTGGTATAGCAAACATCTCGATAGATCGTGTCCACTACATTTTGCATGATGTTCTTAGCATGGAAAAGCTTTCTGCGCGATGAGTGCTGCGTTTATTTTCGCAAGTGTTTAGACTTATTCAGATGTAATCCTGCTGAGTTTCTTCGACGTTTTATAACTGTAGATGAAACATGGATTCGCCATGACACGCCAGAGACAAAGCAGCAGTCTAAACAGTGGGTGGGGGCAGGTGAAAGTGCGCCAAAAAAAGCAAAAAGGTTTCGTCTGCAGGAAAAGTCATGGCAACAGTTTTTTTTGGGATTCACACAGCGTGGTGCTTATAGACTATTTAGAACAAGGCAAGACCTTCACCGGGGAGTATAACGCTTCACTACTGGACCGTTTGCAGCCTATAATTAAAGCTAAACGTCCACATCTTGCCAAAAAAAAAGTGCTCTTTCATCAAGATAACACGCCTGCATACAAATCTATGGTGGTTGCTGCAAAACTACATGATCTACATTTCGAAGTGCTTCCACATGCGCCCTATTTGCCAGATTTGGCTCCCAGCGATTACTTTCTCTTCCTAAACTTGAAAAAATGGCTCGCTGGACGAATATTCCTTTCAAATAAGAGGTCAGAGCAGCGACAACCGCTTATTTGCAGAGTTGGGCAAATCGCATTATACTACGGGTATTAAAATGTTAGAACATCGTTGATCTAAATATATTGAAGTACAATGTTGAAAAGTAAATAGAAACATTTTCAAAAATCTTTTGTTTTCTTTATCAGGCCGAGAACTTATCGAACCATCTTCATGACATACTTCCTGACCATTTATCGAGAAAACACCCTCGATATTCGTAATCTTACGTATTTTGAATACATAAGAAAAATACAATTATATAAGAGAAACTTAGCTCTCAACCAACTGAAAAAACCTTATATTATAAGGGCAAACGTGCTCTATTCTAACACAGCTAGAGAAAAAGCACTATCTCACATTGCAAGAATACCAGGAAAGGGTGGAAGCCTTTTCTATGGTAGTGCACCGCCATCTGTAGACCGGTTTCGAACTTGTTAGTTCTCGTCAGTACAAAATAGGCCAGCGCACTTCAGCATCGGAAAAATAAATCCTTTAAGCAACTTATATTAGACAAAATATGAAATCTAATACAAGTGTCGCCATCTCCCAGCATTCCACGCAATCTGAATATAAAATCTCGTAGAGATCTGTATATATAAACCAAAAGTGGATAATATACTTGCAGTTGGGTGTATAAAAATACAATTATACAAATGGCGGTGCACTACCAGAGGAAAGGCTTCCACCCTTTCCTGGTATTCTTGCAATCTGAGATAGTGCTTTATCTAACTGGTTTAGAACAGAGCACGTTTGCCCTTATAGTATAAGGTTTTTCAGTTGGTTGAGAGCTAAGTTTCTCTTACATAATTTTGATTTTCCTCGAAATTGAGCTAGCCCAAAAAAAAAACAAATTTTATCTGTTTCAACCTACCTTGTATCAAACAGTGGTAATCAAATCCTGAATAGGCCTCGCGATTTTTAGACTTAATTTTAAATTTTATTATTTCTGTTTTAGGTGCTTGGATAGAAACGAGTATAACCACATAACGGCAACTTACTACCTTCTGGCAGAAAGAAAATTAAGATCAAAACGAGTAGATTTGTTGAACAAGAACAAAAGACCTGAAAATTTAGCGGTATCGAAAACTTTGGGACCTCCGAAGAGAGAAAACGGAGCCAGCGCTCCCAATTCTTCACTACTGAACGTCCCGAGGACACCGGGAGATTTACCACAGGTAAAGGTAATAGTGAGTGAAAGTGGTTTTTGCGACATTTGGTTTTAATTAATTTGAGACATCTTCAGAGATGAAAACAGTTGTTTAATTGTAACAATTAACAATAAATTATCGTTACCGTTGATTTTACAGAGATCTCGGAAATGTAGTATCGTTCAGGAAGATGAGGAAGAGGAGGACATATCAGCGTGTTCGGGACGCGAAGAGCTGGGACCCCCTTTGAACAGGAGGGGTTCCAGGTCGGAAGGAAGGTTGAATTTGGCTTTGCAAGAGAGATTGGCTGAAAGTGATAGGCGGAAACCTACAGAGAAGGTAAAGTTGATATTTCGTTTAAATTATTTTTATTTTCAGGATCATTCTATGAAATATAAAACCATAGAAATAGTATAAAGGGTGTCTCAACGAGAACTTGGATTTCGAATCGCGCTCGCCATTTTTTTTTCCGTCAGTTTTTGAGCCAGCAATATTTGGTAATTTTTTAATTAGATCATCGACATTTACTCCAGTCATTTGGTAGTTTTACCTGGAAAGTTTTCCGGGAGTTTTGAAAACTGATAATTTTATAGATTTTGATGTGCTCTTTTCGAATTTCAACTTTGCCACCTCGTATCTCCGCCGCTTGCGCCGCCATATTGGAAAAATGGCGCCTAACAAGAGTTGTTTTACAATATCTTCTTTCCGACGCATTTTGCGACAAAAATATTTATATACAAAATTAAACTAGAGAAAATTTCGTACAATTTACGTATTTACAATTTTTTTTGTAAAATCAATAGTTTTTGGCCTACGAGCGCCGCAAAGTACATTTCAATATGCGTTTTGGAAAAAAACTCATTTCCACACCACCTTGAGGTAGAGTAAGCGGCGCGTATTTTTTTATCCTGGTGTCCCCTGTAGGCCTAATCCACATGTGATGCACACTTTCGAAATTTAGCGCAATCTCCTTTGCTTTGCTGTTCCTGATGGACCAGGCGTTACGAGTTCGTCTTGGGCACCGATCGAGACGTCGCAGACCGAAATTTCATCCGCATCATCTGCGATGGATATAGCCACAATAAATCTGAAAGGGATGGCATAACTACTTCCAAAGCCACACGAATGCTACCATGGTTTTGAATCTTTATTGTTTTTAAGCCCGTATCGTTTTTTTTTCACAAATGTTTTTAACGCAATGGTACCTAAACTACCAACGACTGTTGCAAACGGCATTTGCTTTAATCGTGAAATAATTTGATCAGGAGCGATAGCAGTTGTAGGTGTTACACAATGGATACCGCCCATGGCATGGAAAGTGTTATTACTGTCTAATGTCTGCGTATTGAAATCAGCGTTGTCAAAAACAAATTGAGAAAATGCGTTATCATCGATATTCAACGGTGCGCGCATAATAGATGAAACTTCGAACAACATTGTTTCGGTGTATGAAAAGCAAAATCCTTCGAACATACCCTTGTAGAAGTAGCATAACGTCAGAACTAGGGCCCGGTTGTTTGAACGCTGAATAACGTAATAATATTTTTATTTATATTTGAAAAGTGTTGATAAACAGTAAATATTTAATTTCTTGGTACACACATACCGATTTTATGCTATCCTTTTCTACTTGCATTTTTTAAACAAGTACCATATGATAATCGGTACGTCAATTCTGAATCCATAAAGTATGAATGTATGGTTGCCTAAATTTTTGTTATTGTTATTTTCAGTACGGAAACAATATTTACCAATAAAAATAAGTTTTAAAATCATCTTTTTGTTAATATTAATTGTAAACTTCGCATTTATAATAATTTCTGACACTTAAAAACACCGAAAAAAGGCACGACAAGCAATTAAACTAAAAGACAAGATAAGTAAACATGTTTATGTCTGTTATACATCAAAAAAGCCTCTCCCCCACCGACCATAAACAGCCTTCAAACAAATCTATTGTTGTTTAAATCTAGGGTATGATCGAAGGCAAAATCCAAGAAATGATAATACATCTATTAATCGCCGAGATCTACACTTGTGGAATAAAAATGCAGCTAGTCCGATCTGTAATGATGATATAAAAGATTTCGGCCTTGCTACTATAATTATAGAGTGGGCGAGAGCAATGCTTTTTTTCTTCCATTTTTCAAAAGACGCTCGTTTGTTTCTTAAAATCACTCCATCTAATAAAACGCGTAAAGTTTCAGGTATATCTGACTCAGAGTCTTGAAAAAAATTATCTGATGGAGGATAATGTTTTGTCTCATAGACCGTAGAGCGAATATCCTCTATAAAAATTTCTGCTGCTGTTTTAACAATACGCCGGCGTTCTTCTGCATTTTCATTACTCCACATTATGTGTGGACGGTAATCACCTTCAATTTTGGCTATCAATTCGTCCAGAGGACTGATACTCAGCGGAATTCTGCTCAAGATAAGAATAAATAAACTTCATCGCAGTATCGATCTCATTTGCATACGGACCTTTTTTTATATCTTCAGCTGGTGGTGCTTGATATAATTTGATTCATGCAGAAATTGTGGTACTGTGCATTGGCTGCGACCAAATCATTCACATGCTCAAGACGCTTAACAATTGCTCGACCCAATCATCATTACGAGCTTTAGCAAGTTCTGAAATACTATTTTTCATTGATAATTTCCGCACACTATACACAACATTACGCTTGCACAACCGCGTCTGTTTTTGTTTTGCTATAAACTCTGCTGTTATCTCATCAGCGCATAAAAAACAATGGTCTTTGAATGAGAATGTTGGGTGCGAGGATCGCAGTAGTGGTTGAGGTGTCGTAACATCGTTTCCTCTACGCAATGATGCAGCGACTAAGTTTTCATTATTATATCGTTTTCGACATACATCATGAACCACTATCGATTTTAGTCCCGCTAAAAGTTCAACTTTATTGTCTTTTCTTTTAACACTTGACTTACGAAAAGTCTCCAATCCTTTTTCCTTCATTTCAATTGTTTCACTTTCTAATAATGGATTATTACAAATAAAACAATTTACTTTATCAGAAGCCATGGCTCTATAAACACAAACAACACTGTAAGACGATAGAATAATTCTCTTGAGTTCTACCGACAGATGTTTCGTTTAAGATCGAGAGAGGGACCCGACACAAAGGCGACGCATTACCCTTATACCTGTTTTTTTAATTCCTGCGACAATAGTAAAATATTTTAGAGAAATATACGAAAAAAACGTGGTGGTGTAGATGAATAATACTTTGCGGCGCTCGTACGCCAAAACTATTGATTTTACAAAAAAAATTGTTAATACATAAATTGTAGGGAATTTTCTCCAGTTTAATTTTGTATATAGATGCTTTTGTCGTAAAATGCGTCGGAAAGGAGATAGTGTAAAAAAACTGTTATTAGGCGCCATTTTTCCAATATGGCGGCGCGAGCGGCGGAGATACGAGGTGGCAAAGTCGAAATTCGGAAAGAGCACATCGAAATCTATAAAACTACCAATTTCCAAAACTCCTGGAAAACTTTCCAGGTAACCCCCTTCTTTTGACCAAATGACTGGGCTAATTTACCGAAATACCACGTTACGGTTTGGAAGAACGTTTATTATAGTGAAAATCCATTATAAAAATTGAGAAAATTTTACAGTGGCGTTTGCAAAGTTATGTTATGATTTTTGTGTGCATAAAGGAAGTTGCGGCCTGGTGTTGAAAATTTAATCAAGAAAATTGAATGGACGTTTCTGTTGAAAGATCGACTGAAAATATCACCTTCCAGTGTCAGTGTCGCAGAAAAACCAAAAAACTCTGTCCGGCATCACTATTTTTTAGATTCAGAAATGTTACTGTTGCACTTATCAAGTTTAATCCTTCACTGCCAACTTATACCGGTTTTAAATTAGACCATGTTAGTGAATTAGGAGCTAAAATTTTTATTCTGTGGGAGTTTTTTTAAACTATCCTGAATAATATAACTAATGTTTAAATTAAAATCAAAATCCCAAAATAATTAAGAACCTGAACCTGAACTAACTCAAGCGATTTGCAAACTAGTTTTTCCTGAAAATGGGTATACAGGCAGTCCTCAACTTACGTCGTTTCGAGTTACGTTGAACAATGTTTTGACACAATTCCTCAAGTATACGTCAATTGTTTCGATTTCCGGCATAGGAAAATTCACTTGTCGCGAGGCCAACGTCTGTGGGCGGGCAGGGCACGGCGGCGGCGAGCGGGGATTACGCCGCACATGCCGCTGACGGATTTATCTAGTTAGTTTATGGACAACGGACAATCGAGACGTAATACATTCGTTTTTCTTTACATCTTTGACAGTTATTGTTAATACATATTTAAGTGAAATTAAATCCCACCATGCCACCTAAACAAGACAATAATAGAAGAGAGTAAGAAAGACAATTACAATGGAGGTTAAATCTAAGATTTTAAAACTCAAAGATCGCGGTTGTTCGACGTCATCTATTGGACGAGAACTTAATTTATCACGCACGACTGTACAGACAATATTGAAAGATAGAGAAAACTCCTAACATTTCTACCTTTCGTCTCTTTAAACAGCACTATTATACGAAAAAGGAATGCTTTAATTTGTGAAATGGAAAAACTCTTGTACACTTGAATTCAAAATCAAACTCAGCGACGGGTTTCTCTTAGTTTGGCTATGATTCTAAATAAGGCACTCAGTATCATCAACACACTGCAAAATAAACGTGGCGAGAATAATAGTGAAGAAACAAAATCTTTTTCAGCCTGTCGTGGACGGTTCATGCACTTTAAAACGAGATATTCGTTGCATAACATTCGAGTGCAAGGAGAAGCTGCTAGTGCCGATCATGTGACTGCTCAGAGTTTTCCTGGAATATTAAAGGAAATTATCGAAAGTGGAGACTATTCGCCTAAACACATTTTTAACATGGACGAAACTGGTTTATTTTGGAAAAAAAAATTACTTCTCGCACTTTTATATCGCAGGAAGAGAAGTCTATGTCTGGGTTTAAAGCGGCTAAAGATCGTTTAACGTTGTTATTGGGTTCGAATGTTGAAGGTGATCTCAAAGTGAAACCCCTTTTGGTTTATAGGTCTGAAAATCCGCGAGCTCTTAAAAATTACGTCAAGAATACTCTTCCAGTCATATGGAAGGCTAATCCAAAGACATGGGTTACAGCAGTACTTTTTGCAGAATGGTTTACTAAGAATTTCATACCTGAAGTGAAACAGTACTGTTTAAACAATAATTTGGCTTATAATGCTTTACTTATTTTGGACAATGCTCCCGGCCATCCTGTGCGTATTGCCGATATCGATCCTCAAATCAAAGTTTTGTTCCTGCCTCCAAACACGACTTCGTTAGTGCAGCCCATGGATCAAGGAATTATTGCTTCTTTTAAGGCCTATTATCTCAGGAGAACTTTTTCACAGGCTGTAAAGGCTAATGAAAAAGATAGCATAGAGCTGAGAGATTTTTGGAAAAGTTATAATATCTTGCAATGCGTAAAAAATATTGCTGCTTCATGGGATGAGGTAAAACGCAACAATTTAAAAGGAGTTTGGAAAAAGTTATGTCCGCATTTTTTTAAGCCATCTGAAAGTTCTTCATCTACAGATCAACCAAATATCGATGAGATCACAACTGACATTGTTCATTTGGCTAACCGTTTGCCTGACATTGCAGTTACTGCTGATGATATTAATGATTTGTTATGCTCACATTCGCAAGAACTGACTTATGAAGATCTTATTGAATTAGAGGCACAAGTACAAGAGGAAAGAATCGAGTCACAAGAAATAGCATCTTCTATTGGTAACACTGAAAAAGAACTTACAGTAAAAAAACTTTCCGCAGCCTTTGCAAATTTGGAGAATGGCATGAAAATTATTGAAGAAAATGATCCTAATTTTGAGAGAAGTTTTAATGTTAATAACAAAATTTGTGCGGCCTATCAGTGTTACCAAGACCTGTATGATAACAAGAAGAAAGAAGCGAAGCAATCTAGAATTGATAGTTTCTTTAAGCCGAAAGTTTAATTTATTATTTCTCATTACATATTTTGATTATTAAAGTTTTATTATTATTATTAAAGTTAATAACACACATATACCAAAAATTACCAATTTCATAAGTACATAATTATTTTAAGAACTTACTTTTAATAATAAAGCATATATATTTTGTTATAAATGCAGTTTTTTTCTTAAATTTTGAGTCCTTGTGGAACCTAACCCTTGAGTTTTACATGTAAACATATGAAAAAATATATCTCGACTTACGTCTTTTCGATTTACGCGTATTTCGAGAACCTAACATGCCGTAAGTACGAGGACTGCCTTCAAAAAGTCAGCATTACAAAGCCTTTAACTATTCCCCTATCGTAGTAAAAAATAGTCTATGCGGAACTCCAACAGACCTAATGGCAGTATGCGGCGCACCGTGTAGTTTCAAAACCCATTAAAAACTTTCCGAACGAGAATAGATATTAAAGGCATACAACGTTGCCGAACGTAGGACGCCCGGAAACCGAAGGAAGAAACAGTAAGTGTATTAGAAGGATAAACACAGGACTTCAAACGAACACATCAAACATTGGAGTAGAACTAACCCAGTCTTGGGCGAAGACAACAGATACCGTAATGAATACTCTACAGACAAGACTGGGTTACAAATCAAGAAACAAAAAGCAGAAATGGATGACCGATGAAATTCTGCTATTAATGGACGAACGACGGAGACACAAGAACGACGCAGACCAAAACATCTATAGAAACATCCATAAATCAATAAAAACAAAAATAAGAATAGCGAAGAATGACTGGCTTAGACATGAATGCACTGAAATAGAACAACTGCAAAATAGACACGATCATTTAAATTTGCACAAAAAGCTGAAGGAAACTGCTGGATTATATAGAGGATGGAAACCAAGTTTAATAGTAGACCAGAACAACAGGATAGTCCTCGAAAGCAAAGAAAAAATTGACATCTGGGAGGAATACATCGGAGAACCGTTTCAAGACAACAGACCACCAAGAGAGACTGATTTAAGTGATAGTTTGACTGGCCCATCAATTACAAAAGAAGAGATTGAAAAAGCTATCCATAACTTAAAATACAACAAAGCAGCTGAACCAGACAAAATCTCGTCAGAAATACTCAAACTCCTAGATGAAAGAGGTGTTGCGGCATTGCATAAAGTTTATAACATCATCTACAATACGGGTCTCTACCCCAAACAATGCCTATGTTCTACTTTTATCCCGTTACCAAAGAAACCCAATTCAAAATGATGCGAAGATCACAGACTTATCAGTCTAATGTGTCATATATTAAAGCTTTTCTTAAAAATAATACACCAAAGAATATACAAGAAATGTGAAAGAGACGTGAGCGACTCCCAGTTTGGATTTAGACAGGGATTAGGTACAAGGGAGGCGATAGTCGCAACACAGGTATTGGTACAAAATTGCTATGGCCAAAGAACAGATGTGTGCCTATGTTTCATAAATTATGAGAAGGCTTTCGACCGTGTTCAACATCAAAAGTTAATACAACTCCTCGAGAGGCTCGACATCGATCAAAAGGACATCCAATGCATCCAAGGCACAGGTAAAAATTGAAAATGGTATGTCCAATACTATACAAATTGAGAGGGGAGTGAGACAGGGGTGCGTACTATCTCTGCTCCTATTTAATCTATATTCGGAGACAATTTTCCGAGAGGCCTTAGAAGATGTAAAAAAGAGCATTAGAGTGAATGGTGTATGGATCAACAACATTCGTTATGCCGATGACCCGGTCCTGATAGCCGAAAATATAATGATCTACAACAAATGGTTGGACAACACAGTGCATCTATGGGTCTGAACATCAATACTAGGAAAACAAAGTTTATGATCATCTCCAGAAACTTGGATGCATTTGCAAACTTCGGAATAACATTTGATGTACCGCCCATTGAAAGAGTGGACAAGTTCAAATACCTGGGAACATGGCTTTGTGAGGATTGGACATCGGACAGAGAAATAAAAAGCCGTGTTGAGCAAGCCCGACAGGCTCTCCTGAAGCTTAAGAATGTGCTTACCTGCTCAGAATTCGATATTGACTTGAGGGTGAGGTTTATGAAGTGCTACGTATGGTCAGTGCTTCTTTATGGCGTGGAGGGTTGGACCTTAAAAACGAGTAATATCAATAAACTGAAAGCCTTCGAGATGTGGCTGTATCGCAGAATTCTTAAAATCTCATGGACGGAGAAGAGGACAAATGAGGAAGTTCTGGGACGTGTAGGAAGAGAGCGTGAACTATTCGAAGTAGTCAAGAAAAGAAAAACAGCCTATCTAGGACATATCATGCGAAACGAAAAATATAGGTGCTTACAGTTGATGATTGAGGGCAGAAGAGGAATGGGGAGGAAGAAAATGTCTTGGCTTCGGAACATAAGACAATGGACAAACACTGATCCACACCGCCCGAGATAGAGAAGCAATGGAGCATGTGATCGCAAACATCCATTAATGGATATGCATCCGAAGAAGAAGATTAGAGGAAGACCCGGAAATCGACATGATGTACAGTAAATATATTTTTTGAATATTTACAAGCATGCGCTCCGCTGTCTGGCGGCCAACTAACTCAACTAAGAATATTCAAAAATATACAGAATTTAAAATTCTGCTATTTTCCGAGCCTATTTAAAGGAAAACTTCCAAGCGTCCGTATACGGACGCCTGGATGAGTATGGACGCTGGGAGTATAGTAAGACGATTATATATATATATATATATATATATATATATATATATATATATATATATATATATATATATATATATATATATATAAATGTTAAAATTTAAAGAATATTCACTTTATGACAAACGAATTGCCAACAATGGACCTTTTCTATAGCCTCCTTGTTCTCCTGATTTGACTGTCTTTGATTATTTTATATGAGGAACGATAAAAAAATATCGTTTATTGTTATCCAGTGACAACGATGGAGGACTGTATGGCAGATTCAGTTAGAGCGGCCACTCGTGACGAGTTAACTCTGCGATACGAAAAATGTTTGAAAGTTCAGGGTAGATATTTTTTTATTAAAATAATGTTTCCCTGTGTAGGTAGGCAAAGAATGAGCAAATACAAAATACTGCGACAGCGTGACACAAATGCTAAAATGGCCTACCTTGTAGTCGAAATCACTTCATTAATTTCTTCTTGATGGTCACCAAGATAATCCCAAGCTTCACCATACAGGAACAAGGAATCGGGGACACTGTCACTATATTTTGGAGTAGTTTTTGAGGCGAGAGTTAATATATCTGTGAGCAAACGATAAACCTTTTCGATAAGGCGAGGGACGTGCAAAATGTCGAGTACTACACTATACTACGTCTACTGTACTACTACACGACCATGGTACTACTACTCTGTCCCTTTTTACATTTGTCCAAATGCGCGAGGGCCAGTAAAATGTGTCACGTGTAAACGCGAGTAAAATTGAACCAAAAAGTAATGAAACCCAAACAGGCAACTTTATACAAAGTCACCCTTATTTTTAATGCTAAATAAGATAAGATTATAGAAATAGGGGGTTTACGTTTAAAAAAAAAATGACTTTTAACGACTTTGTCAAGTTAATATTTAATGTTAGATTTTGATCACCCTGTATTTATTTATTATCAAAATATCAACACAATTTACTACAGTAGAACCCCTTCTAGAAGGAAACCAACGCTTACTAAATAATACGAGGATAGTTCGATAAGTTCTCGGCCTGATAAAGAAAACAAAAAAATTTTGAAAATATTTTTATTTACTTTTCAACATTGTACTCCAATACATTTAGACCAATGATGTTCTAACATTTTAATACCCGTAGTATAATGCGATTTGTCCAACTCTGCAAAATAAGCGGTTGTCGCTGCTCTGACCTTGTTATTTGAAGGGAATTTTCGTCCAGTGAGCCTTTTTTCAAGTTTGGGAAGAGAAAATAATCCCTGGGAGCCAGATCCGGTGAATATGGCGCATGTGGAAACACTTCGAAACGTAGGTCATGGAGTTTTGCAGCAACAACCATAGATTTGTGTGCAGGCGCGTTTTCCTGATGAAAGAGCAGTTTTTTTGGCAAGATGTGGCGTTTAGTCTTAATCACATGCTGCAAACGGTCCAGTAGTGAAGCGTAATACTCCCCGGTGATGGTCTTGCCTTGTTGTAAATAGTCTATAAGCACCACGCCATGTGAATCCTAAAAAACTGCTGCCATGACTTTTCCTGCAGACAGAACCGTTTTTGCTTTTTTTTTTTTGGCGCATTTTCACCTGCTCCCACCCACTGTTTAGACTGCTGCTTTGTCTTTGGCGTGTAATGGTGAATCCATGTTTCATCTACAGTTATAAAACGTTGAAGAAACTCAGCAGGACTGCTTCTGAATAAGTCTAAACACTCTTGCGAAGTGTTCATTCGAAACCGTTTTTGGTTGATTGTTAACAAACGCGGCACCCATCGCGCAGAAAGCTTTTCCATGCCAAGAACATCTTGTAAAATGTAGTGGACACGATCTATCGAGATGTTTGCTATACCAGCAATACCAGTCAAAAACGAAGGAGAGGGGTCCTTTAAAGTAGAATCTATCTCATTTTTAATGTCCGTAGGAGTTAAGCCCTTTAAAACAAAGTACTTTATAACCGCTCGAACTTCAATTTTTTCCATCTTTCACAAAATATCGAACCTTATGTATTCACTCGATCGCCACAAACAAGCAACTGAACGTAAACATCTGAAACTTTACAGGGCGTCATCTCAAGGTTAATGCTTACAAAATATTATAGTTATTTGATCCTACTAGCGCCCTCTCTGTTTCAGGCCGAACCATCCTCGTAAAGGCTTTTATATAGGACAAATTGATGGTTATATTTAGGCCTGCAAATGCCGTTTTTGACATAAAATTTAAAATATATCGAGAACAGTCAGACTTAGATATAGGGCATGGAACATTAAATATGTCTATTATTTTACGTAGAATCTAAACAAAGAAGGTATCAACTTCCGGTATAACAGGAAGTACCACAATCTTGGAAATATTTTAGACGAATTTTCCCCATCGACTTTAGTAAACTGCCAAATTTAAAATATTTCCTTGTCTATTTTCCGAGAAATCGATTCGGCATTTCGTCGTGGGACACACTGTATTGTCAATAACTCATAGTCGCTATTCCAAATCAATAAAATATTGTCTTTTACCGTTTTATAGAACAATATGTGATATATTGATAGAAAGTGTTTCGGCTGTGCTGTCGTTGGCTGCTGTTACTTATTGTAATTATGAACTATTTTTTATAATTATAATTCTCTTTTCATAATCAAATGGAAATTTCTGTTAAACATTATTGCTAAATAAATAAATAAAGCTAAACATGCTTTTTCATGTACTTCTCCGTGATTTTTACGCAAGCTTTCTTTTCAGATTCCAGAGAAATCCAACCAGGACCATCCGCCTCCCCAAAAACTCTCTCATCGCAAAGAATGGCAGTCTAATAAGAGCGCGAGTATCTGCGAACCCGTGAAAGAAACGGAGATTATTCCCACCACAATTATCACCGATTCATCGACGATCACCATTCCCATAATCACTACCAGCTCCCCCGTGGATTGCTCTGCGTTGCCCAAATTTAAGACGATGCCATCGCCGACGAGGAGCCATATGGGTAAGCACGGTGTTAGAAGGAGGCTTAAGGTGGTGTTGTATACTATTCTGTTGTATTCTATATTGCATTTGAATAAGATCTAGTGGTGGAGTAGTTAGCTGGTAGGTGTTTGTTGTATATATATTTTTTTAATTTCTTTTTTACTAATGCAATGGTCTCTTGTGCAAGTTTTTTTACAAGCGGCGTCCTACTGTAATAAAGGTAGTGTTTTAGTTATACTGCATTACAGCAAAATTAACCATTTTTCAAAACAGACATATTTTAGGATATAAATTATGAAGATGAAAACGAGGTTTCGCGTAAATGTTTAGTTTTTTGGGTATTTTTTTTTTAAATGTATTTAATTTAGGGGTAGGTTTGTCAAGTTCATTCCTTTACTGTTATTTTTATTATTAAAATTATAAAAATTAGTCTCCGTTCATTTAGTAAATATTCAAAATTTGTGGAAATAACATAGATCTTTCTATAAGTTGCATCCATAGACATTAAGTTATATAGACCGTGGATTCTATAGAGAGACGGAGATCAAACACTAAAGTCATATTAAAAATTTCTGACTGTTATATCGTTGCTTTTTTAAATTCTTCTCCATTTAACAGAATTCGTATAAGTTACCACTACCACAGATTAATCAGATGTGACAGCTTTGGCGGTACCTTTGAAGTTGAAAGGTCCAATTATCTTGACCTTGCTTACGTCGCGACCCTCTATATTACACTGAGAAAAAGTGTTAAAATTAGGAAGAAACAAATTTTTTTTTTTAATTTGGACCTTCACATTACTTTTTTTTATTATGCTTATTATTTCCGAAAATAGATATTCAAATGCTTATATTAAGGGATTTTTTAGGAAATTTAAAAAGAGCTATATTTTTTCTAGCTTTCGATAAGCAGTTATGATAAGCATAGGAATTTCCTCGTATCATTTTAAACAAAAATATTCAGTATGATAATTTCACACACAAAACATAAAATTGACATAAAATACGAAAACACAACGACACAACAGAGTGTAGTTAACAATAAGGTTAGGTTTAATTTGCAGTCAGAAATTCTTTGAACAGGCGCCGTTGCCTTTCATCAACATGCGTATCAAGTGGATAGGTCTACGGAAACCGAACTGATACAATTAACAGATTAGATTCAAGAAGCATTGAAGAGTAAGGAAACTGTAATATTTGCCTTTCTTGCTATAGAAGGGGCTTTTTACAACACTCGACGCAAGACAGTCAAAAGAGCTCTTGATGACAGGGAAGTGGACGAAACGATGCAGAGAGAGAGAAATAGGACAGGACACTATCGCCCCCCAGAGGATACCCTCAGGGGAAGTAGCCTCTCCACTTATATAAAGCTTGATTGTACTCCTCTGTGATCTGACTGACCTCGGCATATCATGTCAAGATTATGCCGATGACGTGGTCGTGATTGCAAGAGACAAATTCGAGAATACTCTCTGTGCCATAGTTCAAAGAGGGCTTAAACACACTAAGTAATGGTGCCAGATGATGGGACTAAATATCAACCTTACTAAAATCACCTTAGTAGCCTTCACAAGGAAAAGAAACCTCAATCTGAAAACCATCAAAATGGAGGGGAACTTTGTTGAGTGGAAGTCGGAGGTTTAATATCTGGAACTGGCTCTAGATAATAAACTTTTCTGGAACAAGCATGAAGAGGCTATAAAAGCCTTGATGGTCTGTAGAAACTTTGTGGGAAAAAGCTGGGATACACTGCAATAGTGAGACCAATCATCACATATGGGGTAGTAATCTGGAGCAAAAGAACAAATCTGACTAATATGAGAGCTAACTTCTTGAAAGTTCAAAGACTGGCCTGTGTGTATACTCGGGGCAATGAAAATATGCCCAACAGCTTCCACGGAAGTAAGCCTAACCTTACGCCTCTACATATATTTGTGGTGAGCATGGCGATCAGGACAATTTATATGATACAAGAGATGAGGTCATAAAACGAAGACCCAATCTCTCATCAAGAAATCAACAAATCTGAGACATGTCCCAACTTCAGCACAAAGTTGAGTGGCAAAAGCGAATAGGACAGAAACACCTCTAAAAAACTCAACAAAAAATTCATTAAATGGTATACAGATGGTTCTAAAATAACGGAGGGAACGGGAATAGAAGTGTATGGACCCGGCATCAGACATTACGAAAGCTTGGATAAGTCACCAAGCATTTTCCAGGCTGAAATTTCAACAAAGAATAAAACTAACACGACCAAGAGATTATAGATTATAGATTCTCATATTGCCCCTCCTTATCTTGGACACCCTGTATATTATTAATTTTATTTTTGCTTTGGTTTGTATACGCCAGAAAAAATGTATTTTAATCAAACCAAAAATACCAAATAAGTGCTGGAATTATGTAAAAATATTGAAAACGAGACTGTGTGAATGAGAATCTCTCGTTTTTGTTGCCGTCGTGATAATAATTAAATTTGTTATTATCATGAATTCACTACGGAAAGAGAATGTCTAAAAATATGCTTACAGAATCTGTACCTAGAGGATTTACTTATTTCATAGTCAATGTCGAAGTAATGTCCCTGATGTTAAAGGCATATAACTAACGAACTATTTCGACCACCGTCAAAATGATAGTATGTTTCGTCCCGGCATCGGTGGTGGACTCATCACTGGGATCCACCGATACCTTTCTCAGACATCATTGTCACGATTTCCACAACTTGGAACTCCTACTTAAACCAAATTTATCGGAGAACAACGGTGGGATATTCTTACCACAACATGCCCTCCCTAAGGCATTTGCTTGTGCGACTTTGACTATCGTAGAAAGTCCAAGCTGTAGAAGCACAGGCCTGATAAGAGAAATGTGGAACGGACATCCTAGGTGGTCTTCTAAGTATCGGGTCAGGCTTAATCAAAGACAACGGCGGTTTAGACCCTTGTCTTCCGCCGTCCCTGCTCGGGCGCCATGTCGTAGTAATGCCCCTGATATTAAGGGCATATAACTAACGAACTCTTTCGACAACCGTCAAAATGTTAGGATGTTTCGTCCCGGCATCGGTGGTGGACTCATCAGTGGGTTCATGCATTCCACAACTTGAAACTCATGCATGCTGATTCCCAATGATTCAGAAACGCCTTTTTCTAGAAAAATACGCAAAAATTACCTGAAAATGTTATTTTCAAAATTTCCGAACACCACGATTAATAAAAACACTGTGATAATTCTAACAAACAAATATGTTTTTTTCAATTTTATATAACAATAACGCCCCTTTTGTATATAGAACTTGCACGAAGGACTCTGACTCTTGCATGATAAGACTGATTCTGTTCTATACTGTAATATGCTCTTCTATGTGTAGGCTAATTGTAACTGTAGATATTGTATATATTCCTCTCTACACCCTTAATAAATTCTATTTTAATAGCATGCTTGGTTTTATTTTCATTCATTTCCCTCATTACGGGGTGATATGGAAATAGATACAAAATCCATAAATTCTGATATAACATGGCATTTTTAATACGCTAAAACGTTTAACTCTGAAATATTTTTTTTTTACCAAAACGTTGTATATTGCATGCCGCGCATATGCGTACTATTGAGATAATTTTTAATCAGCGATCACAATTTATGGGTTCGAAATTATTATTTCCATAACACCTTAATATACAGCTTATATCAAAAAAATTTGCACCTAATAAAACTTTTCCTGGTGGGTTCCTAAAATATTTTTCTGTAATCTATTGTTAACAGCGCAAAAGATTTGAGGAATGGATGGAAAGAAACTATTCCGACCTAACAACAAAAATACAAAAGTTATGACGTGCAGTGTCTTCATTTTTCTACATAGTCTTTTTTAAAGGTATACATTTACGCCACCTGTGCTCCAGTGCTTGGATTCCCTCTTTGTTAGCACTTTCATACAAGTCTGCAAAATAGGCTATTCCTTTGGACTCGAATCGAAGGGACCAAGTCTGGTAAATAGGGTTCATGTAGTACGACTACAAACTTAACGAATTTTAACCATCACATAACTCGATGTTCTGATGAAAGAAATGTTTCTTCGCCAGATTTGGACCTTTTTCGTTCCAATTGGTTCAGAAAGATAGCTAAATATTTGACGTTACTCGTCCCACATTCAATGATGCACAGTAACAATGGGTAGAACTTGTAAAAAACCAAACACTCCTCTGATACGATCATGCATTGCAGATTTTGGTCCGGAGTCAGCAAATGCAGCACCCACTTTGCTAACGGTTTTTTCATCCCCTTTATTTTTTCGATATACTTCTTAGTTACTTCTTCGGTTGTGACGAAATTTGGTCTTCCAGAGCCCTCAGCTTTCTGTATACAAGTACAACTATATTTAAAGTCGACAAATTACATTTATACAGTTGAAGGATGTAAAAATTAAAATACATATTTTTTTCATCGCTCGCACTTCAATTTTTTTCATATTTGGAAAACAATAAAACTTGATAACTTTATAAAATTGCAGAGTAACAATTCCACACAGTTATCTCAAATACTCGTGTATACAAAACAATATGCTGCGAGCGCCATCTGTAAGGGGGGTCGGAAACTTGTTCTCATCGTACATGTTTTTAAACTAAAAATGACACCACTTTTATCGTTTGATTTAAAAAGACAACGCCTAAAAAATTGTAAATAATTCAGGGTCAGTACTACGGTAGCCTTTTATATTTCGGGAACTGGCGTCACGGACATATCCATATTATAAAGTTTGACGTTTTGACATATGGATGCTCCTTATGTTGTTTAGAGAAATTTTAAAATTTCACTTCGACCTAAAAATGAAACTAACTCGTGAACATTTTCATGCGATTATTTTTCACAACTTAATTCTTTATCGTGGACGTCGTTCGATCACGGACGAGTCGCTTCCGTAAGATTGAGGCATCCCTGGACATTAGTAACACCAGCATTTAAAATATATTGCATGAACATTTAGTCTCGTTGGATGCCGCATAATTTGACAATCGTTAAAAAGAAAGCTCGTGCGGATTGGTGCTGGTAGTTGGAAATGCTCAAAAAAAGCGATCGCGGGGCTTCAAAAAACAATTATAAGATCGCTACAGGTGACTAGTCTTGGATCTACGCGTGTGAGCCCAAAAGTAAACACCAGTCAACCTACGGCGATAGACAAGTAGCTTTTAGACAAGTTGAAACATTTGATGTTCATATATGAATATTCATAGAACCGATTTAAGAAATCAAATTTTGTGTTAACAGATTCTGCTCTACCGAGTGTTTTAAGTTGGATTTTTTTTCATAATTCTAGAAAAATATTTAAAAAATTTCAAATTTTAAAGTTATGACTTTGCATTCCATTTCCACTAAGGAGGGCGTCGAATTTCAACGTCTGGACTTTATAATTATTCTATAAATCTTCTTTTTTTTTTCAAACTCTCCGTATATCAACTTTCTAATGTTTCATATATCAGTGAAAAATCGTTTACAGCCCCATCTAACACATAATTTTTTATCGAAAACCCATTTTTTCAGGGACCAACCCTCTCCAATTGAACGAAATCTTCGAAGAAGGTATCGAAATGCCCCAGGACACTTCGAGACCCCATTCCGGCACCCGCTTCGTCAAACGGACCCCGTACGAACAGCGCCGCAGCAAATTTCATAAATCGAGAACGGCGTCGTGCAGTTCATCTGATGCCAGTGACGATGATAGTGAGAAGAGGAAGAAGAGGGCGCATAAGCTGAATCCGGCACCTTCAAAGCCTTTCCAGGGAAGGAGAGATAGTTACGATGACAGCAGTGATTCCCAGGTATGAATTCATATAAATGTTGAAATTTTTATGCAAATTCATTGACAAGTTTCTTCAAATTATAATGTTGCGGGTATTCTTACCGCTTCTCGTTAAAAAAAAATATCGATGTGATCTAATTTAAGGCCCATTCTCTATAGATATTGTATTTTTGCTTTTCGAGTTATTTGCCTGATGTCTGGCTACTATTATCACTTCTCCATGGATAATTTTTTTCCTTAGGAACCCGGTACAGGTGGTGCAGGAACTGGAAGTGGACCCCCAGCCACGATTGCAAACGATTCAGGGAGTGGTGGAACCACCAAGAGCAATCAGAATGATAAAGGGGGCGGGACTGGAAACGATGGAGGAAGGAAAAACACCGGAAATGGGGCAACTATGTTGGGAAGGCGGCACAAAGCAAGTAGAAGACGAAGCGGAGAGACCAGGCTTCGAGAGAGTCAGTCTTTGAATAGGTAAGTAATTATTTAAGTGTATGTACAGGGTGAGTCAACGATTGGATGAAGTAGGTTTGTGCCTTTTCGGTGAAATTAACAAAGAAACTATATTTATTATTTGATACAGTTTATTTTTACGCAGATTTTAAAAATATTTAGAACTCTACAGGGTGAACCAAAAAACTAGGACAGCATAAAGTTGTATTTTTTTAAATAAAACACCCTATATACGAATCGTATTTTCGATTTAGCTTATAATTTTAAATCTTTTTTATTAAGGGTTGACTATAACAAAACTTTATAGTTTCTGAGATAATTAAGTTTAAAGAAAAAAAGTCACATTTTTAAGCATCAATTCAATCCTAAATAACGTTTTCAATTTTGTGACAAATATATTCAAATTTGGAATTTAGCAAGGCCAAGGATAAGTTAATATAATTTTTACCTAATATTTGCAATAAAAGCTACAGGGTGTTGAACACATCGGCTCAAATTTGAACAAGTTTAAATGAATAAATATCTTTTTTTTTTTAAATGGTACACCCTATATATTTTCATGTTATTTAATAGAGTAATAAAAACCCTAAAAGTTTTGTTCAATATATCCTATACCTATTTATAATAGTTTTTGAGATATTTCAGTTTTTCTTATTTTCCATACTTTTTTACAGAAATAATCTTCATTATCATAGTAGCCATGTAAAATAATAAAAATAAACTACAGAAACAAACAGAATGTGGTTAAATATGATGAAATACATTATTCGTTATATTACAACGGCAATAGTTTAATTAAACATAATGTGAAAAAATTAACACAACAATAACGACAAGGCAAATACATATTTACTTTTATACTAAATTGAAACAAAAAATTACCTATTAAATACTGAGATTAATTATTTCTTTTTAATAAGTGTTCGAATAAACGACCCTCTTGTGCAATGCACAAATTTAGTCTTTTTTGCAGATCAACATCAAAACCACTGGTCATTAAATGTTTGGTGTGGTATTCATCATAATCGAATTATTGGACCCCACTTTTTTAATGAACCACTAAATGGCCATAGTTACCTGAACTTTCTACAAGAAGAACTACCCCAACTGCTTCAAGGTCTCGATAGGGATGAGCTCGACAGTATGTGGTTCCAGCACGATGGTGCGCCTCCGCATTACCATCGTGAAGTTCGTGCGTTTTTGGACCAACCATATCCGCAAAAATGGATTGGACGTGGGGGTTTCATTGAGTGGCCACCAAGGTCTTGCTACATCACCCCATTAGATTTCTTCCTTTGGGGTTATATTAAAAATAAGGTGTACGTTAATCCACCAACAACAGTGGAAGATATGCAAACAGGATTGGGGATACCTGTAGAACAATAACGCCACTAATTTTGTCCAGGGTCCGAGAAAACCTGCAAAAAAGACTAAATTTGTGCATTGCACAAGAGGGTCGTTTATTCGAACACTTATTAAAAAGAAATAATTAATCTCAGTATTTAATAGGTAATTTTTTTGTTTCAATTTAGTATAAAAGTAAATATGTATTTGCCTTGTCTTTATTGTTGTGTTAATTTTTTTCACATTATGTTTAATTAAACTATTGCCGTTGTAATATAACGAATAATGTATTTCATCATATTTAACCACATTTTGTTTGTTTCTGTAGTTTCTTTTTATTATTTTACATGGCTACTATGATAATGAAGACTATTTCTGTAAAAAAGTATGGAAAATAAGAAAAACTGAAATATCTCAAAAACTATTATAAATAGGTATAGGATATATTGAACAAAACTTTTAGGGTTTTTATTACTCTATTAAATAACATGAAAATATATAGGGTGTACTATTTAAAAAAAAAGATATTTATTCATTTAAACTTGTTCAAATTTGAGCCGATGTGTTCAACACCCTGTAGCTTTTATTGCAAATATTAGGTAAAAATTATGTTAACTTATCCTTGGCCTTGCTAAATTCCAAATTTGAATATATTTGTCACAAAATTGAAAACGTTTTTTAGGATTGAATTGATGCTTGAAAATGTGACTTTTTTTCTTTAAACTTAATTATCTCAGAAACTATAAAGTTTTGTTATAGTAAACCCTTAATAAAAAAGATTTAAAATTATAAGCTAAATCGAAAATACGATTCGTATATAAGGTGTTCTATTTAAAAAAATACAACTTTATGCTGTCCTAGTTTTTTGGCTCACCCTGTAGAGTCCTAAATATTTTTAAAATCTGCGTAAAAATAAACTGTATCAAATAATAAATATAGTTTCTTTGTAAATTTCACCGAAAAGGCACAAACCTACTTCATCCAATCGTTGACTCACCCTGTACAGGGTGTGCAAAAATTCTTCTTACGAGTTAATATCTCTCGGAGTAGTATAGGAATTTTAAAGATTTTAGCCTTTTTTGAGGGATTTGAAAAAGAAGAAATTTATTTTCTAGAAACATGGGATCACTGGGATAAAAATTTTATGAATCTTGCTTTAAATTTTTTTAAAAATCTTATTCAAGGGTAAAAAATGTTGTGTGTTTTAATTAAAATTGTGGCGCTGTGATTTGGCTTATGTTAAATTGAACTATCTGTTCCCAAGCATATTGTTTTTTATTTATTTATTTAAATAAAAATATACTTTATTGACCGCTTGATAATTTCAAAGCCGAACTTCTTACGAATCAAACATATGGTCTCCAAAATGCATAGTGACGGTAATGTTAGTATTCCCACGGAGAGAAACAGAGGTTTACACGAATCTCGCGGTTTAGCGCGATATATAAAGCGTATTGCCCTTTTCTATAAAATGAAGATTGACTAAAATAAGTAACTGGAACAGCATTCCCAAAAAGACATCCTGTAACCCAAACGAGACTATATCAACGCGCTACAGCGTCGACAACGATTGAAGATTGAAGAATTTAATTCAGTAGAAACAATCCAGAACCCGTAACAACCTCGAGGTAGCTTTTGAACCAAAGCTGAAACATGCCCTTCAAACCTTAGCTTTTCATTTATGTGAATACCGAAGAATTTGCAGACATGAAGGTCATTTACAGCCCGATCATCTATCGAAACCTCATTAATACTACATTTAAAACATAAGATATTATCATTAACATTCAATGTTAACAAATTTGAATCGCACCATCTTTTAACCGCCTTTAAATTTTCTTTAACATATTTGGTCCCTGTGACGCTATAATATGGTCGTGTCGTCAGCAAATAGTGTAAAAGAACCATGTATGTTTAAATGAGGCAAGTCATTAACGTGGATCATAAATAACTAAGGTCCTAGTACAAACCCCTAAGGAATATCTGCAGTAATATCCAATAGACGCGATTTGTTATCACCAACAGTAACGCTCTGACAACGACCCGGTAGATATGATTTAAACCAGGCGAGAAAATTCCCCCTAAAACTATCAACCTCAAGCTTACTCAGCAGTACTTCAGGATTCACACAGTCAAATGCCTTGGCGAGTCACAGAATACTGCCACAGCAAGTCTTCGATACAATGCTTCAATAAATTGAAACATCATATCCCCACTGCTTCTGGAAAGCCGAAATCCAAACTGCGACGTGTTCAGCAAGTCGTACCTTTGAAGAAAATCCAACATATGCTTCATTACAAGCTTCTCCAAAATTTTTGCGAGAGTTGTCACAAGGGATATTGGTCTGTAATTGGAACAATGTTTAGTATCGCTCGCTTAAAAAGAGGCTTGACCATTGCTTGTTTTATACAAGATGGAAAAGCGCCTTGTGAAAAGGACTTATTTATAGCTCCAACTAATGCGCAGAGAACAAGATATGGAAGTTTCATAAAAAGATATTTTTATCCTATCCGGCTTCATTTTCATTTTTAATGTATATATATATATATATATATATATATATATATATATATATATATATATATATATATATATATAGTTAGTTAGTTAGATTAAAGGTTAAAGGCGCATCAGTAACTCAGACCATTTAGCGCCTACTGTAGAAATTGTTGGGATCAGTTAAACCTTATTATAAAGATCAGTGTGCCTCAAGAAACACAATAAAAGTTTGGCTTTAGCAAGATCAAAGGACATAACTGTCACAAAGTCATTTGGAGTTAGATACCTCTCTCTAGCGTTTCTGTATAAGGGACAGTCAGAAATTATGTGTTTTATAGACAAAGGGGAGAGACAAGATGGACACTGAGGGGGGTCCTCGTTTTTAAGGAGAAAGGAATGAGTCATTCTGCAATGTCCTATGGCAATTCTCTTCCAAACAACATTTTCCCTTCTGGACAATTGGGGGAAGTGATATGTCTCTGAGAAGTTTCTCTTGATGTGGAAGAGTTTATTGGGGTTTTCTAGAGATTCCTAGCGAGCCTGCGCAATGTTGCGAATAATGTTATCAATGTATCTATTGAATTCTTTGGGGTTGAGTAGAGAGAAGAAAGGGGTGCCCTCAAGGATTGCAGATTTTGCTTGAGTGTCGGCCAATTCATTCCCCTCTATGCCGATTATATATATATATATATATATATATATATATATATATATATATATATATATATATATATATATTATCATTTTTCTTAATTTTGTATTTTCTTGGGTTTAGGTCCTATAATTAATAAAGCACAAAACGATTGACGTTTCGCCCTTTATTAAGGCATTTTCAAAATTTTTTCCTAAAAAAATATATAATTAAAATACATCAAATAAAAAACATATTTTACACATTTTGGAACACAAACAAGACACTTAAAAACAGTAGTCAAAAACTTTAAAACATTTTAAAAATATTTAATTTTACCAGTACATACCTTGACATTTTGCTGTTCTGTTTCTAAATAAACTTTAAATTTTCATCGTTTACTGAGGATACGTGGAATGCGAATGTGTTTTATTTTTTTAAATATTTTTTATATTTTACAATGTATGAAAAAAACAAATAAGGTATATGTTTGGTTTTATGTTTAAGAGGATATTCTATTTTTGATTCTTATTTGACCGGATCGAATACTTAATAGTTTTGTTTAAATTAGGTTTGCGTAAATGTGGCTCAAATTTCCCATATCTGTTCTGTCGTTAACAGTGTTTTTATCTTTTTTAATTTCAATCATTTCCTTTATCTGCAACTTTTGGTAATTCATATCTTTGTTTTTTATAATGTCAGACGACAAGAAGGACACAATTAGAGCTGAAGTAACTAATGTTTTAACTAATCACAAAATCAAAATAAGACATCAAACAATAAAAAGTAACAGCCTCCAAAAAAAGTTAAAAAAGAAATTAAATCGAACAAAAAAATTTATCAAAGACAATCCTCAAATCATTGTTCTAAGGCCTGATAAAAGCAATAAAACAGTAGTTATGAACAAGGCAGATTACGAGACAAAAATGAACAACTTACTAAAGGACGAAAATACATATAAAAATATTAAAAGTGATCCAACGAACTTATATCAAAAAAAAAAAATAATACCTTCATAAAAAAATTGCTCAATGTAAAAGAACTAACTGAAAAAGATGCAAAAAGGCTAACCATTCACAATGCTATTCCACCAAAAATATACGGCCTACCAAAATAACATAAACAAAATATACCACTAAGACCTATTGTTTCTTGTATACAATCGCCATTCTATAGTTTATCAAAATTCTTATCAGATTGCATTTCAAATATTACAGGCAAAAACGATTTTTTTATTAAAGATTCATTCGCCTTTAAAAAATTTATTGATAAAGTAAACCTACCGGAAAATTACAGACTCATTTCGCTGGATGTTATATCTTTGTATACAAACATACCAAATCAACTTGTCCACACTATTTTAGCAGAAAAATGGGAAATTTTAAAAAAAACATACAACGCTATCAAAAAATAATTTTATGGATGCTGTTGACCTCGTTCTTAATACAAATTATTTTCAGTACGAAAATACCTTTTACAAACAACTCGATTGATGTGCTATGGGATCACCAATTTCATCTACCATTGTTCAGCTAGTAATGGAATATTTAGAGGAAAAAGTCTTAGAAAAATTAAATTTTAATATAATATTTTTCAAACGTTTTGTCGATGATTGCATAGCAGCCGTACGACAAAATAAAATAAATGAAATTCTCCAAGAGTTTAACAGTTTCAACGAAAAATTACAGTTCACATCCGAAACAGAGAATAATAATAAAATAAATTTTCTAGATAAGACACTTATACGCAGAAAAAACAAAATTTTAACTGAATGGTACACCAAACCAACTTGGTCAGGTAGATATCTAAACTATTTCTCTAATCATTCAAAAACTCAAAAAAATAGCGTTATAATCGGGCTATCTGATCGTGCTATCTCCCTAACATCTCCAGAATTCCGACCAAAAATACTTCAAAAAGTAAAAGAGACACTAATAAATAATAATTTCAACGAAAAGACTATCACCAAAATAATTGATAAACGAACATATAAGTTTTATAACAACGTAAAAACAAAAAACATAGAACATAAACAGCAGAAATATGTGGCATTACCTTACACCAGTGAGCTGTCAGAAAAAATAAAATACATTTTAAAAAAGCATGATATTATCGTATGCCACAGGTCACATAATAAATTAAATACATTATTCACAAATTTAAAAAGTAAAACTCCTCTAATGAATAAATCAAATATAATATATTCGATCCCTTGCACAAATTGTCCCAAAAAATAAATAGGCATGACGAGCCAATTACTGAAGAACAGATTAAATGGCCATAAATATACAAAAAACGCCTCAACAGCGTTAAACAAACACACACAGGACGAAAAACACACTTTTGATTATAACAGTACCATTATAAAAAACAAAGATATGAATTACCAAAAGTTGCAGATAAAGGAAATGATTGAAATTAAAAAAGATAAAAACACTGTTAACGACAGAACAGATATGGGAAATTTGAGCCACATTTACGCAAACCTAATTTAAACAAAACTATTAAGTATTCGATCCGGTCAAATAAGAATCAAAAATAGAATATCCTCTTAAACATAAAACCAAACATATACCTTATTTGTTTTTTTCATACATTGTAAAATATAAAAAATATTTAAAAAAATAAAACACATTCGCATTCCACGTATCCTCAGTAAACGATGAAAATTTAAAGTTTATTTAGAAACAGAACAGCAAAATGTCAAGATATGTACTGGTAAAATTAAATATTTTTAAAATGTTTCAAAGTTTTTGACTACTGTTTTTAAGTGTCTTGTTTGTTTTCCAAAATGTGTAAAATATGTTTTTTATTTGATGTATTTTAATTATATATTTTTTTAGGAAAAAATTTTGAAAATGCCTTGAATAAAGGGCGAAACGTCAATCGTTTTGTGTATTATTAATTATAGAACCTAAACCCAAGAAAATACAAAATTAAGAAAAATGATATAATCTATGGTTCAAGAATCAAGAAAATATATATATATATATATATATATATATATATATATATATATATATATATATATATATATGTAATGCTTGTTCTAGCTCGTGTACATTGGCATTATATATCCAGCACAGAAATGCTATTTAGAAACATTAGGGTATCATCCTGATCAGCCGTCCCACTTATCAGGCCTTCAGCAATTGAACAATAAAACAAATTCGATACAATTTGTTGTTGGTACCAATTAAATCCTTAATAACTTTTCATGATTCATGTTGTTTGCTTTGATTTCCCTGCTTTCTACTATGAAAATAAGAATTTTTGGCTGCCCTAATCACCCTCCTAAGTATTATATCTACATTCTCGTTCAAACCTGACCGCAAATAATCCAAAACGGTACCCGAAGTTGAAGTAATCTTGGTCACCTCCTTCTCATGCATTTTCAAAGCAAATGATTCGAGAAAATTTCTAATTAAATGAGTATTTATATGGAATTCGTTGGAAACGTTTGTATTAAAATCACCGGATAAAACAATATTTGCATGTGGAGAAATTCCAAAAATTAGTAATTCTAATCTAGTCACAATTACGTCTCTGGTGTCTATGTAAAGCAGGGGCGGATCCAGCCTTTCTCTTTGGGGGGGGGGGGGGTGATATCACAAAAGTACAGTATGGCAAGAAAAACAAGTTGTCAACGGGGGGGGGGGGGGGGGTGGGGTGCAAGCATCATACTCATTCCTAATATAAAAGGCAGAATGGGTTCTATTTTCCTAAACTCAAAGCTTTTGGGAGAGGAGGGGGGGGAGCGATCGCAAGCATACAGACTCCTATACTCTATTCAAGAACTAGAGAGAGTAATAAAACTGTTACCGACACCTTTAACGTACCTGCTCCAGTGCCGCAGGTAACTGAGAACTGCCGTAAATCTAATTATATTTCATTATATTTAAATATATTTTATAAATTTACTGCAACATAGAATTTCTGATAGTTTAATTTAATTTCTGTCAGTGAGTAAGTCAGTAAGTGACAACTTACAGTTTTTTCTTGTTTGCGCTTGTTTTTATATATTATTTGAGATTAGTGAGATACCCAAAAGATATGGCTTTCACCTCTATATTTATTCCAAAATCGTTAAACCAGGGCATTTTTTCCTCAACGAAAAACTTATTACGATGAATATTTATGATGCCTTAAGATATCAATATCTAGATAATAATGTTAAAAGCTCTGTTGAGATATGTTCCAACATGACAGGAGTGGAAAATCTACTATGTATCGAATACTGAAGGAGAAAAACGACTGGAAATGTTAGTACTCCCAAGCCACATTCGATCACAGGCAAACGAAAAACCTCGTTGGAAGAAAAGATGAAAACTGCAATTAAAGGGGTTGTATATACATTTTATTATGAGAAGCATATCCCAACCATCTACAAAATTCTAACTAAAATCATTGAAGATCGCGATTTACCTGAAATTAAAAGAACTGATCTCTGGAAATTGCTCAGAGAACTTAATTTTTGCTGGGAAATACTAGATAGAAAATCTGTTCTTATAAATCGTCCGGAAACTGTCCTTTGGAGACGTAAATATCTCTCTCAAGTAAAAGGTAGAGTTGCTAGAAATAACACAATTAATAAAATTAGTAATTTAACTAAACTTTTAAAAGATTTTTTTGAATAAAGTTACTGCGGAAAGTTGGGAAAAATCCATATAATAAAAGAATAAAACAAAATGTGAGAACTCGATCTCATAATCGGTGAGATAGAGGAACCAATTATAATTAATTTTAGCGAAGATAGTTTCACGGACTTTGATTAGGAATTAGATACGTAATGTTTACTAGTGTAAACACAATTTATTATTTAAATTTTTGTTTTTGTTGTATTTTATTGTTTAATGTTGTTTATATGTTTTTTTCATTTTTTTTTATATATTTTTATTTTAGTGTGTCCCACTCTTTAATTTTATATATATTTAATTCTAATTAGCCGTAAGTTTTTTATAATTTTATTATGGTGTTTGTGTCTTTTTCTTAAGCGTGTAGAATTAACATGTTTATCTTATTTTTTTGGGGCTATCGTGTTTCCATATATAAAAGTAAATTAAATTAAGATATCAGTACAATAGAAATAAAAATAAGTAGGTCTAATTTTAATTACAACATAAAAAAAAGTAATTACATTTGAATCACTTTTTAGTGTTTAATTGTAATTCTGCAGATTGTTTAAGAAATAAATAAACTGAAACGTCAAATACCCTAAAAATGTTTTTAATTAATAATAAAATGACCGATAGCCCCAAAAACATTTTAATATTATATGGACGCATTTATTTTTTTATATATGTTTAACTTTTTGTATTTTTGACAATGGATATTTTGTAAGTATTTAATTTATAAATTTTTTGAGAGAATAATCCTACGTTTTAGTTTATTATTATAGACCGGTATTTCTGATTATAAAATTTCTAACCCATTCCTATGAAAAATATATGTGTCTAACAAATTTTGCTAAAAACACCGGACTAAAGAACACAGATAGTTTGCGAAGAGAAAAAGTGTAAAAAATGATTTATTACTCTCTCTAGTTCTTAAATAAACTATAGTATAAGAGGAAAAATCGGGTCCATTTTCCTAAACTCAAAGCTCTTAGGGGGGGGGGGGGATCGCCCCCACCGCCCCCCCCCCCTTGGATCCGCGCCTGATGTAAAGAAATAATAAAGTTTAACTTTGGAAAATGAACGATACAAAATTCGAATTCACCCTCAATCAACATCACATTTAATTTATTATGTGAAATAAAAGAGGGACAGTGTAAAAATTAATCAAAAAATTTTCAACTTTATTTGAGGATCGGTATTTTATTATTAATATATTTTCAGGATAACCGAAGTTCAAGAAGACAACACGCACGCCCTGGTAATCTCGACGACCGTGGTAGGAACTCACGGGCCTTTAACTCCGAAAGTTAAAGGTCTGGGAGCGAGGATCCTGCAGGGGTTTTCCATGTCTGCCAAAAAGCAATCGGCCGAAGAAAAAAGCGTAAGTTTTTGTCTCTTCTTCTTTAGGTGCCATGTCTGTATTCAGACGTTGGTGGTCATCATGTTTACAATATATAAGTTATTAACAGGTTGTACACCGAAGAAATCAAGAAATAGACGGGTTTTGTATTTCAGTGTATGTTTTTATTAAAATCGGCCAAGCGCTTTCGGTCTAACAGACCATCCTCAGGGCTCAGACCCTAAAAACAAGAGAATATGGTCAGCAAATAAGCTTAGTACTTACCAACCATACTCACTCGTCAAAGGGCACACCTCAACCCTGCCAGTTTGAGAGCAGTCGCCAGCCGTAGCCTCCACACAGAACAAATTGTACACAATTAAAAAACTTCCAAAAAACCTTGTCGCAAATTAAAATTAAAACAAAACATTCAACATACTAGTACATTAACACTGTTAAAAACAATAAACCTCTTTAATAAAAATCCAAAAGAGTGAGGTTATGCCACCCAGTCATAGTATAGCATAGCAACAAAACTGTCCAATAATTAAAACTATATACAAGTATGTGTAAGCCTGAATAGAGATTTTCTGTATTAGTTCTATTTCAATGTCTTGTCAATTGTATTTCAAATCAATAATTCATTGACAATGAGCGAAAAGAGAAAAAAAAAAGGGCAGAAAGAAAGGGCAGTAAAAGTTTATTAATCTATAACGTTGCTGTTATCGGTCATTCTGTGATATATTTCGAACACTTGGGTTCAGTGGCGTGAAATGATTTCCATTTTTGTAAAAAAGTAACAAATTACACGAACATAGGTGTAGTTGAAATTAATAATTTAAGAAAAAAGTTTGAAAATGGGGTTGCGGTCATTTACGTTGTTCATTCTTATATTGAGGCAATGGTCGGGGTTTCTCTTTATCTCCCTGCATATTTCAAGATCCTCTCTGTAATCCAAGGTTTTTGAGTTATTACCCCTGGAGTGGTATAAGATTTTACTATTATGTGTTGGAGAGAAACTGTGTTTGGTAAAATTAATATGGTGACCAAACACAGAGGCCTGAGGTTTGTTAATATGTTCTCTAATTCGGACTGCTAATGGTCTAATAGTTTTTCCTATATACGTCGAAGGGCAGTCTGGGCAAGAAAGTTGATAGACCCCACTTTTTTGTATATGAGATATCAATTGTTTGTTATTGACCAGATGGGAACTGAGTTGATTTACACTCTTAAATGAAATCTTCACATTTTGAGTGTGATTTGTTAGAGTCCGTGCTATTTTATTAGAGAAGTGACCTAAGTACGAGAGTGAGAAAAATTTTCCTTGCTGACTTTCATTGTAAGAAGTCGAGCTGTAAGCCTCTTGGGATTCTTTCTTATTTTTAATTTTCTCTATATATTTGTCGATGATTGTATGCTCATACCCATTGTTTACGGCAATTTGCTTGAGAATATTGACCTCGTTGTTGTAATCCTCCGCTAACATGGGAATGTTGAGCAATCTATTAACATAGCAGTTTATTGAGGCCATTTTATGTTGTAAAGGGTGGTTAGAATTAGATGGAATTATGTGGTCTGTTTGGGTGGGTTTTCGAAAGATTTTGAAACTGAGAGAATTATTGGTTTTTCTGATAGTTAAATCTAAAAAATTAAGTTTGTTTTCGGTTTCTATTTCTAAGGTAAATTTTAGAGCAGGATGTAGAGAATTAAGACTATTTAGAACATCAATAGCCTGCTGTTCATTGCCCAGAATAATTGTAAAGCAGTCATCCACATAACGAAGCCAGTTAATTATCTTGCTCTCAGAAATCAATCTCGGAATTAATGCATTTTCCAAGTTATCCAGGAAGATGTCTGCTAAAAGAGGAGATAGAGGATTCCCCATTGCCAACCCCGAGGGTTGTTCGTAGTATTTGTTATTGAAAGCAAAAAAGTCCTGAGATAAACAGAACTTAAGAAGGGTCATTATACTAAGTTGGTCGTCACTAGAGATGTTGCTCGCTGTCAACAGATTTGATATAATCGGAAGAGTTTCCATCCTCGGAATCGACGTAAACAGATTGCATACATCGAAGGAAACAAGCAAAGAGTCGTCTGGCATAGTTACAAAGTTCAGTTTTTTGACCAAATCTGTGGAGTTCTTGACGCAAAACTTAGTCTTATCTTTGATAAGTTTAATCAGGATTGCGTTCAAAAAAGAAGACAGTCTCGAAACGGGAGTATTGGTAAAACTTACAACAGGTCGAATTGGTACTCCTTGCTTATGATTTTTTTTTTCTCTTTTCGCTCATTGTCAATGAATTATTGATTTGAAATACAATTGACAAGAAATTGAAATAGAACTAATACAGAAAATCTCTATTCAGGCTTACACATACTTGTATATAGTTTTAATTTTTGGACAGTTTTGTTGCTATGCTATACTATGACTGGGTGGCATAACCTCACCCTTTTGGATTTTTATTAAAGAGGTTTATTGTTTTAACAGTGTTAATGTACTAGTATGTTGAATGTTTTGTTTTAATTTTAATTTGTGACAAGGTTTTTTGGAAGTTTTTTAATTGTGTACAATTTGTTCTGTGTGGAGGCTACGGCTGGCGACTGCTCTCAAACTGGCAGGGTTGAGGTGTGCCCTTTGACGAGTGAGTATGGTTGGTAAGTACTAAGCTTATTTGCTGACCATATTCTCTTGTTTTTAGGGTCTGAGCCCTGAGGATGGTCTGTTAGACCGAAAGCGCTTGGCCGATTTTAATAAAAACATACACTGAAATACAAAACCCGTCTATTTCTTGTTTTCATCATGTTTACAATTTCCTGAAATCTTTCTCTATCGGCTGCTGCGCGAAGTAGTTCTTCTACCGTGCAATCACACCACTGCCTGATGTTACGCAGCCATGAAAGCTTCTTTCGGCCTATCCATCTTTTTCCCTCCACTTTTCCATGTATCATATGGCGAAGTAGCTGATATTTAGGTCCTCTAATTATGTGACCGAAATATTCTGTTTTCCGCCTCTTTATAATGTTCAAGAGCAGTCAATCTGTATCCATCATTCTGAGAACATCCTCGTTGGAAGTGTGCGAAACCCATGATATCTTCAGGATTCGACGATAGCACCAGAATTCGAATGCTTCCAGTTTGTTTAGCGTTGCGGTTTTTAGTGTCCATGTCTCGCAACCGTATAATAGAATAGACCATACATAGCATTTCAGGACCCTTTTACGAATATGCATTGATAGGTTCCTGTTGCATAGAACTGGTTTCCGCGATATTTCTATCCTAGCTATTATCTCTTCATCTGAGTCCCCATTTACATTCAACCAACTGCCAAGGTATTTGAAATGGTTTACACGCTCTATCCTCTTCCCATCGAGCCAAAGTTGACATTCATCTACAGTAACCTTTCCAACTGTCATCCACTTTATTTTTGAGATATTGATTTTAAGGCCTCTTCGGCAGCTCCCTTCATTGACTAGGTTTACTAATGTTTGGAGATCCTCGATGCTTTCTGCAAGAATGGCCGTATCATCAGCAAATCTAATATTGTTGATTACTTCTCCGCCCAGTCTTACTTTTTCTTGTCTGTCATCCAAAGCCTCCCTAAGGATTTCTTCAGAGTATACATTAAAGAGACAGGATGACAGAACGCAACCCTGTCTTACTACACGTTTGATGGGTAGGTTTTGAGTACGACTGTTTTCAATTTGGATAGAGGCTACTTGATTGTAATACAGATGTTTTGGCAGTCTTATATCGTAGTGGTCTAGACCTGCTGCTTGTAGGCACTCAAGAAGTTTATCATGTTGTACTCGGTCGAATGCCTTTTCAAAGTCGATGAAACAGGCGTAGATGTTCTTTCGAAATTCACAGCTCTTTTGTAGGAGAACGCGCATACAAAATAGTGCCTCTCTTGTTCCTAGACCATTTCTAAATCCAAATTGCTTATCACTCACTCTATTTTCACATAGAAGGAATATTCGGTTCTGTATAACTCGTAGAAGTATCTTAAGCGTGTGGCTCATTAAACTAATCAGCCTAAAGTCGCTGCATTTGGTGGGTCTACTTTTCTTTGGTAATGTTACAAACAGCGATTCTAACCAATCATCTGGTATTATTCCTTCGCTGTAGATTTTATTAAAGAAAGTGGTTAAGTAGGAAATATTTTCTTCATCTAGAAGTTTAAGCAACTCAGCAGGGATTTGATCTGGTCCAGGTGCCTTATTATTTTTGGCTTGCTGTATTGCTTTCCTGACTTCTGATTTCAATATACTGGGGCGCCTGTCTATCTCGCTGCTGCATATAGTATGTGTATGTGCAGCGTTTTCTCGAGTAGCATCGTCAAAAAGGTCACTGATGTATCTCTCCCATTCTCTGCACTGTTGTTCGTGATTACAGATTCTTCCGTCGGCGTCCTTGAGTAAATGAGCATTTTTTTGTTTTCTGATTCCGGAGGTATATTTAAGTTTCCTGTGGAGATTGAAATTGTGTTTTTTTTTCGAGGTTCTCTATTTCTTTACAGAAATTTTCGAGCCAGAGTTCTTTGGCTTGCTTAATTTTTCTTTTTATGAGTTTATTGACTTCACTGTATTTATCAGTATCTCTGTTTTTATATTTCCGTCATACCTCCATAAGGTCAAGAATTTCCTGTGTCATCCACTCATTTTTTGCCATTCTTTTAGGTGTTTTCAGAGACTCTTCCACTTCTTTTAAAATCGAGTTTTGTATATCGTACCAACATTTGTTAATGGTTCTGTTTTCGTTTGGTATTTTCGATATTTTGTGTATTTCGTTATTTATTTGCTGCGATATGTGTTCACGCGTTTGATGGTTTCTGAGGGGGTCGAGGCACATCCTGTTTTGTTTAGATGGCTTTGTTAATTTCTTTAATTTAATTTGTATTTTGTCTCTACTGTTTGTTATTAAACGGTTGTAACTGGTATGCATTTTACGAAATAAATTTATTACATGTTATTCAGTTACCACTGTAATATAACTTAAGGGAAATATAATCATATAGCTCACTTCCGTGGCTAGACCATTTCACCACTGATCACCCACGTGAACCTCTGACGGGTTCGGTTAATACGTGGATGGGCGATCGCTTGAGAAGACCTAGCGACAGTGGTCCACTTGGAACTGTAGGTCTCCGTTACCGATGCGATTCTAATCTAAAATCATTTCATTTCAGTTTTAAAACTTGTTTTTATTCTTTTTTAGAATGAAAAAAGTGATAGTCAAAAGAGCAGCAGTCACCATGTGTCACGGAAAGACACTGTCAAAACCAGTCACGAAAATCTGGATGGACAGGAAACTAAACTTGTTCCCGATAAAAAGAAACTCAGGCTTCTCGGGAAATATTTTCAAGTAAGTGCGAGAAATGTTTTCAAACATTTTTGGCATCGAAAATTCTGAGTCCGAGTCTCTTGGGGTCCATGAATGAAACCGTTGGACAGACACCCGTGGAAGAATAATTTTGATTCGTACTAGTGGATGATCGATCAAAATTAGTTGCATCGCTAAAAGAGTATTCACATGCATAATTAAGCATTTCGAAAAGTTTACTCTTATAACTATGTTGTAAAAAGTGAAAAAAAAAAAGAATTAGTTTTCAATTTCTACGTTTTTGAATAAAATTATTTCATTAAAAATTTTTTTTATTATTTTTATTTAAGAATTATTTAGTTTTTTGTTCACATGAGCAGGGATTCTGTAACAAACACAAGGAGAGTTGTTGACTTATTATTCCTTAAGACAGCTCGGTCATTATCGGTTTAACTGTATTCCTCCGAACTTAAAACAGAACGGAAAGAAAAGATCAATCGTCATCAGCTTAACCGAAAACCTGGGAAGAAAAGATCGATCGAAATGTATTTAACCGAATAATCTTCGAACTTAAAGGCATTAGAGAAAGAAATCTAGTTGTCACTTCAACATTCCTCTCATTGACACTTTATTTGCTAATGCTAATTAGTTAAAGAACATCGGCTTTCAAAGGGGAAACGATCCTTTCCGTTTCTCTTTCGTTTTCCTGATTTCTGTTACAGAATCTCACCTCTGTTAACATATATTGTTCTTGTATACATATTTTTAGGTCCATAAGAAGCTGTGCATTCCTCTACCGGTAATTTTCAACAAAAATAACAGACTGTACAAGGCTCAATCCTGCGGATCTTTGGCCAGGGATAAAATTAGCAAATCTGAACCTGTATTAAGGTAAGATAATAGTATTCTGTGATATTTTATAAAGATTCTTGTTTGACCTTATTGCGTTTAAACTTATCTAATTTAAACAAGGTGTCCGGAAAATACGTATACAACATTTGATGACAGATTCTTGACGTCAGAATAGGTCTATTTAAGCCAACTTAATTAAACCCGATATTACTTCGTTTAAGAGCTGTAAGACGTCAGGGTTTTAAGATAATTTTAATTTTTCCCAAATTACTTGAAAACGTGGTAAATAAATTTAATGATTTTTGGTGTGTGGTCTAATACTATAATATGACGCTTTCTAGTGGTATAGTAACTAGCTATAAAGTAGTCTAAGTATTATAAAAGTGAGGTTACGTGTAAATATCGCTTCTAATCTTTTGTTTCATCAATGTTATGACAACCTACATATTTCTGTCGGATAACTACATGTATTTGGAAGCTTTTTTGATTGATTGCATGACATATCTATTCTGGGTAAACAGGTTGGTTGCCTAGATCAGGTTTAACAGCCTGCTTAATAGTTTATCTTCTAGGTATAAGCCTTCCGGATATATTTATTCCTAAAGGTGTCTCCAGTAAGCCTCCTTCACACTCGAAGATAATGTCTGAGGCAGCCTCGTCCTCTTTATCACAGTCTACATAATGATTCTTCGTTGAAGATACCTATTGTATGTAGATGTTTTCTCAAGCTGTAGTGACCAGTTGTGTCCTGTCACCAGCCTGATTTGTTGTCTGCTTAGACGCAGACTTTCACGGCTTAGTTTGCTGAATGGTCTCCTCAGCAATAGCTTGCTGTGCCTGTGGCCCGCAAGGTGATTCCAGTGGGTTTGGTGTTGATTTGTCCACCAAGACAGCCATCCACGAATAGCAGCCTTAATAATTCCAAATACTGGCTCTGGTCCAACAAATGGAGTGGTAGACCCTTGTCTTGCCAGCCTTGTGCCCTGGTACCCACGCGAGGGTGACCTTGTTGTGTTTGGCCAAAACGATAAGGTTTTGAAGACAGTCCCATACCAGTTTTGATGTTATTTGATAACATGCTAGAGCCTTTGGCGCTGCCTGACTGTCAGAGAAGATGAGAACGGTCCTGCCCCTGTAACTCTTTCTCAAATTCTCCCGAAGACAGACATCAATAGCGTGAAATTCTGCCTGAAACACTGTGGTATGCTGCCCCAATGCTACACTCATATTAAGTCTGAGTGTATCCCCGTGTATTCTGGCTCCTGTAACATGGTCAGCTTTGAACCCGTCCGTGTACTAGACTAGGCTTCCTGGCTGAATCACTATTCGGTCAGACAAGCTGAATGGTGTAGGGTCTGTCAAAGTTGTAGATTCTTAACAGGGTATCACTGTTCACTTCTAGCAATGAGTTCGGTACCACGCAAGATGCTGGTGTGTCCCAGGGCAGGTCCAATCCACCAGACGTTTCTTTCCAGCCCACAAGCCCCCATTCTCGCCTCAGCCCTGATTATTATGTCAAGGGGAGGGAAGTTTAATAGGGTTTCCATGGCTGCTATTGGGGTACTTCTCATGGCACCCGTGATGCATAGGCAATCCAGTCTTTGGAGTTTGGAGAACTCCAGAGGGCCTGTCTTCACAAGGTTTTTATCCACCACACAATCGCGCCATAGGTTATTATTGGTCTTACCACCGCATTGTACAGCCAGTGCACAATATGTGGTTTTAATCCCCACGTCTTGCCCTGTGCCATGGCTGCTACTGGGGTACTTCTCATGGCACCCGTGATGCATAGGCAGTCCAGTCTTTGGCGTTTGGGGAACTCCAGAGGGCCTGTCTTCACAAGGTTTTTATCCACCACCCAACCGAACCATAGGTTATTATTGGTCTTACCACCGCATTGTACAGCCAGTGCACAATATGTGGTTTTAATCCTCACGTCTTGCCCAGTGCCCTTTTTCTGCCATGATGGACATTTTTACCTTTAAAGATAATTTTCTGCAGGTGTGAGTTCCAGGTAAGCTTTGCATCCAGAATTACACCTAGATATTTAACTTCCTGGCTCATTTGCAATTGTGTATTGAAGAGAGTTGGTAATTTTAATTCGCACCCTAAGGTGCTCCTCAGTACACCACTCCTGCACTATAGTTAGAGTCCCTTGCATGAGATCTGAAAGTATATTGCCATGTTGCCCCACAATGAGTATGACTATATCGTCAGCATACTCCTGAGTATAGTAGCCTCGGTCGTTGAGATTGACCAGGAGTTCGTCGAGCACCAAATTCCACAGAAGAGGGTATAATATCCCTCCCGGCAGACAACCCATTGCTGTCGACACCTCCACGGTTTCCTCCACAGTTTAGATTGTGCTCGTCTGTCCTGAAGCATGTTTTGTATCCATCTTCAAAGAGTGTCTTCTCTTCAATGCCATGTCTTCTGGCGGACGCTGTCATGGAGACGCAGGAAGTGTGATCAAATGTTCCTTCAATATCAAGGAACGCTATCAGTGCTATCTGTAGCAGACTCTATTCTCCTTATCAGGTAATGTAGAGCTGACATACATGAGTTTGCTGTAATAATAAAACAATTTTTAAAATAAATGTTGGAAAGTATATGCACTAGCGGAGCACAAAAAATTCGCGGAACGGGGCCTTTATAGGGTGAAATTAAACTCAGAATTATTTTTTCTTTTCAATATATTCCCACTTAACCCTAATACATTTTTCAGATCTGCCAATAAGTTTGTTTATATCGTCGAAAAAATTATTCCTGTTTTTTCGGTGAATTCGCTGAAATAAATCACTGGGAGCCAAATCTGGGCTATAGGGAGGGTGATTCAAGATTCGAAAACCAACTTTTTGAATAACAACCATTGGAACTGAAGCATAGGGGACGGGTGCATTGTCGTGAAGAAACAGCACACATTTGATCAGTTTTCCTCGCCTTTTCTCTCTTACAGCTTCTCTTAAAGGTTCTAGTAGGCCTGCATAGTATTCTCCAGTTATAGAAATGCCTTTGGCTTTCTAGTCAATCAACAGTATTCCTTCTAAATTTCAGAAAACTGTAGTCATGAGTTTTCCGACCGACTGTGACACTTTGAACTTCTTCGGAGATGGTGTGCCGTTTTTGTGCCACTGCATGGACTCTTACTTTGGCTCAGAACTGATGAACCCATGTTTCATAATGAAAAATGTTGTCACGTCAAAATAATTTTAAGAACTACTGTACATATACACAGTACATTCAATAAGTTCTGGGACTAATTTTGTATAAAATTTACAACTAGCGCTATCTGTTACCCAACGGCAGAACTATGTAATATCATGCCTTAGTTATCTACAGTGAAGATGTGAGCGCTGTAACTTCATTTATTGGCCAGCTGTGTTCGTTTGAAGTAGACATGTTTTTGCTACTGCGTCACAATTTTCGCCATGAAGCAAGATGCCGCAATCAAATTTTTTTTCAAATGGGGAAAAAAGTGGTTCGGAAACATTCGAATTATTGAAAACCGCGTATGGTGAGGATTGTTCAAGCCGCAGCAAGGTTTTCGAGTGGTATGCGCGGTTCAAGAACGGTCGACAGTCGCTGGAAGACGATCCATGGGAGAGGCGCTCTTTAACCTCGACTACCCATGAGAATGTCGAACGTGTGCGCGTCACACTGTCTCGTAATCGGCGAATTATGGTTAAAATGTTGTCATGAGATGCTCATTTCGTTTCTCGATTTTTGCGGAAATCTATAGCGAATTCGTGCCCCCGGGCCAAACAGTAAACGCACAATTCTACAATGGTGTCCTGGATCGATTTTTGAAGGGGATTCGTCTTTATTCCCTTAATTAAAAATGACGATGTAGGGAGAACGTTTAAAAGACGTTGAGGCGATTCAAAAGAATGTGACCAGGGCTCTGAAAGCTATTCCAGAAGTGTAGTTTTCCAGGTCGTTCCAACGACTATACAAGCACAAAATTTATATAGAACGAGGGGGGATTATATTAAAAACTAAATAAAATCTTTTTTCCAAACTCTTGTTTTCATTCGTAAAAAAAATTAGTCACGAAACTTTTTGAATGAACTGTGTATAACCAATAACAATTGTTTTTCTTTAAAGATGTCGCCAGAGGGCCGTCAGCGTATTCCGCAATAGTTTAGGCATGGAAGACATCAACCAAAACAAAAACGACAAACGAAGAAAATCGGCCACCGTAGTCCAGCTAAATAATGTTTGTAACGAGCTAACGGGGATGTGCGCCATTCACCTAGGACAGACATCTAAGTGTAGTTTTTGTTGACTCATAACTTTCATCTAAGAGTAGGTTTTTCTCCACCCTCAATTATCCCCTTAGAGGGGAAAATCTATCGGATAACTTACCGTGTTGTCTGTTATCCGCAACTCGTTTGCCATTCCTTTTAAGATAATACCATTAACCTATAGTAAACTAACGTATCATCGCTCTGTCTATCCGATATAATGAGAAAAGCTGGCCCTCCGGGTCGAAGATATAGTTACTTAACTAATAGATAGACTCGAGTTGGAAAGACTGGTATTAAACGGAAAGGTCCTATTTAATCGTAACGACGAAAATTTCGACGTTTCTCTTTTAGTTAACGACATCTTCAGTGCTTAATTTTCGTCGTTATAATTACCAAACAGACGTTTCTTGAATAAAATTTATTTAATTGGGATCGGGTATGGGTATATTTTCGTAAATATTTATTACCAATATTATTGTGATATTTCCCCGCATTACAAGGTTTCTACACATGCCCCTTTTAGACGAATTAGAAACGACTATGGAAGTTTATTATTTTCAGTAATATGTGTGGAAACCTTGTATATTTTCTGTAAAATGTAACACTCTGTGTCTTAGTTTAAAAATCTCCATTTATCTCTGTCTCTATGCTCAACGATTAATACACTAGTTAGATGTCTGTCCATTTTTTTTTGTTTACTTTAAAACCAAAGCGTTTTAAATGTTTAGGATTTTAGTGATATTTTTCTCGTAGGTGTAATGTTTTTCTATTTCTGGTGTTTTAGGCGGACTTAAGATTAGTATTAGACGCTAATATTGTTGTAGAGTATTTATCTTTGAAAACAGTTGATTATTTTCATAGATCGTCAGCTGTCCATAAGGTGAAATAATAGACTTATTTTTTTGTCTGCTCTTTGGAGGGTTAAAAGGTATGATGGTGAGTTCATGAAAAGAGTTCATGGGTTCAACCCTGGCAGCCCCTTCGAAAATTTGGAAAAACAATTTTCATTTGCAAAAAAAAATCTGTTTTTTCTTGATCTCAAATTGTCTGCTATTAAAGTGAAAGGGCAGTCACCTATACTGAATTCACAGAAAAAATGGCAGACTAGTTGCAATGGTCGAAGGAGTGGAAACGTAGATGTGAATTTACAAAAGAAAATAATCAAAAACAGCCTGATTTATTTTCGTCTGTCAATGAACAATATAAAAAAAAAGAGTAGCAAATTGTGTGTAAAAAAATGGCAGATGGTTTGCCCATAACGAAGTCTTTTTTTCCTGTGGAAAATTATGAGAAAATTTCTACCAAGTTTCCACGATCAGAATCTACATAAAACTAAGACTCACGTATTCCCCTTATCATAAAATATTCATATCAACAATGGCAGACAATTTATAAATAAATAAAAAGTTGTTGAAAAAAAAGTGAAAATTTCCTTGATTTATTTTTGTGTGCCATTTTGCTATTTTGGATTAAAGGTATCATAAAATGTTCATACCTACATTGACAGACAAGTAAAGCGCTTCGCATATGAGTCAACAGTTGAAAATGATCTCTCATATACCAGATACACGTCTGTAATATAATATCTGCAAATTTTAGGTTATATATATATATATATATATATATATATATATATATATATATATATATATATATATATAATTACACACAAATCTTAACAACTAAATTCATATTTTAAAATTAAAAACAACAATCAAACATCGTCAAGCTTTGCAGAACATACTAAACTAAACTGGCACAAATTAAAAAAAAAAATAACAAAGAAAGTTCATGTCCTTCAAGGACAGACCCTATTAAAAAAATACTGCTTCAGACACCGCTTAAACTTATTTAGAGATTTTAAACATTTAATATTTGTGGGCAATTGATTAAAACTATTTAGACCTTTAAGAAATACTCGAGCTTTGTGTTTTTCTCTTTAATACTGGAGGAATATAAAAGATATCCTTTGATCTAGTGTAATATGCATGTATATTTCTATTATAATTAATATAAATTTTGTAAATATGTAGAACTACCCGATCTGATTTTAAAAATAAAGATCAATGTTTGATAGTGAAAGAAGTGCTCCACCGACAACCATGGCATTTCTCTCAACATGTAGTTAATTGATGTTCTTCTTGTACCTGAGAGTATAACTCTCATAGGTCTATTTTGCAGTTTTTGAAATCTTGCCTTTTCATTTCGATTAAGAAGGAACAAAATTGTGGAGCAATAAACAAAGTGCGGCAATATCAGAGTGGTAAACAGGATTGTTTTAGTCTACCTTGTCAAAAAATTACAACATCTTTGAATATAGTTAATTTTATAAGAGATTATTTTTATTAAGTTATTCGCATGTTCTTTAAATTTAAGTTGTCTATCTATGATTACTCCTAAATATTTAAACTTTTCCACCATTTCAATTATTTCATTGCCTACTTTAATAATAGGATCTCCACGAGAAAAAGTTCTGTAATCATTCTCATTGCAGATTATCATAAATTTGGTTTTTTCCACATTTATTTTTAATTGGTTACAAGAACGCCAACAATATAAATTTTGTAATGTAGAGTTAAGTGTGTCAACCAATTGAATACCATCAGAACATGCAAAATATAAAAGAACATCATCTGTATTCACCATATCGTCAGTATTTATATATAAGAAATAATATTGGACCTAGTACACTACTCTGTGGAACACCCATGCTACTTTCAATCTCGTCAGATACCACGTCATTCAATTTCAATCTTTGTTTTCTATTAATTAAGTAATTATTCATAAATTCCAGCACTTCACCCCTTATACGGACACTTTCTAATTTTTTAATTAGTCTTTTCCTATCTAAAGCCTCAAAGGCTCTCCTCAAATCCAAGAATACAGCACTCGTAATAAGATTTTGATCGAAACTATGTTTCCAGTCCATAAGGACATACTGCACTGCAGTTTCACAGCTATGCTTACCCCGAAAACCAGATTGCATACTATATATAATTTTTTTGGCTTCTATGAATTCTAACAGTTGTTTCATAACTACTTTTTCCATGATTTTTTCAACACAACTAAGCATGTTAACAGGTCGCAAATCAACAGCCCTGTGAGAATTATTTACTTTAGGAACCGGCACAATAGTCCATATTTTTAATTCATCGGGAATTTTACATGCTAAAAATGACGAATTTATCAAATTTTGAAGTGGTAGAGTTATGTTATCAAAACAACTCTTTAAAAACACAACATTTATATCATCTGATCCATTTTTAGTTGGTCAGAAACAATCTCTTTAAGTTCCTCAACAGTAACAAGTTTAAAGTTTTCTAAAAACACGGTCCCGTATCTAGGTGAAATTGGAAAATCTGGTCCAGATTTGTCTATGTCTCTGACTATTTCTCCAATACTGGTAACATAAAAGCAGTTCAATGAACTTGCCATATCATTTGGATCTGAAATTATTTCATCATCAATTTTCAGTTGCAAATAACTGTTAGTTTTGCCTTCGTTAGAAAGCAAAGTTTTTAAAATATTCCACAATGCACGGGAATTACTTTTATTTGCGGTTATTCTGTCTTTATAATATTCTCTTTTTTCCTAGCGCATAACTTTCACCGCAATATTTCTTTTTTGTTTGTAGATCTTCAAATCCTCGGATGTTCCAGAACTGACATACCGCTTATAACTAACATCTCTGGCATTTGTAGCAGCCTTAACTTTGTCATTCCACCATTCCTTGTATTTTGGATATATTTTAACAGTTTTTTTTAGTGCAACTTCATTAAAAATGTTGAGTAAAAGTGCTGATATTTGAGGTTAATATCAAATATTTTATAGTTCCAGTTTATCAGGGATAATTTATCATTTATAGTACTATAATTAATATTTCTACCTCTGCTTCTTATTTCTATAGGTTTTTGCAAGATTGCAGCTGTTAAGTAAAGGAAAACTATATAATGATCTGTGATTCTGGGTGTTTTTATGACTTGAGCCACGCTCTTTTCTAAATGATTACTAATTATTGGATCTATTAAAGTTCCACCATTTGTGCAAGGCCGAGTACACTCTGTAACCACATTCTCCAACTCAGCATGGACCACAAATTGCTTTAACCTTATACTGTAGGTGTTATCAGCCTTCCAATCAATATTAAAATTTCCAGTTATAATTTACTTGACAGTTTTTATCATGAATATTTTCGTCACACCAACTTGCAAAGAAATCCAAAAAAGCCTGACAGCTACCATTTGGAGATCTATACAAACATACAATAATAAACACTTATTGTTTAAACGAATCTTGGTCGATAAGAACCAGGATGTCTTTTGCTTGTATAATCTCTGGCACTCCATCACCGTAACATTACCCCCAAAATACACCATTACTCCCCCCAGTATGTCTACTCTCACTGTCGGCTCTAAAAATGGAGTAGTTCGCAATGGAAATCTCACTATCATAAATTTCACTAGTTAAACGTGTTTCTGAAATACAAATTATCTCAGGTCTTCTTGTACAAATAAATTGTAAAACTCATCAAACTGAGTTATATAATTAGTATTGAATATATACGTATAGGTAGAGAAATTTATTGTTCTTTTTTTATGTTTTTATTTCATATGTTTGAGTGTATGATTTTTATTTTAATTACTCAAAATTCAAAAAGGCAACTTTGCATCCACGTGGCTTCCTACGGATAACGTTTCGTCATAATTTAGGCATCAGAGTATTAGTAAGTAAATACATTTCTGATTAATCTGGCTTACTTTTATGAGCCATTTTTTTATGTTTGCAATGTTACATTATATTGTAAAATATAAAATTTTTGGTAGAAAAAATTGGCAGTTGTATGAAAAAGCAACGTCACTGACACATTTTGTACAACGGACATCGCGCTTAGTTGGAATTAAAGTTTCAGACGTTGAAATACACAAACTAATTTCAATAAGATTTCATTGCAATTATCGTATAACAATAATTGTTATAGCATAAAAATGGTTAATAAAAATGTATGATTTTCATTATTTTTGCGATATTTTCAACGTGTTTAAAATCCATACATTTTAAATGAATTAAAAGCTATTTTATTCATGATACAAGAAACATTTAATTTAAGCTGTTATAATCTCATCAAAGATAAACTAGATAAAGACAAAGTAGATATTTTATTTGTACTTAAGACGAAAAGTGACACTTTCTCTTCAGGAATTTATTTTAACAAATTTCAAAGTCACAAAAATTATGATTTGTACGGAATTATATATCAACGTCTGCCTGTACAACTTTTTAGCCACATTTATGGTTAAAAATGTTTATTTTTAATTAAAATACAAAATAGTAGACTAAGAAAATCAGGGAAAATTATTCATAAATATGAAACCTGCATGTTGTAATATATATTTTCAAGTTTTTACTTTTTTGGGTTTCGGTCATATTATTACTTTATAAAAAAATTAACACATGTTTTTTTCTGACGTTTCGGTTTATTTTATTGATTAAACCATCTTCAGAGAATTACTGTAAATATGAAAAGGAATATATAAATTTATGCTAAATAAACTGAAAATTTTACTTTCTTACCTAATGTTAACAGGTGGTTCACTTGAAAAACTTACATTTAACTATTTTATTCTTTAATACAATATAATTAAACACTTCTTATTTAATATAAATATAAATATAGATAACTATTATTTTTTGAATGCATTTTTTTTCACATCTGGTTTGTTTTGCTTTTGACAGAGTACTACCAAAGGGTTTGAAAGTTTCTGGACCATCTGCAGGTCCAGAAACTTTCAAACCCTTTGGTAGTACTCTGTCAAAAGCACAACAAACCAGATGTGAAAAAAAAATGCATCAAAAAATAATAGTTATCTATATTTATATTTATATTAAATAAGAAGTGTTTAATTATATTGTATTAAAGAATAAAATAGTTAAATGTAAGTTTTTCAAGTGAACCACCTGTTAACATTAGGTAAGAAAGTAAAATTTTCAGTTTATTTAGCATAAATTTATATATTCCTTTTCATATTTACAGTAATTCTCTGAAGATGGTTTAATCAATAAAATAAACCGAAACGTCAGAAAAAAACATGTGTTAATTTTTTTATAAAGTAATAATATGATCGAAACCCAAAAAAGTAAAAACTAATTAATAACTACACGGTCAACAAATAGAAACAAAATATATTTTCAAGTATTAACTTTTTTGTTTATTTATAAATTTGCGAAGCGCTGTACTTTTTTGTAAATATATGTATGAACATTTTATGATACCTCTAATCAAAATACAAAATGGCTGACAAAAATAAATCAAAGACAATATAAGAAGTTTTTTGTCGACGTTTCCTTTGTCTGCCACAATTTTCCCAACTTCCAATTTATCTGCCAAATTCATAGCCGTCATAAATTAGTACTATCTTTAAGAAAAATTCTGATCGTGAAAACTTGGTCGAAATTTTCTCATAATTTTCTACCGGAAAAAAAGATTTCGTTATGGGTAAACTCGCTGCCATTTTTTTACACAAAATTTGTTACTTTATCTTTCATATTGTTCATTGGCAGATGAAAATAAATCAGCATTTTTTTGATTTTTTTTTTGAAAATTCACCCGTACGTTTGCATCCCTTCGATCATTGCAACTTGTCTGCCATTTTTTTTCCCTGAATTCAATTTGGGTGACTCTCCTTTCACTTTAATGGCAGACAATTTGAGATCAGGAAAAACAGATTGTTTTTTGCAAATGAAAATTGTTTTTCCAAATTTTCGAAGGGGCTGCCAGGGTTGACCCCATAAACTCACGAATTCACTTGGATCTTTTAGCCCTCCAAAGGGCAGACAAAAAAAAATGAGTCCATTTCACCTTATGGATGGTTGACGGTCTGTCGTTCATGAAACTTTGTATTTTAATGAAATACGAAAAAAAAAATCTCACAGTTTGATTTACAAATTTATTTTTTGTTTATTAAGGTAGTTCATCGGCTTATTGAGTTTATACCTATTTTCTTGAACTTTTAATTCATTGTTGATATAATTGTTCGTAAGACTGCGAAATTTCAGATACTTTGCTCATTTCATAGTCAAGATAATATAAAAATGCAATATTTAACGTTGGCTATATGGTAAGTGCAAGGAAGTTGGAGGGGGTAAAAGGAAGGGGAATACCCTAAAATAAATTCGGTCGGACATGTAAAACTGTACTCCCCTTAAAGAGGCTATACTGTACTTGCGCAGCAGGTCAGGGGACAGGACTGGACTTGAGGAACGTTTTATTACGTCATTATATTGGAAAATTACAATTTAGAATTCATTATTAAATGATTAACAAAATAAATACTGACATAAAATAGATTTAAATATAATTCTGTGGGTAAATCTTAGAAAACGACGCTTTTTTTTTTGAAAAAAAAAATCGACACTTCCCTCTATTTCGAGGTCGTAAAACACGATTCTAACCACCGTTTTCCATAATTTTTCCTCAGTTTTGCGGAAAACAGTGAAAAACAGTTTTCACTTCAGGTTCAATTTTTTGTACTAAATCGTTAAAATTTTGTTACAACCACAAATTCCACACTGATAGAAGCCTCTGTATTATATGAAAATTCATAAATTTGCACATTTTTATCACAAAAATTAAGAAAATTGTCAAAAAACAAATCAAAATAAAATGGCTATCGCCATTAAATAGTGGTGTGATTCGTTCCTAAAATTAGAAAAAATAGCGCTGTTGCCAAATTAATACGATTTCTGTGAAATTCACATATATTCTTTTCTTTCACAGATTATACCACCTTTACGTGGTCTCTGCTGGATAATACCTCTTTTAATTAATAAATCTAGGTTAGTTCAGGTTAGTTTTAGTGTCTCAAACTAAGCTAAACCTGAACTAACCAAAACGGACTAAAAATTTTGGGTGGTTGAAATTAATTTGAATCTTTTTTATACATTACAAAAATTAAAATATATTGTTAACTGTAATGGATAAATTTTATAGTTTATATTACGAAAGTATAAGTCTAGGTCAATTTAGGTTAGTTCAGATTACTTTCAGTTTTACCAATTAACCAAAATCAAGCTAAACCTGAACTAACCAAAAATTTTGCGTGGTTAAGATTAAATTTTCCCTAAGACTGCATAAAATATTTCAAAAATTAAACTGTGTTTTTGACTGAAATGAACAAATTTTATAGTTTATACCACGAAAGTATTTTACATCTGGCAACGTATCAAACGAATATTAGTCGTTTTTGCGAGACTGATGGTCGATGGCCTTTCCGGAACGTATTTATAGTTTTTCTAAATTTGTTCACTAAAATTTATGCAAAAATAGTTAAAATATATTACATACATGATATTTTAACTAGTACTATTGAAAATAAATATGTTCGGTGTTTTCTTCAGAATTTAAAGTGCTTGGTAAAGTAACGCTTGGCGTTTTTTGAGTTTTCCGAGAAACTGACAAAACATAGTGGAAAATCAAAGCCAAAATCGTGTTTTACGGCCTCAAAATAAGGGGGTAAGTATCAAATTTTTTCCAAAAAAAAAAACGTCATTTTCCTAGAATTACCATAATGTAAATAATTACCAAAATATAAAAAATGTATTTACCGAAAAAATTGAATTAACGAGATTTAGAAAACAATACCATACATTGATGCATTTTTAGAAATAAGAAGTCTGCACAAATGTCTTGATAACATACACAAATACAAATTCCTAAATTTAACTAATGTCACTGCACGGCACAACAAAAAAATTAAGAGAATCCTGCTCTGGTTTTCTCATATTGCCAACCTCATACAACAAATTTACTATGAAATTTCTTTCTGCGCTTACTCCACATAGCCACTTGATGGGAATTTATGACATTTACTATCGGCATATTAGGATAATTTTTTAGGCATTTAGCCTATTTTTGTCTCCAGGCAAATTAGGTCCAAAAGTGGCCTGAATTTGGTGTAGCAGGAATGTGTTAATTGACCTATGTGTCAACTTGTATACGTCCTGAGATACACACAGTATTTGCATTTCTTTGCAAAATAACATAGCTCAATTTTAAACTGTAATATCTCGTAAACTATTAATCGAATCGGGACGAATCTTTTATTGAAAGAAGAGTTTTTCGAGTACTTTCTTCCGATATTTATTGTACAGCATTTCTTTGAACAATCGTGAAGTTATTCAAATTAATTATAAGTAAAAAAAATAGGTTATTTCCAAAAAATTTCTTTGGTTTTACTATTCGTTCGATCTGAAAAAATTAAAAGTGGTTTGAAGATTGAACCGTCTTATATATGTAAAACAATTAGTGCTTTGATGAAATTATTAGTAAACATTTATTCAGCAGTTATTTGCTCGATCAGGATCATTGCAGGCAGAATTTATTTGTTGAAATGCGAAATTCAATGTATTTCAAGATCGATCAGGTTGAGTGCGGTTACAGTTGTTTGCCGCTCGCTTAAAAAATCCATTTTTTCCCACGTCTTTCGTGTATTTTTCCATTTTTTTATATACATTTACATATTAGAAAAATCGAGATAACCACAGATTGAAAGAAAATTTTCCAATGAACAAATTATGTCAAAAAAACAATTTGCTCTAGGGTTCATATTTACAGACATACGAGGTGTGGCATTTAAGTTCCGGGAATTTATCAATAAAAAACAAGCAAATTAAGTTTCGGGCAAAATTTTATTATCGACCTTCACAATAGTCTCCCTCTAACTCTATACAACGATTCCAACGTTGCTCCCACGATTGGACGTATCCTTGGTAATCCTCCGAAGTAAACCCGTTCAGCACCACGGTTACAGCTTCTTTGATCTCTTGTACGCCACCATGATAAGTTTCTTTGAGGTGCGACTTCATCTTGAGGAATAAAAAAAAAATCGCATGGGGGGATATCGGGACTCTAGGGTGGGTGTGGCACCGTTGGAATGCCCTTTTTCACCAAAAGCTCTTGCACAATGAACGAGGAATGGACCGGCGCGTTGTCGTGGTGCAAGATTCAGCCGTTCTCGGCCGAAAACTCGTGCCCGGAGCCGCTCTAGGACGCCAACATAGAACTGTCCAGTCACTGTCTAGCCAGCAGGAACATATTCACAATGAATGATGCCGCGGATATCGAAAAAAAACTATTAACATTGCCTTCAGGCACGACTTGGATGTCCTCGCTTTCGTTGGCCGCTCCTGACCTTTTTCTACCCACTGCTAATTTTGTTTATGGGTCTCAGAGTCATACTTAAATATCCAGTTCGCATCTCCAGTGACTACCCAATTCATCCAGTCTCTGCTGTCGTTCCGAATGTGGGACAACAAATCCTCGCAGATCGATTTTCGCATTTGTTTTTGTTCATGGGTGAGAAATTTTGGCACCATCTGTGCACAAATCTTTCGCCTGTTCAAATTCTTGTATAATATCTTGCGAACGGTTTCTTCTGTTTATGTTTAGCGGACAAAGGTCGATATTCGCGTCGGTACGAGAGGTGGCGGGATCTCCTTAACGTGGATCATCTTCTACCGATTCACGCCGCTCCTTAAACCACTTCGACCATTCAAACACGCGCGTTTTCGACATACACTCGTCTCCATACATCACCTGCAATTTTCGGAGGATTTCCGAGAGTTTTTCGCAAGATTTCAGTAAAAATTGAATTACAACACGTTGCTTGTAATGTGAGTCACTCATGTTCACGACGCTACTAAAAAAGTTACTATCGAAAAATGCGCATAAAACACAAACCAAACTTGCTATCGACTTCAACCTTGGACTGAAACTTAAAGAAAGGTCCCCCTCTCTAGACGAACGACGCAGTATTGCTAGTTCCTGAGTTATAACTAAATTCCCAGAACTTAATTGCCACACCTCGTATAATGGCAAAAAAAACAAGGAAATCGTTGATTTTCGACCTTTTTTTTAGTTAATAATTTTTCACACTACGAATTCAGTTTTTCGTTAGTTATCACTCCTGACATTACTCCGGAATAATTTATCTAAAAAGTAAAACTGTGTCCTGCTACAGCTACCTCGATTCTAATTCGATTCAAATATGTAACATTCGTTATTTTCGCCTTGCCTATCAGTACTAACAAAACGCCCAAAATACTTAACATTTTATTATTATAACGAAAATAAATGTTATATAACGCGGTGGATGTTATGAACACTACCACAAACTGACACGTTCGGCGCACGTGGATTATAAACAATATAGCCGAATCATCTTTTCCTTATTCATACACTACTCATGTGTGTGAGAAGGTATATTCAGCAAAGTAGGGGGCCGTATCGCGCGTGATACTTCTGATGAACTGCCTTAACACGATAACAATTTTCTTGAACCACTTTTGTTGCCTGAATGTTTTTATTAATTCTCAATAGGTCTCAAATCTGCCGATCGGTCCGGTCATTTTTCAGATTTTTAAAGATAAATACCACATTAAATAAATCGTACTATATGTTAATAGTCCAAACTAAATCAAAAATTTAAAACATGTTAGTGTTAAACAAATAGGTAACAAATAATATAAAATCAGTGTTATTGAGAAATAATTGTTATAAATGTTGTTACCCCCTGTTTCATTTAACTGTATCTTGTAGATATAGAAGAGAATTAATCGAGGAAAAAGTGTTTTTCAACGATGTTACATTTTTGGAATAATTCTTTTACTAATTTTTTTTATTATTCGCACAATGGTTTTGATGAACTTTTTAATGCTGCAAGAGTTGCGTAGGGATAGTGAGCTTTTTTGCTATTAAAAGAATTATTCCAAACTAGTTTAAACACTCTGTAGATAATGCACACGATAATGAACTTGTAAATAATATAACTCTGTAAATTTCAATCCTGATGCACTTTACATAGAGTAATAATTATTTCTGCCAAGTTTTAATTTTCAGATTTATCAGCACGATTTATTTATTTTTAGGGTTTTTTAAGTTTTAGCTTGCATAGTGCCAATTTGGGCTTTAAGGCCAATCTTTAAACTTCCAGTTAACAATGGGTAAAAATATAGCATTGTTTCCCTAACTAAATATAGCAGATCTTATCTGGAAATTTAACTGGAAGTGAATAGACCAGGTCCTAATGTGATGGACACAGAAATCAGTGTTGTTACAAATTTTTTAGCGATTTTATGTTGTAATTCTGCACGAAAGAAGGGTTTTTAATCTTAGATTTGTAACTTGAAGACTGATTTTAATTTTATCACTGTTATATCAGATTTTTTCTTTTTTGGGAGTTTATTTTTGGTCGTTTCACAGTTTCCTGGTTAAAATCAGTAAGTTCGCTTTTGATTCGGAGCGAATCGACTGATGGTATAACTGTAAACGTTGGCCATATTTACAAATATTCTTACGATAAAAAAATCTATTTTGTTTTACGTATTTTGTAAATATTTACTTCTTAAAAATGAATGAAAACGCGTGCAATAGCATATTCTTGTATATTTAGTGCAAATTAATAGAGAAATTTATCTTATATATTAAATTTAGATACAGCTTTAAATTATTCTAATCTCATTTGTAAGACTTTTCGTAGTACCACTGTCGGGGAGCTTTAAGGGTATAATATCTACCTCTGGATAAGTCCCTGCAAAGCAACATAATCTTATTTAATCCCATCATATCTTTAGTAACGTAATAATTAAATAATCAAAACCTAAATATCAAAAAATATATTTCTTGCCGACTGGTGGTACTATAATGTTTTACTTTATTTAAAATTCTGAGTTTCGTCAGTATTTAATTTTGTCTGTACTATTCGGGTCTTAAAAGGGACTTTGACTTCTCGTAGCTTACCCTTTAGACGCGTCTGCTATACATGTTGATTCAAAAAGTCGATAAAGTTTAATATCCGTAACTTTGAAATTTCTAACATTAAGAAATGAATTGTTTTATTATATAGAGTGTTTTTAAAGTTTTGTATATTATACGAGCTGTTGTTGTAGAAAGTATATTAAAAAAATTAAACAAGCAACATACAATAAAGAACGAAGGCTTTGGTCAAGTTTAGACCGTGTCAAATTGGAATTATTATCCGGCGTTCTGCCTACGATTGTACGAGGCATCTTCAGGGATCTTTACCACTTTAAATTAGAACACTGAATGACTATCAAGGAGCAACAGCTCGATATTTATACCCGACTGGTGCTCAACGAACCGTATCCAGCGTTATAATCGATTTCCACGTGTGCTGTAGACTCTAACCTGTATCTGCATTAATTTATTTAGAGATTTACAAATTTCGATTGATTCTCTAATTTTACGTTTACTGAACCCAGACACTGATGGTAGCACCTTAGTTTCTTTTACATTAAAAGTGTGGCCTGAGCAAGGTTGGGGTTCAGCTACTGCAGATTGTACAGTTTGTTTATTTCTTATACATCTTTCATGTTCCTTAAGCCTATAGTATATAAGCCAGCAACAGATTTTCCGGACCAATTTCCTCTTGGGCGATAACTTGTGAAATGCTTCAGACAGTTGTGCCATGAAGCCTCGTGAACGTCAGCTGCGGCTGCGTGGGTGGGTGGAGCAGCGGCAGCCTCCCACTCACGTGTCAGATGATAGTTTACATGCTACTTTGAATAAATAAAACCGTCAGCTGGCTCTATGTTGGTGGAAAAGTCGTCAGCTGATGCAGTGAAAGGTTCAGCGTGGAAGCCAGACGTGAGCGCCGATGGCCTACTTAAATACGTTAAAAACGAAATTAATTAATTTATTTATCACAATTTTTCTTTATTTATTTATTTCAATATTTATAAATTTTAACGTATTGGAGTTTTAGCCAAACTGCATATATTTAAATATTGCAATTCACTAAGAAGATTGATTTGATTGGCAGATAAGAGCGCGTGCATGAAGCGTACCCAAACAGCACAAATACGTCTTAAAGACGTCCATAAAACGTTTGATCTCAACATTCAGGACGTCTTATGGATGTCCATAAAAGACGAACGACGTCCATAAGACGTTGTATAGACGTCTTATGTTACAAAAGGTAACGTCTTTAAGACATTTGCTTACAACATCTTATGGACGTCTCTTCCCAACATTAAAACAACATATTCCACCAATAAAATTATGTACATTAAAAAGGGTCCCTTTAATTTTTTTGTTTGTCTTGTTTACAAAGTCAAACCGTGATTATTCAAAAGTCCAAGAAATAACTTTAATTAAGAAAAAATCAAGAGCAAAATATACACTACCATTTTAAATAACTACAAGTTCCGCATGAATAATTTGCTTTAAAAAATATGTTCAACATAATCTCTTTATACAAAAAAATACATAACTTTAGCATAATGTAAACTTTTTCTAATTTGAAATTGAGGAAGTGAGGTAAAAGAGCAAATATTTTCAGAACTACTACTGTTCGAACTATAAGTAAACCTATCAAATTTAAGCCCTAGTTTATCCCTTCGATATAATAACTCTAAAAGGTAGATTATCAACAAAATAAAAGTTTATTGAAATAAAAAGTACACAAATCTTTAAATAGTTTTAAAAACAAGAATTTTTATTTAGTCGAATAACAAATCTGGTCTGATTTTCAGCCATGTTTGGATTGAATTTCCTCATTCTTCCGACTTTTTGCCAGTCCTGTTGTCTCTGTAGATCCTAATAACAAACTGATTTTAAGTTAATAGGATAAAGTTTATCATTTGTGGGAGTAAATTTTTTGATATTTCCGAAATTTTATAATTGTCCTCTACTATAGAATCGTGACTTATGGTATTTCAAGGTTAATATGTATAATGAAAGACAGAACTTACTCATAATAAGTCTTGCCAAGTTTGAATCGTAGAACTTTTTCTTTCCTTTTCGTACTAATCAACTGTACATGGTAATTTTACAAGCTCGCTTTACAAAGTCATAAATGCTCCCTACTCCCAGTTTTGAAATTTCTAAAACCTTAAACAAAATTACTTCTTATAATTAACAAAACTCTATTTTCTATGTTCTTTAAATATCAACCAATCATCAGGAGCAAAATAAATCTTACAGGTTTCATTAGTGGAGCACTCCATAAACAAACATTTCGCCTTCCACTTCATTAGTAACATTTCTTGTAATATTTAGGACCGGGTCTGGATGAGCTGTGCAAGCCTTTTTCGCACAGATAATATTTTTGAAGATTTCATTTCATACTTCTAACATAGAGTTACTACAAAAATATAAGCGGTAAAGCATTCGGGAATTTCCTGTAACACAACCTATAAATAACGTTACTGTTTTACCTAAGTACATATGATTCTCGATCTTACCTTAAGTATTACATAAACATGAATAAAAAAGATTTTCAGAGGCACATAGATAAATCAATTATTTTAATAAAATTCTTTCGAAAGGTAAATTTTCACAGTCGGCACCCCAACAACATTAAGAATGAATAACGACATGACGAAACACAAATACAAAACTGAAAAATGACAGTTGACAAAAACAAAAGGCGGGTTTTTAAAGTTATAGTTTCGCTGGCATCATATATATATTTATGTGTGTCATTGTTATCGGTACATCAAACAGTCTGTGACAAAAAGCACCAAAGTATTGATAAAAAAGATCATGCAAAAGTTCTATTAACCAAGGTCGTAGTGAGGCTACTAAAAATTTGTCGTTCAGTCAAAAATTTTAACCTCAACTTGTATTCAGCTGAGCTCTGTGCGGCGTTGCAAACTTATTACCCAACTGCGACAAAATCCATATGGAAGGAAATGCTCTTTAGTTTTTGTCAACTAAATTATACACAACTGTATTTATTTTTATATAAAATGTAGTATGTAGACTTTTAAAAGATATCTTAAAGACGTTGTATATAGACGTCTTATGGACGACTTTAAAACAACGTCTATAAGACACCTTATTTATGTCTTAAGACGTTCAGACATACTCTGGATATAAAAATGACGTTTATAAGACGTCTAGTGCTGTGTGGGTAATGAAATAAATTAATAAAGAAAAGTTGTGATAAATTAATTAATTCATTATGTTTTTAACGTATTTAAGTACGCGATCGGCGCTCACGTCTGGTTTCCACGCTGCACCTTTCACTGCATCAACTGACGACTTTTCCACCAACATAGAGCCAGCTGACGTTTTTATTTATTTAAAGTAGCATGTAAACTATCATCTGGCAAATTTTTAACTGAGAGGAAATCACTGAATAAATTTTTTTTTTGCATGTCCGTGTGATCAGCTAACGTATAATCCACCACGGTACAGCCAGCTGACTTTTTTTTATCTTCAAATAATTGTGTTAACTATGATTTGACAAATTTTCAGTCGGGAGGAAATGATTAAAAACAATTTATTTTTTTACGTGAGTGGGAGGCTGCCGCTGCTCCACCCACCCACGCAGCCGCAGCTGACGTTCACGAGGCTTCAAAGCACAACTGCCTGAAGCATTTCACGAGTTATCGCTTGAGAGGAAATGACCGACAAAATATACTATCTGGCTTGAATACTACTAGTGTCCTGTTTCACCTACATATACTTTACCACAAGAGCAAGGTATCTTCTAAACGCCTGTTGTTTGAAATGGAATTGCGTCCTTTGAGGACTGCAAACATTGTCCAACTTTCTTGCACGTGTTGAAAATTGTCCGAATTTTTGATTTTCGGAGCAATCTAGCAATCTTGTCGGTGGTTTCGTGTATGTAAGGCAAGACAACACTGTCTATAGGAGGTATATTTATGGCATTTCTTCAGCGCAATATCCGTTGCCTCTCAAAACATTAGTCAATTTTTCTGTTTGTGATTTCAGTAATTGTTTGTCATATATTGAAAGTGCTCTATGTATCAAAGAGTTTATGAGGGATTGTTTTTGAGAAGGATGATGGTGGGACGTTGCACTGAGATATCGATTTGTATGTGTTGATTTTCTGTACACAGAATGTCCTAATTTGCCATTCTCTTTCCTTTGTACTAGTACATCAAGAAAGGGAGGAGCACCATTTGATTCAGTTTCCATAGTGAATTTTACGCTGGGGTGTTGTTGATTTAAATGATCCAGGAAATTACGGAAGTTATCTGCCCATATTCTTTGGTACATAGAGTATTTTCAAAGTGTGACGAACAATTACTGAAATCAGAAACAAAAAAACTGACTAATGCTCTGAGAGACAACGGATATTGCGCTGAAGTTATTAGTAAATATAAAAACCCAACTCCTCAACAAAATGTCAGAAATGTACTGCCTCGTGCAATCGTAGGCGAAACGTCGCATTATAATTCCAATTTGACACGATCTAAACCCAAGAACCATGATTTTCAAGCAAAGTACAATTTTGTTCGTCCACTGAGAAATAAATGCTTGTTAATGCTACTAAGACGTGGCTCTACTCATACCAGCAATTTTCAAATTAATTATCAACTTTTTGAATTGCCCTTGTAAAAAGTACAGACGACAAAAATTGCCGGAGATCAAACTCTTACGCTCCCTACTATATGTATCTCAAATAATATAAGAACCAAATGATTGTATTAAGTATGGGATATAGCTATAAATATATGTACTATTTGTTAATTGTCATTCAAGTGACATCTTTTCCCAGTATGTGCCGTGCACAAGATATTTTTCATTTGTTGATATTATAATTTTTTTCTCGTATGAATTTGGTGTGTTTGATTTTTTTTTAAGTTTTATTTTTTGCGTTTTTGTTGGTTGATTTTTGAGGTAACTTTAAAATTTATTGCTTACGGACGGGTATCATTATCATCATTAGTTTTGACGCTATCATTGGTGGCGGAAAAATGAAATTATTATGAATTTGAAGACATGGAAAGGGTTTGCTAGGGAATAATTTCGGAGATGAACTTTGTCGTCTTTCCCTGTATATATGAAACAAAATGGCAGATTAGTAACTCAAAACTCTCGGAGGTACATACCTCGAGTTTCAAACACACGAACTGGACAATTAAAGAAAAGAGAAATTTTACAGTACATTTTTTAGGCATAACAAGATGCATATTTTGGATTTTTAAAGTTTTAAAAATAATCATTTTTAGAGATATTTTTTCGCGTGCGGCTAAAAACGCTGCTCGTGACAAAAAAATGCATAAAACCCTAATATGGTTTTATTTCCTTACCTAATTATTTTTTTTTTGGTAACTAATCGTTCATTAGCCCTTGTCACAATAGCTTGACAAAGCACGAAAAAGTAAGGTTATGTTAAGTTTGAAACTTTCGGGTACAAACTCGATTATCCAGAGATGCATAACCGCTTATCGGGAGCTTTTACTGGGAGGATGCGGAATAGAAACCTCCTAAATTCGGTTATTGTGTGAATTAAGGGTTTTATTAAGAGAGGAGGAAAAGTTGGTTGGCTGCATACGCTAAAAAGCAAACAACAATTTTTACACTGTGTAAGTTCGGATTATACTACTGTTTTGTAAAGAGAATCTTGATTATACAAATAAAATCTTGATTTCCAAAAAAAAATATTGATTTTCTAAAGAAAATCTTGATTATCTAAAGGGAATTTCGATTTTTCTGAAGCAATGTGGACTTTTAGTTATGATTTAATAAAACAAAGAATTTTGATGTTCTAAAGAAAATATTTATATTCTAATAAAAATCGTGATTTTGTAAAGAAAATCTTGATTATTTAAAGGGGAATTTCGATTTTTCTAAAGAAATATCTTTGTAAAGGGACTTTTAGTTATGATATCATCAAACAGGGTCCACAATGTTAAAACAAATAGGAATTCCGGGAATTCATAATATTAGGGTTAATAAAAATAAATTTTGTAAGGTGGCCTTCTAGAGTGATATCAAAAGCAGAGAAAGGTTGGAATATTTGAAATTAAACACAACGTAACGCCAGAGGCACATATCCGATTAACCTAAGTTTTTATGGGAGGAGTACAGTAATCCCTCCAAGGGTAACCGGATCACGGGTTGTAGTACTGGACGGAGAAAAGCTGGTTAGATGCGAAAGCTAAAAAGCAGACAAGAATCTTCTTTGGTCAAGGAATTAACATAAAAATGGAACAATTTTCACACTGTATAAGTTCAGACTATACTACGCTTTGTAAAAAATCATGGGTATTAAAATAAAATTTTGATTTTCTAAAGAAAATATTGATTATCTAAAGGAATTTTTGATTTTTTAAAGGGAATCTTGATGTTCTAAAGGAATTTTTATGTTCTAAAAGAAATATTGATATTCTAATAAAAATCTTGATTTTGTAAAGAAAATCTTGATTATCTAAAGTGGAATTTCGATGTTTCTAAAGAAATATCTTTGTAAAGGGACTTTTGGTTATGATATAGTCAAACAGGGTCCTCAATGTTAAAAATAGGAATACTGGGGAATTCATATTAGAGTCAATAAAAATAAATTTTGTAAGGTGGTCTTCTAGAGTGATATCAGAATCAGAAAAAGGTTTTAATATTTAAAATTAAAGATAATGTGACGCCAGAAGTACATATTCGATTAACCAAAGGTTTTACGAGAAGATCACAGTAACCGGATCACGGGTTGTAGTACCAGACGGATAAAAGTTGGCTAGATGCGAAAGACAGAATCTTCTTTGGATAAGAAATTAACATAAAAACAAGATAATATTCACACTGTACTAGTTCACACTATTTGTAAAAAATCTTGATTTTTTTAAAGGAATTCTTGATTTTTTAAAAGGAATATTGATATTCTAAAGGAAATTTTAATGTCCTAAAGGAAATATTGATATTCTAGAGAAAAATCTTGATTTTGTAAAGGAAATCTTGGCTATCTAAAAAGATTTCGATTTTTCTAAAGAAATATCTTTGTCAAGAGACTTTTAGTTACAGTTTAACAAACATTGTTCACAATGTGTTGTAAGGTGGTCTTACAGAGTGGTATCAGAAGTAAAAAAAAAGGTTAAAACATTTGAAATTAAAAATAACGTGACGCCGGAGGACCTATTCGATAATCCAAAGATTTTACGGGTAGGATACAAGAAGAAACCTCTCAAACCGATTATCGGATGTAATCCTTCCGAGGGTAGCTGGATTAAGGATTTTAGTTAAAGACAAAGGGTTTTCATTGGTCAAGAAATTAGCATAAAAATGGGACAGTTTCACACTGTCAGTTCAGACTATACTACTGTTTTGTAAAGGGATTTTTAATTATCCAAATATTAAAGGTTTTCTAAAGAAAGGAAATTTCTATTTTCTTAATTTTAAAGGGACTTTTAATTATAATTTAATCAAACAAGGTTCATAGCGTTAAAAACTAAGAATACTAAGAAATTCATATTATTAGAGTTAATGAAAAAGTTCTGTCTCTAAAGTGGTATCAGAAGCAAAACATATGACGCCAAAAATGTCAACTAAAATAAAATGGCCTTCTTCTATTTCCATCTTAGATTTATATTTTATTCCCAAAAATATCAACCGTTGAAAAACTAGGTTATTGAAATCTGTCATAATCTGGACCTGTCATTTAAGTAAGTCAACTGATATTTTATCAAAAATCAACCAGCTTAAACCTCATAAAAATGTCACATTTGTAAAAAACTACACTTCCACTTTTATAACATTTCCGTATAACTAAGTTTGATTTAATATATTTCGGTTCTTAGGTGTGCCTTGTTTAGGTATGTTTGGTAAAACGATCCATGAGCTTCTTGCATACTATTTATAATGGCAAGATTGATTGATAATCTACGGGATCTGGAACGTTGTAGACTTATATTCATGATGACGCACGAGTAAAGATAAAATTAAAAGAGAGTAATGATGTATTGTTAATAGACAGTTTTTGACATTTTGGTATATGTATTTTGAGAACTCATGGAGAGCGTGATCAAACTTGGCTCTTATTATTTTTTTACGTAGATGCTATTCATTGATGTCAAGCGGGTCTTGCGTTAGTAATAGTTGTCTCGATGTAAGCATCGGTGTGTGCACAACCCTAATATCTAATAAACATATTTACTATAAGTAGTGAGTTTTATTTATTTTTAAATCATATTTTTTAAAGATATGATCAGTGTTATGTCCATACATTTGTAGCTTATGACAAGGTTCCTTCACGTTACGAAAGCATGGTAAGTTGCAGGCAAAGTGATCTTATTATTTCCATAAAATGGCGGCGAACTAATTGGAAAACCTCATACGAAAGTAAAAATAAGACACAAATTGTACTGGTTTCAAATTTAATTCTGCCTGAACAAAGAGTACCACAAGAACTGCCTCTTTCACCCCTCTTATACAACATTTCCTGTCATGATAACTCTGTAATACTGGCCAAGCCTTCACTCAAATTTTTAGACCATAAAATTAACTTAATTTGCACTTTACAACCAAAGAACAAAACCAAAAATGCATAAAATGAGCCTAATATACAGGGTGTCTCTAAAACGTCTGTACAAAACGGTAGTACAAATTTCTGAGGCTAAAATACGAGAATCTAGTCCAAAAGTTTCCAAAATTAAGTTGTCAAGTTATAATATTTTACAACTTTTTTGTAAATATTTTTCTTAATAATAGCTTGATTTGCACTAAATTTGGTACATTGAGGTTTTTTAAGTTGAGAAATCAAGATCTGATTACAGATTCCATATACATTACAGAGGGCGCCACTGGCAGCACTTCTCCTACATCTAAAGCTTCATACCTTTTTTGTGCCTGAGTATATGAAATTTCTAATTAAAAATTCTTATTCCTTGATATCTTTTATCCAAAAAAGTTATTCCTGGTAGTTGTCGCTTCGAGAGCTGTTTCTGGGATAACCGAATTTAACCCCCTAATTCACTAACATGGTTTAACTTGAAAACCGGTTTAGACTGGTAGTAGAGAATATAAATTGACAAAGGTAACAATAAGTCAAGCAAGTTTTGAACCTTTAAAATACAATTAAAACAATAAAGAAAAACAAAACTGATCATCTAGAAAATCTAATTTCCAAGGCAACTAAATCGAGTCTAAGTCTTGAACCTTCTTAGTGAATCTGGCTATAAAAATGTCGTAGCCTCCCTCAAATTTTACCCAGGCTCAGGACTGGTCCAAGAAATCTGGAACGTGTTTAAGGGCCAACATCAATAAAAATTTACATAATAAGCTCATAATACAAAAGAGTGTTGTCGAACAATTCGATGAAATAAATCTTTCCGGTAGTTCTTGGTTAGCAGATCAAAAATGTCAATGGCCGCTAAGTCCGAAAAACTCATGGTTCAAAGATACAGATCACTGAAGTTTCACTATTTCGTGTGTTTGAAGGCCTGTACTTATGCTATTGTAGCTTTCCTTTACGTCCATAAGAATGACGTCTGCCAATGCACTGAAGATCGAGGATAGGGTTTTCATCTTCAGTCATAAAGTGGATCTCACCATCAAGCTCAAAGGTCAAGGTCTGATTAACTAATCCTTTGAAGTCCGGAACAATGATGTCTGCCGAGGTTAGAAAGATTTTTATCTTTATTTTCACTGACGGACTTTACATCTTGCTTAAGGTCTAAGTTCAAGGTCGGCTCAAGGTTAAATCTGGTTTAAATGAGTACTTATATTTTTTAATCTGAAAATCAGAATATTTTGACTTTAGATATGATCTTGTCCGTAAAAGTCAGATTGTGAGGATTAATAATGGTTAATTAGCAATTGTAGGACATCCCATCAGAGATGGTCAGTCAGATAAAGCAAGACCAATTAGATATCCGGCGTTTGACCTTATAGGATTATATGCCTACACTCATCTATAGAGAATACTTATATCTATATAATCGTATACATCAACGTAGCAACATAAGATATTGTCTGCAGTATGTTATGTCGGATATTCTCACGGGTGTGATGTGTAATCGAAGGTTTTCGGGCATCCCGTGTATGTGCTGATTCCCTCTCAGGACTGTAAGGCAGCTGACGTTTCGGTGAAATCTCATTCACCATTTTCAAAGCTCACTGTATGGCGTCTACGAGCGAACTGAGTTCGCCGCACAGTGAGCTTTGAAAATGGTGAATGAGATTTCACCGAAACGTCAGCTGCCTTACAGTCCTAAGAGGACATATAAGGGATGTTCGAAAATCTTCGATTATATATATATATATATATATATATATATATATATATATATATATATATATATATATATATATATATATATATATATATATATATATATATATATATATACAGCCACATTACCGGCTTTACGCCCCCTGGCTTCCGGCTCCTCAGTGGGATTCCGACTGACACCTTTCCAGACACTCGCTTGCCGTACTAATATATTGTTGGATCTTATATTTGAAGTGAAATGTCCTCGGAGAAAAGCGGTGAGAAACGTCTTTCTACGACAATATATATATATATATATATATATATATATATATATATATATATATATATATATATATATATATATATATATATATATATATATGAGGCACTTGCTGCGCGCGCCCCTGCCAAAAATTGGGGATTTGCACGAACCTTACGACCGCATTACGAGTAAGCATAGGGGTGGGTTTTCTAGTCGTACCTAACCTCAAATTGTTAAAAATCGTAATTTCAATAGTACTAAACAAAGATTCTATATAACCTACCAAGAGGTTCTTGGCGTCGCTGAATTTAAATCCGATATGCCTTTTCAGAAATTAAAAATGGCGGATCTAAAGTTGAGACTGCTTAAATGTTGGTCACAAAGAGATATTAAAATATCAATAAAAATCAATTTATTTCGACCTAGGAGTTTAGTGGCGTAATCTAGAAAATAATTTCTAGAATCTAACTTAAAAACACAAAAATCCTCCTCCCACAGGTATAAAACGAAGTCAACGACAATATATATACCCTAATTATTTGGCAATTTTCACTTGCATATCAGCCATTTTGGAGCTGCCATCTAGACATTCTAAAAACAGGCACCGTATTTGAATTTAGCTACCCCAGAAACTCTTTTGTAGTTTTATGCCTGTTGGAGAACGACTTTTTGTTTTTTTAGGTTAGGTTTTAGCAGTTACCTTCTAAATTATATCACCAAACTTCTAGGTCGAGACAGGTTGATTTTTATTGATATTTTAATATCTCTTTGCGACTAACATTTAATAATTTTTACGTTCCAGTCTTAGTTTGGGTTCCGCCATCTTGAATTTCTGAAAATGGATTTGAAGTCAGCGACACCAAAAACCTCTTGGCAGGGTAGAATCCTTGCCTTTGGTTTATGCCACTGAAATCACAATTTTTAGCGTTTGAGGTTAGGTACGACCGGAGAACCCTCCTCTAGGCAATTCAATATATATTTATGTATATATGGCAACATCAAGTGTTGTAACCAACAATCGTTAGACACAACGGAGGACTAAAGAGGTAAAAACCCTCTCTTTAACCATCCTCCATCTCAAGACTATAAGGTAGCTGACGTTTCCATGAAATCTCATTCACCATTTTCAAAGCTCACTGCACGGCGTCTGCGGACGAACTGACACTTGCGACTCGGGTGCTATCGATCTCGTGTGTACGTGGGCAATGTTCGTTGGCCCGATGTTCTGGCCAATCAGGTTGCGAATCTGCTGCATGTCATCGGCCCTGTTGCCAATGTTTGGGGTCGTGTTTCCGAGTTGTAATTTTGATATTTCGTAAGCAGATTTGTTCAAGTATTACGCAATCGCTGGCTATCATCTCGGCTATTTAAGTTGTTGGGCCTCTTTGCAATTTCAATGTCTTCCCTTATAAGTCTTGTGGACAGGTTTTCACATCTCGATAGCATTTTTGTTCCTGAGAAATTTATTTTATGTCCTGTGTTTAACAAGTGCTGGGCCAGTGCAGAAGTTGTTTTTTGCTCGACAGCGTTTATATGTCCGTCTCTTCTGGCACTTATTTTACGGTTGGTTTGACCTACGTAAGATGAGCTGCATTCTCCGCATAGAATATCGTACACTCCCTGGTTTTGTAGAGGAATTTTTTTCTTTAGGTGTTGGCAAGAGATCTTTTACTTTACGGTCTGTGGTAAAAATGGTTTCAATGTTGTCTCTTGAGAATTTTTGTGACTATGTCCGTGGTGCCTCTGACATAAGAGACAAAAACTTTGGAGCTATTTTCTTAGTTTTCGCGATTTTTCGAAGCCAAATGCTTGTTTTTTAGAGCCTTGTCTATATGTAATTTTTTATAACCGTTTTTTGTTAGAGCTCTCGCAGTAGGTTCATTTCTTTGTGGTAATTTTCTTGATCTGTAAGGGAATGCGATCGAAACACAAGTGATTTCACTACTGCAAATAATTGGGCGGGGTGGTGATGTGAATCGGTGTCGAGATATCTGCTGGTGCGAGTGGGTTTTCTGTAAACACTATGCGAAAGCAGGCCATCCTTGTTCCTCTTAGAACTCAGTTAAAAATAGTAAATTTGCATCGGTAGCGAGGACCATTTAGCGATCGGACCTACAGTTTAACATGGTTTCCGAACTACAGTCCTCGACACTCAACTAACCCCGAGTTTTTACCTCTTTAGTCCGTTTTGGTATCTAACTGCTGTTGGCTACAGCAAGAGGCCACCCACTAAAATACTAACCGAGCCCAGCGTATTTTAAGTTCGGTGATCTGGCGAGAACCGGTCATTAATACATGGTAAAGCCGTAGCCTTTTTTTGTTAAGGCTTAACAAAGAACGCACGCCTATGGTGCAAGAGTAATTCCCATTGAAATTCACCCAAGGCAGCGCGGACCTAGTCGCGGGAACTTGTTAGTTTGGCTACCTTGCAGATGAGCTCACCAAACGAAATTGAAAACGTAGCGGGAAAGAAAACGGCAATTCTAAATTTTGATCTTTATTATCATTATAAACAAATAAAATATTCCTATATACCTCCTACTCAAAATATGCTAACATAGAATCATCATGTGAAATTAAAAAAAAAATTTGAAATAAAAAGGCCTTTATAAAAACCGATCGGTTTAATTTAATCCATCAACCGATAGCGGATCGTCCTTTCCTATTGGATGGAACTAAAAAGAGCTTATTACCACTATTAATTAGCTAATGACTGATTTATTCTGATAACAATTTCTGTAACCACCATAAAGACTCTAGACTGCGGATGCAGTATGCGGGAAATAGCCCCTGAGACAGAGCTATATACGCTTATAGTCCTCTCTTTCTAATGGGAGGAGCTAAATGACGTTATATTCCTTTTCAGCCCGATCTATGCATGCGCAACTCTTAACTCCGCCCATTAGAATAACCTGAGGTCACTTCTTGCATATGGGATCCGCCGTCTATATTTTATACATCTATGGTAAAAACCTAGTAGCACTTCGGTCTTGTAAACTATAAACAATTTCATTAGAGACATAAAGCAAATTATCAGGAGCATAAGAGCAAAACTTATAAAATTAGAGACAAATTTGTTTTTTTATTGTTATTTCTGTATTTGTCAGTATCAACTTTTGCTTTATTTCTCCATCAACGACAGGTACCTATTATGATGGGATATGCGTTGTACCTAATTCTAACGCAAATCTCACCTTAAAGATATGGTCTGGAACAATTTAAAAAGATTTAAAACTAAATAAGGAATTTTCGACGCAATATTGGCCCGAAAATTTCTCTAATAAAACGAGAGAGATCCTTCTTTTCGGGACAGTGTTATTGTGTATAAAGTTAAAATTAGAGACAACATAAAAAAAGTGTGCATTTCTTAAGAATACTCCATCTCTTCCACTTCCGCCTGCTCCGGCACTGCCGTGTACATCCTCCGTAATTTTTCATAGTGTTTTTGATCCTGTAAGGAAAAAGTAAGTAAATACATCTAATAATTAATGAAATAAGGAATATCAGAAAAAGAAACATCTCCTTAAAGTGTCTTTATCTTGAAATTGAACAGAGTTCCCCATAAAATCGAATGAAAATACAGTATGTATGTATGTGTGTGAAATTGGGGATTTGTACACTACGAGCTAGTAGATCTATTGTGTTCCTCTTCTGCTGCTAAGTCGTTAGGAATGGCTTGCAGACTGAAGCACGTCATCCAGACATATGTTCCTCAGGAACCTTAGAATGTTCGACGGCTTTCAAGTGAGTAGATCTCCTTTTTCTATTTGATGTACTCTCAAGAACCGCATTCTAGGGTTTTCTAAAGCGCTGCACTTGAAAGGATGTGAATGGAGGTTTTATCCTCTTCTTCGCAAAATCTGCTATCCTTCTCTTTCTTCTTGAGGTGTTCCTTCAGGTGGCAATGTCCAGTCAGAATTCCTGTGAGAAATCTAAGTTGATATATACTTAGGTTTATGCATTCCTCGAGTCTCTTCTGGTCTTAGTTCCCAAGCATTATATTCGCTCGTCTCATTCCTTGCAGATTAAGTAATTGGATATTTAGCTCTCTTCCTCCCTTTTCAGTTCTTCCAGCATTACACTGCTACTGATTCCACAGGTTCGAGCCCCAGAAATGTTGTCTCAGCCCCTTTTCTCGCAAGCTTGTCTACTATTTCATTTCTCTCTGCTCCGATGTGTCCTGATAACCATAGGAGGGTGGTGACCTTATTATTCTTACTTAGTTCATTTAGTTCCTCTAGTTATTCCCAGACTATATTGGAGCTGATTACTTGAAAACTCAGCGCACTGATGACTGTTTGACTATTCAACATGATATAATAATCTCCTAACCGCGATAGTTTTTTCTATGCTGAATTAAATGAATTTCTTCATGGCGCTTGGAAGATGCTTGGTGACTTACCCAAGCTTTCGTGGTGTCTGGTACTGGTTCCATACACTCCTATTCTAGTTCCCTCCGTTGTTTTAGAGCCATCTGTATACCATTTGATGGATTTTCAATGGTATTTCGGTCCGATTCACTTTTGCCACTCGCCTTTGTGTTGAAGTATTTCACAATAAAGTTAAACTTCTTTTTGATTTCATCCTGGAGCATGTCCCAGATTTGTTGATTTCTGGATAAGAGACTGGGCCTTCATTTTATGACTTCATCTCTCATCATCCTATATTTGTCCTCTTCACCACACTCTCCACAAGTACATGTATGGATGTAAGGCTTAGGATTACTGCCATGGTGGCTGTTGGGCAGGTTTTCATTGCTCGAGTTATGCACATGCAGGCCAGCCTTTGAACTTTCGAGAGGTTGGCTCTCGTATTGGCCAGACTGGTTCTTTTGCTCCAGATCATTGCCCCATGTGATGATTGGTCCCACTATTGCAGTGAACATCCGCTGCAGGGTTTTTATGTTTGTGCCCCAGCTTTTTCCCGCGAAGTTTCTACAGACCATCAAGGCTTTTGTAGCCTTGTTAATTATTTCTTTTTCGTGCTTGTTCCAGATAAGTTTAATATCTAAGGTCAGGTCCAGATATTTACTCTTTGACTGTCACTCAATAACGTTCCAATCCATTTTGATGGTTTTCAGCTTAAGGCTTCTTTTCCTTGTAAAAGCTACTAATGCCGGTTGTATACGAAGCCAGGACAGTAAGTCAGTCCAGTAGGACAGGCCAGCAATGTTGCCAACCCTACCGTTTAAACGGGAAATCTACCGTCAGTTCTTTTTCTATCCTTGTTTACCAGTGCACAATAAAAAAGAACAGATACAAATCTGACTTTTCACATATAGAACAAATTTTGTATACAGAGATTTCGGTAGAAATTACGCAATTAATATTTCCAATTCTCCTTTTTCGCACAAAAACAAAAAAAGCGAAAGTAGGGATAGTAATGTGTCGGCAAGTCAGTTAAAAAAAATTTAAAAAAAGTTTAAAGAGGTATATTGGCAACGCTGCTGGCTGGAGATAGTTGCGCTGTTCTAATATTATCGTGTACACGTAGACAATACTGGCTTGACTCGGATATTGACTTTGTGTGCAAGCGGTTTAAGGTGGTTTTGGTAGGGTTGATCTTTAGTCCCATCATCTGGTACCATTCTTTGGTGTGTTAAAGTCCTCTTGGGACTATGTCACAGAGAGTATTCATATTCATATATTCATTTTCAAGTGATGCTTCCTCGACGGCTGCTCGACTTGGAATGAGCTTGCTGGTCCTCTGCCGGACTTTTTATAGTTTGGCGCTTGCACAGGTTATACCTTGGTTCTGCCAGGTTGGTTTTCTCGCTTCCCTGTGTCTGTGCCTCCTCTCGGCTCGCTGTCCTGTTTTTCTAATGTATTGTTGTTGGTTTGGATTTGATTAGGGTTTTCCATGTGTTTTAGATATTTTGTGCATCATCTCTCTTGTTAAAGTTTTTAGTGTTTTCTATTTCGAGAACTTCTCTGATGATGCGCGTCTTATAATACTTTATGGGTGCGATCTGTTTGGTTTCCTGGAAATTTATAGCGTGTCCTGTCTCCTAATGATATTGGAAAAAAACTGATGTTGTTTGTTTATTCTTTATGTTGTTTTTATGTTCTTGGACTCTGGTAGAGATTCTTCTGTTTATTTGGCCGATGTATTCTTTTTCACCATTTCTACTCCCTGGTTTTCCAATAGTATTTTGTCTTTGGGATTGCCCAATAATTTATGTATTGTTGTTTGTGGCTTGTATATTGTGCGTATGTCATGCTTCCTCGGAATTCTTCCAATTACGTCCGTTACACCTTTTATGTATGGCAGTGTGGTTTTTGTAATTGTTTTGTTTTAGAGCTGTTGTGATATTGTGGAAAGTACTGGCATCTTTGTTTTTGTTAATAAATCTAACACGCGAAAAATACTTTCCCGAGCATTGAAGATGATGCTTTACAATAAAGCGAAACGTCGACACAACTGAATAGTTAAATATTAAAATAAAAATGTTCTATCAAGAGTTGCACTGATTTAATATAAATTCAATTTAATAAAAAAAAATTAAAAATCGAAAATCGTGTATAACAATTATAAAAGCATAAAACAGCGCTGCGAGGTGCAGAAAAAATCCTTTTCCAGACCGCTGGACACTTTGTATTCACGATACTACACATCCCTCCGAAAGATTATTTTTTAACTAACTTACTTTTTCCGGCACCGACGGCCTGATCTTCTCGGAGGCCTTAACAAAATGCCTGCTCGACACCGCCAGCGGCGTACTTGAATCTCTGGCCATCATGAATTCTTTCAAAGCTAAAACGGACGCTTCCCGTACCAATGCCGCCAAATCGGCACCGGTGTAGCCTTTAGTTTGTTCCGATGTGCCTATACTGACCAAATCCACGTCGTCGGCGAGTTTTGGTTGTGTTCCGTTCTGTAAAATAGAAAAATACAAGTCAAATATAAAATAAAAAACTATTTTTATATAATCACTACATACCTTTGTAATAGCCCTCAAAATATCAACTCTTTCCTCTCTGGAAGGTAGACCTACATATAAAATTTTATCCAGTCGTCCCGGCCTTAAAACTGCCGGATCGATAATATCGGGCCTATTGCTGGCAGCCAATAGGAATACGCCTTTTCTACCTTCGATTCCGTCCATCTCCGTTAGCATTTGGTTGACTACGCGCATGGTCGCACCTCCCTAATAAAGAAAAAGCGTATAAATTTTCAAGTGATGTTTGGTTTCGTCTAAAAATACATATGCTTTAGAAATGCAACATTTCTAATCCCCTTCCCCTCGACTCCCACTTCTGAATTCTATTACATTTCTTATAGCGCCCACGGAATTTTGAAATTCAACTTCCAGATTTTCCCTCGTTTTTTTGCAAGAAGAAATTTTATCGTGCTTTATAATAATGGTTTATTAACGGCAATAAATCATACAAATTCCATTTTATATAATACGTCAAATAAGAATAAAAAATCTAAAACGAAACAATCACAAAATATCACAAGTCACATCAGTAATAAAAGAATAACAATTACCTAAAACAATAATACTGTCCTACAGTCTATTACGTATAAACTTCAATTATTTAAAAATTCTTTAATACAACCCTTAAATGAGTTCAGAGAGAGTATAAATGGGTCAACATTCCTAGGCAGTGAATTCATTTCCCTACTCATTCTGGACATTGGGGTGTTAAACGCATAGTTTGTCCTATGGTATGGTTCATTAAAAAGACTATGGGCCCGAAGCACCCTCTGAGGTACAGCGAATCCAACAGCCCCCAACAATTCAGGAGCATCAACCATAGAGTTTATGATCTTATAAAATAATATTAGGTCAAGATAGATGCGTCTATTATATAATGATAACAAGCTCATATAATCCCGTATTACACTGAATGGCACATCTTGCTTAAAAGCAACAAATTTCAAGAAACGGACCTGTACCTTCTCAATTTTATTTCTGTATATTTCATGGTTTGGTGCCCAGACTGGAGATGCATACTCCAAGACAGATCGAACCATTGAGCAGTATACAGATTTAAAACACTGCACATTGCTGAAATCAGCTAATGTGCGTTTAATAAAACCAACAAGCCTCAAACCACGGCTCGAAATACTATTAACGTGCAAGTCAAAAGAAAGACCCTCATCAAATATCACCCCAAGATCCTTTATATGATCTGAGCGAGTCAGCATTGTATTGTGCAATGTATAATTATAAACTATACTATCTTTTTTCTTTGAGAAAGTAATGGCAGAACATTTTGTTAAATTAAGTTGCATGAAATTGCGGTCACACCACTTAGTATTGAAATCTGCAAGTTCGCTAGGTTCCGCTATCGATTGAAATCTGCAAGTTCGCTAGGTCCCAATTCTCTAAGCAAATTTTTAAATATTTTAGTTTCATAATCCTTTCAAGACAGTAACACATATATGTTATACTACAAAAACATTATCTCCAGTCGAATTAGATCTCAATTTGATATACCAGAAAGTAATTTTACTTTCGAGATAAATCATTCCGGAATGATGCCAAGAATAATTGCGTGAAGCGTGAAAAATCCCAATGTAAATATGATCTATAATAGAAAAAATGGTAGGAAAATCATCTATTTATGACATTTTCTCAGTTAATAATTTTTCACGCTTCGAACTTACCTTTACAGTCTGGCGCACAGGTGAATTATCATCCTAGAATGATTTATATAGAAAGTAACAGACAAGAAAGTTTTTTATTTTTCAATAACTTCGATGCGCATTTGTAGTGGTATATACTCATATATACGCTAATATAGACGCTAATATAGAAATGGGATCGGAAATTCTAAACAGTGAAGTTCTATCTACCATAAGATCTGCAAAAACCAGGAAAGCCATAGGGCCTGATAACGTCCCAACCGAGCTGTTACAAATGATCCATGAGGAAAATATGGGAATCTTGGTCAAACTGTTTAATACCGTTTACGCGACTGGAGATATACCAGAAGATTGGCTGAGGTCTGTATTCGTCCCAATCCCAAAAAAACGGCGAGCAAAGCGATGCAGTGAGTACAGACTAATAAGTCTAATGAGCCACACTTTGAAGGTCTTTCTCAGAATCATCCACAGCAGGATAAGATCTAAATGCGAAGCAGATTTAGATGAAACCCAATTAGGATTTAGAAACGCCCTAGGTACTAGAGAGGCTTTATTCGCTCGAAATATACTTCTCCAAAAATGCCGGGACCAACACAAGGATGTATTCGTATGTTTTGTCGATTACGAGAAGGCCTTCGACAGAGTACAACACAGAAAACTCATAGACATTTTAAATAACGTAGGGGTAGGCAGCAGAGACGTAAGAATTATTAAAAATCTATATTGGCGGCAGAAAGCAACAGTAAGGCTAAATGGAAAACTCACAGAAGAAAGTAAAATTCTGCGAGGCGTCAGACAGGGCTGCATACTATCTCCACTGCTTTTTAATATATATTCAGATAAAATCTTTAAACGGGCTACTCAAGGACAACGAATGGGAGTACAAATCAATGGAGAATATATAAATACAATACGATATGCTGACGACACTGTTATCCTAAGCGACAAACTACAAGACCTGCAACATCTATTAAACTATGTTAACACTGAGGCTGAAGAAATGGGGTTCAAGAAAATGGGGTTCAACATAAATATCAAAAAGACAAAATTTATGGTCTTTAGTAGACAACCTCATCTTAACGCTTCAATACGAATAGAAGGAAAAAGTAAATATCTTGGATGTTATATCTCTGAAAATCTAAACCCAGATAAAGAGATAAGGTGTAGAATAGAGACTGCTAGAGTAACTTTTCAAAAAATGAAACCAATTTTCTGCAATGATAACCTCAACCTAAAACTACGACAGAGAATGATAAGATCATACGTCTGGCCAGTGTTACTATAGGGGGCAGAGATCTGGATAATTAAGGCTGCCACGATTAATCGGTTGGAGGCTCTCGAAATGTGGTTACACCGGCGAATGCTGAGAATACCTTGGACAGCTAGGCAGACCAACGAAATAGTACTCAATAGGGCCGACACAACTCGTCTACTATTAAACACTGTGAAGTGTAGAAAAATCTCATATCTTGGACATATATTCAGAGGGGAGTGATATAGAATTCTTCAGCTAATCATGATGGGTAAAGTGGAGGGACGTAGAGGGGTAGGAAGGAGACAGGCTTCCTGGTTGAGGAATATTCGTGAATGGACCGGTATACGTAGCACGGGGGAACTGTTCCAGCTGGCGCAGGACCGTGAAAGACTTGCCAATGGAATTGCCAACGTCAGAGGGACCTGATATGGCACTTGAAGAAGAAGATATACTCATATCAGACCTTAAATTGTGATGTTTAAAAATCATCGTGATAGAAAATATACAGAGTTACTGGTAATTCAATACATTTCTTTGGGGACCTAATAATACAAGTAGTAAGGAGTAAATTTGACCGTAATATGTATAATACGAAACGCAATAACTTTTGAGATATTTCGAGTTTCAATTTTTCTTTGGAAAATAAGTTTTTCTTTAAATTTTTCACATAATCAAAATGCTTTCACAGATTTTTTTTTGCTCGATTTGACAGATCACAGTATCGGTCAAGTATTTCAGCAAAATAGTTAAATTATATAAAATTACATAAAATTTAATTTTTAGAGAATAAAGGCTATTTTAAAAAATAACTGAAAATCGAAATATATCTCAAAACCTATCGCATTTTGTATAATACATATTAGGGTTAAATATATTCCTTAACTCTTGCATTATCAGATCCCCAAAGGAATGTATTGAATTACCAATAACCCTGTATAGGATCAATGTCGACACGGTATTGTTAAGGAATTAGCTGATAACTTCCTGTAATACCATAACAAATAACCTTCTAATGGATTTCATAGTTCCTGAGATATTACCCTCAGCAAAGTGGTATTTTTTAAGCTAAATAGTTTATTAATATATATATATATATATATATATATATATATATATATATATATATATATATATATATATATATATATATATATATGGCCGTAGACAGCAAAATAGAGCCCGGGAACTTACAAACGCAGAACCAAAGGTAGGGATCGTCCCCCCCCTCCCAAGAGCTTTTTCAGGAAAATAGATCCGATTTTGCCTCTTATACAAGAAATGCGTATACTGCTGGCATCCCCCCCCCCCACGTTGACAACATATTTTTCTTGCGATCGCCCCCCCCCCCCCCCAAAGAGCTTTGAGTTCAGGAAAATAGACCCAATTCTGCCTCTTATAGTAGGAATGTGTATGCTGCTGGCATCCCTCCCCGTCGACAACTTGTTTTTTCTTGCGATCGCCCCCTCTCCTAAGAGCTGCGAATTCAGGAAAATAAACCCGACCCTGCCTTTTACACTAGAAAGGGAATGTTGCCCATGTCTCCCCCTCCCGTAGACAACTTGCTTTCGCTTGCCATACTGTATTTTTGTGATATCACCGCCCCCAATTTAAATTATGCTTTTTTTTTAACTGCATAGAATAATAAAATTCAACGTTACCTCTCTGGAATCCGACCTTTTCGGACAGAGGGCGTCCAATTCGTCGAAGAATATGACGCAGGGAGCAGAGTGTCTCGCCCTTTCGAAGCATACCCTCACTGCTCTCTCGCTTTCGCCGACATACTGAAAAAGGAAAGAAAAATATTATTTAAAATCGCTACAAATAAATACAAGATAATAATTAATCAATTTAAATAATTGCTTTACCATATTAAGTAATTCTGGTCCTTTGACAGAAATGAAGTTGATTCCGGCTTCATTTGCTATGGCCTTGGCGAGAAGAGTCTTACCGCATCCAGGAGGTCCACACAGTAAAACTCCCGCTGGTACGTGCAGACCTAGAGTTTCAAATTGTTCAGAATGCCTTACTGGAGCCTAAAAATAAGGATAAAATTAGACAACTCAATTTTAAAAAATCTGTCAAAGGAATACAAAAATTGATAAAACTCGAGAAGCCCAAACTTACCAAAATAGCCATTTGTAAATCCTCTCTAATTTCTCTCAACGACCCAATATCATCCCACGTCGTGTCCGGAACCGTTGCAAAACCTTCTCTCTTCGCAGATGGTTGAACTTTTTTTAAGGCCTACAAATTAAAGAAAACAGGTAAAATATTATTAAAAACAATATCTTTAATCTACAGTTTATTGAAGATTGCAGAAAGGATCAGACCAGTATATACATATATATATATATATATATATATATATATATATATATATATATATATATATATATATATATATATATATATATATATATATATATATATATATATATATATATATATATATAATTTAAGTTTTTGATTTTCTTGGGTAAATCCGTTTTATTAATAAAACTGCATATGTTTTATTTGTTATGCATATCTATTGACGTTTCGGTCACACTTGACCTTCTTCAGAATGATTTTTTATAACTATAACAGAAATAATTTTTTTTGCTATATTATAATATAAAATTAATAAGTTAAATTTAAAAAATACCTTATATAAGTTTTTACCGAGGAACACAACATAGACTACATATTGTTAACACATGGTTCACTTTTTGACAAGATACTACAAAAACCTTGCTTTTTGTGTCGCATTTTTATTTAAACCGAATTTTATTTTATGGGTTCCGGTGGTCAAGGGTTTGGATTTTTTTTCGCCTTAAGGGTCCTTGCCTGACTATTATTTTTTTTTCTTATTTTTTGAGTGATTTATTTTTGAATTCTTTTTGTGTATATTTAAGTTGTTTGGGGGGTTATTTTAGGATGTTGTAATATATTTTACTTAGGTGTTTTGTATCAGCTTTTATATGTATAGATTTCTTATTTTTTTGAATTGCGATCATTTCATAAAATTCACGTTTTTTTTATTGTTTTCTGTTTTGAGAATTTTTACATTTTCGAAATCAAAAGTGTGTTGTTTCTCTGTAATGTGGTTTGTTAATGCGGTCTTATTATATTTGTCGTATTTGTGTCCATTAATTCTGTTTTTAAGGCGTTGACTGGTTTGGCCGATGTAAACTCCGTCACAATTTTTACATGGGATCTCATATACTACGTGGTTTTTTTTTATCTTTAGGTATTTTGCATTTTAAGTTACTAAAATTTTTTTTAGTAGATTGTGTCCTTTGTGACCAACAATAATATTTGATTTTTGAGTATATTTTGAAGTTTTTCTGAGAGTTGTGGTATATATGGAATGGAAACATATTGGTTTTGTTCTCTTATTTTTTGGTGTTAAGGGTTTTGGTTGTTGTTATTGTAAAATTTGTATATATTTTTTTTGAAGGTATTGTTTATAATTTTAGGGGGATAACTGTTGCTTGAAGCAATTCAAAAAGCAAAGGAAGCCTTATTACTAAACAGTTATCCCCCTAAAATTATAAACAATACCTTCAAAAAAAAAAACAAAGGACAAAATCTATTAAAAAAAAATTTTTAGTAACTTAAAATGCAAAATACCTAAAGATAAAAAAACACACATAGTATATGATATCCCATGTAAAAATTGTGACGGAGTTTACATCGGCCAAACCAGTCAACATCTTAAAAACAGGATTAATGGACACAAATACGACAAACATAATAAGACCGCATTGACAAACCACATTACAGAAAAACAACACACTTTTGATTTCGAAAATGTAAAAATTCTCAAAACAGAAAACAATAAAAAAAAAACGTGAATTTTATGAAATGATCGCAATTCAAAAAAATAAGAAATCTATAAATACAAAAGCTCCACCCAAGTAAAACATATTACAACATCCCAAAATAACCCCGCAAACAGATTAAATATACACAAAATGAATTCAAAAATAAATCACTCCAAAAATAAGAAAAAAAATAATAGTCAGGCAAGGACCCTTAAGGCGAAAAAAAATCCAAACCCTTGACCACCGGAACCCATAAAATAAAATTCAGTTTAAATAAAGGTGCGACACAAAAAGCAAGGTTTTTGTAGTATCTTGTCAAAAAGTGAACCATGTGTTAGCAATATGTAGTCTATGTTGTGTTCCTCGGTAAAAACTTATATAAGGTATTTCTTAAATTTAACTTATTAATTTTATGTTATAATATAACAAAAAAAATTTTTCTGTTATAGTTATAAAAAATCATTCTGAAGAAGGTCAAGTGTGATCGAAACATCAATAGATATGCATAACAAATAAAACATATGTTTTATTAATAAAACGGATTTTACACCCAAGAAAATCAAAAACTTAAAAAAATATACAAATAGAAAAATCCAAGGAAAAACATTATATATATATATATATATATATATATATATATATATATATATATATATATATATATATATGTTACCAAATAAAGGTACACTTACTTTTCCAAAATCTTCCATGGTGATGCAGAGATTCCGCAATTGTTCATCATTTATGGGCGCCTTATCGTGCAGCCACGTTTGCAGTTCTTCTAAAGTAGTCAGTGGTTTAAGTTCATCTACAGGCATGGGTTCTTGAGGTGGTTGCGATTCTACAAAGGTATGGACTTTATAGAATACCTAAGTTATAAAACTCTACTAAATTTATTTAAAAACTAATAATTCAAACTACCAATACACGATGAGTTACTAAAACAAAAAAAACCTACCTTCCTCTACAATAATTTCAGGTTCCACTTCAGCTAAAACGGGTTCTGCAATGGGACCATTTACAGGCTCTGAGGCAGGTTCCTTTATTTCCACTTCCACAGGTTTTTCTGCGGTTACTGTAATTTCTGGTTCTTTACTTTGAGACTAAAAATGTTTTGTCAAGCATTATGCAAAGGGCAGAACATTTTTTGTTATTTAATATACAGTGACTGGCAAAAATGAGGTACCGCCTAGAATGGTTTTTAAAATGATCAAAATATAGTAGACAGTCTCTGCACATCTTGAAACCTAAACACACGTAGAAGAAACTTGAAGGATCGAAAATGTAACATTTGCCTAAAAAATAATCCGTCATTTTGAATATCATTGATTGAAACATTGAAAACTGTCTATTTTTGTCATAGGTACGTGAGATTTTACATTTACAAATAAAAGCTAATTCTAAACAACTCTCTAAGTAATATTTCTCCCAGGGGACTATTGAGGATTTTTAATAGATTCTCCTTTTGCCTCTCCATTTTGAACCTTAATAATATATATATATATATATATATATATATATATATATATATATATATATATATATATATAGTTATGTCGGATATTATCACGGGTGTGATGTGTAATCGAAGGTTTCCGGGCATCCCGTGTATGTGCCGAGTCCCTCTCAGGACTGTAAGGCAGCTGACGTTTCGGTGAAATCTCATTCACCATTTTCAAAGCTCACTGTATGGCGTCTACGAGCGAACTGACGCCTGCGACTCCGGTGCTGTCGGTACCGTGTGCGCGTCGGACGCGTTCGTTTTCCGAATGGTTCCGGCCCATCAGGTTGCGAGACCTGCTGCGCGTCATCGGCCCTGTTGCCAGTGTTTGGGGTTGCGTTGCCGAGTTGTAATCTGTTTCGTTACTAAGAGGTACTGGTTGATGTTTTGTAAGCAGATTTTTCCAAGTATTAGGCACACTTTGGCTATCATCTCTGCTATTTAAGTTGTTGGGCCTCTTTGCAATTTCAATGGCTTCCCTTATAACTCTTGTGGACAGGTTTTCACATCTCGATAGCATTTTTGTTCCCGAGAAATTTATCTTATGTCCTGTGTTTAACCAGTGTTGGGCCAGAGCAGAAAAAGTTGTTTTTTGCTTGACAGCGTTCATATGTTCGTCTCTTCTGGCGCTTATTTTACGGTTGGTTTAGCCTACGTAAGATGAGCTGCATTCTCCGTATGGAATTTCGTACAATCCCTGGTTTTCTAGAGGGATTCTTTCTTTAGGTATTGGCAAGAGATCCTTTACTTTACGGTCTGTGGTGAAAATGGTTTCAATGTTGTGTCTCCTGAGAATTCTTGCGATCTTGTCTGTGGTGCCTCTTACATAAGGAACAAAAGCTTTGGAGCTATTCTCTTGGTTTTCGCGATTTTTTGGGGCCAAGTGTTTGTTTTTTAGAGCCTTGTTTATATGTTCTTTGTTAGGGCGTCTTGCAGTATGTTCATCTCTTTGTGATAATTTTCTGGATCTGTAAGGGACTGTGATCGAAACGCAAGTGATTTCACTACTGCAAATAATGTGATGTGATGTGAAGCGGCGTTGAGGTACCTGTTGGCGTGAGTGGGCTTTCGGTAGACAGTGTGCGAAAGCAAGCCATCCTCTTTTCTTTTCAATAGGATATCCAGAAACGGTAGTTCTCTTTCCTGTTCTGTCTCCATGGTGAATTTAATTTTGGGATGTATAATGTTCATGTGTTCCAGGAAACTTTTGAGATTTTCTTCCCCATGTTGCCAGATAACGAATGTGTCATCTACATATCATCGAATTAGCTAGACACTGTCTTGATAACACCTATTTTACTTATGAGGGCCGACGATATAAACAAGTCGAGGGAGCCTCGATGGAATCGCCGCTATCTCCTGCACTCGCTAACTTATTTATGGAAGACTTTGAATTAAAATCTTTGGAGACCTCTTCACACAAACCAAGATATATATTTATATATATATATATATATATATATATATATATATATATATATATATATATATATATATATATATATATATGCAATATATGAATGCAAACTTCGCTCCATCATATCCTTTCCGTGGTGAAATAGGATGGATTGTTTTGTAGCATTTCATCCCAACTGTGCAACCTCTACCACGGATATGATGGAGCAAAGTTTGCATTCACTGTTTGCATTTTACTTCATACATATATATATATATATATATATATATATATATATATATATATATATATATATATATATATATATATATATATATATATATATTTAAAGAGTAGTTAACGTCCCTGTAATTTTGAATTAAAATAAGAAATTCTCGGCAAAACCTGCGGACAAAGACTGTTAATAAATATTATTATCATGCTAAAAAGTGCGGAGATCTCCAAAGAACATGGAAAAACTCCGGGTCCGAACAGCGCTGTTTCGTCCTAGTATGGGGCTAGTCAGGCCATTGCATTCGCTACAAACCATCATCTCGTATCTGTGTCCTATAAACAGATTTCACGGTTGAAAAATAGTAAATAAGACACAGTGGCGACATCTTGATGGCTCACTCAATAACATAGAATAACACAAATCAACAAATGTTGTTGGGGCTATCGTTAGTGCGATATTGAACTTCAACTGTGGAATTCACAGTTAAGTTTGGTTGCCGATTCCGAATAATGCGACCTCTATCGAGTTTTGATATATTTCTTTTATAATTTACCGTCACGCCACCACATGGCGGTTTTATACAACATTTGTTGATTTGTGTTATTGTTATGTTATTGAGTGAGCTATCGAGATGTCGCCACTGTGTCTTATGTACTATTTTTCAACCGTGAATTCTGTTTATGAGACATAGATACGAGATGATGGTTTGTACCAAATGCAATGGCCTGACGAGTCCCATACTAGGACGAAACAGCGCTGTCGTCATTTTTCGGACCCGGAGTTTCTCCATGTTCTTTGGAGATCCCTGCACCTTTTAGCATGAGAATAATATTTATCAACGGTCTTTGTACGAATAGCCGAGAATTTCTTATATAATATATATATATATATATATATATATATATATATATATATATATATATATATATATATATATATATATATATATATATATATATATGCATTCCAACATCATACCATGTATTAAAATCTCTTTGTCTCGCATAAACTCTCCCTTCTGAATTTATAGATCTTTTTTTGAATCTAATGACCCTGAAAAAACAAAAAAAAATGCAGAGATTAGCCTTAAGTGAATTAAAACTATACAAAGTGACACTATAGCCAACATTCTGATATTTTGCCTTATTCATTGAAAGGGAAACCCCCATATTCCTAGCCCTTTACAGGCATGTATGTAAGATGGCGATTGTCCCCCCCCCCCCAAACTTCAACTTCAGAAAAATAGACGCGCTCCTGCTTGCTGAATTAGTAACGTGAATGTCGCTGACCCCCCCCCCCCCACGACAATTCGATTATCATACTGTACTCTTGTGATGTCGCCCCCCTCCAAAAAAAAAGAGACTGGATCCGCCTCTCGCCCTTTAACATGTAAAAAGGTGATCTTCTTCTTCCTCAGCCACTTCCTGTCCACTCCTGAACGTAGGCCTCTTTCATCTGTTTCCATACTGTTCTGTCCTGTGCTATTTGAAACCATCTTGCTCCTGCTTGCTTTTTGATGTCATCTAGCCATCTTTTCTGCGGCCTGCCGACACTACGCTTTGTTTGTCTTGGTCGCCAATGCGTTAGTCTTGCCGTCCATCTGTCCTGAGTCTGCCTAGCTACATGTCCCACCCACTGCCATTTAAGTTCTGCGACATGCCTTATTATATCTGTGACTTTGGTTCTTCTACGAATTTCCTCGTTTTTGATTTTATCCCTTAAGCTGATTCCAAGCATAGCTCGTTCCATTGCTCTCTGCATCACTCTAAGCTGTTCCGCAATTTTTCTTGTCACCGACATGGTTTCGAGGCCATAGGTTGCCACCGGCAATACACAAGTATCGAAGACTTTTCTTTTAAGGTTCATTGGTATGGCACTGTTTCGGAGTATGTAGTCCAACCTACCAAAAGCTGCCCAAGTTAGTTTTGTTCTGCGTCTGATCTCAGCTGTTTGATTATCCTTTCCTATTTTGATGATGTGTATTCTTCCACATTTTCCAGGATTGTGCCATCCATATTGATGTTTCCTTCAGTGTTAGTAATTACTTTGGTTTTGGAGAGGTTCATTTTTAAACCAAATTTTTTTGATGTTCTGTTTAGTTGTTCTAACATCTCTGTCAATTCACGAATATCACTGCTAATTAGGACAATATCATCAGCAAAACGTAGATGGTTTAAATATATCCCGTCAATGCTGATGCCTTTAGTCTCCCACGGTAGTGTTTTAAAAATGTTCTCTAGGGCTAGAGTAAACAATTTTGGAGATATAGTGTCTCCCTGACGCACTCCTCTATTGATCTTGATTCTATCGGTGACTAAGTCGTCGTTGATCTTTACGTGAAATGTGGCATTTTCATAAATGTATTTTAAGAGATTCGAGTATCGGGAGTCGATTCTAGCGTCGTCCATTGCATTCAAGAAAGCCCATGTTTCAATAGAATCAAATGCCTTGTGATAGTCTACGAATGCCAAGTGGAGGGGCAAATTGTATTCGGTTGTTTTTTCTATTAATGTTCTTACTGTTTGCAAGTGGTCCAGGGTGCCAAACCCTTTTCGAAAACCTGCTTGTTCCACTGGTTGATAGGCATCGAACTTGTTTGTTAGTCGGTTGGTGAGAATTTTAGTCAGAAGTTTATACAGGTGCGACAAAAGGCTTATAGGACGGTAGTTCTCTATATTGGTATTATCACCTTTTTTGAATAGTAAAACGACTTCTGCATTTTGCCACATATCCGGTATCCTTCCTTGGCTTAAACATTTATTGAGAAGCACCTGTATTGATTCTTCCAACACATCTCCTCCCATTTTCAACATTTCACAAGTAATTTTGTCTTCCCCAGGACTTTTGTTATTTTTCATTTGCTTGAGAGCTGCCCGTATTTCTTGTTTTGTTATCTCGGGAATATCTTCTGATCCAACGTTACGAATAAAGGTGTTTGAAATTTTTGGATCAGGTATAGTAGAGGTGTAGAGCAAGGTGTAGAGCAAGGTGTAGAACCGTTCAATATGTGCGGCGATGTCTTTGTTATCTGAAATTATGTTACCTTGCTGATCCTTCATGTTGGTGATTTTATGTTTACCTGGAGATAGTTTTGATTTTAGAACTTTCATATTTGCATTTTTTTCTATAGCATTTTCGATTATTTTGGTGTTATATGTTCGAATATCTTTTCTCACTTCTTTGTTTATTCTTTTATTCATTTCTTGGTAATCCGCTGCGTCTCTGGAAGTGTTTCTCCGTTGTTGATCATTCCCCTATTAATTACGAAAATCCTGCTATCTGTCAATGTAGCAAAGCTTTCCATAAAGAATTTTATGCAACCTCCCCCTTCCCCCCACATCAATTGTGGTAAGAAACATTTCCAGCATTACACGGGATACTCGAGATTTTATTATAAATATGAAATCCTGGAAGTTACAAAGAATACTATACTACACAGCCAAAATAATTACAGACAGTCGCCATCCCGCTCTAACATCTTCCTTTTCACAAATCCAATCTAAACAACTCAAGCATTGCTCTAATTCCTTCTCCAGTAACTCTCTCTCCCGCATTCCCATGGCGGGGAGATGATTAGGAGGAGGAAAGATGAGAACTATGAAAAGGGGATGAAAGAGAAGGGAGGAGAGAATGAAGAAGAAAATAAAAAAGAATAGAAGATGATGAAGGATGAGGAAATTTCAAGTTGATAGCGTGTGTAGTTTCTGAGAAAAGCGGTTGCGACAGGCAATGAAAATGAATTTTTACTATGAGTCAAAATTTCTGAAACCGGCCAATAAAAATCGACTAGTCGATTTTTATGAATTTTTTTGCAGATTTCTGAAGCCTTGCACGTTAAAGTTAATGTCTTAAAATATTTTCTAAAAATTTAAATTTTTGAAAAAGGTATAAACAAATGAATTTCTAAGCAACTTTTTTTTTTAAATTGCGATATCTTGGTTAATATTTAATACAAGTTGATGAAGTTTTTATAGTATATTCATAAGTAGTAACGGAATCGAATAAGAGATAATTTAAACCGCCTAATCGATTTAGTTGAGTTTTTATTACTTATAATTCTGAGCTGTTGTGTTGTTACATGTTATGCAAATCGCATATAACACACGTCAATGTGCATTCGCTACTTCGCTAGAAGTGATCTGTTAATTATTATCATGACACCACCGCTAAAGTGTTGTAATCCTTTTCAAAAAAAAGGTCACAATAGTGTAAAAAATAAATTATGTTTCTTGTCTGAAAAATGCGATGAAAAGTTTAGCGATTTCTTTGGTTTATTCGTTTGTATTTCATGTAAAAAACAGTTATATCAAAAAAAAAAGATTCTGTACAGTTCCAAAAAATAAATAGATCAACAACAAATCAAATAGAGCAGCTTGCAAACAAAAGCTAATTCGCAGACTGAAGATGAAATAGAATTAGATTTCTCAGAAAAAGATGAAGATTATGTTTGTATTAAATCTATGGATAATAAGAATAAAAGACTAAAACTTGCAACTGCGTTACAAGAAGTATTAATCGCTCCTCCTACTGAAAAACTAAGCTTAAATCTATCAGATACAGACCACGAGCTTCTACGAAAATCTTTTAATAATAATAGTTCAAATATTCTTAATGATGTGGATTGTAATACTTGGATCAGCGATTTCAAACTTGCATTATCGCAAACATCAACACGACAGCAAAAAATAATTTTATTGACAACGATACCTATACAGTGGTCTATTAGAAAAACGGCAAAAACATTTAATTTAAGCAGACATATAGTTGCTTCAGCTAAAATGTTAAAAGAGGATAAAGGCTACTGTGCTCAACCTGATAAAAGTCAAAGAGTTTTACTTTTCTGACGATGTTAGTCGAGTAATGCCAGGAGTGAAAGATTTTAAATCGGTTTAAATCAATGGCAAACTTCAGCACGAAACAGTAAGTAGTAGCTAATATTTTCATTATTTTTAATTTTTATTCAGATAAAAAATGGTTGCGTAAAGAGGAGTGCATATCATGCTAGCTTACAAGATAAAACGATTGTTACAACACAAAAACTTTTCGAATGGGCACGCAACTTTTTTCACAAAATTGATTTGGATTTTTGTACTTTACATGAATATAAAAAGCACCAAGAATATCTAAAGAAACGTTTCTCTACAGCTCAAAGCATCAAGGGAACACGTCAATTTCATTGCTTTAAGCCATTTAATATTAATTCTATAGAATGTAAGATTTTTTCAACATGTTCAAAAATCACTATATTGAAAGTAGATAAAGCTGTAAAATAATAAATGAGAAGTATAAACATGTGTGTATGAGGTATTTTTTATTTTATAAAATTATAAACATTAACATTAAAACCAGGGGAGAAAAGTATACGTTGTACTCGCATGACGCAACGCGGCGCGCCTGCCTCGGTCGCATTCAAGGGTCTTCATGATAATATTTAAAAATTCATAACTTTTTTCCAAGTTGAGATCACCAAAATTTCACTTCAGTTATCGAGGCTAGAGTTTAAGGAATGCAAATGTGAAAAGAAAATTTTTGTAGCACAAGGAGAAGTTGGTAAAACTGTTATTTGTTTATTGCAAAATTATTTGTTTATTAACAAATTATAAGTTTTCAGTTTAAATAATCTCTTATTCGTTTCCGTTACTATTTATGAATATACCATTAAAATTTCATCAACTTGTATTAAATATTAACCAAGATATCGCAATTTTAATATAAAGTTGCTTAGAAATTCATTTGTTTATAACTTCTTGAAAAATTTAAATTTTCAGAAAATTAACTTTAACGTGCAAGGCTTCAGGAATCTGCAAAAAAATTCCTGAAAATCGACTAGTCGATTTTTATTGGCCGGTTTCAGAAATTTTGACTCTATAATCGTTTGGAATCGCTAACAATCTCCAATCAGCTGTATTTTGTGTATTGGCACTACGTCCTAGAAATAGATTCGATCCAAATCAACAAAGGCAAAATGTACACAAGTAAACCCATTTCGAAGCAATTTAATTTCAGCAAACCGCATCCATCAAAACTACAAGCATTAAAATCTTATCAATTTTAATTTGGTTTACCTCTTCTGCATCATCTAAGACAACCACAGCATCATTTGATGTATCCTTATCTTTTAATTCTACTACTTTTAAGACGTCAATATCATCTACAACAATTTCTGGATCATGATCATTTTCTTCTGAAATAGATGCAGCAGCAGCTGCTGCGGCTTCCTGTAAGAAAAAAATATTTCTCTCAATCACTATTAATAAGGTTATTTAAAGCCCAACGTTTAATATTTATTTATAAACTATATGGAAGGTTTAATAAAGGGTGTTTTTTTATAGAGGTATAGAAATTTTAAATGGAACAAAACAAAGATGAATTTTTTAAATTGACATGAAATTTACTTTATTCGAAAGATAGCCTTCTGGCATTATAATTTAAATATGACTTCTGGCATATGACCGCCACGGCTGGCTCGGACGTAGTCTAATCTGGAAGTCCAATTTTCAATGACTTTTTCCAACATTTGTGGCCGTATATCGGCAATAACGCGGCGAATGTTGTCCTCCAAGTGATCAATCGTTTCGGGCTTATCGACGTAGACTAGCGACTTCACATATCTCTACAGAAAATAGTCTAGCGGCGTTAAGTCGCACGATCTTGGAGGCCAATTCACGGGTCCGAAAAGTGAAACTATGCGGTTACCAAACGTTTCCTTCAATAAATCAATTGTGGCACGAGCTGTGACATGTTGCGCCGTCTTGTTGAAACCACAGCTCCTGCACATCATGGTTGTTCAATTGATGAACGAAAAAGTCAGTAATCATGGCTCTATAGCGGTCACCATTGACTGTAACGTTCTGACCAGCATCGTTTTTAAAGAAGTACGGACCAATGATTCCACCAGCCCATAAAGCACACCAAACAGTCAGTTTTTCTGGATGTAACGGTGTCTCAACGTACACTTGAGGATTATCATCACTCCAAATACGGCAGTTTTGTTTATTGACGTTTCCATTCAAACAAAAGTGAGCTTTATCGCTAAACAAAATTCGCTTATGAAAATCGGGATCAACGGCAATCTTGTTTTGGGCCCATTCACCGAATCTACGCCTTGCTAGGTGATCGTGTGGCTTCAATTCTTGCACAAGTTGGATTTTGTAAGCACGCAAACCAAGATCTTTCCGCAAAATCTTCCATAAAGTGAATGGACACATATCCTATTCCTGTGCACAATGGCAGATAGACCGATTCGGGTCTTCCTCTACGCTACGCTCTACAGCAGCAATGACTTCTTCTGTACGCACTGTACGACGTCTCTGTGGATTCGTATTATCTTTTAGAGTAAACGTGGTGCGAAAACGTTCCATAGTTAATCGAATTAATCGCTCTGATGGACGATTAGTGCGCGATACGTATTTCGAACAGAACCATGATTTTCAAAATAGATTTGCACAATTTGAAAGCGTTGTTCAGGCGTCAGTCTATTCATGTTGAAATGCCAAACCAAACTAAACATAAATCACTTGACAGCTGACAAAATGGCCGCCAGTTAAAAAAGTGTTGCCAACTTAAAGTTTTATACCTTTATAAAAAACACCCTTTATAAAGAAATGAGTGGTAAACACCTCCCAGTGTAAAGTAAAACTCACCGCTTTCTTTTTCTTTTTCTCGGCTTCCTCAGCCTTTTTCTTTGCTAATTCTTCTCGTTTCTTCTGCTCTTGTGCCGCCCTTTGGGCGGCAAGAGCTTGCTCGATTTTGCGCTGTTCTTTGATGTCAGTGAATACCCTACGGTATAGAAATTTTTATTAGAAATAAGAGGCTTTCCAGTGCATTGACAGAGAATTGAGGATAGTGAGACGATACAAATATATCTTAAATGCAATTAAATCTCAAATTACGCTTAAAAATATATAATATGCATTTTATAAGGTAAGCCATTTTAATTGATCCACACAAATATCTCTCCTGGAACGCATTTTTAACAAAACTATTTCAGACAAAACTTGTACGATTCGAAGGGAGACAGTAAGTAAAATTAAATAATTTATAGACAAAGCATCCTAAAAATAGTTACAAATTTAAAAAAAAAATGAAAAAAAAAATCACTATTACAACTTTTTTCCCTCATACAAAAAGGTAGCAGCGCCAGGCTGAGTCAAAGTATAAAATAAAAGTCATGGAAAACCCCAAACTAAATACAACACTAAACAAAATAGTTTAAATACACATAATAACTAAACAGCACTTTAAAATAACTGATCAAGCATTCAAAAAAACAATATAAACTACATAAAATATAAAATAAAATCCAAATTACTTTGACATAAATATAACGTCAATATAATACAATTTAGCATTGACAGCCAACATTAATCAAGGCAAACAAGCTAGTCAAACTCATCATTTAGAAATTCAAGCACAAAGTATTAAGCCTTAGTTACAAGTATCTTTTTTACTTCCCTACCGAATTTTCTTTCACAGGTTACTTGGCTAATTCTAAGGGGAAGGTGATTAAAAAGTTTCTTACTGTTGAATATAATCGATTTTTTTTAATGAAGTTGTAGAAGAGATGGGAGATACTGTGTGTCGAGCGTGTGGAATAAGTAGAGTTCTCTGAAATATTCATCTTGAACTTTCTATAAATTAGACAAACTGTCTCCAGTATAAAAATGCATGGTAGAGTAAAAATTTTTTGTTTGGCTTACAAGAATTTGTAGTTTTCATTTTGTTCATATATCGTATTGCCCTTTTGTGCAAAAGAAACACGCCATTAAATAGCTTATTTGTACAGGAACCCCAAAAACACACACCATAACGCAAGTGCGACTCAACAAGAGCGTAAACAACCCTTTTTGCAACACCACCACCACCACTTCTTGCAAAGAAATTCTGACTGCGTCGACCATTTTGCCTAGTTGTATAATATAAATTTTTCATCCAGATAAAAGTTCAGAAATTTGGTCACATGCATGTCATTAACTGTCCACCCAGCTGGAGGCCGTCAATTTTACATTTTTATAAACAGCAAGGAACCTAAAACGGAACCCTGTGGAACACCCGACGTGGTAATTAACTTTTCAGACTCATTTCCATTAAATATTCTTCAAAAACGTCCCGTTAAGTTCGATTCAAACCATTTCTGAGATCTACCCCTACAATCATATACCTTAAGCAACCTCTCCATCGTCCAGTTGAAGATATATTCTCTCCAGGAAAGAAAACATAGCATCATTAGTATTTCAGCCATAAATCCAAACTGAGCACACTCGTGTTTTTTTTTTTAAGAATAAAGTTTTAATAAAAGAAGCTACCTTAAAAAAACAAAGGCAAGCTGACAACAGACAATACTACAGACTAAAATTGGATTCGAAATACTCCTAAAAGAAAAAAAAAACGCATTCAGCACAAAGTAGCTCTTGATTTGTTTTTGTACTGATTGAAGAGCTATAATTCTAGCTGGCAAGCAGTTATAGAACTTTATTGCTAAATATCTTGAACCATTTCTGGATCTTTCAAGCCAGCCAAAGTCTGGTACAAGATTGTTGCTGTTTCTTGTTGAATAGTTGTGAATATCTACGTGTGATCTGTATAGATCAAGATTTTGTTTAAAGTACAACAAACAGTGCATAATGTACACACAAGGTAAAGTTAAAATTTTTAAATTCTTAAACAATTTTCGACAGTCCTCTCTATAACAACCAAGCCCAGAAATAATATGAATGCCTTATCAGTACAAGAATGACCCCAGAAAAGAATAGCGCAAGCCAGAAGAGAATGAAAGTTACTATGATATACTGTTAGAAGAGTTTCTCTGGAAGTTACCCGTGCAAGACTTCCGAACAGGAACAGTTGTTGGGATAGTTTTTTTGAGAGATTAACAAGGTGCTGCTCCCTGGTTAATCCTGCATCTAAGTGTGCTCCCAGAAATTTGGCGTCCATTATATATTGAGGTAGAAAGAGCTGTACAATTTCACTGTTATTCCTTAGATTAAAATTAATACTTTGTGATTTTGAGTTATTTAAAGATATACAATTAGCTAGAAACCATTGAAATAGTTTTTTTTTCTAAGATTTGGTAATCAAGATCGTCAATTTTTGAAGGGTGATGAGCTTATGTAAAAAGTTGTGTCGTCAGCAAATAAAAGTGTTGACTCCCTTACTCTGACAGTATGTCAGGTAATTTATATAGATGAGGAATAAAATGGAGCCTAATACCGACCCTTGAGGTATACCATACATCAGGGATGGTTTTTTAGAATCACACTGGCCAAAGTGAATATACTGATCGCGATCCGAGAGATATGATGATTGTAGAAAGGTAGTTTTTTTTTAGAAGAATGCTATGTGTGACACAATCGAAAGCCTTTGTGAAGTCTAAAAAGGATGCAAGAGTACCAAGATATTTTTCAAAGCCCTCCAAAATATTACTAGTAAAGTGGTCAATAGCTAAAATTGTGATAATTTGCCTGATTGTTCAAAGACTTTTGACAAAATTGGCAACAAAGATATGAGACGATAATTGTTGCAGTCATCAATGTAGCCCTTATTCTTGAAGAGAGGTATCACCTTTGCAGTTTTGAAAACTTTAGGATATGTATTGCCATAGCTATATATGACCTAGGGTAATATGTTCGTACGCGCAAATGCATAAAGCTATCCAAAGACAGAAACGTAGTACTATTTAAATCCTTAGACAAGCAATTAAACAGCAATGTATTGTTTAATATACGACGTTTAGAAGAATAAGGAGGGCCGATAACAAATGCATTTTCGCAACTAACAAAAAAAAAACATAATCGTTACGCGTAAATTGTCTGATATAAAGCAGAGTTTCAGTCACAAGGTCATTAAACAAACAGTTACTGAGATCAAGGACAGACTTATAGCTGATTATTTCAGAATTATACAGAGATAAGCCTAAAAACGATACCGCAGCACACAGCTAACTTTCAGTTGCACAATCACCATCTGTAAGTAAAAATCCAGGGCAATCGTCATAGATAGACCACGTAAAGTTTGTAATCACCAATAATTAGCACACTAACGAACGTGTCACAAGCACGTGCCACCGAGCAGCACAAAAAAAGTCCTTAAGTTCAATTTTGGGGCCCTTTAAGTTTTACGAGAATATAGTAACCCTTCCAAATTGGAAACTCTTCCAATTTCAGTTGCTTCTCTAACAGCCATTCCACCTGCGGCTTACAAGTTGTGGACTTGAAGCATGAAGTATAGCATTACAGAAATCATAGATAATTTTGCATTTCATTTCTTTTTGGTTCAACTCAATTTTGTATTTGGAATAAAAACATGGCGAAATCGCTGATTTTACTAGATGAACTGGACAATATTTACTATGTTCCCTGCAAAGCGACCGAATTCAGTACCGGAGACGGATTATAGACTTCATGTGGTATACAGTTTTTCATCTATTTATCATTTTATTACATTTTTTATAATTACATTTTTTATTAGGCCAAGATGGCAATTATTGTTCAACAGATCAGTGAACAAAGGTGCAAATTAACGATTGTTAGCAATCTCTCGAACTCTTAAAGCAAATAAACACAGGTAATCAAAATTTATAATAGTATGCCAATATTCACGATTTAAAAGCAGCAGATACTACTAAATAACCAATTCTTTATCAGAATAGAGTCACATACATCCAATTGTACCTAGATATGACAACCACATTGTAGAAATTTAACCCAGACATCTCATAATGATGTTAAGCTTGACCTTGAGTGACCTTGGAATCAGTCCAAAGTCAAATTGATAATTTGCAATGAAAAATTTGTTGCCGTTAACAAAAATTAACTGATGCTGTCTATCAGATTCCCTGTTTAATTCCTGCAACTTTTATACTTAATATTTTTCTTGAATGTCTTTAGTTTCCTAGTTATCTGTGGATTTTACACCGATTCATGAACAAAAAAATTGCCTCCAAATGATATTGGCATTGTTAGAGTTTATTGAATCTTTGGAATATCTTTATGATAGGAACCTTCTGGTGATGGGTGATTTTAACATCCCTAAATTTGACAATTACAGATATGGTAACGATCCTAAAAGTGAGTTGGCTTACAACTTTATGGATTTTTTCTCCCTAAACCAATACAACAGTATTGTTAATGCCAACAATAGATATTTAGACTTAATATTTGCTAATTTTAATTGTGTTGTGCGGAGAGATGAAGGTCCAATGATCTTGGAGGATGTTCATCACCCATCGCTGGCGGTTGAGTTGGAGCTTGGCCCGATTCGGCGGAAAGGTTTCCTCGTGGATAGTAGCAGTAAATTTAAGTGCTACAATTTTAAAAAAGCTAATTTTAATTCTGTTTATGGTGACCTTGCGTCCGCTGATTGGACTGAGCTGGATCGATACTCAGATGTTAAAATGTGTTGCGACCGGTTTTATGAAATGTTGTATAAAATATTAGACATATCCGTGCCACTCTTCAAAAATAAGGGTCGCTCTTTTCCTGTATGGTATGACGCGGATATTATTCGTAGTTTGAAACGTAAGAATAACGTTTTTAGAAAGTATAGAAAAGCGAAAAGTGTCATTTATTTTAACAAATTTAAATTGCTTAAAGCGCGGACCAATCGGATGATAAAGGCCTCATATCGGCGTTACAGTCTGTCAAGTAAGAGCGTGGTCGTGTTAATTTATAAAAAAAATTATTTTATGTAACTTTCATATTTATATATACATTGTACACATTACAAACAATGATGCAATTTGGTCAATAATGTGTCCAGTCACCACCGGCGTCGATAATTGCCTGGCATCTCCGAGGCATGCTTTCTACTAATTTGACGGCGTATTCTAGTGGCAAGGATCTCCAGATCCGACGAATTTCGTAAGACAACTGCTTCAAAGTGTATGTGCGTCTTCCACGAAGCTTCTGTTTAATATATGCCCACACATTTTCAATAGGGTTTGCATCGGGCGACTGCGACGGCCAATCCAATGTAACGATGCCAGATTGAGTCTTCCACTGAGTACAGAGCTTGCTGCGGTGTTTAGGATCGTTGTCCTCTTGCAGAATCCAATCTTCATTTTTTGTGATGAACCATCGTTTGGCAGATGGCAGTAAAGCCTTTTTGTAGATTTTTATCATTTTCTCGGCATTTAGGTTGTCAGTAAAGAGGTACAAAGTGCCGAATCCCTGCTTTGAGAAGCAGCCCCAAAGATGCACCTTTATTCCATGTTTTACGGTCCGCTGAACAAGCCTATTGGTGGAAGTTGACCAGGCTCGCGTGAGGACAGAACGTGCCCATATAGAACATTCATCAGTAAAAATGACATTTTCAAAATCTCTATCAATATTCTCATGCGCCCAAGCGAGTCGCTTTGTCACATGTTTTTCAGTCAACAGAGGCTTCTTCATTGTGTTGCGCCATTTCAGACCATGAATTTGAAGAAGGGTTCGGATAGTTTCGTAGGATATATCTAAACCTTTTGCCATTAATTTTGCTTGTCCTTGCCGCAGTGTTAAAGCGGGATTCCGCGAAAACAGAGTCACTATTCTTTTTTCATCTTTTTTGTTCACTTTTCCTATCGAACCACGTTCTGGTAAATCATCGACATTTTTAGCCACTTTATATCGCTGTATCCACTTCTGTACAAATGCCTTCGACTTTCTCATATATTTAGCAGCCGCTGATTGCGACATTTTGGGACCTTTCGGGTGGATGCAAAGGAACACAGCCTCGTAGCGCGACGCGTACTTAGCACTCATGGCGTTTAACGTGATTGTCTTTCAAAAGATCAACGACAACTGAACCTTTGTTGACAATGCATCAAGGACAAAGCTTCTCTCTATCGGCTCGCGAAGGAATTAGAGCGAAATCTTTCATTAACTGTCGGTAAAGTCGACCACGCTCTTATTTGACTGACTGTACATTGAGCGTATAGAGAGAAATATTGGAAATGACCCCAAATCATTTTGGAGGTATGTTCAACAGAAAAAAAATTGCTGCGCTATTCCCGATAAAGTGTCTTATCAGGGTAAAACTTTCAATCACCCTAATGATATTGTTAAGGCTTTCGCCGAGTATTTTAAGGGAGTTTATAATGGAATATCGTCTACTGAAGAGGTTAGTCTGGGGGATTTGGGTAATAGTACAGTTGCAGTTCCGGTCTTTACGGAACAGGATATAATAAAAATTACGAAAGGGCTTAAACCTAAAATGTCTAGTGGGCCAGATTTTGTTCCGAGTTTTCTTATTAAAGACACTATAAATGTTTTGGCTGCTCCTCTATGTAAAATTTTTAATGCCTCTCTTGAGCAGCTGGTGTATCCCAAGAGATGGAAGGTAGCTAAAATATGTCCCGTATTTAAGAGCAAAAATAGAACCGAAGTGGAAAATTACAGGCCTGTCTCTCTGATATGTGGTTTTTCTAAGATCTTTGAGATGCTGCTGTATAACTTTATTATTAACAAAGTCGAACATTTGTTGTCTACAAAACAGCATGGATTTTTGAGGGGTAGGTCAACATCCACTAATCTGGCGTCTTTTCTGCAGTTTACAGCGGATGCTGTGGATGCGGGCGGCCAGGTCGATGTGGTGTTTACCGACTTCTCAAAGGCCTTTGACAAGATGAGCCATAGTTTGATTCTGGCAAAGCTTGCGAAGTTTGGTTTTACTGATCAATTTGTGCGGTTTTTTAAATCATATTTATTTAATAGGTCTCAGTATGTCCAATATAATGGATTTCAATCAAAGTGTTTTGCGGCCTCTTCGGGGGTACCTCAGGGCTCAAATTTGGGGCCTCTCGTTTTTAATTTTTATAAACGATATCACTGAATCAATTAATGTTGAATTCCTACTGTTTGCTGATGATTTGAAAATGTACGTCCAAGTTCAGTCGAAGGAGGATTGTGATAGATTGCAAAATAGTATTAGTGCAGTCCAGAGGTGGTGTATGAATAATCAATTGTTATTGAATGTGAGCAAATGTTCATTGATGTCTATAACTCGTAAAAAATCTCCAATTCTATATAGTTATCAAATAAATAATGACCTACTTAAAAGAGTTGATGCAGCTAAGGATCTGGGTGTTGTATTGGATTCTAAACTTAACTTTAACCTTCATTATAGCAGAATAGTGTCTGAAGCTAATCAAATGATGGGTTTAATTATTAGAAACTGTAGATCATTTAAGAATATTGAAAGCCTAAAATTATTGTTTATAGCACTAGTAAGAAGTAAACTTGAATACTGTTCACTTGTTTGGGCTCCAATTTATAATAAATATGTTTTGGCTATGGAGAACGTACAGCGCAAGTTTATGAAGTATTTGTGGTTGAAAACTGAGGGAGTGTACCCACCGGTCGGGATAGACAATCGACTGTTGCTGGATAAATTTAGTTTGCAAAGTCTTGAAATGAGACGTAACTTACATTCAGTTTTATTTTTATACAAGCTAGTCAAGGGCCAGATTGTTTGTCCTCAGCTTTTGGGCCAGCTAAATTTTAATGAGTCACGAATGACGAGCAGGCATGGTGTATACTTTCATTTAAGGATACCTAGGACTAATGTATATTGTATGTCGCCAATATATCGAATGTGTTCTGTGTTTAATAGGGTGTCGCAATCGTGTGATCCGAGTATGAGTTATACCCAGTTTTTACGTTCCTGTTCAGTATTATTGTAGTTCTGGGACTGCTATTGTGATATTATTTCTGTTATTTTGTAATAAGTACGTTTTTTTTTGTGTTATATTTTATTACGTGATATTATGATATTATTTTTGTTATTTTGTAATAGATGTTTTTTTTTGTTTGTTATATTTTATTACGGCCCTATTAATTATTGTTGTTGGGCTTTGATGTTAATAAATAAATAAAATAAATAAAATAAAAAATAAAATATTTAAATGGTCGAACATGAAATTTTCTGTACTTCCCATTTCTGAAATAAAAAATAGAGGTTTTCGTTTGAAAAAATAACTTGACCATGAATTTACTTTGAACGTCAATCTCTAGATCAAATGCGTCTTCCCTTTGAACCCTACACTTTAGTCTAAAACAATTTTCTGGAAATTGCATTCCAGAAGAGATATTTGATGGGATTGATTAAAATAACTTAACCTGTATAACCTCATTTAAATAAAAATCTCATATTACCAAGGTAGTAACAATGGATATGAAAAATGTAATATAGATAACAGAAAAAAAAAGAAATCAATTTATTTTCAAAAATTTGAAAACTATGTAAATTGATATAAAAAGTCGAAAATATTTAAATGTAGTACCGCTATAAAAAATAATAGACCGCAGGTCCCAATGTAGCGACTTGCGTTTGGTGAGAAAGAAACGCAAACATATCCTTTCTCTCTCGCGTGAATGACGTTTTTGGCACGTATGCGACTAGATCCTTAAATGTTTGTAACTCTCTCACACCAAGCACAAATATACTGGGTCCAGTGATCTATTATCTATCTGTCTATGAGTACAGCTAAAAATATGTAGTTTTATATAAAAATTAATACAAACTTTATTATGTTAAAATGATGAGATCAGAATATAAACCATATATAAAACATACCTGTTGACTGCTACCATTGCAGCTTCCCTAGTTAGAGACAACAAATCCGCGCCAACATAACCAGGAGTATATTTGGCGATCTTCTGGTAGTCAAAGTCAGATGACAGTGTCAAATTTGACGTTAAAACCTGTCAAAATCAAACCCTATTAGGATACATCTCACATAATGTAAATTGTAAAATAATTTTACAAACATGACAGATTTGAACTTAACGGTGATTTAAAGGATATTAAGTTAAAATATATGATTCGATTACTATACAACTAAAACACCTGTTAGGGTAATTTGGTTTCGCGCCAGACGAATCCTTCAGTTACCTCTAAGAGGTCTAACCTCAAAGAGTTTAGTGTTGTAGGAAAAGCCGCGGCGACAGGTTCGAGCTTTGTATGATGAAAATATTTTGAATTTTATGTTTACTCGCAATTCATTTATTGCAGCAGCGGCCGGATCACGCAAAGATTACCTACTTGACAAATTAATTGTTATAGAAATAGCTTACAATATACATCTTTTTACCTTAAATATCTGTTCCCTCGCCTTTTCGTTAGGAATTCCCAGACATATCTCTCTGTCAAACCTACCGGCCCTTCTTAAAGCAGGGTCAATAGCATCAGGTCTATTCGTCGCTCCTATAACCAACACTTGCTCGCCATTTTCAGCATTACTTAAATCTGAAAAGCATGGAGAATATTTGATATAATGCTCAACAAATTAATTTGAATGTTTATTTACAAGCAACATTTAAAACAAAAAAAAAACGGATACGATACTAAAACGCTAATTTTATATACTGCAATGTTACCGTATTTCCTTAATTTTGTTCGAGAATAGGATAAATTTCTTACCATCTAAACAACTTAGCAGTTGCGCAACTATTCTCCGTTCCATTTCTTTCTGAGCATTTTGCCTGTTGGGCGTTATGGCGTCTATCTCGTCTATAAACAGAACGCAGGGTGCAGCGTTGCAAGCTCTTTCGAAAAGCTCACGAATTCTTTCCTCACTTTCCCCAGAAACCCCAGCGACTAGCTCCGGGGCCGCTACTTTGATCATTTGAACGCCAAGCTCCTAAAAATATATAATTCTGTTAAGACAATATAAGAACAATAAAAAACAGTAAGCATTGCAAATAAGTATATGTAAACATACCAATAAAGTACAGGATTGGTCCTAAATTATGTATTTTTTATATTTAAATAATACCTTATTAAAGATATATCCAACCTATATGATAAAATTTACTTACTCCGGATATAGCATTTGCCAGCAACGTTTTACCACAACCCGGTGGCCCATGCAAAAGGAACCCTCTAGGCGGAGAAATTCCAATTTTCCTGTACAATTCTGGGTGTCTAAAAACCAAAACCAGGTTAATCATAAATATATTACATCATTTCAACTACCCAATATACCTGATGTGTAACAAAAGTCTGCAAACATCTTCGAGAGTCTTATCAATTCCTCCAATATCGTTAAAAGTATACAAAGGTTCTTGAAACAATCCGTCTTGGACGGTCTTTTTCTTTTTTGAAGTTGGGGCATTCTTTATGGGAGATATTGTGGCTTCCAGCTTGCGTTTCTTACCCCTTTCTAAAGGTGGCGGTTCAGATTGGTGTTTTAATGGTTCCTAAAAATAAATAACCGTTTTACATGCGTTCTAGTTGGTAATTATTTAGATCAGCGTTTCCTAAACGATGGTTCGCGAACCCCCTATAGAGGGGGTTCGGGAAAAAAATATTATAATGGAGGAATTTTAAATTAAACATAGCAACAAACAACAATCTGTAACGCGATGAGTCGCTACGCCGCTGGCGTTGCAAGTATATCCGCAAACGAGCCGGCAACTTCTACTTCGGCGAACCAAGATTTTTCCCGAATGCGCACGAAAGCACGAGAATAATGTCTACCGATATAAAAATGCCGCAATCACATATAAGGAGAAGTAGAGTTAAACTGAATCGTACAATGAGCTTAAGAACCTTGACTTATTTCAAAAAGATAAATGAGTTAGTAGTTAATGCATAGTGTGTACATAAATATTAGTATTGTAAACCAGTTTAGTGATTTCTTCTTGTGTAAATAAATTACAACAAATACTTGAGTTTTAAAAATCGCACATGCGCACGTCGAACGTAAAAGTAAATAATTATTGTTCCGTAAATGTAAGACGGATCGTTGGTTAAAAATTTATTTCGCAAGTAATGTGGAAAATGAACTTTTAAAAAGAATAAAATTGAAATATTGCTGTTTCATATGAGTGGCCCTTTCCAATCCAGACTGATTACCTAGAATAAGATTATTTGCATCAAAGTACGAAATTGTTTGATTATAACCTGCTTTTTCAAATACTTTTTCAATGCAAGACAGTGGATTAATGGGCCGATAGTTAAAGACCTCTGACTTAACTTGACTTTTTGGAACAGGTGTAATTGAACTTATTTTCAAATCCTCAGGAAAACTTTCACTTTTTAATGAAGAATTTACAAAGTTAGGTACAGCATAACCAGTGGTCTCTTTGACAAGTCGAACGATGTAGCAAACCCTGAAATATTGCTCGTCTATGTTAGATATATTTTTAAGAATTCTATTCGAGAAGATATATTATTTGTAAAACCACTGAAACCTACAAGACAGGTACAGCAATTTTCGATATGATCAACGACTATTTTGAAAAAATTAAATAAATTGGACTTTTTGTTTGGTTGTGTGGACTGATGGTGCAAAATCAATGACCGGAATATTTTCTGGTCTTGTGGTGAGGGAAAAGACTATCAACGAAAATAATGAATGGATTCATTGCCATCTTATAGACAAGCACTGTCATGTGAGCACAGCTGTAAAAATTGTAATTTTATAAAATCGCGTTCTACAAACTCTCATATATCCCGTGCGCTGTGTGAGGACTTTGGAAGCCTCCACATTTCTTTATTACTTCATACAGAAGTTAGATGACTTTCTCGAGGCAATATTTTGACCCACTTGTTTGAATTAAGTCTGAAGTTCAACCATTTTTACTTGATCAGTCATTTCAATAATAATTACATACTTTATTTCCATCACAATCATTCTGCAATAACACAGAAACGTCAACAAAAGACATATGACAACGCTATTAAATTATTGTCTAATTAAATGTATTACAAAATAAAAATCAACGAAAACTGACTATTTACAAATTAATATATACATTTTAAAAATAAAATTAGACTTAACTGACAATCAGACCGACACAGTACCGCTGCTCTACAAACAATGGATAATAATACAAAAGATAAAAAATATGTGTAACACTATGAATCAAAATTAAAAGAATAGAAACCCTTATCCTACAAGAATGTATCACATTTTTCCGAAACCTATTCTCGTTGACAATCTGTCGTATGCTACAAAGGTCCTGTATTACCATTTTCAATGTGCACGATAGAATAGCAGCCATTCTAAAGAAGATCAAATTTAGATTCAATGTAATAGTTTTGGTTCTCTTAGCATCAATTTATTAGAAAATAAAATTCACCTTATATTAAAAGGGACATTACTAAACATCTCAAACAACCTCAATTAACATTCAAGGACTATTTTCCTAATAAATATCTAGATCGAATAATTCAATAATCCATTAAGGGTATTTTTCAAGTTCTGTATTATTGCATTCATTTTGTATTAGTTCTTTTTGTAGGTTAAGCTATCACTTTAGTTTTATTAATATTTGTCTCTAAATGTTTTACGATTATGTTTTAGTTTTTTGTTATGAACTATTATTCAATATGGAAAGTAAATTTTTATGACTCAAATTTACTGTTCCTTATGACTTGGCTAATTGATTCCAGTTTTTAAAAAGGATTCGCATAAGAAAACGGTTGGGAACTGCTGGTTTAGATTAAGTGAAATCCAGGAAAATCATGTTTTATTTTTGGCCTTGACTTTCCATAATCTTTCGTCAGTTTTCCCGAAAACACAAAAAAAATGCACTTTTTCACATTAAAGGTCATTTTTATTTCATGTTTACAAAACTGAACTTCGTATTAATTATACATTGTATGTATGTTATATATTTCAACTTTACCAACTTATTTTGCAAATTAAGTTTTTTGAGACAAGTGACATTTCTTACAATGATGGATTTGTCTGTTACTTTGTAACATTATTGCATTTTAAAGTGTAATATCAACAAGATTATACTTTATTTTTCACATATAGAATCGAATAGAATAGTTTATTCATGTTAGTCACAAGAAGTGTATCATACGTCCATAGCCAGGGGGCTAGGTTGACAGAGGGGCTGTAATGTCTAGGGTGAGCACAATAGGCTTACTCTCATATGTGTGAATGTCATGGTGAGTTTTATAGGTCATAATATATTTTTTTTAAATAACGGAGGTTTTCTAAAATAAAATGTGCTGGAACTGTCAAGATTTTAAGATTTTTAAATGCCTCACGACAGTCATTTCTAAACTCAAGAGCTGTTAAAACTCTCACTGCCTTATGTTGAAGGGCAAAGACTCGCTTCGCGTCTGCTGCGTGTCCCCATACCAAAATAGAATATGACAAGTGAGAGTGGAATAGAGAGAAATACGCAGTTCTCAATGTCTCCCGAGACACACTGTTAGAGATTTCGTAGAAGGAAAAGATACTTATTTAATTTTTTGCATAATAACTCGATGTGAGGTTTCCTAACCTAATATCGTTCTCATTCATCTTTCTCAAATCTCTTAAGGAGAAGATGACCCTGTTGGTTTTGTTATTATTGAGGATAAGCCTATTTGCTGCAAACCACTTTTCTGCTCTCTGTTGTGCCTCCATAGTACCCTCAAGCACCTCCCTTGCAGTACCAGCCATACAGGATATTGTGGTGTCATCGGCAAAAAGTGTGTATTTCGCCCCAGAATCCATCTTGGGTAAATCATTTATATTCTACAGAAACAATATTGGTCCCAACACCGAGCCCTGAGGAACTCCTATATTTAAGACACTTTCCGCCGAGGACACCCCGCCAACCCGCACGATTTGGACTCTGTCTTTAGATAAGATCTAATAAAGTTATTGCTGTTAAAAGAGAAATTGTATTTTGCAAGTTTTTGCAGAAGAATACCATGATCTACACAGTCAAAAGATTTACTAAGATCGCAGAGAAGGACTGACCTATATTGAATTCGGTGGAATGATTCCAGTATGTAGGATACAAGATCTAATATAGATAGCACAGTGTTCTTGCGCTTTCGGAAACCGAATTGACATTCAGTAAAGCAATTATTCCCTTCCAAAAATTCGACTATTTGCAGTGCCATACTTTTTTCCATAATTTTTGAGACAACAGGAAGTAAGGATATTGGTATATAGTTCTCAGGCGAGTTTATGTCTCCTTTTTTAAATATCGGACATACAATAGCTTTTTTAAGAATTGAGGGGAAGGTACCCTCTACTAAACATATGTTTATTAGTTTTGTGAGAGGTACAATAATAAAATCTTTAACAGTTTTAATAAGTTTGATGTTCAGTCTGAATATGTCACTGCTATTTTTATTTTTAATACTATTAATTGTATCCCGTATGTTTTTAAATGTAGTTTTCCTGAAGGAAAACTGATTTAGTGATGTTATAGTACATTCAAAGTCCATTGGGTTTAGCTTAGCATATCATATCATATCAATAAAAGCCAAATTATTTCCTCATAAGCTACCTTTAAATCCGGTAATAGGACAAATATAATAAATTATCAACCTATTGTAATCTTGTTAATAATTGCTATCATATTTGTAAATATAATTACAAAAAGAATAAATTTTTATGTAAAAGAAAATTATAAATATGGGTACCAAGAAGGTCGATCAGCGGTGGGCAATCTTACAGATTTTGTCGAATAACCCTCAGATATCCTGGCAGAAAGTGTTCAAGTTAATATGGTGTATATAGATCTCGCAAAGGGCTTCGATACAGTTGACCATGACCTAGTACTCAATTTGCAATTTTTTAAGAAAACTTTGGAGACCACTAGTCATGCAATTCTTAACGTTGTAAATTCTTCATTAAAAAGTGGAAATTTTCCTGAAGATTCAAAAATAAGTTCAATTACACCTGTTTCAAAAATTCAAGTTAAGTCAGAGGTCTCTAACTATCGGCCAATTATTCCACTGTCTTGCATTGAAAAAGTACTGGAAAAAGCAGTTTATAATCAATCAAACAATTTCGTACTTTGATGAAAATAGTCTTTTTCTAGAAAATTAGTCTGGACTTCGAAAGGGTTACTCATATGAAATGGCAATACAATTTAAAATGGAAACAAGCAGATGGTAATAACAATTATGTGGTAATGGTATTCTCAGATTTGAAAAAAGCCTTAGAAATCATAGTGTCAATAATTAATAATCTAAAATACTGTTATTTTAGAAAAAAAGGCGATAAAATAGTTTGAAGAATACCTAAAAAACAGATGTCAGTATGTTCAATTGGGTCAAAATAAATCTACGTAGCAACAAAATTACTTTGGTGTACAACAACTTGGCGTTTTATTGTCCATAATTTTTATAAATGACATCAATCATGTTAAAGTGTTGAAATTTATTAATCTGTTGGCAGATGACACATTAATAGTGTGCAGTGAACATGATATCCTTGAGGTAATTGAAAAGATGCAATAGTTGCTGAAAAGAATTGATATATTTTTTGATATTAACAAGTTAAAACTTAATGCTAGTAAAACGAAATCTAATATTAAAAACATTAAATTGCAAATTGATAAGAAGGATATTGAATAGGTGTATCAAATATCTTGGGTTCATGCGAGATAGCACCCTTTCATTGAAATCTCATTTTATATATATATATATATATATATATATATATATATATATATATATATATATATATATTTGAAAAGATATCTAAAAAACTGTTCTTCATCTATAGAAATGGCAAATATTTATCTTTAGTCTCAAAAATGATGGTGTTCAGGAGTATAATTGAACCTCATTTTGACTATTATTCAAGTATTTTATATTGGGGTGACATAGCTTCAATTCAATCTTTACAAAGTTTGTGTAATAAGGGTACGAGAACAATTCTAAGATGCAACCGTTACACACTAATTGAAATTATGCAGTCTATATTGGGTTGGTTTTTGGTGAGAGAAAGACTGTACTACTTTACCATGGTGTTAAGTTAAAAACGAGTATGTTACCTGCATAGTACGAATTTATTTCACTAAGGGGGACAAGTTCGTTCATATTGTACAAGAAATATTTAAGATTTTAATATTCAAAAAACAAATAAATATAATACCATGATATCTTTATTTCACAGATGTATGAATAAATTTAACCATCTTCCACCTAGTATTAAAAAAGCAATAACAGTGATAACTTTTAAGAAATTGTTACCAGCATATATTTTACTAAATAGCAAGTCATTGTCAGAAGCAAGGAAATTATTGTATCTCTTAATTAGATTCATTCTAGTAGGATTTTCTATTTCAATAAACAATACAAAAAAAATATCAGTTTTTTTATCACTACTTTTTTCAACATAACTAAGCAGGATAAGAGGTGGGAAAGAAAAGTACCTTATGAAGTGAAACATGGTGTTTTTTGACTTTTTCAGGAAAGTAAAGAAAAATAGTGAAAAACCAAGGCCAGATTTGGTTTCTATGACCTCAAAATAGGGGATAAATGTAATATTTTTTTTTAAGTGGTTTTCCTAGATTTAACTTAATCGGAACAATTACCCTGAATTTTAATCATTTAGTGGAAAAAATGGTAAAAATTTGCAAAGGGTGAAATCATGGAAATTATGTTTTTTTTTGAAAAAATTTCGATACTCACCCCCTATTTCGAGGTCGTAGAACACGATTCTGGCCTTGATTTTTCACTATTTTTCCTCACGTTCCCGGAAAACTAAAAAAAAAGCGTCACTTCACAAAGCACTTTTATTTCAGTTAAAAACCGAATTTACGTATTTATTTTCAATGGAACTAATTAAAATATATTGTACGTACTATATTTCAAGTATTTTAGCAAACTAATTTGGAAAAACTTGTATTTTCAGCGAAAAATCAAAAACACGTCTCGGAAACGTCAAGCGTCAAACTATCTAAACTAGCCCCCGAATCACGTAAAAAGGCGCGACGTTGCCAGATGTAAAATTTTCTCATAATATAAACTATAAGATTTGTCCTTCTCAGTCAACAACATAGTTTAATTTTTTTAATGTTCAAAACGGTTTCTGAGTAAAAATAATCTTAACCCCTCAAAAATTTTGGTTGGTTTTGGTTAGGGTAAGTTGGTTCAGGTTTGGCTTGATTTTGGTTAATTTGGAAAACAGAAACTAACCTGAACTAATCTAAATTAACCTAGATTTATAATTTCCTGGTATAAACTATAAAATTTATCCATAACAGTTAACAATATAGTTTAATGTTTGTAATGTATAAAAAAGGGTAAAATTAACTTTAAAAATCCAAAATTTTTGGTCAGTACAGGTTTAGCTTGGTTTTTGTTAGTTTAAAAAACTTAAATTAACCTAAACTAACCTAAATTTTAATACATACCCCCTATTTCGAGGTCGTAGAACACGATTCTGACCTCGGTTTTCCATAATTTTTCCTCAACTTTGCGGAAAACAGGGAAAATAACTTTTGACTTTAGGTTGAATTGTTTTCACTAAATCGTTAAACTTTTGTTATAACAACGAATTCCACAGTGATAGATTAGTTCAAGTTAGTTTCTGTTTTCCAAATTAACCAAAATCAAGCTAAACCTGATCCAAACTATCTTAACCAAAACCAACCAATAATTTTGAAGGGTTAAGATTATTTTTACTTAGAAACTGTTCTGAATATTAAAAAAAATCAAACTATGTTGTTGACTGAGGACCGATCTTATAGTTTATATTATGAAGAAATTTTAAATCTGGCAACGTTGCACCTTTTTACGAGATTCGGCGGCCAGTTTAGATAGTCTGAATGTCGATGACGTTTTCGAGACGTGTTTTTGATTTTTCACTGAAAATATAAGTTTTTCTAAATTGGTTTGCTAAAATTTGTGCAAAAATAATTGAAATATATTGTGTACAATATTTTTTAACTAGTTTTATTGAAAATAAATATGTAAATTCGGTTTTTAACTGAAAAGAAAGTGCTTTGTGAAGTGACGCTTTTCTTTTTTTGAGTTTTCCGGGAAAGTGAGGAAAAATAGTGAAAAATCAAGGCCAGAATTGTGTTCTAGGATCTCAAAATAGGGGGTATCGAAATTTTTTCAAAAAAACGTAGTTTTCATGCTTTTCACGCTTTGCAAATTTTTACCCAAAATTGAACTTAAAGTGAAAAGTTATTTTCCCTGGTTTCCGCAAAGCTGAGGAAAAATTATGGAAAACCGAGGTCAGAATCGTGTTCTACGACCTCGAAATAGGGGATATGTATTAAAATTTTTTCAAAAAAAAACGTCATTTTCCTATCATTTCACTCTTTATGAATTTTTTCCGCAAAATTATAACAAAATGTAAATTTTTGTTTTCTGGAAAAATTATGCCATATGTGAAAGAATGTTCTCAAAACATAAACAATTACAAAAAATTTAAGGTCCAAACCAACTACACTGAACATTTTTAAATCCACTTCATACTTACCGCAGGTTTATTATTGACAAATCCCTGCATAATAACTCCTTTACTTTGAGAACTCGAAGCTGCAGCCCCATTGCTCTTTTTATAATGACTGTAAGCAGCTTCTTCTTCTGAATCTTCACTGCTAATGTCAATTAACTCATTTTCGTCCATTTTCGGCTTTACTGCTGCTTGGCGCTGATACAAATCAACCAAAGTGTTATTCATGGAATTTTCTGCCTTTAAACAAAAATAAAATAAATGAAAGAAAAAGTTACAATTTGAACAAATATATTTTTTTTAAGTTCAGTTGTGTAGCACAAATTTAAACTTCAAAGTGTTGATTAACCTTGAATTTGACACATGTGACATTTAAATTTAAAATTATTCAAGGTAAATGCTAAAGATAAATATTACTTACAAATTTATCTTCTCCATCACTTTCCTGGTCACTGTCATCACTAACAATATCATCATCTGAACTCTCTCTGTCTTCCAATCCATAACTTTGTAATACTATTGAATAAGCTTTCTTAACAGATGCTCTGAAGGCACTCCGTTTTCTTTTACCATATTCTCTATATTTCTTTTGAAGTTCATCAGCCATTTGGTTGATGTCTACATAAGTTTTGTCTATATTGCTTTCCAAATACTGTAAAAAAAAAGACTTGTATTAATACATTTTTATTTAGTTTGGAAAATGAAGGGGCAGAACTGTTATTTTAGATAGAACAGTGACTTTTAGTTGTACATAATACAGTCCTATGAACCCTTCCAGTAATATAACTCGAGTAGAAGAATGAAAAACCTAACTTAAAGTTCAAGCAATATTAAACAGATACCACAATTCATAAAACTAAAAATAGATAACCACGTAAAATCGACAGGGAAGCATATTTACTTTAACCTACAATATTTGTGATGCCAAATAAAAACTAAAATACTTTAAAAAATTGTCAATTCACCCTGAAAAATGAATTTAAAACATTTTTGTTTACCTTCTGTACTCGTGGTACGATCGTTGGATCCGACATGTACGGCATTTTAACAATTTTTTCCCGTTGTTTTTCGGAGCTACTTTCACTCAGCGGTATAATTTCCACGCCAGTTTTACTTATTTTCCCCATTGTAAGGAGATTCAATAACTAAAAACACGAGAAACCACTGGAAAAGAGCTTTTTAACGAACCCAAATTTACAGGACAAGCGACGCACTTAACGTTAAAATTCCATTTAGATCAAAAAAGACCCATAAATTAATTTTACTAGTCTTATATGTTTCTATCCTGTTCTAACTCATGACGAATATAGGAGACAACATGATGCGTGGAATAGTCCAAAGGCTATTCCGAATTGGTCGATTGTCTGCCAAATTAAAAAAGATGGTGGTCGGCTTTATTATTAGGTTAGGCGTTATAGTAGTAAATATCAATGAGTTATTTAACAATAAATACAAAAAAACAATGTTTTCTAAAATATTTATGTGTTAAATAAAGGGGTAGAAATTTGCCAAAAATACTATTTATAATAAAAAACTTATTAGAATATTTTCGCTGAATTGGTTTTTAAGTTTGTATGATAAGGCTATTAAATTTGGCAGTTCTGGGTACTTATTCTCGTTCTTGAGAGAACGATCATCTTAATGGAAAGTGGGCGTGGTTCTCACGAAAAAGTACGAAAACGTATTCAGAATATGGTTTCTTACTTTTTCGTGAGAACCACGGCCACTTTCCATCAAGATGATCGTTCTCTCGAGAACGAGGAAATCTACCAAGAATACGGTTTCATACGTTTTCATGAGAACCACGCCCACTTTCCATCAAGTGATCGTTCTCCCAAGAACAAGAATAGGTACCCTGTTCTTAGCCTGGAACAAAAAAGTTAGAGAAGGAAAGAGAATATCATAATAATGATCTTGTATCTTTGTTGAGTTCACAAAAAGGCATAAGGATATCACTGTCTTGAAAGAGATAAGGAAAAGGAATATCAAAAAATATGCTTACAGAATCGGGCTGCAGGTTCTGAAACCGTGTGATACATAATATCTTAAACAAATAACGCCTATCTGGATAACGCTTACGTAAGGTTTATTAGAGGGACTAAGCTAAATAAATATTACCATTTCCCTAAGAAAATTGTAACTCGTTGGCACAAACCTTCGAGCTTACTCCAAACATGTACTACAGGGTACCTATTCTCGTTCTTGAGAGAACGATCACTTGATGGAAAGTGGGCGTGGTTCTCACGAACAAGTATGAAACCGTATTCTGGGTAGCTTTTCTCGTTCTCGAAAGAACCATCATCTTGTAGGAAAGGGGCCGTGGTTCTCACGAAAAAGTAAGAAACCGTATTCTGAATACGTTTTCGTACTTTTTCGTGAGAACCACGCCCACTTTCCATCAAGATGATCGTTCTCTCAAGAACGAGAATAGGTACCCTGGAGGCATCATGCAATGTTCTGCTCGCGTTGCACGGCGATAAGAGAGATAGAAGGCGAATACGGGGAAATGTTATCTCTCTCGCTCCGAAGGTTTAATTTTGTTCTCGACCCTCATCGAAGCACACATGTCAACATATCGTGTAAGGCGGGCAGACCATTGCATGTTGCCTCCAGGGTACCTATTCTCGTTCTTGAGAGAACGATCACTTGATGAAAAGTGGGCGTGGTTCTCACGAAAAAGTATGAAACCGTATTCTGGGTAGATTTTCTCGTTCTTGAGAGAACGATCATCTTGATGGAAAGTGGCCGTGGTTCTCACGAAAAAGTAAGAAATCGTATTCTGAATACGTTTTCGTACTTTTTCGTGAGAACCACGCCCACTTTCCATCAAGATGATCGTTCTCTCAAGAACGAGAATAGGTACCCAGTAGTGTATGCTCGCAAACATAAACTGAAAACCATATTTTAAAATCTTCTAGCATACACTACTCAAGGCAGCATGTAATGCACCTCCCGTGTTATAACACAACAAATAGAGAGAGAGAGAGATAGCAACTACCTGGTCATGCTATCTCTCTCGCTTCGAACTTCCCCATATTTTCAAACGCGTGCCAACCAATCAGGGTTCAGAACGAGAGAGAGATATAGCACGACCCCTTATTCGCCCTCTCTCTTTCTTTGCAGTATAACGCGCGCGGAGCTTTACATGCTGCCTCCAGTGTGTATTCTTGAAGCTGAGAAACTATATACATATAAAATATATGTATATGCTAAAAACCTAGAAAAAAATTACATATAACAAACTACGAAAAAACCATAAACATACAAGACATAAACCGCGGAAGCTAAATAAATGTGTTGGCTATCTTTTTAGAAAGAGATAGAGCATTTTCGATGAATATTACCTCTTCTTCTATTCCGCGGAATAGAAAGAGAGATAGTACTCTTCGAAATGATCTTTCTAAGTAAGAGCCACCCCGCTTCTATAGCATCCGCGGTTCACTGATTTTATTATGTCTATGAAAAGAACTCCGCAAAACTCTAACCTCACTTTCAGACGTCAACAATCCTTGAACTTTAAAATATCAAGGAAATTTGCAATATCATAATTAATAGCTTGTTGAAATGATTTGCCGAATTCTGTATCAGTTTTAAAGTGAACTATGATCTGTTAATTTCAATTCAAACTAGTTTTAGCTGTACATATTTTATTACTGTAAAAACTTTTGAATTTTCTCTTGTAAACATGTCTGAGAAATACAAAAATATGGTTCAAAAGAGACATATTCTACACAGTGGTATATTTAATCAGACTCTGAGGGACTGGCAGTCCCTAAAAAGTGAAATTACACCTAAGAATTTGATGTATCCCGTATTCATTATGTAAGTATTTAATGTTAAACATCCTGGGTGATTTTTTTAGTGTGAAAAAACAACAGAAAACTAAGGTAAAGCAATTAGCTTTTCTGGAAACTAAAAAACCATGATTTTTTTTTTTAATATAAAGTCATAAATAATTAATCCAGAATTCCTTCTTTTTCTTGTCAGGTTCATCACATTGAAACATGTGTAAAGTATTATATGTAAGTACAAAATTCTTAGAATTTCTGCCTTTTTTAACATGTGAATGTCTCTTGAGGAAATAAATTAACTGTACAGACCCTTTTTTTCTTTAAATATTATTGTTTTTCTAACATTTTAGAGAAGCTGATGATGACATTCAAACCATTCCTAGTATGCCTGGTATTAGTCGTTATGGGATAAACAGGCTAAAAGTACATTTGGATGGTTTAGTCCAAAATGGTCTCACTTCAATTTTAGTATTTGGTGTAACAGACTCTCTGATAAAAGTAAGTAGGTATATGCCATAAATTAAGCTGTATTCCCAGAAAATCTATAAAAGTTCTCTGTAAATCTGGCATATAGACATAATACATATATATATATATATATATATATATATATATATATATATATATATATATATATATATATATATATAATTCCCATTCATAGCATATCCTTTATAATTTGTGGCCATGCAATTATTATTTTAATTAAAATATAAGCATCAATAAATTAAAAAATTCTGTAAATTTCACAATCAATAAGATAAATTTTATTCATAAGTATATTAAAAATTTTATCTTGTTTTATCAGAAATCTTAATTATTTTTTTATCCAAAACAATTCCAGCAAATTACAGATAACTTAAAAATACATATTTTTTTCAGGACGATTATGCTTCAAATGCAGACAGTCCCGAAAACCCTGTTATTAAAGCTCTCCCCAAATTACGGAAGTGGTTCCCAAATCTTACCATAGCTTGTGATGTATGTCTATGTCCTTACAGTTCACATGGGCATTGTGGTATTTTAAATGACAGTGGAACAATTGATAATGCCAAAAGCATCAAAAGGATTGCTGATATTGCATTATCATATGCTAAAGCAGGTAATGACTTATAGGAATTATGATATAGACAGGAATTCACACAAACAAATTTTATTAAAATACAAAAAATAACCAGAAGCTTAAAAAATGTTTCTTTTGAATTGACTTTTCCTTGTCATGACAAAAGATAAAAGCAGAAGATGCGACAGTTGTGACAAAACTTGAAATAAAAAGTAGTTATTTAGAACAGTAGGAACCCTGAATTTTTCGCAAAACATAGCCCTTATCTTTAGGTTGTACACTACGAATATGAAGTTTTTTTTGGTAGTCACAAATGTATTCACTTTCACACATATGTCATATATATTTCTATCTCCACCTTTAAAATTTGTCACTTCAAATAAAATGCATATACTACAAAACACAGTATTTAATAATTTTTTTAACAAGACTTACATAAACAAGCATGAAAAAATATGAATTTTCGATAGTAAATTAAGCCTAAATGATTTCTCCCAATTTTATACACAAATTTTTTTTAGATAAACAATAGTAAGAACCAAATATTATTTATTATTTATATATGAATATGTTGTGCAATTCCTTATCTCATTTAAAAGACAAATTTAGTACTTAAATTGTATTCGTTGTGTGTGGCAGAAAAATAATGAGATTTATTGTTTTGCAACAATTTTATTATTAATGATAATAATAATAATAAAGTTGAGGGAACAAGATATTACTTCTCACCACCAAACAGACCAAGAGAAGTTACAAACCTGGCTTCAGAAGCCACTTCATGGACGGCATCCAAATGAGGTCAATCAGGACAATGTCGACAATTCAGCGTCGAACTACTGGTTGATTTCAGGACAGATGTTTCTGGAAACGGAGAGCTTCTTGTTAGCTATCCAAAACCAGGTTATTCCGACGAGGAACTATCGGAAGTTCGTAATTAGAGATCCCTCAATAGAAAATGACCAATGCAGATATGGCTGTCGAACATCGGAGACAATTCAGCACATAACTGGAGGATGCCAAGCGTTTGCCGCAACCGAGTATAAGGAAAGACACGACTCAGCCGCTAAGATACTCCACCAAGAGTTAGCAGAAAAGTTAAACCTATTACAGGTAGTAAAAGTGCCTTATTACAAGTACAATCCGGAGCCTATTCTTGAGAACAACCAGTTCAAGTTATATTGGGACCGAACGGTTCTGACGGATCAAACAGTAGCTCATAATAGACCAGACATCATACTAATAGATAAAATTTCTAGGCGAACTTCACTAATCGACATTGCTGTACCTAACAACAACAACCTAAGGGCAAAATACAGCGAGAAGATCGCGAAATACAGAGATCTGGAGGTCCAAATTCGAAGACAATGGGCAATGAACAGCGTCCAAACGATTCCCATAATACTGTCAACAACTGGAGTGATACCAAAGAACTTCCTGCAGAACATCAAGGGACTGGGCCTTAGTGAGCATCTGTATAAGCAGATGCAGAAAGCAATTCTCCTAGCAACCGCGCGAACCGTCCGAAAGTTCGTAGAAAATACAGCAGACAACGTCACCTAGGACCCGATAACATGGAAAGGGTTCCCACAGAGCTTCAAACTTTTGGTGTCTTTGTATGCCTGGTATAAGTGAATGTTCCCTGAAGGGAGTGCGAAGCCGTTTGGCTTGTAAATCTGATAATAATAATAATCAGTTTATTCTTCAATTTAAAAGTGTCAAATATGTTACAATGTTTTTTTAAAAGAAATTTAATATTTGGCATAATCTAAGTAAAGATGTTTCAAGTGACAATATTCCAAGTGCTAAAAATTTTTTTTGTGTTTATTGAAAACAATAGGGCGGAGATACGAGCAATGTTTCCAAGGATGTCCTTGCAATACAGTCTCATACATGAAAAGATGTAAAGATTTGTAAAATATATTTGATTATAAAGAAAAACTAGATTTTTTGGTGATAATTTCGAGCTTCAATTTTTTTTTGACAATTTTTAGAAAATATAGGTTCATATTATGCCTATTATTATTAGATAAATGTATAAGAAACTTGCGCATGATGGAATAAGTAATTTTCAATACATTTTTCTCTCTGAATATAAATTAAATATAAACAACAATTTAAAAGTTATGGTTTCAAAACTCTGCTACCAAATATTATTTTAGACAGACTAAAATATTAACAACTCTCCTTTTAATTGAATCAAAGCGTTCTTCCACCATTATAAAAAGTTTGTTAACTTAATGATTTTGTACAATAGACTTCTTTCTGTATCTGTAAGCTGATATTTAAGTACATTATAGACTATAGTTTTAGTGTTAAAGCTATGTTTTGCTTCAAATTGGAATAAACCGTGTTTGTTTTTGAAGAAAAACACCAAGCACTCACACACATAGACCAAGAAAGGTTAGAATTCCCAGATCACAAAACAATGTGCCAAATAAAAATCTTAATTTTCCAAAAAACTTATCTATCTAGCTTAAAAAGACAAAATGTAAAACTAGCACTGAAAATTTTTAATTCTTTTGTGATTGAGGGCTTTACTTTACAAAATTTTGTTAAATATATCCTTTATCACCTGAATGTGACAAACAGGACAGAACTGAAGACTGCAATATCCTTGAGATCTTACAGTTGAAAACAGTTATTGTTTCAAATATTTTATTCCAGAAAATACTTGGTAACCATAAAAATAAATTCATCATATTTAAATATGTTTTTAAACAAGAGTTTTTAATATACTTTGAAGGCCGCAATACACACGAATGTCAATGTTTTTTTTTTCAAAAAAAAATGCCTCTTTTATGTAGTATTAAACTTATTGTTAGAATTTGCCACTTTAATTAAAACACATATGAACATTCTGCACTATAGCACATTTTCTTAAAGTTGTACACAATATTTAGCTAAAATACAGCGGAAATCATGAAATAGAACCGGGAAACGAGACACTAATAAGCTTGGTTTTGAAACAAATACCGCGCAAATACTGCGCATTATTGACAAATATCTTCCTATAAAAATGCACAGGGTTTGTTTGGACTTTTCATTTTCTTTCGACACTTCCTACATACTACTAAGTAGGACAAAAAAATCAACAAATCAAATAAAAAAAAACTAACCATGACATACCCATAAAATAATCTGTAGAATCTTTCCCAACTCACATCCTGGCAGGGAGTGTTCCGCCTCCCCGTGATCTCTTCTGGACAGCAACATTTTTTAACGAACGTGAAATAAAATTATTAGAAAGTGTTGTAGACCAAGTTAAACAAAATGTAGTTAGCTTTAACACCAGTCAAACAGTATCTAGATACCAAACATAACCTAATCACTGTTAGAGGCTTTAAAGTTATGTAGAAGAAGGAGACTTATTGGGAAATCTAGTTTAGTTTAGTTCAGGTTGGTTTTGTTTTGACCTTGGTTTTTAGACCAACATAACTTGAACGATCATTGTATGTTTGGCATTCCGATTCTATACGTTTACCCGCATTTTATGCTACAACAGGGTTGCCAGATGATTTTATTTTCTTTCCCTAGATTTTTGACAAAAAATGCCCAAGATTTCCCTAGGCAAGTTCACTGGAATCTCCAATTTATCACATTCTAATTTACGACACGCTTTGTTTTACGATAGAATTCCTATTTATTTTACATTTCTTCTCTCTTCTTTACCTCTACCATATTTCACGTATTCGGCGCGTTATTTGAAATTGAATTGACGCCCTATATACGTCGCCGCAATGTGATTGGTCGCTTTTACGTACGTAAGTGATTTATAGTTATAAAAATTTTTGATTTATTTTTTAAGTTTGTTTATCGACAAATAATAAATCTAAACTTTAAAAAATGTAAAAGTTATTGTGAATACACACTTATTTTACAACAAAATATTAAATTTCAGATTTAATATTGTCCCAAAACTCCCTAAATAAAATAATCTAAATAATACGGCATACAGTGCTAAAACTACACTTCTACTGAAACGGGGAAACCCAGAGAATAAGCGGCGCACGGCGCGGTGGCGGTTTGATTCGGTGCTTCCCCGAATTCAGAATGCAACGTCACCACTGCTATAAAAGCGAGAAGTATTGTAAATATATGTTTGCAATACTCGAAGAAAAATACTTATCAGATCAGCATGGATCATACTACACGTGAAAAACACCATTTCACAAAGTTTGAAACCTGATTTCCTTTCCAAATTCACATTTCAAAAAGCATTAGTGCTTATGGAACAAAATCCAGCTTTCCTATTCGTAGATTTTAACTTTAAAGGCGTGGCCTAAAAGTTACTACAAAATACGTCGATCACAAGCATCGCTCTTCTTGGAATCACACTCTTCAGAAGCAAAAAAGCAACGGCCGTGGCGCTTACCAGTTCCAGTACCTCCATACAACACCCACGACGATCTTTTTGAAGGCATCGTAGTCTTCGGAGAACGTCCAGTCTTCGACATTTTAAACATAAAATCACTTTTTCGAGATCTTTGGGCGTTTAGTAGATATCACTTGCACATGGATAGTGAAAAACCAAACATTCAAGAAGATTTTAAAGCGAAATGCAAACAAATCCGGATTAAATACGGTGTCTGAGGATTTCCCTTGTATAAAACATAGTGTTGGACTTTCAGGTAGTATCTGCATACGAACGCCTGAGGTAAGTTTTCGCAACTACAGGGCCCTCAGACACTATAGCTCGAAAGTCGGGTGCTATTCGAGACTACATACGCGAACTGGCGTTGTAGTAGCGGATCACCGACATAAAGACCGCGATTCAATTCGAAATAAAACTGAGTTTCCCAATACTCAACCAAAACATAACCTCAAACCAACAAAATATGGTATAAATTCCTATATCATATTTTTCCAGGAAATTTCATTCAAATTTTGCAATTCAAATTCACTTTCATTCGTTTTATCACTCCTATAATATTATTTCATAATATTCTATTCAAAATTCGCTTAGATAAAATTTTCATAATTTTTCTAAATCCACAGTTGCTAGTACTGTTTTTAGCACATTCACAGTGTTCTATTACCCATACTTGTTTTTCGAACTGATACATATTCAGTTACCCTTACTTGTTTTGCGGACTTCCTTTATCTGTTCCTTGTTACCCCCACATTTTTTAGTTACTTTTGCGAAAAGCATCTTCATTTCTCCGATATATTTCAGAACATGAAAACGCCTTGTTTTCGGAATTCTTGTCGCTCAGAATACCCGGGAAAAAAGGTCGGTTCTTGAAATATCATTCTGGATTTATTTTTCACCCTCTTCAGCGAATTTACCTGCGGGAATTGAAAGCAACTTATGACAGGTCTAAAGTCTCTCTGCCTTGCGAGAGTTAAATGGACTGTTTTTACGACGTTACGGAATAGATTACAAGGAAATATATGTACAGATAGTTATAATTAAACACATTACGCGCAAATTATCACATGGGTAAAAATAACGCTAAAACATTTCATTGCGGAATAACTTCTATTCCTAATTTTCATTTTGCGCATTACATTACATCCCCGTAGCGGATTTTATATTCAAATTTATGAATTATTTTCATGCGGCAAGTTGTACAACAATTTCTTTTGCGGAAATTTTAATTATAAATTTTCAATCATTTTCTTTGCGGAAAATACCAACAAAAAACAAAAATGCCTATAAACTCAAACACTTGCAAGGTCCCCCTGGCCAAGTGTTATTCACCGTAATGCTTAGTTTACCCAATACTTAAATCTTCTTTTATAATCTTAACCTTGGAGCATTCCAAGCTCAACAACCATCATGCTTTATGCATCGCCGATAAATGCTTATTTTTGGAAGCAAACTTTACTTCAATTTCCGAAGTAAAGAGAAGAAAACAAAAGCCCCTTTTATCATTCACTCCCCTTTTGCCCCGGTGAGCGAGAAGAAAGGTGAGGCGGCCAGATTTCCTATTTGGTCGGGTGGTTTAGGAGGGACTCTCGCCGCATCCCCCTGCGTTGCGGTTCAATAAGGTAGAAAAAACTTAGATACGACTTTTCACGTTCTAAATCTACCTTACTACAACGACAAAACAGCGAACCACGATAGCGCTCGTTACAGGACCAAACACGCATCACGATACGGTCTAGCGAGATAAATTTATACTTGGAAACGCTTCGCCTGAGATTGTTATGGTCCCTGTTTTATGAAGATATCGTATACTATAGCGATTTTAGAAACAACATCAGACAAGTCTGGCGCTTTCGACGACTGACTGAAACCCGACAAGCTCGATTCGACACGCGTTCAGCAACCAAACCACACCCAAATTAAAAAAGAAAGGAGGGTTCCTTAGTGCAATAGAAGGCAGCTGCGTAATTAAGGATATTACGGGTTGCTCTCTTAGAGTCAACTTATCCTTTTTCCGATTGAGCTTTGCTCTCGGGGGCCACGTTGATTGTTCTATTTTTTAGTCAACTCGTGGTTCTCTAAGTAGGTTGTCTTTGACAACATAACATGCTACAGAAAATAAAGATCGTGCACGTATCTTAATTCCTGAAATTGACATTGTGACTAATAGTCAACTTCGTGTTATGAATTCCGATCTTGACAAATCCCGAACGTGACAGTGGAGAGAAAATAATCCCTAACTTGACTTGCGGAAAACAGTAGTGAATTAAAAAAAAATCAATTAAAAGTTAACCAAGAGTCAAGGACGAGTGTTACTTGATAACCTCTTCCTAATTGGTTCATTCCTTAGAAGTGTTCCCTTGATAAAATAAAATTTACTTAATCTTCGTGAACTTTGAGCTTCAGTCATTCCCCTTCTATCCCGGTGAGCGAGAAGAAAGGTGAGGCGGCTAGAGTTTTCATTCTAGTCGGGAGGTTTGGCGGGACTTCACCAACAACCTCTGATTTGTGTTAAAACTTGAGTTTTACACAAATAGTTCTTCTTCTTCAAGTGCCTTCTCCATTGCGGAGGTTGGCAATCATAATAGCTATTTTAATTTTTGAGGCAGTTGCTCTAAATAGTTGTTTTGAACTGCATCCAAACCATTCCCTTAAGTTTTTTAGCCATGAAATTCGTCGTCGTCCCACGCCTCTTCTGCCACTTATTTTGCCCTGGATTATGAGCCGTAAGATGCTGTACCTTTCTCCTCGCATAATCTGTCCGAAATATTGCAGTTTTCTCTGTTTTACTGTTATCTCGACTTCCTTTTCTTTCCCCATTCTTCTCAACACTTCGGCGTTCGTAACTCGATCCACCCACGAAATACTCTGAATTCTTCTATAGGTCCACATCTCAAAAGAGTTAAGTCTTCTCATTGCCTCTCGATTCAGTGTCCATGCTTCCATTCCATAATATAGAATACTATATACGTAACAGTCAGTCGTATTTTCAGGGCTAACGTTAGATCTTTGCTGCCGATAACCTTTTTCATTCTAATAAAGTTGGCACGTGCTTTCTCGATTCTGGTTTTTATTTCGACGATATAGTCATTATTTTCTGTTATTAGGGTTCCTAAGTAAGTGTCTTTCTTAACTCTTTCTATGTGCCGGCCTCCTACCATTAGGGTTTCATTATTATTGGTGTTGTTTTTACTAATTATCATGAACTTGGTCTTTTTCGTGTTAAGAAAGAGTCCATATTCTCCACTGACTTTCAATATTTTATTCATTATCCTTTCTAGGTCTTTCAAAGTATCAGCTATTATTACGGTGTCATCTGCATACCTAATATTGTTGATTAAAACTCCGTTTACTTTTATCCCTGCTGTTTCAGATTCAAGACTTTCCAATATGACCTCTTCAGAATAAGCGTTAAATAGTAAAGGTGACAATATACAACCTTGTCTGACTCCCCTTTGTATTTCCACATCTCCGGATATTACCTGTCCAAATCTTACTGCCGCTTGCTGATTGTAATACAGATTTGATATCAACCTTAAATCCCTTTCATCCAAATTTTTGCTTCTGAGAATCTCTATTAGTTTGTCATGCTTGACCCTATCAAAATCTTTGTTATAATCTATGAAGCAGACATAGAGGTCCTGATTAATATCTAAGCATCTTTGAGTAAGCACATTAAAAGCAAATAATGCTTCTCTTGTACCCACCCCGTTCCGGAAGCCAAACTGTGTGTCACTAATATCCAGCTCCAACTTGGAATGTATTCTAGCGTGTACAATTTTTAAAAGGGTTTTCAAAGTATGTGACATGAGACTGATTGTTCGATAGTCACTGCATTCTTTTGAATTTGCTTTCTTTGGTAAACATATGAATGTTGATGTTAACATTTCTCGGGGGATAGTTCCTGTCGTGTAAATTGTATTAAATAATCTCACCAATAAATCTAAATTTTTGTCATTGATCAGCTTCAACAACTCACCTGGCATTTCATCTGGACCAACAGCTTTATTAGTTTTTATCGACCTTAATGCATAAATGACCTCTGCTCTAGTAATTTCAGGCCCTATGTCACCGCCCAGACTGTTGACAAATAGTTGATATGCGGAAATTTTTAAAATAAATTAATCCCGACGGAAACGAACTTCCACGATTTCTAAAGGATGAAATTAATCCAATAAACCCGGTAAATAGGTCCTTATTCTCGGAGATGAGTAGAAAAATACCGAATAATGCCGAGATACAGTAACGTCTCGTTAGAATCGAAAAATAATTAAAATTGCGAAAGGTAGTTGAAAGAGACTCTTGGAAAAAATTATTTAAAATTCGGTATATCAAAATTGAATTAAAGAAAAAAAATCATCATCCGTTAATACGACAGGACCTAGACCAACCACTTTTTGGAGAATGTATAAAGATAATTTTATAATTATGAAAATATATCTCGTTCGTCTATTCAAAATAATTTTAAAAATCACATGCTGCACACGTTTCAAATCAGTAAAGAGTTTTCCAGAAGACAGAAATACGCTTTTTACTTTGAGTTCATTTTTCCCACTAAATTAAAGTTTATGTATACACTTATAGAAGCTTCTATATTATACAAAACTTCATAAATTTTCACTTTCTTGATCACAGAAATCAAGAAGAAGTTTAAGTTAGTTTAGATTTACTAACATGAACTAACCAAATGTTTTAGTTGATTTTATATTTTACACTATTAAAAAAATAAAACATGTTTTTGACTCAAAACTTTTATTATTTTTTGGAATAAAAATTTTAACATGAAAATATTTGATATTTGGCAACGTCGATCAAATATTCAGCTTTTCTCTACTCTGCGCTACCGACAAGTAGTAGAAATGACTAACTTTACAAAACTTCGCGTTTTTCGCTGGAAATACAAATGTTTCTTAATTTGGTCATTAAAATTTGTACAGAAATAGTTGAAATATTTTGAATACAATGTGTAATTATTAGTAGCAATAATAAATAAAAAAGTCTGGTATTTTTTTAAGAAATAAAAATAACCTTGAAATGAAGAATGTTTTTCTGTGAAAATAAGAACAAACTGTAAAAGAATTTTCAAAAAAAAAAATATCATTTTTGGAGATTTCATTTAATTTAAATAATTATCAGAAATCATAGAATAATAACACTGCTTCTCAGAAAGATAATAGGGATCAAAAAATCTCTTTCGTTACCTAAAAAAACTAGTGAGTTTTTACGAATGTAATAGAAATTTTTGCTAATGCGAGGATGGTTCGATAAGTTCTCGGCCTGATAAAAAAAAAACAAAAGATCTTTGAAAACGTTTCTATTTACTTTTCAACATTGCAGTTCGATACATTTAGACCAACGATGTTCTAACATTTTAATACCCGTAGTATAATGCGATTTGTCCAACTCTGCAAAACAAGCGGTTGTCGCTGCTCTGACCTCGTTATTTGAGGGAAATTTTCGTCCAGCGAGCCATTTTTTCAAGTTTGGGAAGAGAAAGACATCGCTGGGAGCCAGACCGGCGAATATGGCGCATGTGGAAACACTTAGAAATGTAGGTCATGTAGTTTTGCAGCAACCACCATAGATTTATATGCAGGCGAGTTATCCTGATGTAGGAGCACTTTTTTTGGCAAAATGTGGACTTTGGCCTTAATCACATGCTGCAAACGGTCCAATAGTGAAGCTTTATACTCCCCGGTGATGGTTTTGCCTTATTCTAAATAGTCTATAAGCACCACTCCATATGAATCCCAAAAAACAGTTGCCATGACTTTTCCTGCAAACGGAACCGTTTTTGCTTTATTTTGGCGCACTTTCACCTGCCCCCACCCACTGTTTAGACTGTTGCTTTGTCTCTGGCGTGTAATGGTGACTGTTAACAAATGCGGCACCCATCGCGCTGAAAGCTTTTTCATGCCAAGAACATCATGTAAAATGTAGTGGATACGATCTATCGAGATGTTTGCTATACCAGCAAGTTCTGGTACTTTCAGTTGATGGTCATGAAGTATGACATTGTAAATTTTTGTGACAATTTCGTCAGTAGAGCGGTTTTTGGGCGTTCTGCGCGCTCATCCTTTTGAATTGATGTTCGACCACGATTAACTTCAGCAGCCCATTTTTTTACTGTCGAAAGCGAAGGAGAAGAATTCTTTAAAGTAGAATCTAACTCATTTTTAATGTCCGTAGAAGTTAAGCCCTTTAAAACAAAGTACTTTATAACCGCTCGAACTTCAATTTTATCCATCTTTCACAAAATATCGAACCTTATATGCTCACTAGATCGCCACAAACAAGCAACTGAACGCAAACATCTGAAACTTTGCAGGGCGTCATCTCAAGGTTAATACTTACAAAATATTATCGTTATTTGATCCTACTAGCGCCCTCTGTGTTTCAGGCCGAGAACTTATCGAACCATCCTCGTAATTCGGATTAGAGATTTGATTTTGATAATTTTCTTGATTTTTCCGATCAAAAAAATGCACGTTAACAGAAGCATCTGTATTATATAAAAATTCGTAAATTTGCACCTTCGTCCTAATATGTAACCCACATGAGCCCCTAAACATACAAAATCCTCATATCTTCCGAAATTCTCATCACCCTAGTTAGCTTTGGACCCCCCGAACCATCCAAGGATGTAAAAAATAAACCCATTATGAATTTGATAGTGGTCTTAGTGGCTTGACCCTGAACTCGTCTTTATCATGGATGAAACTGATTGATAGTGCGATAAAAAAAAGTAAATAAAGCATGGTGGCACAGAATATTTGTGTCACAAAAGCGTGTAATAAGGTTAATGCTGGGTCTCTCCAGTAGAGAGCCTTGTAGATCACATGTTAAATCCATGCAAATTGTAACAATTCCTTGTTTATATATTTCGATTATTTGTTTATTTGTAAAGAAAAATGCACAGGTGTTTCCTAGGAATGATCTTTTTTTTATAATAACATGACCACAAGAGGCCACAACAGCCTCAGCATTCCTCGGCGTCAAACCCGGATGTATGAGAGGAGTCCTTATTTTAACTATATTAAAAGTTTTAATGCATTACCTAATCATATTAAAGTAATCGCTCAAAAAAAATTAAAGATATTTTTACTGGAAAATGCTTTTTATTCATTGGACGAATATTATAATTTTAGTAATGGATGAGGACTTTTTAAAAATTGAAGACCTTTATTTTATAATATGTTTTTTGAATTTGCATTTATTTATGTCCAAATTTTAAAATATAAGTGTTTTAAAATTATTAAAAATATTAATGGTAGGGTTATTTTTAAACGTGTGTGTATGCCCACGAATGTTGTGTATATGAGTGTGACGGTGTGAATGTTTATACCTATCATTGGACTTGTGACATTGTAATGTTTCACCTATGAAACTCATGACAATAAAGGCTTTATTTATTTATTTATTTATTTATTTATAAAGACTTAGTTCTAATTGATCAATCAAACTTTTTTTCCAGGCGCCCATATTGTAGCTCCCTCCGACATGATGGATGGTCGAATTGGAGCTATCAAATCTCTCTTGATCGAACATAATTTACAAAACAATGTCTCAGTTTTGTCATATACTTGCAAATTTGCTTCCAACTTTTACGGACCGTTTAGAGATGCTGCAAAATCCAAACCTTCATTTGGAGATAGGAAATGTTATCAACTACCACCAGGGGGTGAAGGTATAGCCCTGAGAGCAGCTGAAAGGGATGTGGAAGAAGGTAAAATTGGTTTTGAAAGTGGTTTATGGGTATGTTTATGGAAGAGAAATCTTAAATATTGCCTACTTTGCCCGCACTTTTTTAGTTATTGCGGTATTCCAATTTAAATTCTGGAGATATATTAATACTAAAATTGAAATGAGATGTTACCCAGTGCAAATAAGAGTAAAGAGAATAAAATATAGTACTGGCAAAGTCGTCCTCGAAAATTACAACTTTGCCCATGTGTAACTTCTTTATATTTATGAAAGTTTAACACTATAGAACTACTTTGTCCAGGTTGGAGGTTTTAAAAAGATGGCGAAATCCATGGAAAACAATAGAAATTAAATTTTAAAAAAAAATCATTTAGAAAAATTTTACAAAACGTAATTTTCAAGTAGATCCTTATTACAATAATGAGAACACAATAAGAAAACTAAATAAACAAACAAAATAACTAAACTAAGGTATATCAAATTTGCCTATTAAAATAACTCTTATTTTTGGCCCTTATGCACGAGATTATTCAATTAACAACACTTTGTTGGGCATAACAATCTATATTTCACCATAACAAACTAAATTTAGAATTCTTTGAAGCAGTTATACTATAAATAATTAGAACACAATGGTATTAAATCATATTATGCTAAAGAAACTAAACGGTTTTCTATAAATATTTTAAACAGATATAGGATCATAGAATAATCAAATATGATCTAAAGCTAATTATGAACTTATGTGAAATAATCAATTGAGTCTTCTTCCCTAAAAATATTTAGATAATGAATAGAACATTATTGGAGTAGAAATTTTAATTGTGATATCATTAAAAGGCATCATAGATATATCGTCCTTATCAGAATAAAAAAATTCCCAATCCGAATTTCTCACAAACTTAACAGTAAATATCATTTATATTTTGTGTATTCTTCGGCATCAAGGATAACTCCAATAGAACGTTTTTCAGTTTTTTTGGGAGAAAATTCTATATTATTAATGTTCCCTGGTGCATCAGGAATAAAAATTGTTGACTGATGGTGTTCATCAGCTATTTTCTTTGTTTTCATCTACTTCTATTGGTCCCCTTCCTTCTTCTATTTCACTTTCATAACCATCTTTACAGCAACATGATTCCGGATTAAAATTCTCATTTTCAGTGTATTCATTTTCACTTGCTTTTTTATTTGTATCTTCTTCCATTGGTTTACCTTTCACAGTGTATTTTCCTTTCATTCCAAATACTTTTTCTTGAATAATATCTTCTTGGCTTAGAAATTCTCCCTGTTTAATGTTTAATATCTTTTTCTTCTCTCCCAATCTTTTGGAAGAAGTTCTTTGTTTTTGAAGAATGTTAAGGAACACATTGGTACACCGTCATTCACACGATCTTTATATGTTTCATATGGTATTTTTTTATATTCAGGATCCCAAGGGAAAAATGCACTGAGAAAGGTAAACTTATCTAAGAAGATACAAACAAAAAACATGTTGCTGTAACGATGGTGGGAAATAGACGAAGGGACGGAATCAATAGAAGTAGATGAAAACAAAGAAAATAGGTTTTGTAACGTAAATGATGAATTTGAAGCCATTTTGAATATTTTTGGCACAATTTGGTTTTAATTATTCAATTAATTTTGTTGGAAAAAGGCTTTTTCTACACAGTTTAATTTTGTTACTGCGTCGTGGATATTGTATTCGGAAGCAGTAGTATAAACTTTACATTATATCTTTGACAAGCTCGAAGGATATTAACGTTTATGTAAGATTTTAAGTTGTCCCCAATAACAAGTTTTGAGGGTTTAGTTTTACTTTCCCTAGGGCACTACTATTTTAGTGAATCAATCTTGAAATGTATCTGCATTGAACCAACGAGATACCCGTCTGTCATAGGATATTTTGTGCCTTTTCTAAATAGGAACTTTTTGGAACCAGGATTGTTACTTAGGTTGGTCTCATTATAGTTTGTATGTACACTGCGACCAGGGTACCTATTCTCGTTCTTGAGAGAACGATCATCTTGATAGAAAGTGGGCGTGGTTCTCATGAAAAAGTACGAAAACGTATTCAGAATACGGTTTCTTAGTTTTTCGTGAGAACCACGGGCACTTTCCAACAAGATGATCCTTCTCTCGAGAACGAGAAAAGCTACCCAGAATACGGTTTTATAATTTTTCGTGAGAACCACGCCCACTTTCCATCAAGTGATCGTTCTCTCAAGAACGAGAATAGGTACCCTGATAGATCTATTGTGCCCCCCTACTGCTGCCAAGTCGTAAGAGTTATCTTATCGGCTAGAGCAGATCCTCCACTCTAATTTCCCTCAGGAACTTGAGGATGTTGGACGGTTTCAAGGTGGATAGCTCCCTTTCTTCGATTTGGTGTGTTCCCAGACCCGCATCCTAGGGTTTTCTAGAGCGCTGCACTCTGAAAGGATATGAATAGAGGTTTCGTCCTCCTCCTCACAGAATCTGCATTCTTTTCCTTCTACCAGTCCAGGACAGGACCCCTGTCAGAAATCTAAGTTGGTTTTTACTTAGACTTATGCATTTTTTGAATCTCTCTGGTCGTAGTTCCCAGAAGTATCTTCGCTTGTCTCAATTCTTGCAGTTCCGTCCAATAATTGGATCTGCTTTCTTCTTTTATTTTTAGTTCTTCCACATTATGCTGCTATTGATTCCAAAGAAAGGCTCTGGCTTCATAAGTGATGTCTCAGCCCCTTTCCTCGCGAACCTGTCTACTATTTCATTCCCCTCTACCACGGTGTGTCCTGGTATCCACACCCATGAGGGTGACTTTTATTATTCTTACTCAAATCATTTAATTCCTCTAGGCATTCCCAGACCATCTTGGAGCTGATAACTTGAGAGCTTAGCGCAGGAATGGCTGCTTGACTATCGCGACATGATGATAATCTCTTGGCTGTGATAGTTTTTTTCTTTCTTTGTTTTTTTCTTTGTTGAATTGAATATCATCATAGTTTAGTATATGTTCCGGTTTGACACCATCTGAAGATTTTCTTTTCAAAATAATTCGAAAAATCCTCCATGGTTGCTTCAGAATTATTTGTTTTAAGATTTTGGCACTGCCTCTGAGCAAATAGAGGTGATATTTCACAATAAATTGATACACTCTAACATCCAAATAATTTGTAATTGTCATCTTCACTCCAAGTTGAGTTAGTGGATAGCCAAAATCCGCACATGCTATTAAAATATCTACCAAATGTTTCTCTTCCAATCGGGCCGGGGACAGTATCACAAGTGCAAAGAAAAGATCGAGATTACCCCCCACCCCATTCGTATACATGGCAATACACTACGACACTACCAAAATCATTCAGCGATAGAGGGGGGGGGTCAGCGAAATCCATGTTCTTAATGGCTGCATTGTATAGTATTCTTTGTAAATTTTGGGATTTCATATTTATAATAAAATCTCGGGTATTCTTTGTAATGCTGGAAATGTTTCTTACCATAGTTGAGGGAGAAGGGAACGGTTGCATAAAATTTCTCATGGAAAGCTTTGCTACATTGACAGATATCAGGATTTTCGTAATTAATACAGGAATGATCACCTTTTTACATGTTAAAGGGTCAGAACGAATCCAGTATCTCTTTTTTTAGAGGGGGGGGGGCGATATCAAGAGTACAGTGTGATAAGCGAATTGTCGAAGAGGGGCGGGGGATCAGTAAAATTAACATTACTAATTCAGATGGCAGGAGCAAGTTTTTTTTCTGAATTCGAAGCTCTGGGGGGCAGGTTGCTCCTGTTTCCAATTCAGTTAAGTTACCAGGGTAGCCGACTTTGCCTAGATGTTTTTTTTTATTGAGAAGAGTTCTTCAAGGGATATTAAACTGCTTTTTAGCATCCCTACTTGATAGTTCACCACTTATCGCATTTAAAGCTTGAAGGAGTTTTTCTTCTATATAATTTGTTTAAAACCTATATTGTTCTTCTAGTTTGTTCATAATGTAAAATTTATTATTAATATATACCAAAACCATTTTGACATACAACTAGTAGAACCTTCAAATTATATGATACTAAAAAATAAAGCTTAGCTTTTCAGGCTAAAATATACTTACCTGTTTAAGACAGTAAACACTTTACCAACCGGTTTTTAAGAGAACGGCGGAAAATTTTCTAAGGTTGCCACTTTTACCAAAATAAATTTTTGAATTTAATGCGTCATCGAGCAAAGTTGAACCGCTTGAGCAAAGTAGGCAACATTTACGGTACTTAAAAAATGCTACAATTGTTGTTTATACATCTTAACTTTAGGGGCAGATATGTTAATGGTAAAACCCATCATGGCTTACATCGACATCCTGAAGCAGGTAAAAGACAAGTATCCAGAGTATCCGATGTTTGTCTACCAGGTATCTGGAGAGTATTCTATGATTTTTAATGCAGCTGAAAAGGGAATTTTTGATTTGAAGGCTGGACTGATGGAAATTTTGGGTTCCTATAGGCGAGCAGGTTAGTAAAATATAAGTTCAGTTCAAAGTTGTTGAGTAAAAGCGTGTAGTTAAGTGATACTATATCAAAATTTGAGTCTCATATATCACATTTCTCGTTCAGTATTGAAACTGAACCTCATTAAAAACACCAATTGTTTTTGTGGCAGTGGCTGATGAGAATTTTTCTTATTTGTTCATATTTATTTTTGGTGAAATTTGAATCACATCAAATATACTTAATATCCCAAAATATTTTTAATTGATTATTTCTTTTTAGGTGCTGATGTCATTATTACATACTACACGCCTCTAATTTTGGATTGGTTAAAACTTAAGCATAAATTGTGAATATAATTTCTAATAGTTCCTGAATAGGCGTTTACACGGTCATATCGATCTTTGTGGTTTTTTTTTTGAATACACAGATTGCTTGTCGAGCCTTAAAACAATTTATATAAACATTTTTTTCTCGATATGAGATTGGGAACTTTTCATTCCATTCTCATACATATTATATATAATTCAAAAACACTAAAGCTCTTTACATTTAGCACAACTGTGCTTTATAACTTCGAACCTACTTGCAAAAAGTCGGCATGAGTTGTGTAAACATCTATTACAACTTATTCATTATTATTCTAGTCCTCTTATAGACAATTTACATTCTTTAGAATTATTTTCTTTTCAGGATTTAAATTCTTTTATATTTTCACTTTATAATATTCAAACTAAGGTTCATAGCTACTCTACTTCCAATGATTTTATGATGAATTTGTTTACTTCGAGTCAAGAAAGTTATTCTCGCATTATACTATGCAACATATCGAAAGTCCTAAGAATTCAAGTGAGATAATAAAAAAGCCTAGTGCCTAACATGTTAAAAATCACTGACATTTTCAGGAGTCCTGAAACTCCCTGGCTGTTCCAGGTGTTCTCAGTTTTCCAAGTCTAACAATCCTACTTCTTTTATTAAAAATTAGCGATTATGATAGGGTAGTAATGGAAATGCAAATCGGATCAGGGTCGGGTCAGCTTAGTTTGTAAAATCTTTATTTTCTAAGATTGTTTTAAGTGTTATTTTTCCTTTTCCAGTGAAACCCGAGTTTGTGTCACAGTCAGTAAAACCACATAGAAATGTTAAATATTTTCATTTTGATTGATCTTTCATGATATTAGAAGTGTAATGAATATTTCTAATTTTTTTTCATTTAATTGATGCAGAACACAAGCAGATCAATGTCTTGCCCGACAATAATCACAGTATTATTAAGTTCGGCTACTACAATTGTTGTATTTATTATAAGTTATTCTGCATCTTCTTTTGCCAGTCTACATGTGGACCCTGCTGATTGAAATTCTTGAGGTAAAGTTTGCATTAATTTATTGTTATTATTTTCATTAGGTAAAAATTTGGAAAAATGGAACAATTTTAAAAATCATTTACATCGCAATTTTTTTTGTCGTAAACATTGTAGTCTTTTGAAGTCAGTTGAAGTAGGAGTAGCAGTTCTATTAACATCAGGGTATCCATCAAAAATTGTTACTATTTTCTACATAATTACCGCATACATAGTGAAGGTATTTCTTTTTTTTTATGACTTCAACAATATAATTTTTCTGCCAAATCACTCTGTGCAATAAAAAAACCTCCATCGACAACATGCACTATATTGTTGGAATTCGGTAATTCAGTGATGGTTGTGAATTCTTTATACAAATCTGATTAGACCCCCCCTTTCTATATCTATATTCGACTACGTTTCAAGACTTTCCATAATATCATATATATTTAAGTAACGAAAAATGTTTTCTTTCGTAAATCACGCAATAATAAATGTATTTAATTTGTCATATTTGCAAAATAAACAAAAAATTTTACCATCAGATATGACCTTGCCCTCAAGTTAATGGTCAAATATGAACGTAATTTCAAGGTCAAAACAAATAGATCGCGGTATTTCGTGAAATGTTTCGTACAAAAGTTGTTGGGTGGCAAGGTCATTTGAAACCCAATTTCAAAATTTGAAAAGGAAACCCCCAATTTGACCCCTGGAAATGGAAAAAATCAATTTCACAATAATTTCATCATCAGATATGACCTTGACCTCAAAGTTAAAGACTAATATCAAGGTCGTTTTAAGGTCAAAGGAAGATCTTTAACGTCATTATTTTATAAAATGTTTCATACTCAAGTTGTAAGATTGCAAAGTTGCTATAACATCTCGATCTCGATCTTCAGGGCTATTTGAAAAAATTTATTCGTTCACAATTATTAGCAAAAACTGTACTTAGTACGACTATATGCATGATTAACTACTTTTAGAACTACCTAGGAACGACGTGGACGTAGTAGTTTTTGTTCTCTTCGGGTGCTTGTTTTCGGTAAGTCCTCTTCCTCTCGCCATCGGGTTGCTTGTTTTCGGGGAGTCCCCTCGCCTATCACCATCAGGGTGCTTGTTTTCTATGAGTCTTCTCGTCCCTCATCATTCAGTAAGTGCTCAAAATGGTTACCTTAAACTTCGGTACACTTACTGAACAGAACTTCAAAAGATGGCACACAACTGCGGAGTATTTCAGGTGTTATTTTGGCAAAAGCATCTCTGATTCGCTGCTTCGTGTTTTCACGAGTTGTTGGCACGTCTTTATAAACTTCACTCTCCAAAAAAGCCCATAAACAAAAATCTGGTGATGTAATGTTTGGCAATCTTGCGGGCCAATTTACTGACCTTCTCTATCAATCCACCGTCCGTTGAATTCGCGATCCAACACTTGACAACCACATTTATTGCCGTACATCTTTAAGCAAAAGTGGAAGTTGATTTTCTAAATTATCACGATATTTTGCACCGTTCAAATTACCTCTTCAAATTTTGAAATTGAGCTTCAAATGACCTTGCAGGTTAAAATCAACGTTAATTTTAAGGTTACTACCACTTAGCCTCCGTGCCACTTAACAATTTTGGTACAAAACATTTTACAAAATACTACGATCTTTTTTGTTTTAACCTTGAAATATCCTTGATGGCCTTCACCTTGAGATCAAGGTCATATCCGACGGTAAAATTTCCCACCCTTTTCATTCTCGGGGTCAAAATTGGGGGGTCCCATTTAAAATTCTGAAGTTGACCTTCAAATGATTTTCAAGAATAAAGTCGAGGTAATTTTCAAGGTCACTACTAGTTAGTCCCTCTGTCGCCCTATAATTTTTATATAAAACATTTTTTAAAAAAATGTGATCCCGCCGAGATATTCCCTTGCCTCAAGATAAATGCCGCACCCTGTATTTATTGAAAGTAGAAGTGAAAACGAAAAAAATTAACCCAATCCAAACTCTGTCAAACAATCACTTTTTAAGACAAATTGTAGTTAAGAATTTCCATTTTTTTTTTAAATAAATTCAAAAAAAATCAAGCGTTGAATGTTTTGGCAAAAAAAATACAGCTCATTTGAGACATTAAAAAGTACATTCTCTCTGAATTTCAACCAAATCGAATCATTTTTGTGGAAGAGAAAAATAAAAAACCGAAATTATGGTTTTTCACGTTTTTCTCGGAAAATTTTGAGGTTATGTTAAAAATGGTAAAAACAAAAGTTGTAGATTTTTTTATTACCTACAACTTTTATATTTAACTTTTTTCGATAGGTAGCATAGTTTTATCAAAAATCGCATAAAACATTTCTCACTACTAATTTTCCACTCCGTTTCACCCTGACAATTCGTTATTGCTGCGGATAATTTTTTTCTCCTTTTTTCATAATATTTTCTAAATGTTTCCGTTATTAGAATGCTGTAACGAATTTCGACAACCGAAGTTGCTAGGTTGTCATCTGTTTACTACATATACAAAATGCCTTTTGTCATCAATTTCAACCTATATAAAACATTTTCATTCACCAGCATTCAGTTCTATAATAAATAGTTTAAGGAATTTATTATTGTAAGTCCTGTTTTATGACATTTAGCAGAAACCTTACCATGACTGTATGACATTTTTACTTATACGCAACCTCGCGAAATTGTTCCTTTTCTAGATATTAGATGTTATCAATAAAACATATAATAAATAAATATGGTTTTATTAAAAAATATATCCTTAATAAACTTTAATTATGCTTCCAATAAAATAATTATAAAGGCAAATATATCCATCCCCGTGTTACCGTTAGTTAACTAGACGGTTATTCGTGGAAGGGATATCTCTGCCCTCAACATAATAAAATTTTAAAAATATAATAGTTTTACATAAATATCACAATTTATAAATCCGCATAAAATTAACTTAATAGTACCTGAAATTTAAATGTAAAGTAGACAAAACAACAAGTTGGGATATTTTTTTAACCAAAGCAAATTCCATTGCGAATGTATTGTAGTCCAAGCTAGGTGCTAAAGCTCCCAGATTCGATTCTCATTTCAATATTTGGTTTTTCTATATACAGGGTGTCTGAAATAACACGAGGGGACTTGGGGAAATGATTCTATTATAAAACAGAGTTATTATATTTAAATAAGAGAAAATAACTTTGAGTCAGGAAAAATTGATGTATGACATAGAGATCGGCTAAAAAATTAAAAATTATTCAGTAAAATTAAAAATGTGGAAAACCTTTATCTAAAAGTAAATTTTGGCATTAGATATTATTTTTGAAAAAAATAATTTCGATCATACAGGGAGACCCAAAAATGAAAGTGTGAATCAATCCTACACTAAATTCCATTTACTAATAAAATAATATTGATTCACGCTCCTATTTTGGGCCTCCTTGTATGTTCTAAATTAATTTTCTAAATAGCAGGATTATTTTTTCAAAAATTATGCTACATCTACTATCAAAATTCAATTGTAGATAAAGTTTTTCTGTATTTTTAAGTTTACTGGACTATAACTTTTACTTTTTTATACCACCTTGTATGTTCGACTTCAATTTTTCTCTGAAATCAATACTAAAAAAGTTTCCCATTTGTTAAGAAGTTCCCTAGACACGCTGTATATTTTCTAATTCTACACACAATTCAAAAATATTTCGGGACTATAGAGGGTGTATCAAAAAAGTTGGTAGAATGAAGTTGTATTTTTTAAAATGAAACAACCTGTATATTAATCCATCTTTTGAATTGGCATGTCATCGATGGTCGAGTATTGCCACCCTTGTTTCATTCATTCATACCTCCATAACGTTCAAGCGCCCTCTGTGGGGTACGAGCGTAATCAGTGACTCGTCACGAACTCGCCGATTACCGCAACTACTAATTGACCGTTTGTTTACGGTGTTGTTTTTGACGTTCGTCAGATTTTATTATCATTAAAAATGACGGAGAAATGTAAACAACGAATTTTCATCAAGTTTTGCTTTAAAGTTGAAAAAAGTTGTGAGAAAACTATTGAGAAATGAGCAGAAGGCCTTTAGGAACGAGTGTATGGGTACAACGCAGATAAAAGAGTGGTACTAACGGTCCACAGATGACCGCACTTTCTGTTGACAGCACCTCATGTTCTGGCCGACTTTCGAGCACAATAACACCGGAAAATGTAGAGCGTCTGCGACTAGTTAGAAAGTAACTTTGTCATTCCAAAAACTTGTGTTTTGAGACATTTAACCGATAATTTGGGAAATGTGCACTCGAGTCCATTCAAAAAATTGACTACGCGAACTGCTTCAGTCGACTGAGGATTACTTTGAACGATGCCACCTCGCGAATCATGAAAAATAATACCAGCGCAATGTTATAAATGCAGGTCGAATACTTTTGTAACACACCTCGTTTAGATTCGAATCTGAAAATTTGGTCCATCCAAAAATAAATTAAATATAAATTAAAAATAAAATAAATTACCTCGAACCGACACTTTGCTTTTGTCATATAAAATCACCTCTCTAAGATTCCTTACGTTATTTCTGAACACCCTGTATATTTTTTTATTTTTTTGGTGTAATAAAAAGTAAAACAGTAAAAAGCTGATTCTGATTGGTTCTTTTATTATGCCTCACGTGAGGTCTTTCGAGATTTACTAGGACTAAAAAAGATCCCCACTGTCTTAAATAAAATAATAACGATGGCCAGGAAAAGTATACAAGGTGTCCATCCACCGTGAAAGACTTGGCAATAAACATGTTTGACAAATTAATAAGCTTACATTATAGTTTATAAGTAGATTTTTGAGTACAATTGAGATTCTGGAAGGGATGGGACGGACAGGTAGAGGACTATCAAGAAAAAAACGTCAAAATAATTTAAATATTAAATAGACTTAATTTAAGGAAATTATACAAATTAAATACGTAAATAAAGAATAACACACGTACAAAAAATCCCTATTTTTATCAAAAAATACTGAAACACATGGATTTTATGCTTTTATACTTTTTATTCTGATATTTTAAATAAAATAGCCTGTATATAATGCTGACCCATGCCGCAAACTTATTCTCGATTTAGAACAACGACAAATTATCAGGAAGTGGGGTCAAAGTATCCTATCTCACTATTATACAGGGTGTCCAAAAGTCGTGGATAAGCTGTCAACCGCGGATGTGCCACACCATGGTCTACCAAATATCCAGTTATGACCTTAGAAAAAGTGTTAGTTTTCTATTTTTTTTTCAAGTTTTAATATTTTCTAAAAATCAGTACCAATGTTCGATTTTTTCATCCTCTTTTTACAAATGAAAACTTTTCTTGTTCCGTTCTATTTATCTTTATCTTAAATGATTCTTCTTAGACACCCTGTATAAAGAGGTATGTTTGTATGTTTGCAAAAATCTCAAAAACTACTAAATTAATCGTCACCAAATTTTAGATGTAAATTTATTATGCCTTCCGAAGTGTAGATGAAAAATTATTATTAAAATGCGAAAATAAGCAGACACTTTTCATTCTTCTTATCACGTGACGTCTAGTGACAGCTGTCAATGACATTTTTTTGAGGTTGTGTTCGACAAGATTATATAACAATTCTCCATGTGTAAGTTCACAAGTTTTCAATATATTTACATTTGAAAAAGGCGTAATTGTTTAGAATAAATGAAATCGAGAAAAATGTTTTTTTTTCTTGAGAATTTCTCTAGATACACCCTATTTTGAAGTTGTAAAACACAATTCTGGCCTTTCCAGAGTTTTTCCTAATTTTTCCAGAAAATTCAGGAAAAGCTCTGCACTTCAAGATTATTTTTATCAATTGAAAAACCCCGGTTTTTCATATTTATTTTGAATGGTATTAGTTAAAATACATTGTATATAATATATTCGAACTATTTTTGCATAAATTGGAGCAAAGAAATTATGAAAAACGTGTATTTTCAAGGAAGAGGCTAAATTAAGTTCTTTGGCATTTCTATTACTTTTCGACAGAACAGCTAAACAGTTGTTGCGACGTTGCCAGATGTCTAATATTTTGATACAATTAAATTTTATTTAAAAAATTATCTCAGTTAACATATCAATTTTTCTTAATGTACCGACGTTCAGGTTAGTTTTAGTAAGTTCAGGTAAGTTTTGCTAACTAAAACCAAACTAAACCTGAACTAACCAAAACCAATCTAAACTAACCTAAAGAGAAAGTGTAAGAGTAAAAAAAAAATGTTGTTTGGATCCTTTTCTATACAACTTATATAGAAAAAAAGAATGTATATGTATTTCAGAAATCATATTTATACTATGGCAACAGCGCAAATTATCCGCCTGACATGTATTCGGCAGTTTCATTTTTCTAGATTTTCCCGATTAAAAAAGTTTTATCTAAAATAGAAGCGTATAATTTGTAGATGTAAGAAAATTCTAACGATATAGTGGAAAAATTGATACAAATTGGAAAGTGTTTTTGTGTGTTTTCTGGAAAAATAAGACCAAACTGTGGAAAACCAAGGCCAGAATCGTGTTCTATAACCTCAAAATAGGAGCGTGTAAAGGAAATTTTAAGAAATAATCCTATTTTTCTAGATTTTACTTAATTCAAGCAATTATCAAAAAATGATTTATTTATTCCTATCTTAATTTTTTATTCTCTTCTTAATACATGTTTTGATTGAATTAGGTAAACCGAAATAAATTTTGGCAGAAAATGAAAGATTTAAAGCAAAAATGTGCAAGGGGTTTAGAGGCTCTAAATTTTCAAGTGAATTTTTCTTTTGAACGTCAATATTTCAAAAACTGTTTAGAACTTATATAATTAGAATAATAAAAAAAAACTTAAAATTTTGAAAAGTTAAATTTTGGTCCAGTTATTTTGAACCACCTCGTAGGATATAAAATGGTTTAAAAAAGTATAAAAACATAAAATAAACTCGATGAAATAAATAGAGGATTTTTTATGCGCGCGTATCAATACTTAAAGGGTCAACTAAACAGTAATAGATCATCTTCCAATCTGCTTAACATTTAAAATTATTTGGCTAAAAATAGCTCTTAAACTCAATTTAGTTCTGAAGGAATTTAAAACAGTCACAACCCTTGATTATAATTCATTGTTCTCACATTTGGCTAAAAAATTATTGTTCGCGAATCTACAGAGTATTTCGACTATTTGCTGCGTGTTATGAGATGGTATATGGTATTTTTTTCAATAAAAATGGTGTCTTTTATCCCAATTTAATGCTTAAACTGATGGGGTACACTTACAATTAATAAAAAATTATATATTTAGCTTTATACAAAAATTTATGGATACAGACAACAGATGGTTTCATCAATTTTGATACCGCTCTTGCACACTGATTGAATTTTTAGTACTACTATAATACAATACTACTAAAAAGACATACAGGCACAATGCAAATTGGTTGAATAATCTGTCATTTATGAATTATTTATTACCCAGCAATTCTATTATTAAGGTGATTATAAATATGGCGAGCTGAGCGCGTGACGCGCCCGTGACGAGTATGCTGCGAACTTACAGCGAGACTCCTTTGAATTTTTCCGATGTCTATTGATGTCGAGGGCCTTCAGCGGCAGGTCTCAAAGGAGATAATAAATGCATTTGGGTTACAAGAATTTAATTTTTTATAGTCCTATTGTTTGAGTATAGCTCAACCATTTTTTGTGGGAAGGATTTTTTTATCTAGTGGGAGGGGTTTATGACACGTTTTTTCGAAAAAATCACTTTGCAGCAACATTGACGACACGAGATTTTTTAAATTTTTTTATTAATGAAATTAAATGTATTTAGCACTTGGCATTAATTAAAAGTTGTTCATAAGTGAATATAGAGTTGTCCAAATAAAAAATGTTGAATTCCAAAATTTGTGAGTTACGGACAAAAATTTAAAAAAAGAAATGAAATTGAGTCAGGAATTTTGAAGAGATCAGCGAAAAGAAAATTTCGAGTGTCTGCCACTTGAAAATGAGTTGCTGAAAATGTAACTTCACTTTTGGAAATGACTGGTTCTATTTTGTTCAAAACAAATATTCAAAATCTAACGGAGTTTCTGGTGAAATTTCTGTATAGTTCGCTAATATGTTGGAACTATCAATATCGTAGAATTTCCAATATTGACTTTTTTTTATTATCGCCAAAGTTTCCGTTTTTTTATTTAATAAACTTTTTAACAATATAATCCCACTTATAAAACTAACAAAGCAACCGTTAACTAAAACGTTCGTAACAAATTTTCATTGTGTGTTCCACTTCAACTGAAACAAGGCTGCCCTTTGTTCTTCGTCACTAATAAGTCCGATTTAAAAAAAGAAATAACTGTAAACCTGGTCCTATTCTTTACCAAAATTCTTCGTAAAAATCTACTACAGTACTCACTGGATCATATATTCGAGTATCCGTGATACACAACACATTTGGTGCGAAAACAACACCTCTTTCAAATTATTAAAATATACAAATCCTAATAAATATCTGTATCTACAAATATTAATATATTTTTATTTATTTATACCCTTTGTTGGTTTACACCGCCCAAACGTTTTTAAAAATCTTCTTTGATATCGACCGCCAAAAGCACAAAGGTCCAATAAAACCGGTAAACATCAAAGAAGGTTCGCTGCAAGTTCGAGGCAAGCTTGTCACGAGCGCATCACGCGCTAGGCTCGCCATATTTATAGGCACCTTTAGGTATGCAAACTGACGTAACGCACTTATCGAATTGAGCAGATAACTTTGACAATTAATATAATTGATAGATTCAAGAATAAGGCAGCTACAACACTTTGCTGTTACGGGAATGTCACATCACGAACTACTACGCAATAAAATTGATGGCCTGGAGCTGGAAATAAAATTAAACCATATAACCTCAAGCTTGGGCTAGAACATACCATTATAAGGTCATGCTAGAGGATCTAACAGAATGGAAAGAACCTAAACTAAAATCGGCTTTCGAAACATATATTTGGTACACTGGCGGATCAAAAACCTCAGAAGAAACTGGAGCTTGAATATATAGGATACAAACAGGCAGAGATCTACGCAATCTCAGGGGATACTGGTCTGGTATTTTGTAGCGGACCGCGTGCTCCACGATGTAAAAGTTATCAGACTTTTTAAAGGGTTATGGCAACAAAACAAATTGAGCGGTTGCCGATAAAAAGTGGGCCATCTGTTGGTTTCTTTTTTAACTATTAATTTCGATGTCAAGTAACAAACTTCAAGATATTATGTTTTGACATATATGAAGTGAAAAGTACGGCACATTTAATTACGGATCTCTTAATAACCCAAGAGCGTCTTTTAATAATCGAAACTTATTACGAAAACGGACGATCTATAAAAGTTACATTTCGTAAACTTCGTGAACATTTCGGTCAACATAGACATCCTACAGAACCCGGAATTCGCAAAATTATTCAACAGTTCAAGGAAACTGGTTCGGTAGAAGGTCATAGAGTATACCAACATGCTCGGCCAATTTGTACTCGTCAAAACATAGCCGCTGTAAGTGAAAGTGTTCGTGAAATGCCATTAACATCAGCCAGGCATGGTTCACAAGAATTAAACATTTCCCGAACCACTTTACGTCGCATTTTGCATGTTGATCTTCATTTACATCCGTACAAGATCCAGTTGACTCAAGGACTGAAGCCACAAGACCATTACCAACGCTGAACTTTCGTCAATTGGATGCTCGAGAGAGAAGAGGGTTTTTCTTATCAATCATTTTCTCGGATGAAGCACACTGTTACTTGAATGGACAGGTTCAAATCCTCACACTTCATGCCAAAAGGTTACTATTTGGTGCGGATTATGGGCTGACGGAGTCATTGGATCCTTTTTCTGCGAAGATCAACGTGAAAAAGTCAATAGAGTGAATTCTGAGCGTTATCGGGGCATGCTAACGAACTATTTATGGCCAAATTTGGATGAATTGAATGTGAATGATCTTTGGTTCCAACAAAACGGCACAACACCCACACGTAACATACGAAACAATGGGTTTATTGAGATCGAAATTCGATGAACGTTTCATTTTCCGTAATTCTGATGTAAGTTGGCCTGCAAGCAAAATCATGTGATTTGACACCTTTGCGCACTATTTTCTTTGGGTTTTTTTGCCCCACGAACAATTCAAGACCTCAAATGCAACATGAAATCGAGACCATTGAAGTTCTATTACTGGAAAAAGTCATCGAAAATTTTGATGTTCGGATGCAGGCCTGCCAAAGGAGCCGTGGTGGTCATATGAAGGTAATTGTTTTTCATACATAATTACCACAGATACACCTTTCATTACCAAGATTCACGAATTTAGTTAGTAAAATATATGTTTAATTTTAATTAAAAAAAAAAACAACAGATGGCCCGCCCTTTAGTATCAAGATAACCAAGAAATTCTTATTTGGAGTGGTTTAGCTCAACGGTAACCATCAAGAATCTGCTTTGTTATTCGTATCGCAGTATTTCAATTGAGAAATTCATTAAAAATAAAATGGCCATTCGCTTCGACGATGGGCTAGGATTTACGGCATGGTATGGTACATTATCGTCGGAATGAGAAGCACCCGAGCCATGTGGTAAGTAAAGACGAATTTTATCGATTAGCCATTTAATTTAGGCACGGTGTAAAAGTATAAACTATATCTAAAACTTGTATTGAATAAGGAAAACTATTAATGAAAATTTCTTTAATGTAGGTTTTAACACAACGCGTTCATCATCGCAATTCGCGACCTTGTGGAGGTACCAGCAGGCAGGAATACGGCGAACTCCTCGCATGCCACAGAATACTTGCCTAAGTAGAAGTATCTTGTTGCGGTATTAAATGAAGCGTTCCACAATGATAACGGTATTTTCAAACACTACTTCTTTGGAAATGTTAGAATAAAATTATAATTTTGGCAAAAAAATGTTAAAGCCATGCTTCAGTGGTTACCAGAATACGAATGCATGCACGGCAATGAAAGAGTTGACGAGCTTGAGAAGCCAGTGGCGGATCCAAGGGGGAAACAGTGAGAGGGACCCCAAGAGCTTCGAATTTAGGAAAATAGACCCGACGCTCCCTCTCACACTAGGAATGTAAATGCTGTTGGTGACCCCTCGCCCCCGTCGACAACTCGCTTTCTCTTGCGATCGCCCCCTCCCCAAGAGCTTTAAATTCAGAACTGCTAATTCCCCTCTCTTGGACAACTTGCTTTCGCTTGCTATACTGTATATTTGTGACATCGCCCCCTTCCACAAAGAGAGAGGCTAGATCCGTCACTGTGAGAAACCATTAAATAATGGACCAAAAAACAACACAAAAACTATTGGGAAACGAGATAGAAAGCTGTTTATCGAGAATCCTAGCTCTAAAATAGCTAGAAGAATGCTTTTCATGTATAGAAACCAACAAAGGGCAATCAAATGACACATGGCTGTTAGAAAGCCTTTACAACAGGGACCTAAGCTGCAGATTCTGTGGTCGATGAAAGAAAATGGTACAGAACATTATATGCCACTGCGAGTAAGTGAGAAATCCAAAGAAACAGTATATCTTTGAGCAAATAAGTTTGGAATTGGATTAAATTCTTACCCACTTCTTAACAGATATGTAAGCATATTTAAATATGTACCAACTGAATTCATTTCCGAATGTCTCGGGCAACATATTAGATTTAGTGTTTAGCAGTAGTTCAGATGTTAAAGTTGTCATTTCTACAGTATCCATTACGCGTTGTGATATTTATCATCCAGCTCTATATTTAGAAATTCCGCTACCGACAAAATTGGATGAACTTAATTTTGAATATTACTATAATGATTTTAAACACTGCAATTATTTGGAAATGAACTTTTTCTTGGCAAATTTTGACTGGGCGTCATTAATGACACAAAATAATGTAGATACAATATTAAATACGTTTTATCAGTGTTTGAACTCTTGCTTTGATATCTATGTCCCAAAAGCTAAAGCAAAAAATAAAAAATTTCCGCCATGGTTCAGTCCAGAATTGAAGTCTCTGATTTTTGAAAAAAAGAAAGCCCATAAACAATATAAAATTTCCAATTCCAATTTTGATTACATCTTATTTTCAGAGTTACGTAAGCTATGTAAGTGCACATATAAATACAATTATCAAAACCATATATCTGGCATTGAAGACTATAAAGTTTGATAGTAGGTATTTCTGGAGGTATGTTAATGCCAAGAATACGAAATTTTCTCTTCCAAGTAGTATGTCACATAATAATGTTAGAGCGGAAGACTCAACCGCTATAGCAGAGCTCTTTAGAGCTTTTTTCTCCACAGTCTACACGCATGAGCATTGTGAGACCTGTACTTTTAATTACATCAAAACTGTAAACCTTAGTTTCCTTCAAGTTGAGCCGGTGGACGTGTTTAATGCAATAGAGCACTTGAACAGTGAATTGTCAGGGTGTTTTGTCTGCAGTGTTGGCTCAGATTTTCAATATTTTCTTATCAACGGGTGTTTTCCCAAAAGTATGGAAAACTACTTACATTACGCCAATCCATAAGAATGGAGACAGAGCTAACGTCGAAAATTATCTTGGAATTTCGAAATTTTCACCATTTAGTAAGATTTTTGAGGGTATTGTTTACCAAAAGAGGTGTCCTCTTTTTAGGCATGTGTTAGCGACTTCACAGCATGGCTTTATGGCAGGTCGATCGACTACTACCAATCTACTTGTCTATGAGCAGTATTTGGTGGAGGCTTTGGAGGGGAGGCGTCAAGTGGATGCTATTTACACTGACTTCTCCAAAGCTTTCGACAAGGTTAACCATCAACTTCTTATTTACAAGCTGGAAGGCTTGGGCATCCACGGATCATTTCTGCAATGGATAAATAGTTACCTGTCTGGTAGAGTACAGCGAGTAAAAATTAATAACTGTGAATCATCTGATATATTTGTTACCTCTGGTGTTCCTCAGGGTGCTCACCTCGCTCCGCTCCTTTTTAACTGCTTTATTAACGATATTGAGGACATCGTAACTTTCAGTAGATCTCTTCTTTATGCAGATGATTTAAAGATATTTCCGGTTGTCAGGAGTAGCAACGATTGCGAGGGCATTCAACAGGATCTAGCTCGGTTCTCTGAATGGTGTAAGTTAAATTTTATGCACCTCAATGTTAATAAATGCTCCATTATAAGTTTTTATCGTAAAAGGGATTGGATAACTTTTGATTACTTTCTTGATAATAACATGATTAGTCGCGTTGAATGTGTGAAGGATCTGGGTGTTACATTTGATCGGGTCCTTTGCTTCGACACACATGTTGATAATATTGTGAACAGGGGTTTAAAGTTGCTCGGGTTTGTTAAGAGAATGCTTACAGATTTTAATAGTGTAGACTGTTTTAAAGTGATATACTGCTCTGTAGTTCGATCAATCTTAGAATATGTGTCCCAAGTTTGGTCACCTCATTATTTTACATACAAAGAAAAAGTAGAAAGAGTACAAAGAAAGTTTTTCAGTTTCATTACCTTTAAACAAGGAATGCAGCAGGAGTGGTCTGTATATGATGATACTGCCGATGCTTTGAGGTTGCTACCATTGTGTATGAGACGACGTATATATCTTGACCTCGTTCTACTTTATAAGATTATTAACTCTTGTATTGATTCTCCTGAACTACTCAATAATATTGGATTATCAATTCCTCAAAGAACTTTTAGAGCGCACAATTTGTTTGATGTGATATATCACCGAACGAATTATGGCATTAACAGTCCTATTTCTCGAATGTGTAGGGAAATGAATTCAGTTCCTACCGAGATTGATATTTTTTATTTGCCAATTAATGTCTTCAAATTAAAAATTTTACAATTCTTGAAAAACTAGTTAATATTGTCAATACTAGTCTTTTGAAGCACTTTGATGTATGTTTAGATTTGTAGTTTTTTTTTTAATTTCTGACTGTTTAAAATAATGATATTTGTAAGTTTTTTAATTCTGACTGTTTTAAATAATGTTTGTATTTTTTATTTTTGAAATGGATTGTATTTATTTGATCCGTTAATATACTATTATTATTATTATGTAAGTAAAAATTAGTAAGGTAAACCAAAATAATAGGGTAAGCACAGAAGATTTAATTTGGCCGCAATACATCCGAGCTGGGACAAGAATAATGAACAGATTATTATGCCAGTTACATATAACTGATGGAAAAAAGGCCAATCGCGTAAAATTAACAGAAATATATTAATATAACGATCAAAAAAATATATTAATTAGCCTGTAAGTCCTTTTAGTACTTTTGCGAAAATAAATTAGTGTGGTTTATTTTTGAAATAAATTTAACTTCTATGCACTACCAATATACCATCTCATACAAATGTGTTTTATAAATATAATTTCCTAGCATAAAATTTAGCAATATTGTTAGCTTGATTTGGGAATGCACATAGAAATTTCTGAAAAAAACACTGTCCTAGAAATGTAAAAATCCTTTATAATTAATTTAATTTTCTAGTTTTGTACACCATTTACATAATAATCAAGTATAAAAATTTTTTTGTACACTTTTCTTTACTTCGAGGATATCAGCAGTTGACGGAAAGAATAAAGAATTTTCAAATAAATTAATGATAAAATATTCCGGGTGACCATGGGATTGCTAATTTCTCCACTATTTCATTATGTTTGAAGATATTAACTTGAAAACTGGCGTACTTCTGTAACTGACGGTAATATTAGTATTACTTTCTAGGCTGAATTTTGATATTTTTGATTTGACTCAAACCACAGTACAGTTGAAATGAATTGTAGGGTACCCACAAGTGATTTGATTTAGAGGAGGAGATATTTCATCATAAAACAAGGTCTATTGAGCTTTCATAATCAAATTTCAGTTTTACATCTTACAATTAACTAATCTATGAACAATTTTTAAGATTTTCTCGAAAAATTTAAAATTTATTTTGGAACTTGTTTTCTGGTAATACATATTACTGGATATCAAAATAAATTCTGTAAAAATGCTTTAAAATAAGAAACCATTCTAGAGTACAGCAGGAAATGGGTAAAATTATCGATATTTCCAAATTTGATAAAGAATTAAAAGAGTGTGACCCACAATATACAAGCTTAATTCGAAATTTTACTTAGACATCAATTTCTGCTTCGATCAAGATGAAAATTAACCAAAAAAATAGTAGTCATGTGATTTGCATTATCTATCAAATTTTAACTTACTGTTACTGTTTGCACCCCTTCTTTCGAAGGGGCAATGGCTTTGCTGCAAGGCAATTCGCCAGCTCGTCTCACGGCCCGGCGCTTAGCTAGAGCCAGGCACTAAACGGTAAGGATTCCCGGATAATCGGGTATGTACCCCGAAAATCCTCTACTAGTATATAATTTAAGCAATTGGCATGTAAAACAAAGCTATGAAATGCATGAACTGTCGGATGTGGAGATGGTCGCATGTCACAAGTATATCCTTCTCTGTCAATGCGCAGAGCTCCGTTTCGTAGGGCAAAAACACCCCGCTCACCATAGAGCACGCGACCACGCACAAACTTCACCCCTTGCACAATAGGACTCACCCTATAACCGCATAATCAGCCCGGACTTCCACTTTTACCTCCAAACGTCCCAACCACGTTTTTATCTTGCTTGCCACAAGTGCCACCGGCAACGTGCTGTTCGTTCGACAGTCAAAACGGAAATGAAATTTTAACTTTTTTCCAAAAAAAAAAATTGAAAAGTGGGTTTATATCGAAAAAAATTATTAGAAAAGGTTTGTCTAAATGCAATTTTTAGACTATATGCGAAATTTCAGCTGTATAAGATGATTTAGATTTTTTGCCAATTTTTTGTAAATTGCACCACTGTTTGCAAAATAGGACTCGACAAAACCTACATAAAACTTCTTAGTTTCGACAGTGCTTCATCCCAGACATATTTTGTTTAAAGTCTGTTTAAATGTGTGTTTTTCTACAAAATCTAAATAAGGCGCTATTAAAATTTGGTCACATGTGATGCAAAGTTTATTTGTTTTTGACCCTGTATAAGGTAACTTCATAAAATAACTCTTTTTGAAAACATAGTTTGTGTCTAAAATTAATATACATTATAATTAAGACAAACAAGTACACAGTGTCGTCAGTAAAGTCTGCATTAGTTGGAAAATACATTTCTATTTACCTTAATTTTTTATTAGAAAATTTGAGTCTTTTCAATTAAATTATTTTCTTAATATTAATGTGCATTACTTTTAGATATAAACTACGTTTTCAAAAATAGTTATTCTATGAAGTTACCTTATATAGAGTCAAAAACAAATACACTTTACATCACATGTGACCAAATTTTAATAGCCCAATTTGGATTTTGTAGAAAAACATACATTTAATGTGGCGCTATTTTAAACAAAATATGTCTGAAATGAAGCATTGTCACAACTAAGAAGTTTTATATATGAGCAAAAAATCTAAATTATCTTATATGGCTAAATTTTTGCCCATAGGCTAAAAATTGCATTTATAAAATCTTTTTCTAATAACTCTTTTCGATATTTTGAGATATAACCTCACTTTTGTTTTTTTTTGGAAAAAATTTAAATTTGACAGATAATGCGTGTCTACTATTTTTTTTTGGTTCATTTTCATCTCGATCGAAGCAGAAATTGTTGCCGAAGTCAAATTTCGAATTAAGCTATTAATAATAATAAAATCTCATATAATGCGGACTGATACTGGTCACACTGTAGTTTTCAGTACCAACAAAAACATAAAACTGCACGAAAGTTGGGGAATTTTTTAGGTTCTTGGTATGATTTGACATGTACTAACCCAAAATTTATTTTTATCAGCACTCAAACTTTGACAGTTTTATTATTTTTGGGACGATTATTGGTTCTTTTAGAACCATAAAAAACATTTTATAGAGGATTATTACTAAGTGAAAGAAATTCTACCCTTGTCAATAATCAAAACCGTTAAGGATTAATGTCAAGAATGTTTTAGCACCATGTGGCATAGACCACCGAGAATATATTTGAATTGAGCAAATTTTTCTATCATAAGGAAACAAAAGAATATTTGAATAAAATCGCAAAAAGGCAATATATTCTTTTGATTAAGTGTAAAGAATTCGTTATGGTTTTTTTACCTATTCAACAAGAGAGAACAAATATCTCCAAAATGGCTAAAAGGGTAAGTAGTTTTTTTTTTCATAATCATTGACGGTAACTTTAGTTATAGAAAGACATAGAATAGCTAAATTAACCTTTTTTTTATAAAAGTTATTAATATTAAGGTAATTAGGCCAAATAGGGAATTAAATATATAACATAAGGTTGACTAGCGCCGTCAAAAGTATTAGTGGGACGAACGCGGGGATACGTACTGACGGGAATTAGCAGGGATTCCAGGTGTTGGTGCTTTAAAAAAAAACATTTTTTTTTTTAAATTATGGTTTGAAATTCGTTAGAAGTTACAATCTAAATGCCGTTTTAATACGTTTTTCGTGTCTAACCGGTTCGAATAAGCTTTTTATTTCGATTTCTCTGTTTATCTTCGAGAAAAAATAAAGTTAAGAAGAATTTATATTTTATTCTCAATTGGAGAAGGGCGTACTCGATGTTGTTCTTTTTAAACTATTTAAATAGCCATTTTTCGTTTATTATTATTGTCCTTTGTTCGTCTTTCAGAAAGCTCTTTAAACGTAATATGTGCAAAATTTGGTTGATTACACTAATAAGGATCAAAATAACGGTTGATAAAAGCGTTTGTTTTTGTTGTTTTGGAATTGTGTTAAAGATATAATTTTCAATTTCTCATTATAAATAGACGTAACAGTTTTGAGAAACTTTTTTAATTAATAAAAAAATAAAAAGATTCAACAGAAAGTTCCTGACTAGACCATTTAGAGAGCAGTTTTCCTGAGACTTGAAGTTGTGTGTGATATTGGTAAGTTTTAACAACTTGTAGTCGTCTGGTACTAAAACTGCAAGCGCCTAAGAAGATTGCCCAGACTATAAAAGTACCTGTGTTACAGTGTTTTATTCATAGGTTTATAGAATAGCTACCAAGTAATAACCCGTTTGAAGGAGTCCATGTTCTTATTTCATCACAAAAATATCTATCAATGGTAGTACTAATAAAATCAGAAATGTTATTTAGCTACAGAATTTTACCAGTTTTCAAGTTAAAATATCTTGAAATTTAATGAACTCTTGTACTGTGGTAACAATTTCATGGTCGCCTAGTACATGTAACGACTATAAAAATCAATCTTTCAATATCAACAATTCAATTATCTGACAGGGTTGGGCATAGTTCATTCCGAATCAATTTCTGGATGTTTCAATGTTGATAAAAATATGTATTTTTCATAAATATCAGCCTTAATAATCTGTAGTTTTGGAAGGAAATTTTTTTTAATATACAGGAAAACATCAAAAATCGTTAATGCAAATATCAACAAAATTACAGAAATACAGGGTGTCCCACGACGAACTGCCGCAATCGATGTCTCGGAAAATAAAATTTTTAAAGTTTGGAAGTTTTACTAAAGCTGACGAAGGCAATTCGGCTAAAATCTTTTCCAGCATGCTGGAAGTTGATGCCTTCTTGCTTATTTTAAATAGTACACCCTATGTTATTTCATTTTCAGATTCTACGCAAAATTATAGACAATTGTAGACATATTTCATGTATAATATATACCTAAGTCTATATGTTTTTGACATATTTTTAATTTTATGTAAAAAATGGTGTTTGCAAGCTAAACATAACTATCAATTTCTCCTATATGAAAGCCTTTATTGTTTAACTGAGGTTGGTTTCCTTCTAGAAAGAAATCTACTGTAGTGAACTGTGTTGATTTTGATAATAAATACAGGGTGATCAAAAACTAACGCTAAATAAAAAAAATCATTAAGTCATTTTTTTTTAAATATAAACCCCCATTTTTATAATGTAATGAAAAATTTGCCGTTTTTGAAATATTTCAAAAAATACAAAATTTTTCGAATTACCCTTATTTTAAATGCTAAAAAAAAATAACATTATAAAAATGGTGGGTTTATGTTAAAAAAAAATGATTTTTTACGATTTTTTCAAGTTAATATTCAATTTTGATTGATCACCCTTTATTACTATCAAAATATCAACACAGTCCACTAAAGTTGATTCCCTTCTAGAAGGAAACCAATCCCAATTAAATAATTAAGGTTTCCATATATGAGAAAATGATAGTTATGTTTAGGCTTGCAAGCGCCATTTCCGACATAAGATTTAAAATATGTCAAAAACAGTTAGACTTAGCTATAAGACATTTTACATGAAATATGTCTATAATTTTGTGTAGAATCTAAAACTGAAATAACATATTTGGTGTTCCATTTAAGTAAGCAAGAAAGTATCAACTTTCAGTATAATCGGAAGTGCCACCATCTTGAAAATATGTAGCTGAATTGCTCCATCAACTTTGGTAAACTGCCAAATTTTAAAAATTATTCAGTCTATTTCCGAGCAATCAATCTCGGCAGTTCGTTGTGAGACACCCTGTGTATATGATGTTTTAATTTGTATGCCCCATTTTTTTATGGCTCGTCTTCAATCAAATTATTAAATTTGTGTATTGTTTTCCACTGAATACCAATCGGTAATCAGAAAAACAAATTGGACCATCCTGTATATTATTTTCGGAAAACACCCAAGCAGATATTAAACATATCTCAGAAACTGTTGATCGCACAACTTCCGGAAAAAAATGTTTATAGCTCTGAAAAAACGCTGCAAATTATTTTCAAGGATTTTATTTCCATAATCGGCCTAATGAAGTTGAATTGAAAATATTTGCGTCTTAATCTTTAGGGAATTTGAAACCGAATATATTTTAAATACTTTTCTGATTACTGATCAAATTTGGTAATATGACCCACACAGCACTAGACGTCTTATAGACGTCATTTTTATATCCAGATTATGTCTGAACGTCTTAAGACATAAATAAGGCCTCTTATAGACGTTGTTTTAAAGACGTCCATAAGACGTCTATATACAACGTCTTTAAGATATCTTTTAAAAGTCTACATACTACATTTTATATGAAAATAAATACAGTTGTATATAATTTAGTTGATAAAAACTAAGAAGCATTTCCTTCCCTATGGATTTTGTCGCAGTTGGGTAATAAGTTTGCAACGCCGCACAGAACTCAGCTGAATACAAGTTGAGGTTAAAATTTTTGATTGAACGACAAATTTTAGTAGCCTCACTACGACCATGGTTAATAGAACTTTTGCGTTATCTTTTTTATCAATACTTTGGTGCTTTTTGTCACAGACTGTTTGATGTACCGATAACAATAACAATATGATGCCAGCGAAACTATAACTTTAAAAAACCCGCCTTTTGTTTCTGTCAACTGTCATTTTTCAGTTTTGTATTTGTGTTTCGTCATGTTGTTATTCATTTTTAATGTTGTTGGGTTGCTGACTGTGAAAATTTAGCTTTTGAAAGAATTTTATTACAATAGTTGATTTATCCATGTGCCTCTGAAAATCTTTTTTATTCGTATTTATGTAATACTTAAGGTAAGATCGAGAATCATATGTATACTTAGGAAAAACAGTAACGTTATTTATAGGCTGTGTTACAGGAAATTCCCGAATGCATTACCGCTTATATTTTTGTAGTAACTTTATGTTAGAAGTATGAATGAAATCTTCAAAAATATTATCTGTGCGAAAAAGGCACAGCTCATCCAGACCCGGTCCTAAAAATTACAAGAAACATTACTAATGAAGTGGAAGGCGAAATGTTTGTTTATGGAGTGCTCCACTAATGAAACCTGTAAGATTTATTTTGTTCCTGACGATTGGTTTATATTTAAAGAACATAGAAAATAGAGCTTTGTTAATTACAACAAGGAATTTTGTTTAGGGTTTTAGAAATTTCAAAACTGGGAGGGAGTAGGGAGCATTTATGACTTTGTAAAGTGAGCTTGTAAAATTTCTATGTATAGTTGATTAGAATGAAAAGGAAAGATAAAGTTCTATGATTCCAACTTGGCAAGACTTATGAGTAAGTTCTGTCTTTCACTATACATATTAACCTTGAAATAGCATAAGTCACGATTCTATAGTAGAGGCCAAATATAAAAATTCATAAAATATCAAAAAATTTACTCCCACAAATAATAAATTTTTATCCTATAAAATTAAAATCAGCTTGTTATTAGGATCTACAGAGACAACAAGACTGGCAAAAAGTCGGAAGAATGGGGAAATTTCAATCCAAACATGGCTGAAAAGAGCATCAGACCAGATTTGTTATTCGACTAAATAAAAATTCTTGTTTTTAAAACTATTTAAAGATTTGTGTACTTTTTATTTCAATAAACTTTTATTTTGTTGATAGTCTACCTTTTAGAGTTATTATATCGAAGGGATAAACTAAGGCTTAAATTTGATAGGTTCACTTATAGTTCGAACAGTAGTAGTTCTGAAAATATTTGCTCTTCTACCTCACTTCTTAAATTTCAAATTAGAAAAAGTTTTCATTATGCTTAAGTTATGTATTTTTTGTATAAAGAGATTATGTTGAACATATTTTTTAAAGCAAATTATTCATGCGGAACTTGTAGTTATTTAAATTGGTAGTGTATATTTTGCTCTTTATTTTTTCTTAATTAAAGTTATTTCTTGGACTTTTGAATAATTACGGTTTGACTTTGTAAACAAGACAAACAAAAAAATTAAAGGGATCCTTTTTAATGTACATAATTTTAATGGTGGAATATGTTGTTTTAATGTTGGGTAGGGACGTCCATAAGACGTTGTAAGCAAATGTCTTAAAGACGTTACCTTTTGTAACATAAGACATCTATACAACGTCTTATGGACGTCATTCGTCTTTAATGGACATCCATAAGACGTACTGAATGTTGAGATCAAACGTTTTATAGACGTCTTTAAGACGTATTTGTGCTGTTTGGGGATTGAAGACGAGGCTATTTAATTACATTATATATGAATCACAAAATCATTCCATATTAATATTTCGGGTCTATAAAGGTTTCCGAAACAGATTTCATCCAACCCTGTCTCGCGCACACTCAAAAATTCATTTATCCCTAAAAATACCACAGATATATGTAACTTAAAACTAACTGTACAATTCAGTCATGGACACTTTTGAACTGCATTTTTCTACGATTTGGCTAAATGTAATTTTACCTATGTTAGTAGTAACGTATTGGATGCTCTTAAAAAGTTGGTCAGACGACATGTCTTCGGGGAGTTTGGTTAAAAATTGAGCGCCATGAAGGAAATCCATCGTGAGAAGAATCGGCTGGTACAAGTGGAGAATACCTAGAATGGGAAAATTTACAAAATATCTGGAAATAACATCAGGAAATTTAAGGTGGTGATTCAGTATAATGAAATGACTATCTCCCAAGTTTCCTGATTTAGTTTCCAGTAATCCTGTGGAGTTTATCGGATTTCGACCCTAATAAATTACAGTCTAGTCGTTTTAACAACTATGTCATTGAGTCCATCATGCGCGATACTTTCAGTTCGAAAATCAGTGGTTTAAAATTAAATTTTATATAATAAATTTTTTACAGCACTCAGGAATTCATATTATTAGTTATAATCAAAGTACTGAATAAACTTAGAAATGGTTCTATTTTATATAACCCTTACCAGTTTGTATAAACCTCAGGACCGAACTTTAGATTTTCTTCGCGGCGTAAATGCTTAAAGTACAGGAAAAACCACGTGATCAATGTCATTTTTATGTCATTTGCCTGTTAAACCGACAGGTTTTCTTAGTACTCTAGTATATACAGGGTGTCCGGTAAGTACCTCCTAATTTCTTGGAAGCATACAGGGGAGGTCAAAATAACCCTAATTTGTCATAGAAAAAAAAATTCCTCAAAAAAGCTCCGACATTGTCAAGTCCAGAAACCTTTCAAAGAGTTGATCCTGGCTCAATTAATTTACAATGTTATTAAAATGCAAAATCGTTTAAATGTTTGATATGGACTCCACATACTTCAATACATTTTCTTATTCACCAGCCCAAAAATGTATATTGTGTGAAATTATTATGCCATCTCTTGTAAAACTATTAAACTGGCCTCATCAGTAAACAAAATAATAGATGTAGGTCATGTTGCTGTTTTAACCAGTACTTTTTCAACAGGGTACGGTGAAATAACTGTTTCGTTCTGTAGAATTTCATGTATAATCCATTTTATAATATTGTTTTGTGTCGCGAGCTTTCTTATGCTGTTTGATGGGTTATCAGCAATATATTGCAAAATTTGTTCCTCTACGTGAGGGTCTCATGCTCTCCTGGGAGGGCCCTCACCACCACGTCGCGACAAAAATGACCCTGAATAAAATATGTAAGAAATTAATTCGTGAACTCTAATAATTATTTTCTAATCATTTTTACTTGTTTCCTTTAGGCTTTCGAGTAACCCTTTGAAAGATTTGTGGACTTGGTAATGTTCGAGCTGGAAATCTTTCAGCATAAAGTCTTCTTGCCTTCGAAGAATTTAACAGCGCTTCACACTCTGCGTAAGAATATTCTTTTTCTCTTTAAAATTATTTATACTGGAGGGCGGTTTTGACAAGTTCCGTCAATAACAATTCATTATGTAGGTATTAACAGTAACAACCTGATTTTTACCTGTTTGTGTTTAGCATTAGTAACTTTTGAGTGTTTTGCATAAAAATCGATTTATCTCGAAAACCGCCAGTTTGATCGAAATAAATTAAGAGTACCTTTTTTGAAGAAAAACGACCAAAAGTACTTAAAAAATCACTTTTCAGACGACACCCGTCAAAAATTAGGCCTAACGAATATGGCTGCAAGTCCCTTCCTGACTTCTCTGATGATCTAAAACATCTACTGTAGTATGGTTTAATGAGTCTTTATGGCCTCTATAAAATATTAAAATTTCATTAAATTATACAAGTCTGTTCAAAATTTAGAGCCGATAAGATAAATCGCTGGGTACCCCTTTAGGGCTCTGTAGCTCCGTTTTTTTCTATGACAAAGTAGGGTTATTTTAACCTCCACTGTATGCTTCTGAGAAATTAAGAGGTACTTACCGGACATCCTGTATAAAAGTTTTTGAAAAATAAAGATAAATAAAATGAGATTATTATAACTCACCTAAAGCAGTTCTGAATATGAACTCGTACCCATCCCTCAGGAATATATCCCATATCCTGCAAGCTACATCCAAAGGCATAGCCTTTGCAAATACGGTGTAGATCCAGTCTAAGAGGTACAGATCGGGAGTGAGACCTGCCCGTTCAAAATGACTGTAGAGCTTTGGCAAGTTGCTGTTGAACACCTGATTGTAAGCGCTGTAGTAAGCGTTCATTTGTGTCTGGTTTAGAGTAAAGGCGGATAGGTGGAGGGGTTGATTGAGGAGGTTTGCAAAGCATATGAAGGCATCGCAGACTTCCATGTTCAGAATTAAGATAGCGGCGATATAGGACATGCCCTGAACGTAGCCGACGTCAGGCCTAAAATACCGAAACAGTTTTTTAAATCTTGTTATATTACAAATAATATTTTTAAGATAGTTAATTTAAAAATACACCAGGCAACAAAACTTTTTTTGGGTTAGGGTTATAAAACGTCGTTCATAAAAAGTTATAATACCGTGTTTTATATTCATTTGTAATTAATTTCTTCTGAGAGCACCAAATTTTTAATTCTTCGAGATTCTGATCAGCTTGTTCAATTAAAATGTCAAGTTATGGCTCGGACAGATTAATAGAAGTGTCATCTGCATATAGAATGATTATGGAGCTGTTTCCTTATTAAAGATTAGTTAATAGGTTGTTTCTAAATAGCAACGAATAAATCCCATATAAAGTAAAATTAGGTTCCAAAAATTTGGAAGTCAATAAAAGACCGCGCATCAATCTTATGGAAGAAGCCTCCTATTGAAATCTGGAAATGTAGTATGATGTAGTTTTTGACTACCTGATCAAAATTTTCATGAGCCTGAAGCTACCCTACAGCTAGTTTTTGAGATCCAGTAGGATCCAGTGGGATGTTGGCTATAGGCGATGGTTCATGTTACTCACTAGAAGTTGAATAATTCAGAAACTAAGCATTCTAGAGAGTATTTGGCGCGCAAGTCAAAACAAAAACGAAAAACATTCTAAGTCATCCTATATTTGGCTTTAGCATGACTTCCACACAAAATTTGATCCCCTAAGTTGCTTACACCGTTAGATACAAAATCCCCCTATTTTTCAATTTTTAAAATTAAAAATATGATTTTAAAATTAAATATACTTCAAAATGACCTTATGAGTATCTCTGAAGATCAACTTAAAGGTCACCATAAGATGCTCCCTTCAATTTTCTACATGTTTCTTATTAAAAAATGTTTTCCATTATGCTCAATTTCCAAATATAAGCTGATTTGTTACTGAATAACTGTAAAGGTACATGAGACCTTTAAGAAAATAATTGGTTAGTATTTCAAAAACCCCAAATTTTCCATATCAAAAAAAAAATTACCAAAAATTACCATAAAGATCACCTCAAGGTTGCCATAACATGCCCCGCTCAATTATTTACACCTTTTATATTAAAATTTTTTCTCCAGAGTACTTAGTTTCCTAGTTATTCAGCTTCAAATGAGACGAGAACCATTCGCCTATAACCAACATTCAACCTGTAGACCTTCTGTCCCTCAAGAATTAGCCAAAGAATGGGAGAAGAATTTTTTTATCAGAAAGTCAAGAACTACTTTTACTGGGATTTATTTTCCATAAGGTTGATACAAAGTTCTTTCTAACAGAACAAAAAAGTTTTTTTAAATCGAATTAAGGGCGTCGTCCACCTTTGCGGTTTTGAAAAATCGATTTTTTTTGCATATTTCGAATCTAGATGTAATCAAGAACACGCCATACGAAGGGTTTTGTGAAGTACGTTTTCCTTCGTAAATATACGGAATCTATAATACGGCAACCTCTGTGCTTTTCGAGCAGGTAAGAATTCTTTTTCGGAAGGGTATAGTGGTCGTTTATTGACGTTTTGTGAATGTATGTGTGTCGGTGTGTCCTTTTCACGTTAACTTTCTGAGCTAGTTCAGTTTACGACCACATTTCAAGTCGAAAACATCTCGATCGTTCCAAAGTTTGAAAGTTGCTGTTTTTTCGGAGTTTTTTACCGAAAATGGATTCGAAAAATAGTCGAGCAAAGGGCAATAGTCACTCAAAGTGTCCCCCCGAGTAGATATACCTAGGGGCGTTCTACAATAAAAAGTGCATTTTTCCCATAAGAATAACATGGGGAAAATTTAAGGTTCAAATTGCAATTTTAGTGCCATTTTAGGGCGTGGCATTTTTAAAATGAAACAGAGCATAGTTTTGTTGAAATATCTATTTTCTATTATACATGAATTAAAAAATACAATAGGACATAGTTTTGTTGAAATATTTATTTTTATTATACATGAATTTATAAATACAATAAAGAACAGGGTGATTTTTAAATAATCAATTAATTTCAGTATTTTTATAATTTTTGTTGTATATATGTAAAGTTAACTTTATTCTTCCATTATATTACAATGTCCCCAGGGAAGGGTATCGCAGATGCCTTTTATAACGCGACGTTTATCATCATGAGGACTGAGACCTATTTTCGATTGTTTTGTGGTATATAATTCATGTTTTCTGGAACGAATCAATTTTTGAGTTATGTGTTTTTCATTAAAGGTTTCCAAGCAATCTACGTAATCATCAAACGTTATAGTATTTTCAATAACCGATTTTTTTACTCCTTTAATTTTTTTAGTTATGCCGAGGTTCTTCAAAATATCATCGATTTCCAAACGTTCTTTCTCTTCTTTTTTAAGTTCAATCTTCTTTGCTTCAATTTCTTCTGCTGAATATAGCACCTTAGTAGAATACATTTTTGATCTTAATCCGATAAAATGCGTCATGATCCTGCCATTATTCTCATCCTTCATCAATCCAAGAACCTTTTTGTTAACTTTTGGAATATTATATATATTATTGCAGGGATAATCAGAAGTATCAAAATATTTTTGACAATCTAATTTAATTTTATCATATAGATTATCATTTTTAATTTCATAAATTAAACTATCTGTATCTGTGTAGAGGACTTTGCAATCGGAAAAACATCGATTCATATAATTATAATGAAAATCGTAGATTGTCGTCTTTGCTAAATCCAAAATACACATGCCAACATAAATTGGTTTGTTAAAAAATACATTAGATTTTGCAAGTTCAACAATAACTAAATTTTCATTTATTATAGTTGATGATTTAAATTCAGGTCTAGAAATTAAAGCTTCTGCACTGTATCGTCCATCCCAGCTAGAAATTAATTTCACGATTGAGTGATTTCTCAAGTTTTCCATTGTTTTTCCAAACACAGCATTATTCATCAACTTAAAGAGATTTTTCTCGAAATCATTCTTGGCAGTCTGGCGGAGTTTAGTATTTAAATCTATATACGATTTTAACCACGGAGATTGTCTGAAGGCTAAAATTCTGTGTATTTTGTTTACTTTAACTCCTAACTCCAAAACCTGCTTTAAATTTCGGTAATGTATTATGTAATTCTTCTTGTTGTGTAGAGTCGCTAGCAATTTCACGGTCTTAGATTTTTCTGTCCTGCGATGTTCTGGGCAAGGAGGCAAATCTGTGAATTTATCATGAAGCTCGAGAGGAATTTCGAGATCTACTTCTAAAATATATCCTCGTTCAGCTTCATCGGATATATCTAAAACATTTAAATCTTCGTCCAACCATTTAAATTCACCGTAAGGTAAATATTGAGACATTGCCCAGCCGTATTGATTATTTACATCGAAATATGCTAGATAGACCTCTTCTTTTGTTTCATCATACGATGGCATGTATTTATTGTTAGCTTCCGCATATCTTTTAGAACATTGACTGAGTCCTCCACGTATTCCTCGCTCGATAAATCGTATCATTTCATAATCAGTCAGCAACTCAATTTTTGTTTGATTTTCTCTATACATTTTATACATTAAGCATTGCCACGCATATCCGGGTAAGGTGAAGGAGTGCGCAGGATCAATGCCGTATGTTTTATGTGAAGTTTTTCTAAATTCCTCGAAAACATCTGCTAACAATAATACATCCGTTTTTAAATATAAATCGGAATAATCTTGCATGGATCGACACTTAAAAGTATACCAAATGTTTTGCGCATGAGCGTATTCTTTGTCTGATACATATTTATCTTCCAGACTATTATAGAATTCATGTTTTGAAGGAAGCTCTGATGTTTTTAATTTTTCCCAACTGTTCATGTAATCATAGGGAAATATACCCTTTCTTGTAAGTAATCCCAATTGATCTTCGGTTTCTTTCTTTACATTTGGATAATCTGAGAGATTTGTCACTAGCTGATCTAATTTTGAGGGTAGAAAACGAAAAGAGTCTAGGAATCTAAACTGAATTGTACTATCTTCTATGTGTTTAGTAAATGAAATGTATTTTTCTTTGTTTACTGGTAATATATCTATTTTTCCTTCTATCTCATTTAAAGCCTTTATTATCATATGGCCATCATAACAACTTAAATTATGGAACACTACTGGAACAACTCTGGAATCTTGGTAGTTTAAGTTGCACCATTCATGTGCGGGACCTCGATATTTGCCAGTCAGATGGCAATGATCGCGAACTTTTTTAACATAAAAAGGAAAAGGTTCTTCACAAACATGACACTGAGAAGCCTCCCAGAAACTGATCCATTCTTCTGCTGTTAAAGATTCCATAGGCAGGGGACACTGAAAAACTGTTTCGACATCTTCAGCAAATTCCTTAAGTTCTTTTACAAACCACTCCATGCAGTCCTTGCCGGTATATGTTTTATAGAATGAAAGAGAATCATCATAGGAACATTTTACATAATAACCAACACTATATGGAATATGCTGTTGTGTTCTCTGAGTATTCATTGTGCGATCGACCTCAATTGGAATGAGTAAACACTCTGCATCCGCATATATAATGAATGGTATCTTCTCTTTCTGATTAAAATTTTTAAATTCAATGATATTCATTCCATTTTTCGGAACCTGAGGAACTACTACATTTTTTATCTTTATGCAGTCTAGAACATGCTTATTTAATTTCTCTTTAGAATAATAATAATGCAGGCACCTATCGCAAAAATATTTTTGATTATGCTTTTTACTTAGCTGTAGGGCTAATAATCGTGACAAATTTTTGATCCAGATATAATGAAATTTAATGGGAATTAAATCATCTAGGGTATCATCATCAATATAGCTATCCTGAATAAGCAACAAGTTTACGTGCTTATCTTGCTTCTTCTGTGTTAGAAAATGAGGTAAAACTTGAAATTTTTTCTGATACTTCTGTATCCGGTATACATTTATTGATAAGTTGTTTTGTGTTTCAAAGCGTGGAATTTGTCTCAGTGTTATGGGAAATTGAATTCCCTTTAAATTGAGAACGCTTGTAGGTTCTGGGTAAGAGGAAGTCGAGCTGGTATTTATAGAGGCCGGATATAATGCAGATACAACTGCCCAGACGAAACACATTTCATCGGAATTTCGCACATTAATACAAGCTTTCTTCCTTGCTATTTCTCTTGGAAGTTCGATATAGCTTCCGACACGTAGAGGATTAAACTTGTTAATATGTATCGTCAGATTAAGAACACGGCTCAATGCAAAGCCTGAATCCCTTTCCTGGAACTCATCTAAATCTGCAAGCAATGGTTCTGCTATATTTCTTGAAAACCAATTTTCCAAATCGGTACCGCGATATATCGGAACATTGCGAGTATTCAAATATTTGACTTCCTCTATCATTTTATCACCCTTATTGTTGCGAAACAAAGCGGAAAGGACTGTATTAATTTTAAGTGCTTCGTCATTCTTTAAGGCATTTGCAATTCTGCGCTTAAAAAGTATCGAACAGTCTCCCAAAAATAGTTTCACATCAGTATGTCGCATATTTGTTATCACTCCTGTTCTTATTCTAGATTGAAAAGCTGATTCGATATCGTCCCATTTCACTCTGCAGCATGCAGTTTCAGATCTGCGTATTCCGCTTCCTCTGCCTACTTTCTTATCCTTTAAGATGCGTTGAAAACCTTTAATCTGTCCTATACAAGATGAAATATGTGTTTTCTCAGAATTTGACTTTGAACGTTTAAAACGTTTATATAAATTTCGTAGGACACTGGTACATTCTTTTAAAATTTTACCGCATTCTTTAGAAGTCAGGTTCGAATTGTTAACCTTGACCTCAATAGATTTAACAATATCGTTGCATAAAGACATTTTCTAGGAATTTAATTTTAATATAATATTTTCACAAAGCACGTCTGCACTGTATAAAAGTTTGAACAATAATGAACTCCTAGTCTCGGTAACACCTTTATATATGCTTCTGAACCAAAATTGCATAAATTTAGAAGGTTATCAGTTATCACCAAGATTCACCTGAAATAAAAAATGAAAATTATTTCCTACATAGATCACATGCAATAAAATTTATTGACAATGGCTGATCTGTTACTCGAAGTGGTAACAATATGCCTATTTGTTTTTGGCTAAGACCCTGCTAATCTGCCTAGTTAAAGTCCCCCATTGCAGTTAATTTAAATAATTATCAAACGTATGTAATTTCTAATAAGCTCCATAGAAAATAAAAAGTTAACCTAAAGACGCAAAAAATAGCTTCTAAACAAAAGTTGCCTACTTTGGAGATAGGTCTTACAAGTTCACACCGCTATCTCACTGTCCTCAATGAGGATATCTAAAGGGCCGAAAATATTCTTTTATAAAATCTTTAACAACATAATCGCTAAATCTAAGAAGAAACTGATGTCATACCAAGTTTCCTATAATATTGTGGTAATAATATGTTAAAAACCAATTGAAAACAATGTAACAAATAATTAAACTTGTTTACCTAGTTGCACCTCTTAGCCGAGTAATAAGTAATAATTACGATTACTATAAAAGCAAATTTATTTAATAGCAATCGTGTGTACAAAATATAAATAATAAGCTATGTAAAAGAACAATAGGTTATTCTAAAGACGCGTAAAACAGCTTCTCAGCTAAAAGCAGCCTACTTTGGAGATAGGTTTTACAACTTCGCTCCGCTGTCTTACTGTCCTCAATGAGGATGTCTAAAGAGCCCAAAATATTCTTTTATAAAATATTTAACAACATAATCGCCAAATGAAAGGGGAAACTGATCTCGCACCAAGTTTCCTGTAACATTGTGGTAATAATGTGTTATAAGACAATTGAAAACAACGTAACGAATAATTAAACGTATTTGCCTAGGTGCACCCCCATACCCAAGTAATAAGTAATTAAGATTACTATAAAAGCAAATTTATTTAGTAACTACCGTGTACGAAATATAAATAATAAGCTATATAAAAGAACAAAAGGTTATTCTAAAGACGCGCAAAACAGCTTCTCAGCTAAAAGCAACCTACTTTGGAGATAGGTATTACAACTTCGCTCCGCTGTCTTACAGTCCTCAATGAGGATGTCTAAAGAGCCCAAAATATTCTTTTATAAAATATTTAACAACATAATCGCCAAATGAAAGGGGAAACCGATGTCGCACCAAGTTTCCTGTAACATTGTGGTAATAATGCGTTATAAGACAATTGAAAACAATGTAACAAATAATTAAACGTATTTGTCTAGGTGCACCCCCTCCCAAGTAACAAGTAATTAAGATTACTATAAAAGCAAATTTATTTAGTAACTACCGTGTGTACGAAATATAAATAATAAGCTATATAAAAGAACAAAAGGTTATTCTAAAGACGCGCAAAACAGCTTCTCAGCTAAAAGCAACCTACTTTGGAGATAGGTATTACAACTTCGCTCCGCTGTCTTACAGTCCTCAATGAGGATGTCTAAAGAGCCCAAAATATTCTTTTATAAAATCTTTAACAACATAATCGCCAAATGGAAGGGGAAACCGATGTCGCACCAAGTTTCCTGCAACATTGTGGTAATAATGTGTTAAAAAAAAAAACAGTTGAAAACAACTTAACAAATAGTCAAACATGTGATCAAAATTACTATAAAAACAAATTTATTCAGTAGCTATCGTATGTACAAAATATAAATAATAAGCTATATAAAAGAACAATAGGTTATTCTAAAGACGCGCAAAACAGCTTCTCAACTAAAAGCAGCCTACTTTGGAGATAGGTCTTACAACTTCGCTCCGCTGTTTTACTGTCCTCAGCGAGGATGTCCAAAGGGCCGAAAATATTCTTTTATAAAATCTTTAACAACATAATCACCAAATGAAAGGGGAAACTGATATCGCACCAAGTTTCCTATAACATTGTGATAATAATGTAGTAAAAAAACAATTGAAAACAACGTAACAAATAATTAAACTTCTTTGTCTAGTTGCACCCCCCATAGCCAAGCAACATCTAATTAAGATTACTATAAAAACAGATTTATTATGGTAACAATGTGTTAAAAAACCATCGAAAACAACGTAACAAATAATTAAACTAGTCTATTTAGTTTAAAGCCCCCCCCCCCCCCCCCCAGCCAAGTAACATATAATTAAGATTACTATAAAAACACCCTTATTTAATAAACAGGTTTATTTTTTATCAAATACAGTAAATTAAAACATATATTACAATAATATATGGAATAAATAAATATTTTTAGTTAAAACTGATCGAAGCGTATTTTTTCATGTCTATAAGAGAAAAAATCATAATTATTAAAAAATAGTTGTCAGTGTACAAAATATAAATAATAAGCTCTAAAAAAGAACAATATGACATTCTAAAGATGTGCAAAACAGCTTTTCAGCTAAAAGCAGCCCACTTTGGAGATAGGCCTTACAACTTTGCTCCGCTCTTACTGTCCTCAATAAGGATGTCTAAAGGGGTCTAAATAATAATGGCTAAATGAAAAGGGAATCTAATGTCGGACCAAGCTTTAATGCTGTACGATGTGAAAAAGATGTTTAATAAAACTGTATTTGTTTATTATAGTGGATGGTTTAAAATTTAAACAAGAAAAAGTTATATTAATTATACCTAAAACAAAATTTTTTCGCATAAAGGAGATCCTTTAATACCCATTAGATCAGTCAGTTTACTCTGAATTCGGATTCTTTAGCCGATCTATATATGTATGCTCTTCATTACTCTACCACTTTAAGTTTGGTGAAATCTGCAACACTTTTAGGTCACGTGACACACATCATCTAACTATGGTAAAATAATTTCAAAGTCTATCAATATAATACCCCATTTAAAAAAGTTTGTGTAGAAAAAAATGCTTTTTACTCATTTACCTAAGAATAATGGAAAATACTACAATCTTTCAAACTAATACTCCCCAATTACAACACGGCTCATCATTTAGGAACATGCAAAAGTTTATTGTACCAAGTTTACTACTAATTTATTAAACAAACTCTAACATTTTCTCAAATATAAATCGCTATTATTTTTAGCTTTAATAAAAATAACTACTTTATAAAAATATCACTCAGTCAAGATCTACTGATCAGTAATTAGATTTAATTCTTTCAAGTAATACTGCCAGAACAATACATAACTACATATTTAGGGTCACGCCGAAGATGATTCACTGCACCCTCCAGATAATCAACCTATTAAATCATAACTTTTTCCCAACCTCTCAAACGTTACCACGCTTTTCATTAAAAAATAAATTAAAAGATCTCCATGCATTCTTCCTCTTCGATATAGTACCTCTTTATAGCTACCGCTTTCAACCCTTTACCCTTTAAAAGCTACCATCCTTCGTTAAGTGAACACCCTTCAGTACAATGCGCAATACAACATTTAGATTCCATGTCCTAGTAAAGAAAATATCAGTATATGCATTGGTTCTTTCATGTATTTTAATAGACAATATGTTTCCCGTGTTTTGTTCATATACGCATTACGAAATAGCCTCAGGCCATCGAATGCAGGAGGATAGATACCTTTTCCGGTGGAGGGTTGAAAGTGGTGTGTGATCTAAAAGAAGAGCTTCAAACTCGACAAGGAGTTGTGGGGGAGATTTTTTCATTTATTTTTTTGATAAAATGCACCGTTTTCAAGATATTACCAAAAATGGATTTTTCCTTTATAAAAAATTGAAATATCACCACAACGATACAATTTATCAAAAAAATAAACGAAAATATCTCCCTCACACGCCCTTGTCGTGTTTGGTGGTCTCTTTTTAGAAAATTCTAGTTTCACCCCTTTACCCCCAAGGGTGTCATCCACTTATTATATTAATTCAGTAAGTACCATACATAAGGTTAACTAATTTAGAACAATTTTTATGAACATAATAAAAATCTCACACTCTCTGACACTGCGAATTTTTCTTTTAAAAGAGAATCCCCTTTAACACTACAAATTCTTAATCAAAAAAAAATTAACTTATAGACTATCTCTGATAAGCACTCCAGAAACTACACGCACTACAGCCCTCTTTGTTATATACGACAACAATGATGAAATGGGTGAGCCGAATAAAAACGAATACACCCGAATAGAAAATAGCAAATACGAAATAGCCTCAGAGCACCTAATTCAAGAGGGTATGATACCCTTTGCGGTGGAGGGTTGAAAGTGGTGCGATCTAAAAGAAGATTTCCAAACTCGGCAAGGGGGAGTGGGGGAGATTTTTTCAGTTATTTTTTTGATAAAATGCACCGTTTTTAAGATATTACCAAAAATAGATTTTTCCTTTATAAAAAAATTTAAAAATTGAAATATCTCCACAACGGCACATTTTATTGAAAAAATAAATGAAAAAATCTCCCCCACGCCCCCTTGTCGAGTTTGGCAGTCTTTTTTTAGATCGCACCACTTTCAACCCTCTACCCCTCAAGGGTATCACCCCCTTATTTCAAGAGGGTATGATACCCTTTGCGGTGGAGGGTTGAAAGTGGTGCGATCTAAAAGAAGACTTCCAAACTCGGCAAGGGGGAGTGGGGGAGATTTTTTCAGTTATTTTTTTGATAAAATGCACCGTTTTTAAGATATTACCAAAAATAGATTTTTCCTTTATAAAAAAATTTAAAATTGAAATATCTCCACAACGGCACATTTTATTGAAAAAATAAATGAAAAAATCTCCCCTACATCCCCTTGTCGAGTTTGGCAGTCTTTTTTTAGATCGTACCACTTTCAACCCTCTACCCCTCGAGGGTATCACCCCCTTATTATAAACGTTCAATAAATACCATACATAAAGTATACTAATTTACAACAATTTTTATGAAAATAATAAAAAAAATCTCCGACACCAAGAATTTTTCTTGAAATGAGAACCCCCTCCAACACCAGTAATTTTTATTAAGGAAAAATAAACTTACCAAGCTATCCCCGATGATCACTCGAAGAAACTACGCGCACTACTGAAGAAAATTCTTCCGCAGCCCTCCTTTTATATACTCGGCAACGATGACGAAAAGTCGGGTGTATTCCTGTGGAAACGTGTTTACTTCTAATTTACACGTAAACACGTTTCCACAGGAATACACCCGACTTTTCGTCATCGTTGCCGAGTATATAAAAGGAGGGCTGCGGAAGAATTTTCTTCAGTAGTGCGCGTAGTTTCTTCGAGTGATCATCGGGGATAGCTTGGTAAGTTTATTTTTCCTTAATAAAAATTACTGGTGTTGGAGGGGGTTCTCATTTCAAGAAAAATTCTTGGTGTCGGAGATTTTTTTTATTATTTTCATAAAAATTGTTGTAAATTAGTATACTTTATGTATGGTATTTATTGAACGTTTATAATAAGGGGGTGATACCCTTGAGGGGTAGAGGGTTGAAAGTGGTACGATCTAAAAAAAGACTGCCAAACTCGACAAGGGGATGTGGGGGAGATTTTTTCATTTATTTTTTCAATAAAATGTGCCGTTGTGGAGATATTTCAATTTTAAATTTTTTTATAAAGGAAAAATCTATTTTTGGTAATATCTTAAAAACGGTGCATTTTATCAAAAAAATAACTGAAAAAATCTCCCCCACTCCTCCTTGCCGAGTTTGGAAGTCTTCTTTTAGATCGCACCACTTTCAACCCTCCACCGCAAAGGGTATCATACCCTCTTGAAATAAGGGGGTGATACCCTTGAGGGGTAGAGGGTTGAAAGTGGTGCGATCTAAAAAAAGACTGCCAAACTCGACAAGGGGGTGTGGGGGAGATTTTTTCATTTATTTTTTCAATAAAATGTGCCGTTGTGGAGATATTTCAATTTTTAAATTTTTTTATAAAGGAAAAATCTATTTTTGGTAATATCTTAAAAACGGTGCATTTTATCAAAAAAATAACTGAAAAAATCTCCCCCCACTCCCCCTTGCCGAGTTTGGAAATCTTCTTTTAGATCGCACCACTTTCAACCCTCCACCGCAAAGGGTATCATACCCTCTTGAATTAGGTGCTCTGAGGCTATTTCGTATTTGCTATTTTCTATTCGGGTGTATTCGTTTTTATTCGGCTCACCCATTTCATCATTGTTGTCGTATATAACAAAGAGGGCTGTAGTGCGTGTAGTTTCTGGAGTGCTTATCAGAGATAGTCTATAAGTTAATTTTTTTTTGATTAAGAATTTGTAGTGTTAAAGGGGATTCTCTTTTAAAAGAAAAATTCGCAGTGTCAGAGAGTGTGAGATTTTTATTATGTTCATAAAAATTGTTCTAAATTAGTTAACCTTATGTATGGTACTTACTGAATTAATATAATAAGTGGATGACACCCTTGGGGGTAAAGGGGTGAAACTAGAATTTTCTAAAAAGAGACCACCAAACACGACAAGGGCGTGTGAGGGAGATATTTTCGTTTATTTTTTTGATAAATTGTATCGTTGTGGTGATATTTCAATTTTTTATAAAGGAAAAATCCATTTTTGGTAATATCTTGAAAACGGTGCATTTTATCAAAAAAAATAAATGAAAAAATCTCCCCCACAACTCCTTGTCGAGTTTGAAGCTCTTCTTTTAGATCACACACCACTTTCAACCCTCCACCGGAAAAGGTATCTATCCTCCTGCATTCGATGGCCTGAGGCTATTTCGTAATGCGTATATGAACAAAACACGGGAAACATATTGTCTATTAAAATACATGAAAGAACCAATGCATATACTGATATTTTCTTTACTAGGACATGGAATCTAAATGTTGTATTGCGCATTGTACTGAAGGGTGTTCACTTAACGAAGGATGGTAGCTTTTAAAGGGTAAAGGGTTGAAAGCGGTAGCTATAAAGAGGTACTATATCGAAGAGGAAGAATGCATGGAGATCTTTTAATTTATTTTTTAATGAAAAGCGTGGTAACGTTTGAGAGGTTGGGAAAAAGTTATGATTTAATAGGTTGATTATCTGGAGGGTGCAGTGAATCATCTTCGGCGTGACCCTAAATATGTAGTTATGTATTGTTCTGGCAGTATTACTTGAAAGAATTAAATCTAATTACTGATCAGTAGATCTTGACTGAGTGATATTTTTATAAAGTAGTTATTTTTATTAAAGCTAAAAATAATAGCGATTTATATTTGAGAAAATGTTAGAGTTTGTTTAATAAATTAGTAGTAAACTTGGTACAATAAACTTTTGCATGTTCCTAAATGATGAGCCGTGTTGTAATTGGGGAGTATTAGTTTGAAAGATTGTAGTATTTTCCATTATTCTTAGGTAAATGAGTAAAAAGCATTTTTTTCTACACAAACTTTTTTAAATGGGGTATTATATTGATAGACTTTGAAATTATTTTACCATAGTTAGATGATGTGTGTCACGTGACCTAAAAGTGTTGCAGATTTCACCAAACTTAAAGTGGTAGAGTAATGAAGAGCATACATATATAGATCGGCTAAAGAATCCGAATTCAGAGTAAACTGACTGATCTAATGGGTATTAAAGGATCTCCTTTATGCGAAAAAATTTTGTTTTAGGTATAATTAATATAACTTTTTCTTGTTTAAATTTTAAACCATCCACTATAATAAACAAATACAGTTTTATTAAACATCTTTTTCACATCGTACAGCATTAAAGCTTGGTCCGACATTAGATTCCCTTTTCATTTAGCCATTATTATTTAGACCCCTTTAGACATCCTTATTGAGGACAGTAAGAGCGGAGCAAAGTTGTAAGGCCTATCTCCAAAGTGGGCTGCTTTTAGCTGAAAAGCTGTTTTGCACATCTTTAGAATGTCATATTGTTCTTTTTTAGAGCTTATTATTTATATTTTGTACACTGACAACTATTTTTTAATAATTATGATTTTTTCTCTTATAGACATGAAAAAATACGCTTCGATCAGTTTTAACTAAAAATATTTATTTATTCCATATATTATTGTAATATATGTTTTAATTTACTGTATTTGATAAAAAATAAACCTGTTTATTAAATAAGGGTGTTTTTATAGTAATCTTAATTATATGTTACTTGGCTGGGGGGGGGGGGGGGGCTTTAAACTAAATAGACTAGTTTAATTATTTGTTACGTTGTTTTCGATGGTTTTTTAACACATTGTTACCATAATAAATCTGTTTTTATAGTAATCTTAATTAGATGTTGCTTGGCTATGGGGGGTGCAACTAGACAAAGAAGTTTAATTATTTGTTACGTTGTTTTCAATTGTTTTTTTACTACATTATTATCACAATGTTATAGGAAACTTGGTGCGATATCAGTTTCCCCTTTCATTTGGTGATTATGTTGTTAAAGATTTTATAAAAGAATATTTTCGGCCCTTTGGACATCCTCGCTGAGGACAGTAAAACAGCGGAGCGAAGTTGTAAGACCTATCTCCAAAGTAGGCTGCTTTTAGTTGAGAAGCTGTTTTGCGCGTCTTTAGAATAACCTATTGTTCTTTTATATAGCTTATTATTTATATTTTGTACATACGATAGCTACTGAATAAATTTGTTTTTATAGTAATTTTGATCACATGTTTGACTATTTGTTAAGTTGTTTTCAACTGTTTTTTTTTTAACACATTATTACCACAATGTTGCAGGAAACTTGGTGCGACATCGGTTTCCCCTTCCATTTGGCGATTATGTTGTTAAAGATTTTATAAAAGAATATTTTGGGCTCTTTAGACATCCTCATTGAGGACTGTAAGACAGCGGAGCGAAGTTGTAATACCTATCTCCAAAGTAGGTTGCTTTTAGCTGAGAAGCTGTTTTGCGCGTCTTTAGAATAACCTTTTGTTCTTTTATATAGCTTATTATTTATATTTCGTACACACGGTAGTTACTAAATAAATTTGCTTTTATAGTAATCTTAATTACTTGTTACTTGGGAGGGGGTGCACCTAGACAAATACGTTTAATTATTTGTTACATTGTTTTCAATTGTCTTATAACGCATTATTACCACAATGTTACAGGAAACTTGGTGCGACATCGGTTTCCCCTTTCATTTGGCGATTATGTTGTTAAATATTTTATAAAAGAATATTTTGGGCTCTTTAGACATCCTCATTGAGGACTGTAAGACAGCGGAGCGAAGTTGTAATACCTATCTCCAAAGTAGGTTGCTTTTAGCTGAGAAGCTGTTTTGCGCGTCTTTAGAATAACCTTTTGTTCTTTTATATAGCTTATTATTTATATTTCGTACACGGTAGTTACTAAATAAATTTGCTTTTATAGTAATCTTAATTACTTATTACTTGGGTATGGGGGTGCACCTAGGCAAATACGTTTAATTATTCGTTACGTTGTTTTCAATTGTCTTATAACACATTATTACCACAATGTTACAGGAAACTTGGTGCGAGATCAGTTTCCCCTTTCATTTGGCGATTATGTTGTTAAATATTTTATAAAAGAATATTTTGGGCTCTTTAGACATCCTCATTGAGGACAGTAAGACAGCGGAGCGAAGTTGTAAAACCTATCTCCAAAGTAGGCTGCTTTTAGCTGAGAAGCTGTTTTACGCGTCTTTAGAATAACCTATTGTTCTTTTACATAGCTTATTATTTATATTTTGTACACACGATTGCTATTAAATAAATTTGCTTTTATAGTAATCGTAATTATTACTTATTACTCGGCTAAGAGGTGCAACTAGGTAAACAAGTTTAATTATTTGTTACATTGTTTTCAATTGGTTTTTAACATATTATTACCACAATATTATAGGAAACTTGGTATGACATCAGTTTCTTCTTAGATTTAGCGATTATGTTGTTAAAGATTTTATAAAAGAATATTTTCGGCCCTTTAGATATCCTCATTGAGGACAGTGAGATAGCGGTGTGAACTTGTAAGACCTATCTCCAAAGTAGGCAACTTTTGTTTAGAAGCTATTTTTTGCGTCTTTAGGTTAACTTTTTATTTTCTATGGAGCTTATTAGAAATTACATACGTTTGATAATTATTTAAATTAACTGCAATGGGGGACTTTAACTAGGCAGATTAGCAGGGTCTTAGCCAAAAACAAATAGGCATATTGTTACCACTTCGAGTAACAGATCAGCCATTGTCAATAAATTTTATTGCATGTGATCTATGTAGGAAATAATTTTCATTTTTTATTTCAGGTGAATCTTGGTGATAACTGATAACCTTCTAAATTTATGCAATTTTGGTTCAGAAGCATATATAAAGGTGTTACCGAGACTAGGAGTTCATTATTGTTCAAACTTTTATACAGTGCAGACGTGCTTTGTGAAAATATTATATTAAAATTAAATTCCTAGAAAATGTCTTTATGCAACGATATTGTTAAATCTATTGAGGTCAAGGTTAACAATTCGAACCTGACTTCTAAAGAATGCGGTAAAATTTTAAAAGAATGTACCAGTGTCCTACGAAATTTATATAAACGTTTTAAACGTTCAAAGTCAAATTCTGAGAAAACACATATTTCATCTTGTATAGGACAGATTAAAGGTTTTCAACGCATCTTAAAGGATAAGAAAGTAGGCAGAGGAAGCGGAATACGCAGATCTGAAACTGCATGCTGCAGAGTGAAATGGGACGATATCGAATCAGCTTTTCAATCTAGAATAAGAACAGGAGTGATAACAAATATGCGACATACTGATGTGAAACTATTTTTGGGAGACTGTTCGATACTTTTTAAGCGCAGAATTGCAAATGCCTTAAAGAATGACGAAGCACTTAAAATTAATACAGTCCTTTCCGCTTTGTTTCGCAACAATAAGGGTGATAAAATGATAGAGGAAGTCAAATATTTGAATACTCGCAATGTTCCGATATATCGCGGTACCGATTTGGAAAATTGGTTTTCAAGAAATATAGCAGAACCATTGCTTGCAGATTTAGATGAGTTCCAGGAAAGGGATTCAGGCTTTGCATTGAGCCGTGTTCTTAATCTGACGATACATATTAACAAGTTTAATCCTCTACGTGTCGGAAGCTATATCGAACTTCCAAGAGAAATAGCAAGGAAGAAAGCTTGTATTAATGTGCGAAATTCCGATGAAATGTGTTTCGTCTGGGCAGTTGTATCTGCATTATATCCGGCCTCTATAAATACCAGCTCGACTTCCTCTTACCCAGAACCTACAAGCGTTCTCAATTTAAAGGGAATTCAATTTCCCATAACACTGAGACAAATTCCACGCTTTGAAACACAAAACAACTTATCAATAAATGTATACCGGATACAGAAGTATCAGAAAAAATTTCAAGTTTTACCTCATTTTCTAACACAGAAGAAGCAAGATAAGCACGTAAACTTGTTGCTTATTCAGGATAGCTATATTGATGATGATACCCTAGATGATTTAATTCCCATTAAATTTCATTATATCTGGATCAAAAATTTGTCACGATTATTAGCCCTACAGCTAAGTAAAAAGCATAATCAAAAATATTTTTGCGATAGGTGCCTGCATTATTATTATTCTAAAGAGAAATTAAATAAGCATGTTCTAGACTGCATAAAGATAAAAAATGTAGTAGTTCCTCAGGTTCCGAAAAATGGAATGAATATCATTGAATTTAAAAATTTTAATCAGAAAGAGAAGATACCATTCATTATATATGCGGATGCAGAGTGTTTACTCATTCCAATTGAGGTCGATCGCACAATGAATACTCAGAGAACACAACAGCATATTCCATATAGTGTTGGTTATTATGTAAAATGTTCCTATGATGATTCTCTTTCATTCTATAAAACATATACCGGCAAGGACTGCATGGAGTGGTTTGTAAAAGAACTTAAGGAATTTGCTGAAGATGTCGAAACAGTTTTTCAGTGTCCCCTGCCTATGGAATCTTTAACAGCAGAAGAATGGATCAGTTTCTGGGAGGCTTCTCAGTGTCATGTTTGTGAAGAACCTTTTCCTTTTTATGTTAAAAAAGTTCGCGATCATTGCCATCTGACTGGCAAATATCGAGGTCCCGCACATGAATGGTGCAACTTAAACTACCAAGATTCCAGAGTTGTTCCAGTAGTGTTCCATAATTTAAGTTGTTATGATGGCCATATGATAATAAAGGCTTTAAATGAGATAGAAGGAAAAATAGATATATTACCAGTAAACAAAGAAAAATACATTTCATTTACTAAACACATAGAAGATAGTACAATTCAGTTTAGATTCCTAGACTCTTTTCGTTTTCTACCCTCAAAATTAGATCAGCTAGTGACAAATCTCTCAGATTATCCAAATGTAAAGAAAGAAACCGAAGATCAATTGGGATTACTTACAAGAAAGGGTATATTTCCCTATGATTACATGAACAGTTGGGAAAAATTAAAAACATCAGAGCTTCCTTCAAAACATGAATTCTATAATAGTCTGGAAGATAAATATGTATCAGACAAAGAATACGCTCATGCGCAAAACATTTGGTATACTTTTAAGTGTCGATCCATGCAAGATTATTCCGATTTATATTTAAAAACGGATGTATTATTGTTAGCAGATGTTTTCGAGGAATTTAGAAAAACTTCACATAAAACATACGGCATTGATCCTGCGCACTCCTTCACCTTACCCGGATATGCGTAGCAATGCTTAATGTATAAAATGTATAGAGAAAATCAAACAAAAATTGAGTTGCTGACTGATTATGAAATGATACGATTTATCGAGCGAGGAATACGTGGAGGACTCAGTCAATGTTCTAAAAGATATGCGGAAGCTAACAATAAATACATGCCATCGTATGATGAAACAAAAGAAGAGGTCTATCTAGCATATTTCGATGTAAATAATCAATACGGCTGGGCAATGTCTCAATATTTACCTTACGGTGAATTTAAATGGTTGGACGAAGATTTAAATGTTTTAGATATATCCGATGAAGCTGAACGAGGATATATTTTAGAAGTAGATCTCGAAATTCCTCTCGAGCTTCATGATAAATTCACAGATTTGCCTCCTTGCCCAGAACATCGCAGGACAGAAAAATCTAAGACCGTGAAATTGCTAGCGACTCTACACAACAAGAAAAATTACATAATACATTACCGAAATTTAAAGCAGGTTTTGGAGTTAGGAGTTAAAGTAAACAAAATACACAGAATTTTAGCCTTCAGACAATCTCCGTGGTTAAAATCGTATATAGATTTAAATACTAAACTCCGCCAGACTGCCAAGAATGATTTCGAGAAAAATCTCTTTAAGTTGATGAATAATGCTGTGTTTGGAAAAACAATGGAAAACTTGAGAAATCACTCAATCGTGAAATTAATTTCTAGCTGGGATGGACGATACAGTGCAGAAGCTTTAATTTCTAGACCTGAATTTAAATCATCAACTATAATAAATGAAAATTTAGTTATTGTTGAACTTGCAAAATCTAATGTATTTTTTAACAAACCAATTTATGTTGGCATGTGTATTTTGGATTTAGCAAAGACGACAATCTACGATTTTCATTATAATTATATGAATCGATGTTTTTCCGATTGCAAAGTCCTCTACACAGATACAGATAGTTTAATTTATGAAATTAAAAATGATAATCTATATGATAAAATTAAATTAGATTGTCAAAAATATTTTGATACTTCTGATTATCCCTGCAATAATATATATAATATTCCAAAAGTTAACAAAAAGGTTCTTGGATTGATGAAGGATGAGAATAATGGCAGGATCATGACGCATTTTATCGGATTAAGATCAAAAATGTATTCTACTAAGGTGCTATATTCAGCAGAAGAAATTGAAGCAAAGAAGATTGAACTTAAAAAAGAAGAGAAAGAACGTTTGGAAATCGATGATATTTTGAAGAACCTCGGCATAACTAAAAAAATTAAAGGAGTAAAAAAATCGGTTATTGAAAATACTATAACGTTTGATGATTACGTAGATTGCTTGGAAACCTTTAATGAAAAACACATAACTCAAAAATTGATTCGTTCCAGAAAACATGAATTATATACCACAAAACAATCGAAAATAGGTCTCAGTCCTCATGATGATAAACGTCGCGTTATAAAAGGCATCTGCGATACCCTTCCCTGGGGACATTGTAATATAATGGAAGAATAAAGTTAACTTTACATATATACAACAAAAATTATAAAAATACTGAAATTAATTGATTATTTAATAATCACCCTGTTCTTTATTGTATTTATAAATTCATGTATAATAAAAATAAATATTTCAACAAAACTATGTCCTATTGTATTTTTTAATTCATGTATAATAGAAAATAGATATTTCAACAAAACTATGCTCTGTTTCATTTTAAAAATGCCACGCCCTAAAATGGCACTAAAATTGCAATTTGAACCTTAAATTTTCCCCATGTTATTCTTATGGGAAAAATGCACTTTTTATTGTAGAACGCCCCTAGGTATATCTACTCCCCCGGCAAGGATAGTTGGTGCAAGTGACTTTTCAGTATGACAGAGTTCCTCTCGTTCCCTCGGTCGTCAAATTAATGAAACCATTATATGAAAATGTGTCATCTAGAAATTTATTGAAAAGATGTTTGGGCGCCCATATACAAAATTACGAGTCTGTGAACAGCTGTATCTGGATGTTGGCGCCAAAACATTAGCATCCAAACAAGCAGGTAGTCGAAAGTGCAACCCATTTGGCAGTCATGATTTTCAATGAGGGATTTTCATCGATTCTACAAATTATGGAAGTCTTGGGAGCGGAGAGTGAACGACGCGGCAAAAACGGCCTGAATCCAACAAAGGGTGGTGCATGAGGCAGATCAAGAACGTCTCCGTGATGTGGAGAGAGAGCTCTACGGCCCTAGTAAAGCCGATTAGATCGTAAGTTTCTCCAACAACGTTTTACATGTCATTTATCTATAAACTCGATGTCCCAACAGTTGCATTTTTCAACTTTCTGGTAAGACTTCTATTAGAAATATTTTTCGAATTTGATCAATTTTTTTTTTCAGTTATTCAGTAAACATGTAGGTGTTTGCTCCATTTTTACAGCCTCTGATAGGTCAAAAAAATAGGTCGAAATTCGAACTTTTTATAAACAATTGTGTGAATTATAACAAATTTCAAAAAAATCGTCTTCGGAGAAACATTGCCAACATAACACAATATAAAGAGGTTCATTTTTTTGGTGTCAAACAATTCAGATGCCAAAGCCTTACCAAAAGTTGCATATGGCTCTTTTGCGGGGACAAAGTCAAGGACTTCCCAAGGTCGCGAGTGTGATTGTTATTATTATGTTCTAAAAATACATTTCAAAAGGCGAAGCTTGTACAAATAATAGAAAAAAAAAACATGTCTCAATTATCTTCAGTAGTTCCTTTGCGATTGATTCTTAAAAATAGGCTTGAATTTTAAGGCTCCAAAGTGGACAACACCTTTAAAACTAAAAAAGTAACAATCATTTTAAAGTTCGAAAACAACTTGGTGCATCCCTTGATTTGTTTATTTTAAGTTGTATTTCATTTTCACATAAATTAAAGAAATAAATGCATCGGTTTCATCACATAACTTAAAACTATTAAAAATTCAAACCCTGACCTTTTACAGTCAATTTTCACTGAGAAAATTAGTTTTTCAATTAAAAAAAAAACAAAATATGATTTCAACACAATAAGTCAAGAATAAAAGTGTACTATTACCTAAAACAAACATAGGCGGCTAACAAAGAATGCAAAACGTCAGAGTAAGGGCCCCCTTGTTGAAAAATACACAAATTGGGAAAAGTCCTTGAAATATCCAGTTCTATAACATCCATACTACTTTCCTAAAACAACAAAAATAATATGAAATTCATGACCTATCCAGAAATCATCACTAATCAATATTTAATATGGTTTTTCAAATTTATTTTTAGGTTTGTTTTGTTTTCAAGATATGTTATGGTGCGATAATTCGGTCAATCACTGTATCTGCAATAATTTAGGTACTCTTTTTGAAAAATTTTATCAATCACTTATAAGGAGCAATTGGTATGTGGCATAATTTTAATTTTGATTTATAATTAATAACTCAAACTCTGATCCTACTAAATTAACATTTGTTACCTGATCATTCGGATACTCTGTAGAAGGAGGTTCAGGACTATTCAATCTATTTTGTGCTCTTGTTAAACATATTTCATACAACTGAGGAGTTATATTCAGTTCATTTCCAATGGCTAATCTCCATACTTTACCTCTTACGCTAGATGGAAGTCCTTGCCACCAAAGCTCCTGGGTCTTCTTATGTTTTTCCCTAAAAGGTAATGATGGAAATAGAAGCTAGTGCCAATAAATAACTTTCATATTGCTAATTACATTTGGCTCCAGTTAGGGATTACATGCTGCGAAAAATGCTTGGCTGCAGTTGCTTGCTGTTCTTCTTGTTGTAATTGCAATTTTTTTTGCTTCTCTTTTGCTGCAGTACTCTTGGCTTCCTTTTTTTTAGCTGCTGCCAGAATCTCGTGGTACTCTTGTGCATGCTTTTGTTCTTCTTCAAAAGTTTTGGCAGGCAATGATGATGGCCTAGAAAATTAAAAAATATAAGAACGCAAGAAGAATACTCAGCATACAAAGCCGTGAGAAATAGCATTAATAACGCGATTAAAAACCTAAAGGAAACATACTGGGAAAGGTTTTCCACCGAAATGGAAAGGAATTTATATGGAGGGCAAAGGAAAGTTTGGAACGTAATAAGAAATAGGAAAAAAGAAGTCAACGAAGAAGTGGTAATCAACTCTATAACAGCAGAAAACTGGAAAGAATACATGCAGAGCCTTTACAATAACCAGGAATATAAAAATGAGGACATCCAAATAGATTTAGATAAGGTAAAACCGATGATGGAAGACGAGAACATAAAAATAGAAGACGTACACAAAATGCTGACCAAACTGAAAAATAGAAAAGCTCCGGGAACCGACGATATTTCCAATGAAATGCTTAAATATGGGGACCTTGAACTAGAAAAAGCACTAACAATACTATTCGACAAAATTCTATCAACCAGCAGTATTCCAGAACAGTGGAGGAACAGCCTGACTATATCCATCTTCAAAAAGGGAAATAAGAATGACCCCAAGAGTTATAGAATAATAACACTACTAAATAGTACAAGCAAATTATTAACAAAAATCATGATTTCAAAATTAACGAGTAAAATTGCAATAAGTGAAAAACAACACGGGTTTAGACAGAACAGATCGACAGTTCATGTTATTTTCATAATCCGATAGACTATTGAAAAATCGATAGAATACAATAAACCTCTTTTCATCTGCCCAGTGGATCATAAAAAAGCGTTTGATAGAGTTCGACTTAAAGACGTCTTGCAAATACTTCAGGAAAATGGCGTTAACCACAACTATATTACGGTAATTGAAGAGCTAAATAAAAACAATAAGACACGCATAAAGACACAATAAGGAGTAATAGAGGAAATACCTATCATGACGGGAATACGACAAGGCGACACTATGAGTCCATTTCTCTTTAATTTAATTATGGAGAAGATAATTCAAAATGTAAAAGAAGTCAATGGAGGATAAAAAATGGGACGAAAATCTTTAAAAATCTCATGTTTTGCCGACGACGCCTTACTGTTTGCAGAAAATTACGAAGATCTACAACGACTACTATACCGATTCCAGACCACATCAAAAATTTAAAAAAGGAAATATCTACAGAAAAGACCGAAACGATGGTAATTTCAAAAGATCCTGTCAGATGCAAATTAGTGGTGAAGAATCATCCTATCAGACAAAGCATGTCTTGCAGATACTTGGGAGTTGATGTATCAAGCAATAAAAATCTATACCAGGAAGTCAGAGCACAGGCTAACAAGGCCTCAAGGATATCAGGATGCCTGAGGATATCAGGATGCCAGATTATGTATCTGGAAAAATAAATATATGTCCACAGAGAGCAAAGTACGCATCTACAGAACTGTGATAAGACCAGTACTAACTTATGCATCAGAAACTCGAGCCGAAACATCTAAAACAAAAAGTATGTTACGAACGGCTGAAATGAAAACTTTAAGAACAATCAAAGGAGTAACCCTAAGAGATCAAATAAGAAGTTCCGAAATAAGGGAAGAGCTCAAGGTGCCTGATGAGGTACGGTTCATGAGGTCAAGGCGGAGATATTGGAGGGACCATGTGGACAGAATGGGCGACGATCGATGGGTAAAATGGGCTAAGAGCGAGATACCAAACACTAGAAGACCCACTGGTCGACCTCCAAAACGATGGCACGAATGTTGGGCATCAACATCACAGGAGGCTTAATATAGCAGAAAAATAAGACGTCGTCTTAAATAAAAGAGGAAGAAGAGGAAGAAGAAGAAAAAGGAAGTCCAATCGCTGCTCATATTAAATAAAAAATATTAGATTATTATGAAAATTAATTTTTTTTTATAATATTTAAGTCGTAATCAATACTATCGCGGAATTTCGATTAACTTCATTTGACAATTCAATTTTCAAAAAGGTAAAAATTTGTAGTCTCATGTGAAATCAGGATCTTGGCACTTTCCTTGGAATTATAAAGGGTTTTCCAATAAGAGGTGTCATTTTGAAAAGCCCGCTATTTCGGTAGATGTCACTTTTGAAGCTGTAAGTTTTTGACGTTTGACAAGTAGAAACTACGCCATAAATAAAGATGGAACGATACACGCTTCAACAACGCATTGAAATTATTAAAATTCACTATAAAAATGGTGAAAATTTGGCAGAGACGGTTCGTAAAACTCGAACATTTTTGGGTCGTCATGAAGCACCTTGTCGGAGCGCAATAAAGAAATTGGTGAAAAAATTCGAGCTGTTGGGACAAGTTAGTTATGTGAAGAAGAAAACCCGTGCACGTCGCTCAAGAACAGCCGAGAATATTGCTGCTGTAGCCGAAAGTGTTGAAGAAAACACAGGTTTGTCCATTCCTCGTCGTTCTTTGGAATTAGGGATTCCACAAACGTCATTACACCGTATTTTGCATAAAGATTTGGGTCTTAAGGCTTATAAAGTTCAGTTAACGCAAGAACTCAAGCCGGCCAATCATCAACAACGTCGTGCCTTTGCTGATTGGGTTCTTGAAATGCATGAAAATGATCCGGAATTCCATCGAAAAATCATCTTCAGTGATGAGGCCCATTTCCACCTCGGTGGCTTCGTCAACAAACAAAATTGTCGCATCTGGGGCTCGGAAAACCCAAGAGTTATTGTTGAAAAGCCTCTCTATCCTGAACGTGTGACTGTTTGGTGCGGTTTATGGTCCGGCGGGGTCATTGGACCTTACTTTTTCGAAAATGAGGCTGGAGCAACAGTTACGGTGAATGGATTGCGCTATCGAGAGATGATTAATGATTTTTTATGGCCGGAATTGGATGGTATTTATCTGGACCACGTTTACTTTCAACAAGACGGCGCTACGTGCCACACAAGCAACGAAACCATTGATCTTTTACGGGAAAAGTTTCCGGGCCGTGTTATCTCTCGAAGAGGTGATCACAATTGGCCACCGAGATCTTGTGATGTGACACCTTGCGATTTCTTCCTTTGGGGCCACGTGAAAGACAAGGTCTACGCCAACAGCCCAGCGTCGATTCAAGACCTCAAAGATGGAATTCGTGAGGCTATCGAGGACATAGGGCAGCCACTTTGCGATTTGGTTATGGAAAATTTCATGAAAAGGATATGGTCCTGTAGGCATGGTCGTGGTGGTCATTTGGCTGATGTTATTTTCCATCATTAACGGCATACCTTCCCCTTTATAATGTAATAAATATCCGATCATTTATCTTAAAAAATGGCATTTTTCTTTGAATATCAAAATAACACCTCTTATTGGAAAACCCTTTACTACTATTTTTCGATTACAGCAAGTTAAAAACTTTTAAAATGAGCTTTTTAAAACCAACACGATTTACAGGAACCAATGTTTGATATATAATATAATATAATATATATATATATATATATATATATATATATATATATATATATATATATATATATATATATATATATATATATATATATATATATAAAACAAAACACAGCATTCCGAACATGACGGAAGACGACCAAATATTTGGAGAGGACATTGAGAAGACCGAATTATTTGCAAAACACTTTAAAAAAACCTTCACTGACGACAACGATCTTAACTACGACGCAAACAACTATATCATGATCAACACATGGTTTCAAAATTACTTTGTGACAAACAGAACAGCAAAAACAGAAAGAATGGAAGATGGAATAACAGAGGAAGAATACTTTTCCGTAATAAACAGGGGAAAAGACACAGCTCCTGGAGTTGACGGTGTTACAAGAAAAATATTACGAAATATAGATAACAATATCCATCAATATATTATTAAAATGAACAACTTCTGTTATCATCATCATTGCTTTCCCAAAATGTGGAAACACGGATTAATTGTCACGAAGCCCAATTCAGATCTGAGCACATCAACAGGATACAGACCAATCACACTGCTACCAGTCTTGGGAAAAAACTCCGAAAAAATCATAAAAAATCGTCTGCAAGACTCAGTGGGGGGACATATTCGTCAATACCAGTTTGGATTTAGGGAAAACACTTTTACATTACACCCACTCTCGATATTTGTTCTAACGTACAAGCCGCCAAACTAAGAGGATATAGAAGCTTTGCTCTAATGTTGGATATCAATAAGGCTTTTGATAGTGTGTGGCACAAGGGCTTATTATTCAAGCTGTTTAAAATGAATTGTCCAAAAAAACTTATTTTGATAGTAAAGGAATTTTTATTTAACAGAAGGCTGCAAGTTAAAATAAACAGTTCATTATCCAAAGAGTTTAAACTCGAACAAGGAGTTCCGCAAGGTTCGACATTGTCACCTCTTTTATACAATCTATATTGTCATGTTATATACCAACACGATTAACAGGAACCAATATTTGAGGGATATATATTGCAATATGCAGACGATACTGCCCTGATTGCTCATGGAAAGACACTACAATTAACACGAGCCTCCTTACAAGAAATAACAAACAGAACAAATGAGTGGTTTAAGTTGTGGAGACTAAAGACCAATCCAAACAAATGCCAATTAATCATATTCAACACTAATTACCAAAATATAAACACAACTATATCACTTAACAATCAAATTATAGAAGCAAAACCATCAGTAAAATACCTTGGCATTATGATAGACCACAAATTAAATCTAAACGCGCACACAAAAGCGGTAAAATTAAAATGCATCCAAAGAGCTAAACACTTCCGAAGCCTTACTTACAAAAGTGATGGAATATCCACGACAACGGCAGCGCATATTTACAAGGCTGTATGTCGCCCACTTGTGGAATACATGCATCCAATGTATATCAACTGCAGACCATCAGCTTTGAAAAATTTACAAGTGGCCGAAACCACTGCACTCCGAGAGATCACGAAAATGAGACACCCTGATAACCCTTTAGATAATTTCTCAAACAATATATTATTAGAAATAACCAAAGTACAATTAATATCTGAACGATTCAATATACTTTCCACAAAATTTGCACAAAAACCATTAACAATGACAATTATTCAGAATATGTATATGAGGATAGAGCCAAACCGGAGAAGAGTCAGAAGATTTCCAATTCGCACGCTATTGGAGGAACTTACTATGTTGTTACAGTAATGTTGGACTTTTTTCTGTCTTTTTATCTTTGTGAATACCCTGCTTGTTTGGACAGTAGAAGTAAATGTTTATTATTGGATTTTAATGGTTATTTTCAATATAATTATGTAAATGATCACACTTTGGACCTAGTTATAAGCAATTTTACTGAAATATAGGTAAGTAAAGATAGTGTGCCTCTGTTGCCAGAAGATGTCTTCTTTGTCTATGGAATTAAACATTTTTAATAGTGGTTGCTCACGCGACCATTTTAATGACGTTGTACATTATAATTTTAAAAAAGGTAATTTTGAGCTTCTCTACTGTGAATTAAATAAGGTTGATTGGTCTGATGTTCTTAACCAGAATAACGTTAATGTAACAGTAAATAATTTCTACAAATGTGTATATAATGTTTTTGATATTTGTATTCCAAAGGCTAGGCATTCTAAAAGAAGATATCCAGTTTGGTATAATTCTGAAATAATAAAAAATATAAAAAGGAAAGAAAGTTATAGAAAAAAATTTAGAAAAACAGGTCTAAACCAGTGGGAGTTGAGATATAAAGAGTATAGGCAGTTAGAAAAAACACAGAGTTCAACCGCATATCGTTTATATCAACAACGTGTGCAGGATGAAATTAAATCAAACCCTAAAACCTTTTGGGATTTTATAAATAATCAGAAAAATATTTCCGATAATGCCTTTGGTGAATACTTTAGTTCCATATACATTGGTGGCAACCAGTTTAATACAAGAATTTCTAATCACTATGGGAAATTTTGCTTTTTAGAAATTACCGAATCGGAAATTAAAGAGGTCGTTAAAAAACTGAAAGTTCGTAGATCAGTAGCTACTGATAATGTGCCGACCTACATTATTAAAGGTTGTATTGATTCATTTATAACACCTTTGAAATATATTTTTAACCTTTGTTTGAAACAATGTATTTATCCCTCAAAATGGAAAGAAAGCAAAGTTATTCCTATATTCAAAAGTGGTGATAGAAATGAAATTTCTAATTACCGATCTATTAGTATTATCTCAGCCTACTCAAAAATTTTGGAATTAATTCTTTGTAATAGAGTATATAATGATTGTAGACATAGAATCTCAGACTAACAACATGGTTTCTTGCCACATCGATCAACCGTTACAAATTTGGTAAACTTTGTTCAGTTTGTTCAGGAATCAATTCAGGAAGGATGTCAGGTTGATGTAATTTTTAATGATTTAGAGAAGGCATTTGATAAAGTGAACTTTGGTGAAATAGTACTTGCCCTCCAAGATTTTTCTGTAGATCCAAACATTGTTTCATTGCTGATATCTTATTTGCATGATAGAACTTTATTTGTTGAACTTAAGGGGTATAAGTCTCAAAGCTATGTAGCCACCTCAGGAGTGGCTCAGGGTTCAAATCTTGGGCCACTTCTGTTTTTACTGGTTATCAATAACATAGGTGTGAATGTAAAATTCGACAAAGGTTTTATTTTTGCGGATGATTATAAAATAATTCGTGCTATTAGAGATGAGTCAGATGCGAGGGCTCTGCAAGAGGATTTTAATGCGGTTGTGAGATGGTGCAAGGAACATGATTTAAATGTAAATATAAATAAATGTGCAGTAATGTCTTTGACAAGTAAAAAGCAAATAATTCATTTTAATAATTGTATAAATAACACGCCGTTAAAAAGAACTGATTTACATAGGGATCTTGGTGTTTATTTAGATACGAAGTTGAGTTTTGGTAGGCACATTGATAATGTAACCGCAAGTGCAGTAAAAATTCTTGGTTTTATTATTAGGAGCTGTAAATATTTCAATAATATCAATACAATGATTATCTTGTATAAGTCATTGGTGCTTGCTAAGCTTCAATATGTTTGTGTAATTTGGGATACACAGTATGATAATAAAATTTACAGCTTAGAGGTGGTTCAGCGAAGATTTAAAGTTTTTGCATAACAAGCCATTCTTGGTATACCCTCAAAGAGGAACTGATCAGAAGCTTTTGTGTTCTTTATTCAACTTTCCCAGTTTGAAGCACATGCGTATTGAAGCGGGTGTTGTGTTTTTGTTTAAATTGATTGGGAACACAATTGTTGATAAAGAGTTTTTAGAACAACTTCAATTTAAAATAGGCCGAGTTAACACCAGATCCAGAAATTTATTTTATATTAATGCCCCTAGGACTAACCTGTATAAAAATTTCCCATTAATAAGATTATGTTCATATTTAAATAAGTATTGTGGTGCCATTGACATTTTTAACCTAAGTTGTAACAGGTTTAGAAGGGAAGTGAGAGATGAGTTATGTAGGCAATTGTAGTGCCTTTTTATTTAGGTTCTAATTTAGGTTGTAGTCTTAGTATATTAAGTTTAGTTGTATCTGTTATTGGCTTTGTAAAAGTTGTCGATACAATGAATAAATAAATAAATAAATAAAAAATTAAAGTAAGTTAAAAATTTTTAAAATGAGCTTTTTAAAACAACACGATTTACAGGAACCAATGTTTGAGATATATATATATATATATATTGCAATATGCAGACGATACTGCCCTGATTGTTCATGGAAAGACACTACAATTAACACAAGCCTCCTTACAAGAAATAACAAACAGAACAAATGAATGGTTTAAGTTGTGGAGACTAAAGGCCAATCCAAACAAATGCCAATTAATTCAACACTAATTACCAAAATATAAACACAACTATATCACTTAACGATCAAATTATAGAAGCAAAACCATCAGTAAAATACCTTGGCATTATTATAGACCACAAATTAAACCTAAACGCGCGCACAAAAGCGGTAAAATAAAAATGCATCCAAAGAGCTAAACACTTCCAAAGCCTTACTTACAAAAGTGATGGAATATCCACGACAACGGCAGCGCATATTTACAAGGCTGTATGTCGCCCACTTGTGGAATACATGCATCCAATGTATTATCAACTGCAGACCATCAGCTTTGAAAAATTTACAAGTGGCCGAAACCACTGCACTCCGAGTGATCACGAAAATGAGACACCCTGATAACCCTTTAGATAATTCCTCAAACAATATGCTATTAGAAATAACCAAAGTACAATCAATATCTGAACGACTCAATATACTTTCCACAAAATTTGCACAAAAACCACTAACAATGACAATTATTAAGAATATGTGTATGAGGATAGAGCCAAACCGGAGAAGAGCCAAAAGATTTCCAATTCGTACGCTATTGGAGGAACTTACTATGTTGTTACAGTAATGTTGGACTTTTTTTTTTCTTTTTTCTTTGTGAATATCCTGCTTGTATGGACAGTAGAAGTAAATGTTTATTATTAGAATGTAAATATTCACGGGCTGAAGGACTTTGGTCGATGGTTCATTGAGGGCATGTACATTGTATTGTATTGTTCTCAATAAAGCACAATAAATAAATATTGTGTTTATATAAGAACACAGAACCTAATACTGAGCCCTGCGGTATACCTATTCAGGAAGACAAACACTGAGAATTAACCTGCACTCTGCTACCAGCCCTTGTACAAGTCATTGTTACATACTGCTGCCTATCTTCGAGAAATGATTGTATCCAGTTAAGTGACTGGTCTTTAAAACCACAATCTGTCAACCTATTGAACAAAATTTTATGATTGACACAGTCGAAAGCCCTGCTAAGATCACAGAAAATCTCAACCTAGAACTCTGAAACCCATGCCGCCTGTCATTGATAACGTTATTTTTCCTCAAATACATCAAAAGCCTACCCAAAAAACAAAAATTTTTGAAAATGAAGAAAATAGTCACTGGTTTGGAATTCTCCATTAAATGCACATCACTCCTTTTGGGAACAGGAACAACCTAACCAGTTTTTAGAATATCTGAAAAGTTCTCAGTACAAAATGATAAGTTGATTAAAAAAGTCAGGTGAAGAACCTTCTTCAATACTGAGTTTGATACCTCATATAGGCCAGAAGATTTTTTTTATTTTTTAATTTCCCTTTTATTAAGAAGTAAAATTCATCTTCACAAAATGGAAGGAGTAGACTCTTCTTATGAAGATAACTGTTTTTATAATTAATTTATTATAATTATCTCTACAATTTTTATCATTCGGTTATTGATATAAACATACAAATCTTGAAAAGTAAAATTTTCTTATTTGTTTTTTTGCACTGTTGACATTAGGGACTTACAAATTTACGAGCATCTTGGTCATGAGACATTCGAATATTATGAGTAAATATTTTACTATTTTGTAAACTTATTTATTATAAAAGACTAAGGTTAGACTGGCTCAGAGTCAATATAAACATTAAAAGCACTATGTTGCCAAATCACACACTAGTAAGATGTAATATTTTCTATTTCAACAATAAATGCCTTGGAAACTATTTATTTTTAAAATATATTATTTTTTATTAGTATTTCCATATATCAAATGTTGGGTACTACACTGCATTTGACTCATGTGGTAGCATTGGAGAGAAAAGCTAAAATCAGGCTTTAAAATAATAAAGCACCTTTTAGATACCATTAAATTAAGTTTGAACATCAAAAAAACACATTATATTGCTTTTTCCCTGACCGAAGTCAATAGACCAAATTTTTCTCAGATAGTCTTGGAGGGTATAAGTGAACCTCTGCAAGAAAGCGCTAGTACTAGATATCTTGGTGTAGTGATTGATAAACATCTCATGTGGGATCAACATTTGCTATATCTAGTTAAAAAGATGAGATGTTTAATTTATAAATTTTATATGCTGAGAGAATTTCTATCAAAAAATAATTTAATAATGATTTATAGAGCACTTGTTGAGTCTTTGTTGAGCTATGGCGCACTGATTTGGGGAGGGGCATATAACTGTCATCTAAAACAATTAGCAATTACACAAAACTATATTGTGAAAATTATATTGAAAAAACCAAGATTGTACCCCACTAATTTGTTGTACGATGAGAATATCTGTAACTTGAAGAGCCTGTATATTATCACAGTTTGTAATTTTATACATTGTAATGAAAGATTTGCGAAATTAGTAATATCTCATGTGTATGGAACGAGGGGTAACACCAATAATTTACTTAACACCAAATATTGTGGAAATAACCAGGGGCATCATTTTGTTTCTTATATTGGCCCTAAATTGTATAATCTCATACCAGTTAATATACGTAATATTACAGGAAGGAAACAGTTTAAAAAGGTATTTAGGACATTTTACTTCCCAAACAGTCATCTCTTTTTGAATACCTTTTAAAATGATAAATGTATTGTAATAATGTAATATTTGTTTTAGTGTTTTAGTAATCTTAATATTTATGTTTATATTTGCACTTTTGTAATTTTCTGTCTTGTTTATATTGATTAACGTGTATATCTAATTGTGTGGATCTTTGTTAACTAGTGTAGGGATTAATATTCACCAATAAATTGTATACTAGGCAGTTATATTTTTTTTTGTGTGTCTTTGTGGTTGATAGGACTGATTGATGAATGTGCAGTCATGTTGAAATTGTATATGGTTATGTATACTTTTAATGCACATACAGGTATTTCATACCTAGATGCAAGATAAACTCTGTGATTTGTGTAAAATTATTATCAAGACTAATATACTATTTGTTTGTTTATTGTAACTTAATATTTGTGAAATAAATTGAATTGAATATGCACCAAAATCTAGACCTCTTTAATAGAACTAAAAAAAATAAGTTGATAAAAAACATTACCGTTTTAACTGTATCAAAGCTGAGGAACTAGCAACAGTATGTAGAGGCGAACTGTTGGTTTCTGTTGAGCTTTTCCCAAACAACCTCCATACACTACTTCCAGAACTCTGACATTCTGAACTATTTGACTTCCATGAAAATACATTTCTAAAAACACAGTCAGTTATAAGTAATTATTCCAACATTACAAATAGTTTAAAACAACATACTTGGTGAAAAACTGTGTTAGACTCTTTCTTCTAGTCTTTTCTTCACAAAGATTGCTTTCATCTCCAAAATTAGACAAAGACCTTTCTTCACTGCCAATTAAGCTGCCCGATGTTGAAGGTTCACTCAACGTTGAAATTGTACTTGAATATGAACCTTCTTGTATTCTCCGATGGCCTAATTTTTTTGCTGGGCTTGAATTATCCTTAAAACAAAAAATATACCATTTTTACAAGCTAATAGCTTTTAAGTTTTGAAGATACCTTGGTTAAACCATATATATCACAACTCTTTTCTAATTTATTAACATCACATTCATCAAACTTCTTGTCATGTTGAGATTCTTGCTCGATAATATCTTTTTTATCATCGCTAACGTCTTCTATGAGATGTAACTTTTTTGTTAGAGGACTATAAGCTAGTGATATGTTTTTTAATGCTTCGTTTAAACTTAATTTGTTGCTAAATGAGTTTGTTTCTGGTCTTGAGGTTCCATTTTGAGTATTAGAATTGGTTCTTTGCATTTTTGTGTGCTCCGGACTTGATTCTATACTTTTTACCTAAAAACTCAAAAATTAGCAGGTATGAAGGAAATATAAGATTATTGTTACCTTATCACATCTTTCAGGCCATGTATTGAACCATGTTTCGCTGGTAGGAGATGCTGTGGGAGACCCTTGAGGACTGTTTTTCTTACACAAATCATTTTTTGCACTCCCTTCTTTCCCATTATCCTTATCATTATCTAATCTTTGAAATAACAAATTTTGAGTGGGTAAATCTTCGTTGCTCTTGGAAAGAATTGTTTTATAGCCATTTTTTCTATTTAAGCTTATTTTAAACCCGTTTTTTATATTGTTCTTGAATTTCTGGGCGTTTGTCTCCTTTACTATTAAATGATCTCCTGCAATATCTAAACAAGTATTTTCCAGATCAGTCATGTCACGGATATAGGAACAATGGAGTTTTTGGTGCGGATTTATGTAATATTTACTAAAATAAACATTTAGCTTATTTATTTAATTAAAAAATTAAATAATAGGACGTCACAAAACAAAGAACGCCATTTTAACATTTGGAATCTGTCATTCTGTCAAGGCCAGTGTCAAAAATTATCCAAGAAAGGAGTAATTTTTAAGTAGAAATCACAAAAACTTGGCTTCAAAGATTCTTGTGTTTTAATATATCGACAAAGTAAATTCAAAATTAATGAAAGTATTAAAAATATATTTTCATTTTTCTGTAAACCAAAATGACAAACTTTGCACAGGTAGACAACTAAGAAAATTTACAATAATATTTTTATATTGCTTTTGGTTATGCCAAAAGATTTATTCATTTCATTCATCACTTTGTTTTGTAAATGTGAAAAATACTGGTCCAGAACGGTGTCGGAATTGCATTATGTTAGAGTTCAGTACCAGTTATTGGCGTTGTTAGTTTTTTCTACAATTTCGCTGCCTGTCGTTGACTTAAGTGAAAACACAACAAAATTTATATTTGACTTATTCAGTATCTTGTCCGATGCATATACTGAAATTTGTGTACTGAATCCTTCTCAAGACTGTAAAGCAGATGACGTTTCGGTGAAATCTCATTCGCCATTTTCAAAGCTCACTCTACGGCGTTCGCGGGCACTGAGAGCAAACTGATGCTTGCGACTCGGGTCCTGTCGGTCCCGTGTGTACGCGGGGCGCGTTCGTTGGCGGGATGGTTCTGGCCAATCAGCCCTACTGCGTGTCATTAGCCCTATTAATGTTTGGGGTCATGTTGCCGAGTTGTGATACGTTCTTTACTACCAGTTGATGTTTCGTAAGCAGGTTTTTCCAAGTATTAGGCAATTGCTGGCTATCATCTCTGCTATTTAAATTGTTAGGTCTCTTTGCAATTTCAATGACTTCCCTCATAACTTTTGTGGATAAGTTTTCACATCTCGATAACATTTTTGTTCCTAAGCAGTTTGTCTTATGTCCTGTATTTAAACAAGTGTTGGGCCAATGCAATGTTCCTTGTCTTCTGGCGCTAGCATAATATTGCGTATGGAAGGACAGTAAATCGAAAAGTGATGTCAAATACGGATTGTTAATTAATCCGAATATTAAATTCATCCATATCCGAGTTATCCGAATATCAAAATCATCTGAATATTTACAACACTAGTTCGGAGAGGAGAAATGGCACGACCCCTTATCCGCCTTCTTACTCTCTCTTCTCGGTGTAACACGTGCGAAAGATTTCATGTTGCTTCCTAGTTTATGCTCGAACGTTAGACCAGTCAAAAACATCGATACAAAATATATCGATACTTTTAAAACATCCCTACACCATCCCAGAAAATTTTAGGGTTTTTATTTTCTTGCAAGGATTCTGAAGGAGACGCCGGACTTTTATTTATATTTCGTGTTTTGTGTTTTTATTATTGTTTCTGGCTTTTATATGTTTGTGTGTTTTGACTATTTTGGTGAGGGTTTTGTTAATATTTTTCCAATACACTTCAGAGTAAGTTGGTTACCATATACCCTTTTTTAGGATATATCCAAACATTATTTCGAATAAAGTTTACATTTCATTTTAGCAGACGTTGCAGTATATTTTTCCATCTCTGGAACCTGGTCGAAATATTTCCCGAACCGTTACAGGAAAGTATTGTAAGTACAGTTTCGAAATTTTCTCGATAAATTACGTTATAACATTTTCGTCTTAGTTTATCATCAACAAAATTATAAAATGCTGATGTTAAATTAAGGAAGACGCCGGGTTTTTTTTGAAAAAATTTTGACACTCTCCTTCTAATTCGAGATGATAGAATATGATTCAGGTCTTGGTTGTCTTCTATTTTTCCTCACTTTCCTAGAAAACTAAAAAGTGCGGCACTTCATAAAGCACTTTTATTTATTTAATGTTGTTTATTCAATTATTACATTTACACATAATAACTCAAAGAGCTGTCGATGTGAGTCCTAGCGCCCCTTATAATTCAAATTTACAAGATGTTTAAAATCTAATTGCAGAAGAAATAATGTCTATAATAGATAAAATTTTAGGTCAAAATTTGCAAAGCGTGAAAAGCATGGAAATTATGTTTTTTTGAAAAAATTTCAATAGGTCGTAGAACACGATTTTGGCCTTGATTTTTCACTATTTTTAAATACATAAATAAATAAATAAATGTTTATTGACGGACCAGCCATTTACAAAAGAAAAAAATCAATACATAAGTATAATATAAAAATCTCTAGTATCACACACATGAACAGAAACATTGAACAAATAATTAGATAATTAGTCAAATACAAAAATATATAAACTTGAAGATATACAATATAGATAAAATAGGGTATAATATACTCATACAAACACAAAAGTTAAAATAAAGAGGTGTACAGAAGGTGGGCAAATATAAAATACATACACTAAAAACAAGTTACCATCTATAGATAAAACAACTAGATACATATATCACAGTCCATTCTTTATTTTTGAGCTCAAGGAATTCAATGTATCATTAAAGAAATTGATATTATTTTCAAATTTATTTGCCTTAATTGAAAAACGAGTAAGAGATGATGATAAGCCATAGTTTGTTCTGTGATAAGGAACACCAGACAGATTGAATTCTCTCAAAACTCTCTGTGGAACATTTATGTCTATCATAGCTAATAATTCGGGACAATCTATTAATCCATGCAAAATTTTATAAAAGGTGCGCATATCGATGTATGTTCTCCTTTCCCTAAGAGATATCAAATTAATGGCCTTAAGTATTTCTTCATATACTATGTCTTCACTTGGTATCCCCATTTTGAAACCCACAAATCTAATGAATCTCTTTTGCACTCTTTCAATCCGTTGAATATACTGCCCGTAGTAAGGAGACCATACCTGACGAGCATATTCCAGGACTGACCTAACATAGGAACAAAATAATGTTCTAAAGCAAGCAATGTTATTAAAGTCATGCTAGGTTCTTTTAATAAAGCCCAGTAATTTTAATGCTTTATTAGTAATGTGATTCAGATGAAAGTTAAAACTTAAATTGCTGTCAAAATATACTCCTAGGTCTTTGAGCTCTTTTTTAGTTTTCAGTAATATATTATCAATCGAATAATCATATTGAATAACATGCTTAATGCGATAGCATTTTAAGACAAAATATTTACTTGCATTCAATTGCATACCATTTAAATTGCAACATTCACTCACAGCATTCAAATCTTCTTGAAGTCTCATGCAATCTTCCACATCCTTGACTATTCGAAAAATCTTTAAATCGTATAAAAGACATTTAGAAGATTTCACACATTCAGCCACATCGTTAATAAAAATATCGAATAAAAGTGGAGCTAAATGCGAACCTTGCGGTACGCCAGATGAGACTAAAATCTCGCTAGAAACCAAATTGCCAATTTTTACTTGCTGTTTCCTATTTGTTAGGTAGCTATAAAACCAGTGCAAAAGGTCACCAAATATGCCATATTTTTCCAACTTTCTCAAAAGTAGAGACTTATTTACCTTGTCGAAAGCCTTAGAGAAGTCCGTGGAAATAGAGTCAATCTGAGTAGTATCCTCAAGAGAATTCCTCAAAAACTGCTCATAAACAAGCAAATTATTTACTGTAGATCTACCTCCGACGAAACCATGTTGGCTTTCACTTAAAATAGATTGAAGTTTTGATTTGATTTTAGTATCAACAATCATTTCAAATACCTTCGCTATCAAAGACATTTTACTTATTGCTCTATAGTTAGTAACTTCAGTCTTATTACCATTCCTCACTTTCCCGGAAAACTCAAAAAAAATAAAAGCGTCCCTTCACCAAGCACTTTCTTTTCAGTTAAAAACCTAATTTACGTATCTATTTTCAATGGAACTAGTTAAAAAATATTGTACGTAATATATTTCAATTATTTTTGCACAAATTTTAGCCAACCAATTTAGAAAAACTTATATTTTCAGCGAAAAATCAAAAACACGTTTCGGAAACGTCATCAACGATCAGACTATCTAAACTGGCCGCCGAATCACGTTAAAAGGTGCAACGTTGTCAGATGTAAAATTTAATTCATAATATAAACTATAATATTTGTCCTTCTCAGTCAATAACATAGTTTAATTTTTTTTTAATATTCAGAACAGTTTCTAAGTAAAAATAATCTTAACCCTTCGAAAATTTTTGGTTGGTTTTGGTTAAGATAGGTTGTTCAGGTTTAGTTTGATTTTGGTTAATTTGGAAAACAGAAACTAACCTGAACTAATCTAAATTAACCTAGATTTAAAGTTTCCTGGTATAAACTTTAAAATTTACCCATTACAGTTAACAACATAGTTTAATGTTTGTAACGTAAAAAAAGGGGTAAAATGAATCTTAACCTTCCAAAAATTTTGGTTAGTTCTAGTAAGTACAGGTTAATATTAGTCTTGGTTACTTTAAAAAACTGAAATTAACCTGAACTAACCTAAATTGACCTAGATTTATTAATTAAAAAATGTCATTGTCCAGCAGAGACCACGTGGAGGCGAGATAAGCTCTGCCACCCGACACTTTCTGCTAACGGACATAAACAAAATGATCAATTCATATTATCCGCTTAAAACCACTGGTATTTGGAGGGAAACAAACAAAAGCAACTATAATCCTTAAAACCTTTAATATTTAGAGTCAAAATCGCACATCAAAATACTGGTATTTGGAGGGAGACAAATAAAAACAACTATAATCCTTAGAACCTTTATTATTTAGAGTCAAAATCGCACATCGAAGGCATAGACATAAGAGTAATTAATAGTACTTCAATAATGAAAGGAAAAGAAAAAATTCTTTTTGGAACCTTTTCTTTCCAATTCAAATAAAAAGAGAAAAATATTTAAAGAAATCGTTTTTGCAATCTGGCAACATCGCCGACTTCACCAGTACGCCATCTTTAGCGAACTATGCAAACTATTATTTATTTACGCCAGCCGTTTTCTTTTGATTTTGTTGTGATTTTTGTCGTGATAATTTTTCGGATTTTTCCGATAAAAAAAAGCGCATATTTTTGAATTGTTCTATAATGCAGAAGCTTCTATCACTGTGGAATTCGTTGTTATAACAAAAGTTTAACAATTGAACCTAAAGCGAAAAGTTATTTTCCCTGTTTCCGCAAAATTGATGAAAAATTATGGAAAACCGAGGTCAGAATCGTGTTTTACGACCTCGAAATAGGGGGTATGTACCAAAATTTTTTCAAAAAAACATTTTCCTATCATTTCACTCTTTACGAATTTTTTCCCTGTTGTGTTCTTTGGTAGCAAAGATGGATGACACGTTATAAAGTCTTTCATCAATTAGTTCTATACTGCATAGCTCATCTAATAAGTAAATGATTTGATGGATTCTGAACCTGATTGTTCAGGTGTGAATCTTTGTGATTGTGAATTCTAAATTTAGTTGATCCATATGTTTCTTTATTGCATCGTCTATTATCTCAAATTTAACATTGACAATAACAACTGAGTATGTTGCAGAGGGTTACGAAAAAGGGGGCTCGATATTTGGTAAAGTTTCTTTAAATAATGTGATCATATTTGAAAGAGTTTCTATAATTTTTTTGTTTGTATTTGTTTTAATCAGAAACCCAACCTTACTTTTGATGATTTCATCATCTACGTTTGGATAAACATTTTGCTAGAAGTTAATAAATTCTAACCTTGTGTAGTCGGTCTCTGTTCCTAAATACAATACATTTTTGTTGATTCTTTGTGTGTATGCATTGTTAGATATTGTTTATTTATTTAGAGGTTGTAGATTAGGTTTGGTGTTGTTTGTAAAAACATTAGGACTTCCATTTTTTGTTGAAGTTGTTTTTGAATTGAATTTTTATCTCCTAAAATAACTTTTTGTATCTCTGATTTAGGTCTAATTTTTTCTGATATATTTTCTGGATTTCCACGTGATTTTCTCTTTTTTATCTATATCTGACCTTTCTTCATCCTTTTTAATCTGATTTCCATACTTTCTGGAGGCATTAGTATTAATCTCTGTTTACACTTTCAATTAATCAAGAGCCGTTCAGTTTAACAGAGCCACACATGAACTACACTTTTATTTCTGAAGGAAACACCGAACTTACGAATTTATTTTGAATGGTACTGGTTAAAATACAAACTATGTAATATGTCTCAACAATTTTTTCACAAAATTAGAAAATTTTTTATTTTTAACGAGAGAGCAAACATACGTCTCGTAAACGTTATCGACCATTGTACTAAAGAAAACGACAAATATTCGTTGCGACGTTGCCAGATGTTAAATACTTTCGTTTTCTAAACTATAAAATTTGTCAGTCTCATAGTTTCATTTTTGTAATTTATTAAAAAGGGTAAAATTAATTTTAACCATCCAACATTTTTGGTTAGTTCAGGTTTAGTTTGGTTTTAGTTAGTTTTGAAAACTGAAACTGACCTAGATTTATTGATTAAAAAATGTTATTGTCCAGTAGAGACCACTCGGACGCGGGACAATCTTTGTCAGGGAAGGATATTGGGAAGGGTTAGAGTTAGTAGGGAAGGGGGTAGTTTAGTCTCTGCTGCAAAAACTGGGTAAAAAGCAATATAATCCTCTTAAAACCGTTGGATTGAAATCATGTCTAATATAAAATTAGAGGGGAACAAACAAGCAAATATGATCCTTACCACATTTAATATTTGGGGTCAAAATCGTGCATAATATAAAAGTCAAATAAGGAAAAAGTGTTTTCTATATTTTTTTATTCATAGCTTTTATAGAAAGAAAAGGATTATATAAATTTTACAGAAATCTTATTTAATATCTGGCAACAGCGTAAATTATTTTCCTCCGAAACAAGTCACGCTTCTAATATCACAGGCCGTTTTGATTTGTTTTTAGGTAATATTTTGATTTTTTCAATTAAAAAGTTCCGGAGTCGACCTTTCATTCTCTGGCCAGTTGTGAGATCAACCATGTATAAGAAACATGAAAGACAAAAAACAGAGCGTGTCACCTGGACATCTGAGAAAATGTTTTCGCCCTTCCGAGTGCGCCAGCCTCACAAGGAAGGGATGAGTGGGGAAAGGCATAGGGAAGCGAGGGAGGAGAGAGAGATCAGAACCACTGTCTTTAGACCCTCCACCTCTTCAACGAAGCGGGAAGTAGGAAATAAAGAAAAACATTTACCTGAATTGGGACAACCGGGAGGTCTAGACGATCCACTGAGGCGAGGGCTCAGTGGAGCAGGAGTAAGGTGGTACCTGCGCTTCCTCAACCAAGGGCTAGCACCTGAAGAAGCCAGAAGGAGGGCGGAAGAACACAGAGCTACCTCCAATCAGAAGATTGAACTAAAACGCAGGCAGCTGGAGGCAGATGTCACTCCACCGCGAAAACGAGAAATGAAGAGAAGGGCGGGCAAGGCCACCGCCACCACCTCTACTGGTGGCAGCTACGCAGCTGCCCTGAAATCAAACACAATGGTCATCCTCCCCAAGTCATTCCCTGAGACTACTCTCAGTGCAAACGAGCAGACATTACTGGAGGAGGCACTAGTAGAAGAAATGTATGAAGGATGGGAGCATAAACTCCAGTTCGGAGGAATCCATTTTCGTCCGGGTATGCTCCTGATTGACTGTGAAACACCACACTCGGCAGAATGGCTCCAAGCGAAAGTACCAAAGCTGAAAGGATGGGAGGGTGTGGAACTGATGGTGTGCAAGGGAGACGATCTCGTAAAAGCTCACGTAGTAACAATATTTTTCCCCAGAAGCCAAGGAACATCAGCAGAAAAGCTTCTACACCTAATAGAAGCCCAAAACAATGGGATAAGGACGTCTCAATGGAAGGTTATCAACCTAAAAGATGAAGGCAAAGGCCAAATTCTGAAGATAGGAATTGACGACCTCTCCTGCCAGAAAATCAGGGACAACGGGCACACCATCCACTATCGGTTTGGGACAATCCCCGTGTACGGCCTTAAGAAAGACAAGAAGGATGGAAACAAAATGGAGGAAGTGATTCCCACTACTTCCAACGAAATATTATCTGACGAAACAATAACGGAAGTTGAAGAAACTGGAGGAGAAGAGGATAGGGGGGACATTATCCTCATCGGAGGGGACGACACCCTCACCATGTGATAGGAAAATCACATCGCCCAAGTGAACGTCCATCATGCTAAGTGTGCCTCAGCTATAATTGCTAGGACGTTCACTAAAAACCAGCTGGGGATTGTGCTAATTCAGGAATCAAGTTAAAGGATTATACTGTAAGGATGCTAAGGTAATATATCATGTTAGTAATGATACACTTAGAACAGATATAGTAAGGAAAAATGTTAATTATTTTTGACTTTTAGAATTCATGATGAAGGAGAAGCAAGATTTATCATAGCCTCATGCTACCTCGCAGGAGACGGGCCTGTACCGCCGCCAGAAGTGTAACGATTGGTAGAGCGCTACCAGGAAAAGACACGCCACTATTATTGTGTGTGATGCCAACGATCACAACATAATTTGGGGTAGCAAAGACACCAATCAAAGAGGTGAGCAACTTTTAGAATATATTTTTAAAAGTAATCTTATAAACAATATAGGGAATACCCCACATTTGAAGCAAGGGTAAAGAAAGTATTAGATATTACATTAAGTACATCAGGCTTAATATGCCTAGGGGGAAACTGGAGGGTATTGAATGAACCTTCTCTTTCAGATCATAGAATAATCATATTCAGGTTAGTAACTGATCCCCCTAAACCAGTCCCCAGAAGGACACATTAGGAAAAATACAACAATACTCTGAAAACAAACTTGGCTCACCTTTAGACCAAAGGAAGCGCTTAATATCATCGGAAGCTGGAAAATGACCTGAAAGAAGTAAATCAGGCAATACTCAGAGCCCCTTACAAACAAGCAAAAGCTATAGGGTGATGCAATGATCATCTGTCCGAGCTAAGATCCGAAACGCGTCTGACCCTAGATAATAAACTTATGTGGAATAAACATGGAAAAGAAGTAGGTACAAAAGGGTACAAAGCCTTGATGGTTTGTAAAAACTTCGCTGGAAAAAGCTGGGATACAAACCAAAAAATCCTGCAGGGGATGTACACTGCAATAGTTAGACCAATCATCACATATGGAGCAGTGATCTTGAGTAAAAGAACCAGTCTAATATGAGAGCTAACCTCTCAAAATGTCAAAGACTAGCCTGTGTATAATTGGAGCAATGAAAACCTGCCCAACTTCTGCCATGGAAGTAATCCTAAATCTTACATCGCTACATATACTGGTGGAGAGTATGGCGAAGAAGACAACATAAGATGATAAGGGATGAAGTCCTAAAACGAAGGCCCAATCTCTTATCCAGAAATCAACAAATCTGGAACGTGCCTCAAGATGAAATGAAAAAGAAGTTCAACCTTGTGAAACACTTCAACACAAGGTTGAGATGCGAAAATGAATGGGACAGAAATACCATTGAAAAATTAACAGAAATTCCATTAAATTGTATACAGATGGCTTTAAAATAATGGAGGAAACTGGAATAGGAGTCTATGGACCCAGTACCAGACACTATGAAAGCTTGGGTAAGTCACCAAGCATCTTCCAAGCAGTAATATACGCCATCAGGAAATGTATCCAATTTAACAAAGAGTAAAACTATCGCAGCCAAAAGATTATTATTATATCGGATAGTCAAGCAGCCATCAATGCGTTGAGTTTTCACTTAATCAGATAGTCTGGGAATGCTTAGAGGAACCAAAGAACTTCTCCTGTGGATACCGAGACACTGATTTGGAGAGAAATGAAATAGTAGACAAGCTCGCGAAAAAAGGGGCTGAGAACTAAAAAGAGAGGAAAAGAGAACGAAATCCTATTACTGGACGGATCTGTAGGGAATAAGACAACCGAAGATACTTCTTGGGAACTTCAACCAGAAGAGATTCAAGGAATGCATCAGCCTAAGTAAAAACCAACTTAGAATTCTGATAGGAATCCTAATGGGGCATTGCCATCTGAAGGGACACCTCAAGAAACTCCGACTGAAAGAGAAGAGTGCAGATTTTGGGAGGAGAAAGAGGAAACCTCAATTCACATTATTTTAAAGCGTAGCGCTTAAAAAAAACTCTGGAGTGCGATTCTTGGGAGCATACAAAATAGAAGAGGGGCATCTACTCATTCTAAAGCCTTTCAACGGTCTAAAGTTTTTGGAAGAAATAGGACTGGAGAACCTGTTCTAGTTGGCAAGGTATCCCTAATGACTTGACAGCAGAAGGGAAACACAATAGATCTCTTACGTCGCAGTTTACTCGTCCCCATTTCCAAATACATACATATCCTTTTATGATGTATAATACTAGTTGCCATTCCTGGAATTACTTTCTTTTTTCTTTGGTCGACATCCTACACAAGGGGCTAGTTAGCAGGATTCAACGGTTTTAAATCACGATTTTAATCAGCGATTTAAATCACGATTTTTTAAACTTTAATCCATGATTTAAATCAAAAGAAAATCAAAACTAGAAATATAGGTATAAACATTGTTTAATACAAGATAAACTTAAAACAGGTAGGTAGTTTGTGATTAATAACACACATTTTCAATTTTAATGGTAATATTTTTAAAGGAATACTAATTTTCCTGCTTTTTCCGTTCCTAAAATATTTGTAACATGCGAGTGAATGAGCCCAAAAGTGGAAAAAAACTCTATCTACAGAAGCTGATGATGAGAGAGCACAAAAAAACTGCTTCAGAATTGGGAGAAAACGTTCAACATCGGGTATGTTTTTTGTGAGACCCACCACTTTGGGGCACTAACAGTAGATAAAACCTCATCTGAAATCATAATTGTTGAAAATGGTTCAATTTTAGCTTGGACTTTAATAATAAATGGAAGAAATCCAATATTTTATACATTTCTTTCACAGTATTTAAAGTTTGGTTGTTCTCTACCAGTTTATATTTGGTTTTAGTTCAGGTTATTTACATCTAAAATATAAGGTATAAAGTGCTAGTCCGTAAGTGCCTGTTTATATCGTTTTTGAACAATATCAAGCTGGGATAACGATGGTTCTAATTCGTCCTCGAGTATATATTTCTATTACGTCTGATGAAAACAATTTTTTCTTATTAATTTGCCACGGCTATAATTTTCAAGATTTTCCTCAGCTGGTCTTTTAAGACTCATGTTTGAAATTTTTTGGTATATGGTCGAATCTTTTTATTTTCTACACGAATTAACACGTAAAAACTTACGTGTTAATTCACTAACATGGTCTATTTTTAAAAGTAACAATAAATGGTTACAATAGGCACGATGACTGTAACGAAGAATCACTGAAATTATGACTTGAAATAATTATACAGGATAGACAGATTCAAAAAAACACATTTATTTTTAGATTACAAGTGAGATTATATTTATTTTAGTAAAAATAAAAACACAAAATATGGTAATCGGCCATATTAGATCGAACACCAATCAGAAGAGCGTGACGTCACGCTTTCGTAAACATCACATCAGTCATAATTGTTTATCGCCTTTATCGTTCGAATTTGTCTTTATTTGCATCGTTAATCAGATATTTTGTGGATAAAACTATCAAGTGTGTCAGTTGCTATAAAAAAATACAACGTCATGGAACAAGGCCAATAGCTCAAATTTGCCAAAAGGTTAACTGGTGCACTGTTTTTCAGTCTGGACAGCTTTACTTCTGAATTTGTATAATATATATACTTGTACTGATTTATCAGCTGATTTTCGAAAAGTAGTAGGTGCTCCTAGATCTTCAGTTGTGTGTAAAGCTAAAAAATAAAAATAAGTACTTGTGAGCAAACTAACTATTTACACATTATTATATACTATAATTTTTGCAATAGACTATAATAATATTATAATAATAATAGGTACCACAAAGATTGTTTAAAATCGTAACTACCTATAATGTTATGATTAAACGGGCTAACAGAAAAGATATACACTTGAATTCACTAAAACAGGTTACCGATATAAAAAGGCAATGGGTACGTATCTGAACTTTCTGATGAAGTACCTGTGAGTTCTAAATGTTCTGTAGGTGGTTTTGTTTGTGCTACATCTTTGTCACTTTCTTCAATTAGACACCTTCTTTGTTTTTTTGAGAACATAGGGACGCTCAGCGGTGTCAGAAGTTTGTTTGCTTCTGCCTGGTTAGCATTCAAATTTTGTGGGTATACACCCTGACTTTATGCGCACTTGTGAAACTGAACCCATTACATGGTACTGTATATAATTTTCCATATCATTTGGTAACTGCAAAAGGAAAAAACTTTTAATTAGGAACTTTAAAAATAATACAGTAATAAAGAAATGAAACCTAACCTCAAACGGGATCGACAGTGTTATTGACAAATATTTACCTTACATATATTTTGTTTGTGAGCTTCGCCACTTATTTATATAAAATAAATACTTACATCAAAATGATCTTCGCAGAAATAAATCACTGAATTAACAGATACAGAAGCTGGGTCTCGCCTTGCAAGATTTAGCCACGTATTTCTGATATTTTTCTTCATTGGCACGTTAATAAATAACTTTTTTGGAGTTTTTATCGATGTATTATTACATGGAGGAACTACACACCATCGATACACATTAGAATTCATGATTATCGCACAAAATAATGGAAAATATGAATCAAAACAAGCAATAAGATACAACTTGTCAAGTGTTTACGAAAGGGTGTCGTCACAGACGGACGCCATTACTATTCTAGCGTTTTGGTGCGAAATTTAAATCGTATTTTAAAAAGGTCAATTTTTCCTTCAAAACATAAATTTTTTGCGGAAATAAGATTTATTTTGTATAAAGTAGGTGCGTAAAAACATCGTGGAGTATTTTTCAAAAATGAGTCATCATGCCTATTGACAAATGAATAAAAAAACAAAAATAAAAAATTTTGCTTTTATTACCGAATCAGTATAAATAGAAAATTTTGTTTATATTTTGGGAAAACAATTATTCCTCTTACCGAATTCCAAGGCTTTATAGTCTGTTTCTTTACATATATAAAATACAAATTATAACCTTATCACAAGCAAAACAAAACTGGCTATCTAGAAAATGTAACTTCTCTTGCAACTAGATTGAGTTTAAAACCCAAACTATTTGTCAACCTGTTCGAAAAAAATTTTGAAGTAATATTAGACAGTCAATTTACATATCTCGTAAACAAAATATATGATGTCCAACTAGACTCCCTGTTCTACTATGTAAATGCAATAGAATATTGAAAAATGATAGTACAACTTGTACAGGGTGAGTCAACGATTGGATGAAGTAAGTTTGTACCTTTTCGGTGAAATTTACAAAGAAACTATATTTATTGTTTGATACAGTTTATTTTTACGCAGATTTTAAAAATATTTAGGACTCTACAGGGTGAGCCAAAAAACTAGGACAGCATAAAGTTGTATTTTTTTAAATAGAACACCCTATATGCGAATCGTATTTTCGATTTAGCTTATAATTTTAAATCTTTTTTATTAAGGGTTTACTATAACAAAACTTTATAGTTTCTGAGATAATTAAGTTTAAAGAAAAAAGTCACATTTTCAAGCATCAATTCAATCCTAAATAACGTTTTCAATTTTGTGACAAATATATTCAAATTTGGAATTTAGCAAGGCCAAGGACAAGTTAACATAATTTTTACCTAATATTTGCAATAAAAGCTACAGGGTGTTGAACACATCGGCTCAAATTTGAACAAGTTTAATTGAATAAATATCTTTTTTTTTAAATGGTACACCCTGTATATTTTCATGTTATTTAATAGAGTAATAAAAACCCTAAAAATTTTGTTCAATATATCCTATACCTATTTATAATAGTTTTTGAGATATTTCAGTTTTTCTTATTTTCCATACTTTTTTACAGAAATAGTCTTCATTATCATAGTAGCCATGTAAAATAATAAAAAGAAACAACAGAAACAAACAGAATGTGGTTAAATATGATGAAATACATTATTCGTTATATTACAACGGCAATAGTTTAATTAAACATAATGTGAAAAAATTAACACAACAATAACGACAAGGCAAATACATATTTACTTTTATACTAAATTGAAACAAAAAAATTACCTATTAAATACTGAGATTAATTATTTCTTTTTAATAAGTGTTCGAATAAACGACCCTCTTGTGCAATGCACAAATTTAGTCTTTTTTGCAGATTTTCTCGGACCCTGGACAAAATTAGTGGCGTTATTGTTCTACAGGTATCCCTAATCCTGTTTCGCATATCTTCCACTGTTGTTGGTGGATTAACATACACCTTATTTTTAATATAACCCCATAGGAAGAAATGTAATGGGGTGATGTCGCAAGACCTTGGTGGCCACTCAATGAAACCCCCACGTCCAATCCATTTTTGCGGATATCGTTGGTCCAAAAACGCACGAACTTCACGATGGTAATGCGGAGGCGCACCATCGTGCTGGAACCACATACTATCGAGACCTTGAAGCAGTTGGGGTAGTTCTTCTTGTAGAAAGTTCAGGTAACTATGGCCATTTAGTGGTTCATTAAAAAAGTGGGGTCAAATAATTCGATTATGATGAATACCACACCAAACATTTAATGACCAGTGGTTTTGATGTTGCACCTCTCTAATCCAAAATGGGTTTTCTGTGGCATAATAATGCATGTTGCGTCTATTTACGGCACCGTTACTTCTAAAAGTAGCTTCATCACTAAACATTACCTTGCATAATAAATTTGGATTTAATTGAATCTCCGCATTTATTGTACGACAAAAGTTTACACGACTTTCAAAATCATGTCCATGCAATTCTTGGTGTAATTCCATGTGATATGGATGATACCTATATTTCTTGGTAGTACGATTAGCGGTGGATTGTGATGTTTCACATAATGCTGCTAACTGACGACTACCAATATAAGGATTTTCCTGAATATTTAACAATACTTGTAGTTCTTTTTCTTCATTAGTTACTGGTTTGTTGACCACTTTACGTTTTGGATAATCAACAGTACCAGAAGAATCAAATCTTTGCATTAAGTTTTGAAAAGTATGGGTATTAGGCTGGCGTCGATCAGGATACTTCATTTTGTAAATTCTTTGAGCAAGAAGGCAATTTTTTTGAGCCTCTCCTATTGTATAAATCATATCTATTAACTCATTCTTTGGAAAATTCATTTTACAATATAAGATGAATGCAAAAAAAAACCAAACTACACTACATAAAAACCAAAAAAAGCGATTGCGGTTATAAATTTGACACACAGAAAAATGTTCTTTTACATTGTTTTTGCCATGACTACTATGATAATGAAGACTATTTCTGTAAAAAAGTATGGAAAATAAGGAAAACTGAAATATCTCAAAAACTATTATAAATAGGTATAGGATATATTGAACAAAACTTTTAGGGTTTTTATCACTCTATTAAATAACTTGAAAATATACAGGGTGTACCATTTAAAAAAAAAGATATTTATTCATTTAAACTTGTTCAAATTTGAGCCGATGTGTTCAACACCCTGTAGCTTTTATTGCAAATATTAGGTAAAAATTATGTTAACTTGTCCTTGGCCTTGCTAAATTCCAAATTTGAATATATTTGTCACAAAATTGAAAACGTTATTTAGGATTGAATTGATGCTTGAAAATGTGACTTTTTTTCTTTAAACTTAATTATCTCAGAAACTATAAAGTTTTGTTATAGTAAAACCTTAATAAAAAAGATTTAAAATTATAAGCTAAATCGAAAATACGATTCGTATATAGGGTGTTCTATTTAAAAAAATACAACTTTATGCTGTCCTAGTTTTTTGGCTCACCCTGTAGAGTCCTAAATATTTTTAAAATCTGCGTAAAAATAAACTGTATCAAACAATAAATATAGTTTTTTTGTAAATTTCACCGAAAAGGCACAAACTTACTTCATCCAATCGTTGACTCGCCCGGTACATATATAAACTACAAATTATAACCTTATCACAAGCAAAACAAAACTGGCCATGTAGAAAATGTAACTTGTATTGCAACGAGATTGAGTTTAAAACTCAAACCATTTGTCAACCTGTTCGAAAAAAATTTGAAGTAATATTAGACAGTCAATTTACATATCTCGTAAACAAATTATATGATGTCCAACTAGACTCCCTGTTCTACTATGTAAATGCAATAGAATATTGAAAAATGATAGTACAACTTGTACAAGAAGTATATAATTTTAACGTCCCGTTAAAAGTACTTGGATTGAAAATCCTGCTTGTTGGTTTTAGACCGTGTCAAATTGGCATCTTCAGGGATCTTTATTCCATGAGATTATAACACTGAATGACCATCGAGGAGCAACAGGTATCGCATCGGGTGTCGATCGTCGTTGAGATTGCGTACCGGTTCTACGGGTACGTTTGTTCTGTAATCTGCCGAGACCGCTCCACAATTTGACAATAGATCCGTGCTGGTTACCGTACACGAGTCCTAATTGAAATTTGTCCAGTAGCACAGTCGATCAGTTCCACCAGTTGTATCTCTTGATTTATGTTTTGGTGAAGCCTGGAAGCCGATAATCTTGGATTAGCTGGCCCCAGGTTAAATTGAACGCTGCTTTCTTCGTTGAAACGCGGAATTTTTTTTTCGAGTGTAATGTGGAGGGTTGAAGTTTTTCTATCCAATTTTTGATTTTTTGACGAAAAATAAGAATGTCTTTTGTCGTTTATTTTCCTCGAAAAATGACTTCTTTTTTTGAAAAGTTATTAGTTTGGTTGATTATAGGAAAACTCAAGTTATGGTATCAAGTTTCGCGATCTTTAATTGCCTGATCCCGTTTCACCGCAACCTCCTTCAGGTATATGGAGTATACGCGATCTTTGGCCGAACACAAGTGAATTTGGGGTCCCTTTTTATGCCCGAAAACTTACCTAGGAGTCCGTAAGCAGGTACTCTTTATGTCCGCACTTTGTTTTAAAAAAGGGGAAAACCCAGAGACACTATTTAATCCTATTTTGGAGTCTTCAACAATAATCCGTTTTTCAGCTATCAGTGTGCAATGATAGCCTACTCAGAGAACGTCGGATATTGTCACTAACGGATAGGGGTGTTATAGTCGAACTTCACTGACGCACGCGCCTAACCAGATTATTTTCGTAGGTTTATTGGCTCTTCTAGAAGATCTGAGTCTCTGGGAAGGTCTATGCTGCCGTCAGAAAGATCGTCGTTGATCAGAAAGAGACAAGAGAAACTCTCCTTTCCAGAAATTGGATTATTGAAATCAGCCGTGAAAACAGCCTTTAGAGACCAAAATTCTTCCAAAGCGATTCGAAATATTTCTATAATCCAGCGGTCCTTCGAAGTCGGCTCAGGTATTCTTCGTACTGCTTCGCTCTTGTTGCAAATTGGTCTTCGTAAACTCGATCTGCTGCTGAATTTCCGCAAAAACGAGAGGTATACGAGGATGGTTCGATAAGTTCTCGGTCTGATAAAGAAAACAGAAGATTTTTGAAAATATTTTTATTTATTTTTCAACATAGTCCCCTTGTACTTCAATACATTTAGACCAACGATGTTCTAACATTTTAATATCCGTAGTATAATGCGATTTGTCCAACTCTGCAAAATAAACGGTTGTCGCTGCTCTGACCTCGTTATTTGAAGGGAATTTTCGTCCAGCGAGGCATTTTTTCAAGTTTGGGAAGAGAAAGTGATCGCTGAGAGCCAGATCCAGCGAATATGGCGTATGTGGAAGCACTTCGAAACGTAAATCATGGAGTTTTACAGCAACAATCATTGATTTGTGTGCAGGCGCATTATCCTGATAAAAGAGCACTTTTTTTGGCAATATGTGAACGTTTAGCTTTAATCACATGCTGCAAACGGTCCAGTAGTGAAGCGTAATACTCCCCGGTGATGGTCTTGCCTTGTCCTAAATAGTCTATAAGCACCACGGCATGTAAATCCCAAAAAATTGTTGCCAATACTTTTCCTGCAGACGAAACCGTTTTGGCTTTTTATGGCGCACTTTCACCTGTCCCCACGCACTGTTTAGACTGCTGCTTTGTCGCTGACGTGTAATGGTGAATCCATGTTTCATCTACAGTTATAAACGTCGAAGAAACTCAGCAGAATTGCGTTTGAATAAGTCTAAACACTCTTGCGAAGTGTTCATTGTAATGCATTTTTGGTCGACTGTTAACAAACGCGGCACCCATGGCACAGAAAGCTTTTTCATGCCAAGAACATGATGTAAAATGTAGTGGACACGATCTATCGAGATGTTTGCTATACCAGCAAGCTCTCATACTCTCAGTCGGCGGTCATGAAGTATGACATTGTGAATTTTTGTGACAATTTCGTCAGTTGTAGCGGTTTTTGGGCGTCCCGAGCGCTCATCATCTTGAATTGATGTACGACCACGATTAAATTCAGCAGCCCATTTTTTTACTGTCGAAAACGAAGGAGAAGAATTCTTTAAAGTAGAATCTAACTCATTTTTAATGTCCGTAGGAGTTAAGCCCTTTAAATAAAGTACTTTATAACCGTCCGAACTTCAATTTTACCAATCTTTCACAAAATATCGAACCTTATGTGTTTCCTCGATCGCCACAGACATGCAACTGGACGCAAACATCTGAAACTTTGCAGGGCGTCATGTCAAGATTAATGCTTACAAAATATTATAGTTATTTGATCCTGCTAGCGCCCTCTCTGTTTCAGACCGAGAACTTATCGAACCATCCTCGTATGTAGTGATCAGGTCGACACGCCCCAAAATGAAGTGATGTTACCGATGAAATGGTATGACTTTTCGACGCAAATTTTGAAGTTGAATTATGTCTACGGATATGAATATTTTCTCATGAAAATGCTTTTAGCATATGCAGGCATGTTGGAAAGACAATTTTCTGTAGTTTTTTCCTCGATTTGCATTGTGGAAAACGTGCATTTTCAACACAGGCCGGTATTTATACCCGACTGCTGCTCAACGAACCGTGATTCAGCGTTACAATCGATTTCCACGCGTGTTGAAAACTCTAACCTGTATAGTATTAATACTATTTGGATATTTACACATTTAGATTGATTCTCTAATTTCACAATTAAAGAAATCGGGCACTGATAATTCTTTTACATTAAAGGTGTGACCTGAGTAATGCTGGTGTTCAGCTACTGCAAATTGTTAAATGTGTTTCTTTTTAATACATCTTTCTTGTTACTTAAGCCTGGTGGTTATAGACCGTCTTGTTTCACCCACATACACTTTACCACAAGAGCAAGATATCTTATAAACGCCTTCTGTTTGTAATGGTAATGCGTCTTTTGGTGACTTCAAACATTGTCCAGCTTTCTTACATGTGTTGAAAATTGTCTGAATGTTTGATTTTCAGAGCAATCTGGCAATCTTGTCGGTGGCTCCGTGTATGTAAGGTAAGACAACACTGTTCATAGGTGTTATATTTATGACATTTTGTTGAGGAGTTGGGTTTTTATATTTATTAATAGAACTTCTAATGTCTTCAGCTCAATCTCCGTTGCCTCTTAGAGCATTAGTCAGTGTTTCTGTTTTTGATTTCAGTGATTATTCATCACATGTTGAAAGAGCTGTATATACCAGAGTTCATGATGGATTGTTTTTGAGGACAATGTTGTGACATTGCATTGAGATATCGATTTGTATGTGTTGGTTTTCTGTACTCAGCATGTCCTAATTTGCCATTATCTTTTCTTTATACTAGTACATTGAGAAAGGAGAGGGCACCCCTTGACTCAGTTTTCATAATGAATTTTATGCTAGGGTGTTGTTGGTTTAGATGATCCAGAAAATTATTTATTTATTTATTTATTTATTGATACTCTTATAAACACCTAAACATAACATGCTACAAGGTAATTATAAGTAAGAGAAATTTTACAGACTTAACTAACACAGAACAAAGACAGCACAGACAAGAACCTGAATAAACCTAGAGGTCACTACATAAGTTGCAATAGCAATTTCTTGGTACAATTAAAAAAGTCAATATCATTATTCTTATATAGTATGTTGCACTCAGTTAACATTAAATTCATTGGAGAACGACTACCAATGGAGACATGAAAGAATTTTTCCTTTTGTATCCTTAATCCCATCTTTGGTACATGAAGAGGTATATAATTAATCAAAGAACAATTGTTAAATTTTATATTATTGATAATACAATAAACAAATATCACAGATTGAATTTGCCTTCTTTTCTGAAGAGTCTGAAATTTAAAGCTTTCTAACATACTGCTATAAGAGATCAGATATGGATATAAGTTATTTTTCCTAACATATAAATATCTCAAAAACCTTTTTTGAACACGCTCAATAGCATCACAATGCACATTTGCACTAGGAGACCATATATTAGATGCATATTCTAGATGAGGACGAACAAGTGCATTATACAATTTTATTATTATGTTATGGTTCTTAAACTGACTTGTATTTCTAATCACAAAACCAAGCACCCTAAAAGCCTTAGTAATAATATTGCGGTAGTGGGAATTAAATTTCAAATTAGACTGGAAGTGCACCCCCAAATTCCTACATTCAGTCTTTTTTTGTAGTTTTGCTCCATCAATAAAGTAATTAAAATTAATAGGATTTATTTTATTTGTATAAGACATAAAGAAGCATTTATTAGTATTTAAAAACATTTTATTTAATTGAAACCATTCTGTTACTGAATTTAAGTCTGCTTGCAGTGCACTACAATCATTACTGTTTGTTACTTTCTTAAATATTTTAAAGTCATCCGCAAATAAGAGACCATCAGAATGTTTAACACTATTAGGTAAATCATTTATAAACATTAAAAATAACAGTGGGCCCAGGTTGCTACCCTGCGGTACACCAGATGTTGCCATAAAAGCCTGAGAAAATGACCCTCCCACTCTCACCATTTGCGGCCTACACGGAAGATAACTTTTCATGAAGAGGTAAGCATTCCTAGAAAAGCCAAACTCGACAAGCTTAGCCAGCAACACCCGATGGTCCACCTTATCAAATGCCTTTGCACAATCAATATACACTGTATCCAACTGCTTCCCGCCATCAATAGCCTCCGAGGCATGATTTGTAAACACACATAAATTTGTTACTGTGGACTTTCCACTTACAAATCCATGTTGTTGTTCTACTATTTTATGAGTGATGTTGGTCACAATGTCATCTGAAAGGATCATCTCAAATATCTTAGCAAGTGAATTAAGTATTCTAATTGGTCTATAATTTTCAACATTTGTTTGTTTACCATCTTTAAATATGGGAGAAATAATTGCTGTTTTTAGTTTATTGGGAAAAATTTTTGTTTTTAGGGCAACTTGAAAAATATGAGCAATAGGGGCTGCTAAAAAGTCTGAGCAGCCTTTATAGATATATGAGGGAATATTATCCTCTCCTGTGCTTTTTTTTGGTTTTAGTTTTTTATACTTTTCTTTACAGTCTCCTCTGATATTAAAGAAAATTCCAAGTCTCCCCATCTATTAATATCTATAGGGTCGCCGTTGGACACTGATGACAACTCAAACACTGAACTGAACTGAAATACTGTGCAAAAGCATTGGCAATATGTTCGTGCTCTTCCAATGATACTCCATTATAAGACATAACCCTTGGCATACCATACCTTTTACTCTTACAGCCAACATACATCCAAAAACTGCTAGGATCAAAATTTACATTATTCTCTATATTTCTTAAATACAAAGAGGACTCATAATCAATCTATTTTTTTAATATTATACCTTAAGTTACGATATTCCTCATATCAATTATGGGGTTATCTGTGCACAGAAAACCAACACATACAAATCGATATCTCAATGCAACGTCACACCATCATCCTTCTCAAAAACAATTCATCACTTTGGTATAAGAGATGTAAACTGTATAAGACAACTGTATATATCTTATGTTAGGAGCATTTTAGAGTATGCTAATTTAATATGGAGTCCGTACTATAATACTCATAAATACTCTATTGAAAGAATCCAAAATAAATGTTTAAGGTATCTTTATTACAGGGAAACAGGTGTATATGACTTAACTGTAAGCAAAGATGAACTTAGATGTAAATATAACTTGTTAAGTTTGGAAAAGCGTAGGAATATAGCCTCTATTATTTTTTGTATAAAATAATTCATAATAGAATTGACGACATGAATCTTCTCGCACAGGTGAACTTTAATATCCCTACATATAGAACAAGAAATACATTGACTTTTTATTTAAAAAACCATCGTGCCAATTATTGTACTAATGCTCCAGTCAATATGATTTGTAAATTAGCTAATGATGTTCAAAGTGAAGTAGATATTTTTACAATAAATTATAAACAACTAAAACGTAAGCTAATGGAAATAATGTAATTCATTTTTCTTTATTACACTATCTTTTGTGTGTGTATGTGTCTGTTTGTGTGTATGTATGTGTGAACGTGTAACTCTATAATTAGATATCTAATGTATCTGTAGAGTTTGTGTTGAATAAATAAATAAATAAATATACAGCTCTTTCAACATGTGACAAACAATCACTGAAATCAGAAACAGAAAAACTGACTAATGCACTGACAGGCAACGGATATTGCACTGCAGATATTAGACGTTCTATTAATAAATATAAAAATCTAACTCCTCAACAAAATGTCATAAATGTACCACCTATGGACAGTGTTCTCTTGCCTTACATACACAGAACCACCGACAAGATTGCCAGATTGCTCTGAAAAATCAAACATTCCGATAATTTTTAACATATGTAAGAAAGTTGGACAATGTTTGAAGTCACCAAAGGACGCAGTTCCATTACAAACAAAATGCGTTTATAAGATACCTTGTTTTTGTGATAAAGTGTATGTGAGTGAAACAGGACGGTCTATATTCACTAGGTTTAAGCAACATGAAAGATGCATAAAAAATGAATCGTACAATCTGCAGTAGCTAACACCAGCATTGTTCAGAGCACACGTTTAATATAAAAGAAACTACGGTGCTAGCATCACTGTCGTGGTTTCTTTAAACGTAAAATTAGAGAATGAATCGATATTTGTAAATATCCAAATAGTATTAATACAGATACAGTTTAAAGTCTCCAGCATACGTAGAAATCGATTGTTACGCTGGACCACGATTTGATGAGCAACTGTCAGGCATAAATACCGAGCTGCTGCCCCTCGACAGTGTTCTAATCTCACGAAATAAAAATCCACGAAGATGCTTTGTACAATCGTAAGCGAAACGTCGTATAATAATTCTAATTTGACATGATCTAAACCCAAGAACAATGATTTTCAACCTGGGAAACCGATTGTTTGACGGTTATTAATTGTATGAACTAAAATACTAAAAAAGCTTCTTTCTTGATATCTTCACAAAATGGCGAACATTATATAAAACTTGTAATGAAAATAAGCAGAGTTGTAACGAGTAAAGAAATATATGAAAATATTTTACTCTCTAATATTTCATGGTTTTAGGTTAATCAAACTATTGTTAGATATACCATACTTTGTTCAATTAAAAGATGTAATTTTAATTTAGTTTAAAAAAATTGTTGCTAAAATTTTATTTGATTTGTGTTATAGTTTAATAAACAAATTACATTTTTATAAATTTGTCACTGAATTTACCATTTTGAAGAAAAAGTATTAAAAAAGATACCAGGTTGTAGTATAAATATTTTCATTACAACCCTAAATTAAACTTCGTTTTCTTTCATGCTGGTTTACAGATACAACGGAAAGAAACCCTGGCCCCATTTTCAGCTAGAGTCGCAATACAATCAAGGACCAGTACTCTACCCATGAGGCGATAAATATGAAAACGAGAAGCATAATCATCATGAATTCTTGAGCATAAGAAGGTGTGTAATTTTAGAACAGTTTTCTAATAAAATAAGAAAAAAGTGGATCATTTAAATTACGCGGTATAACTTTAAAACCAGTGTATTAAAAAATAAATTTCCTTTTATCTTAACCGGCAAAAAGGAAAAAATTATTTATTTTATTGATTTTAAGACTTTGTATCTAGAGTTTTATCGTTATTATTAGTATATAAGCGTTTATTTGTTGATATATGTATGTAATAAAAACTATGAAAATATAAGCAAAACTAAACTGGTCAACTAGAAGACTTTATTTCCATGGCAACTAGATTGGGTCTAGGTCTTAAATCTATTTAGGAAAACTGGTTATTTGAGATTAGAATAGAAACAAAGGAGATATCATGTCGATATGTTAACAGGCCACCATGCAATTGAGAATTTTATTTCCTCTCTTAGTGAATATACCGGGTGTCAACGAATCTATTAGACAAGTCATAATTTCTAGAGTATTATGTGTATCAAAATGAGAATTGGTACAGGTAAATGTTATGTGAAGAGGAGAGTTTCTGTATATTTTAACATCTTTGGATTTCTGAGACAATTCTGGATCAGAATGTGACATTTTAAAAACTTTTTACGTCTACTTCATTTTTTTAGAGCCACTTTTAAAATTGCATCTAGGTGGCCATGATCGGACGCAAACTAATCTAACGGCCTTAGGTGATGTCAAAAAAATACAATCGCAAAGTTTTAGTGACTAGTATGAAAGACAGGAATTGGATTAAAAATTTAACAAAATTAACAAAAAACTAACAAAATAAACTAATAACTTAGACGACGCACTTAAAATATTTGAAAGTACAGTAGCTGAATTTGTTAAAAAGTTTAGTGTAGTAAATGTTCAAAGTGCATTCCTTCTTTTTCACGACACATTTCAGCTCGTTCAATTGTTTTTCTCAACACGTTTTGTAGCATTTGGGGCGTTATACTTCTAAATGCCCGTAAAATTATTTTTTCTAATATTTCAAGAGTAGCTGGGGCTGCTCCATAGTAAACCTTTTCTTTAACATATCCCCAGACAAAGAAATCGAGCACAGTAAGATCCGGTGAGCGGGCTGGCCACCGTACCGGACCATTGGTTGCAATAATTCGATTATTAAAATGCTCTATTAAATAATTAAGAACTTCTCTAGTATTGTGAGGCGATGCTCCATCTTGTTGAAAGTAAATTCGCCGTAAAACTGCTAAAGGTATATCATTGAGATGATTTTCGATTTCATTTTGAAGAAAACCTAAGTATCTAACCCCTGTTAACTGACCTTGAAACAATATTGGCCCAATTATTCTGTTTCCAACGATACCAGCCCAGACACTGACGCCAAATCTTTCTTGAAAATTGCCCTCTCTCATTTCATGTTGATTTTGTTGGGCCCAGTACCGAGTATTTTGCTTATTGAACATACCATTATTTGTAAATCGGGATTCGTCGGAAAATAGAATAAAATCGATAAAATTTGGGTTAACTCTATGATTTTGAAGTAGCCAATCACAAAACACTACCCGTCTATCGCCATCCTCAGTATACAAATGTTGATGTAACTGATATTTAAATGCTCGATATCCATGCTTTTTCAGTATTTTTCTTGCTGATTCATAACTTATCTGCAGTTCTTGACTAATTTTTCTTAACGAAACTGTTTTATCAACCTCAACCATAGCAAATACGTTAATCTCAGTCTCTTCATTTATGATAAACCTCTGTTCCGCCTCTTGATTTCCTATTTGCCTAAAACGAGTCTCGACATACGGAAAATACTGATGGGCTGGATGTTGCCGATTCGGATATCTATGAGCATACAACTCGGCAGCATTCCTTGAATTTCTATGACACTCTCCAAATATTAATAACATATCCACTTTTTCACTTTGAGTATACATTATTTTAACGAAAATTTAAACTAAACTTAACGAAAATCAAGAAACTTTTACTTCTGTTCTTAGAGCATATGTCACTGTCATTATCTACTTAAGTGAGTGCTTTGTTTTCCAAAGAAGACTTGATAAAAACAGTTGCAAATTATTATGCATCATGGCTGTCCATGGCGCACTTGTCAAAAGTAAATAAATTATCCAGTATTTTGCTTAATAATATTTAATTTCTGTTCTTATGTCTAATCCAATCGCAAATAAATTAGTACCGTTAGATTCGTCAAAGAATGTTTTTTTCGAAAAGTAGTTGTCAAAAAGGGGTCGCCATTTGAAAATTAATAGTTAGAAATGAAAACGTAATTTTGTCAACTTGTCTTATTCCTGTCTTTCATACTAGTAACTAAAACTTTGCGAATGTATTTTTTGACATCACCTAAGGCCCTTAGATTAGTTTGCGTCCGATCATGGTCACCTAGATGCAATTTTAAAAGTGGCTCTAAAATCCAAAAATGTTAAAATATACAGGATGTTCCATTTAAAAATTCAAAACCGGGGCCATTTCCGGTGAAACCGGAAGTGGCCGGAAAGTGGAAAATATGCGAAAACTCTCCCCTTCACATACCATTTACCTGTACCAATTCTCATTTTGATACACATAATACTCTAGAAATTATGACTTGTCTAATAGATTCGTTGACACCCGGTAGAAATTCTAATAATATAAAACTGCTTTTGTATGAATGAATTTTAAAAAACTTACATATTGAAACTTGCCTGGTTTTTTGAATTGAAATGAAGTTATTGTACCGAAGGCCATGTACAAGGTGTCCCACGACGAACTGCCACGATCGATTTCTTGACAAATGGTCATTGAAAAATTTTAAAAATTTAGCAACTTACAAAAGTCAATGGGGGCAATTCGACTAAAATATTTTCAAGATGGTTGCGCTTCCGGTTATACCGCCAAATTATAGACATATTTCATGTATAATATTCTATACTTATGTCTAACTGTTTTTGACATATTTTAAATTTTATGTCGACAATGGCGTTTGCAGGCCTAAACATAACTATCAGTTTGTCCTATATGGAAGCCTTTATTATTTAATTGGGGTTGATTTCCTTCTAGAAGAGGATTTACTTTATTGGACTGTGTTGATATATGTAGGGTGATCAAAAACTAACAATAAATATTAATTTGAATAAATTGTTGAGTCATTTTTTAAATGTAAACACCCTATTTTTATAATGTTATCTTATTTAGCATTAAAAATAAGGGTGGCTTTGTATAGGGTGGCCTATTCCAAAAATTTGGAGTTTTTTAAATATTGGTGGTTGGACATTTTTGTATTATAAAAATGCTAAACAGCTTATCAACAAAGGGAAACAACTTATTTTAATAAATGTTTAAAATCTCCACCCTAAACTTCTCAACATTTTTCGCCTTTCCGAGTTAGTTCAGGTTAGTTTCGAACCCTTATTCTTGCCTTACAGTCCTCCATCGTCACTGGAACAATAAACGATGGTTTTTTTTATCGTTTTCCGTATAAAATACTCCAAGACAGTTAAATTAGGAGAATGAGGAAGCCACAGAAAAAGTCCATTGTTTGCAATCCACTTATCATAAAATGTTGTTTGTAAGAAGCTGGTAACTGGAACAGTTCTGTGTGGTGAGACCTATCATGTTGGTTAAAAATTTGCTTGTGTTCCGCCAAAATTGCACTCTTTTTGGCAAATCAGTATATCTCAGGTGTTGAACCAAAGATATTACATCAGGGTGGAAGTTGTGTTTCAACAGAATTCTATGTTTTTGAGAAATAAATCTCGCGAAATTTTTTTAAGGGATTCCCAGTCGGAAGAGCAAGAATATTGTTTCAACTCGTAAGTAGGGTGTTTAATAATAAATAAGAGGTTTCTTTGGCATTCTCCAAGAATTAAGCGAAAAAAGTCGATCTGCTAATTTTTAGACTTCAACATTCAAAAGTATCAGTTTAATACTCACACTTTTGCGTTAGTCTTCCGTGAATTAAATTCCGAGTCTCCCACTGCAACGGTAAACCTCAAAAGGGGACAATCGTTAAATAACTAGGATAAGTCTGAATAAAGTCAAGTTCGTTATGTAGTCGGTCCGTAAAATTTGACCAGACCATCCATAACATCATGAACGCCTTTTGAAAGTCGGTAAGAGTAAAACAAGCAGAACAGTGCTGAGAAAATACTTTTTTTTAGCAGTGTTATTATTCAATTCATTTTTTTTGTTTTACAACCGCAATCTAATTTACTATTATATTATATCTGTTGAAATAAAAATGTTATGGAAGAAACAATGAATGATTTTTAGGTAGCAACCTCTGGTGGCAACTTAGGAAAATAGTCTTAGCTGTCTTAGGAAACGATTTGATTTTCCCATTTTCAAATGACGTACTGCTTTTATTTTATCATGAAGAATTAGCTTCCTAAGTTTCCAGATACCCTGAAAATTTCAATAGTTATTAGATGATCATTCCTATTGAAATTTAATAAATTTTTAGTAGAAATTCATTCGCCATTTAGTCAGGAAACTTTTCAATACAAAAAAATATAACCTTTAAATATTTTAGTTCAAATCATACTCATTTTGATTTCCTTAAATGATTCTTTTTATCTATTCAAATAACTAGTTATTGAATTTTTTTGAATAGATTATAATCTATTTTTTCACTATTTAGGTAATTACTTTGATAATTTTTTCTATCCAAATGATATATTTTTTTCTGGAGGTAGCTGTAAACAACATAAAATTTGCAGACGACACTGCTATCATAGCTAGCTCCGCTGAAGAACTCCGAGAACTAGTGAACGAAACAAATAACGTTTGCGAGCAACACGGATTAAAAATGAACACCAAAAAGACTAAATATATGGTAATAACTAGGTGGAGAACCAGCACAATGATGCTTATGTTTAAGAAAGGTGACAAACAAGAACCAGGGAACTACAGGGGTATTAATCTACTGGACACAACTCTGAAACTCGTTACGAAAGTAATCAAAAATAAAATTAATTCGGTTACAACACTGGAAGACGAACAGCAGGGATTTAGATTAGGAAGGTCTTGCGTGGATGCAGTATTTATTCTACGACAGATAGTCGAAAAATCTATAGAATACAATAAACCAACATTTTTATGCTTTATAGATCTAACAAAAGCATTCGATCGCATAAAGCTAGATGACGTAATCCACCTGTTATATAAGAGAAATATTCCTATCAATATAATTCAGACCATCGAAAACATATACGCAAACAATAAAGTTCAGATTCGCACTAACGGTAAATTATCAACACCCATACCAGTCAAGAGCGGTATTAGACAGGGAGACTCGCTTAGTCCTTTGTTGTTTAACATGATAATGGACGAAATAATAATGGAGGTGCGACTTGGTAGAGGATATAAAATGGGTGATATGTGCCGAAAATGAAGACGACCTCCAGAGATTGTTAAATACCTTTAATCTTACGGGAAGAAAATATAATATGATTATCTCAGCCGAAAAAACTAAATGTATGACAACCTCAAAAGAACCCCTCCGATGCAAACTAGAACTAGACGGTCAAATAATACAACAAGAAATGAGTTTCAAATATCTAGGAATCGCCATAACTAGTTATGGCAACATCGAAGATGAAGTAAGAGGGCAGGTGGCCAAAGCAAATAAAGTGGCGGGTTGTCTCAACGACGTGATCTGGCGAAACAAACACTTACAACAAGAAACAAAGGTTCAGATCTACAAAACCACAATTAGACCTATTATGACATACACCTCAGAAACACGGCCAGAGACGACAAAAACGAAACAACTATTGGAGACTACAGAAATGAGAATACTTCGACGAATAACAGGAAAAACGCTACTAGACAGAGAAAGAAGCGATAACATTAGGCAATCATGCAACACAGACTGCATTAATGAGTGGGTCCTACAGCGTAAGACACAATGGAACAAACACATAAGCCGAATGACAGAGGATAGACTGGTAAGGATCGCACGAGATAAATCGCCTAGTGGTACACGCAGTAGAGGTCGACCACGGAAAAGGTGGAGCGATAATTTAAGTCCACAATGAGGAAAATCGAAGAAGGAACAGGTCAGGGACCTATTATAGAAGGTAGAAGAAGAAGAAGAAGAACTAAAAAACAAAACATTCAAACAAGCATAAAGTTGCGAGGTGTGAATTTAGAAAAAGTGCAAAAATACAAATACTTGGGCACATGGATATCAGCAAATAATGAACAAACATCAGAAATAAGAACGAGAATAGAAATGGCAGGAAGTGCGTTTGTAAAACTGAAAACCACTCTGTGCAGCAGAGACATCACTCTAGAACTAAGAATGAGAATTTTAAGATGTTATGTATTTTCAGTGCTGCAGTATGGGTTGGAAGGCTGGACACTAAAACAAGAACACATAAATAAACTGCAAGCGTTTGAAATGTGGTGTTACAGAAGGATGTTGAGAATATCTTGGACGGAGAGAAAAACAAACGTAGAACTATTGCTAGCGATGGACAATAACTATGAAATAATTAACAACATAAAAATGAAGAAACTGCAATATCTTGGACATATAATGAGAGGCCAGCGATACGAGTTGCTTAGATTGATCATGCAGGGTAAAATAGAAGGAAGAAGAAATATCGGAAGAAGAATTTCATGGTTGAGAAATTTGAGAGAGTGGTTCAATTGTAGCTCAGTAGAACTTTTTCGAGTAGCGACAAATAGAGTGAGAGTGGCAATGATGATATCCAACCTCCGATAGGAGATGGCACCTGAAGAAGAAGGAAGTAGTTAACCATTTTATTAAATCAAGCAGTTGGGCAGTTATAATGTATAGAAAAAACAAAAGAACAGTATATTTTATTCAAATTTGAAGCTCGCCATTGGAATATCGCTGTTATTGAAGATAAAAAGTCAATTACATTTATAAAGTTTTGAGGAATTTAATCCTAATTAAGACTCTCTTGAAAAGTAAACTTTTTGTTCTGAATATATTTAAAAAAAAAGTAAAAAGCGCTGCCTTAATTTTTAGTTAATTACACGTCACCCTTTCTCATAGCTTATTTTGATCTTAAAAATAATTGTCGATGGTCATTTTTGTTTTTCAGATAGTGATATTAACTTTTTCATATAATTTTTTCACTTTCTTGTACTGCTTAAATCGCTCTTTTCATTCATATATCCCAATTTAATAATTTAGTGAAAATCAAAATCAGTCGTTTTTAAGTTTTCTGAATATATCTGAAACAAAAACTTTGAGTGTAATTTCGAAAACACACCTTACAAGGGTAAGCCTCAAATTTGTGTTACACTGTATAATTATTGGAAGATAGAAACCCATTTACAACTAGGAAGTCAACAAGACAGCATAATTAGATGTTAAAAATTTTGTTTGACATTTATTGTTTTTAGTGATATACTCAATGAGTGAAATGTAAATGTATTTCTATCTCTTATTTACGACATAATAATGGAAAATGGAAACTTACCCCTTTCCTCATCAATCAACATTAAAACCTCTGTGGTCCAGGCATGGTAGGTCAGCAATCCTTTTTCTGGTATAATCTCTATTTCACCTCTTTCTTTAAACGAATGAAGGATAGGATTTGTCTCGTGGCTGTAAATCAGAGGAGCATAGGAAATCTTGCTCTATTCTGATATATTAATCATTTGTTTTGTACTACATAGAACTCGTCAGAGTTGTACGGTCCATACTGATAAAGAATAATTTTTCAGTAAGTAAAATTATTCAACAATAAGAACAACAACGGACAAAGTGATTAATATATTTTTTACAACTCATTATTTATTTACTTAATATCTGCATATATGCACTTACAATATTTAAATAAATAAACAGTTGTCCATTTGTTAATCAAACTTGGGTAACCTCTATAGAAGATTCATAGGAATCTTTGGTAATTAATCTATGAAAACGTTTGGAGATGATTGACATCATGCAAGTGAAGAACGATCATGGCTAGATGTAGATTCACAAGTATGTACCATTCACATCTGGCCATGGATACAAGATGGAAAAAGAAGTTGGGAGTGGGAGTAACAGGTCCAAGTTTTTAGGATTACTAACTAAATCCTCAGGTATACCTTGTCGCAATTAGCAATGCCCCTGGTGGTAAGGGCATGTAGCTAGCGAACTATTTTTGACCACCGTAGTAAATGTATGGATGTTTCGTCCCGATTCCGGTGGTAGGCTCATCAGTGGGATCCACCGGTATCTTTCCCAGACATCCTTGTACTTTCCACAAACTTGGACCTCTATTTAAGTCCAGTTTTGCCGGAAAGCGGTGGTGAAATGTTATGTTCCACAACATGCCCCCCCTAAGGCATTTGCTTTCCGGCTTAAACTGTCGGACAGTCCAAGCCGTTAGAAAGCACAGGCCTGAAAAGGAAGTGGACGGACAACCTCGGTGGTCTTCCAATGGTCGGGCCGGGCTTGATGAAAGCCCTCAGCGGTTTCCGACATTCTGTCTTATATCCACATCTACGGTTTTACCACATCATTTGCGGTTTTGGATTTGTCATCTAACCGCTGTCCCTGCTTGGGCGCCATGCCGCAAATAGCAATGCCCCTGGTGGTAAGAGCATGTAGCTAGCGAACTATTTTTGACCACCGTAGTAAATGTATGGATGTTTCGTCCCGATACCGGTGGTGGACTCATCAGTGGGATCCACCGGTATCTTTCCCAGACATCCTTGTACTTTCCACAAACTTGGACCTCTATTTCAGTCCAGTTTTGCCGGAAAGCGGTGATGAGATGTTATGTTCCACAACAACCTCTACCAACTTCCAAGCAGAGTTGCATGTCAACACATTCTCAAGAGTGTCTTTTTAGGAGTGCACCTGGTGAAAAACAAAGTAGCCTTGATGTAGTAGGTGTCCAGCATAAGGAAAAGGAAATGAGAGTGCAAAATCTCTATTTCTTGGATCTGGGAATAAAATCATTTCAAGATGAAGTGAAACAACACGCCTAGCCTGGACCAAGCGAAAATATTCGTGTCAGTCACTAAAAATTACAGTCTTGAGCTTCCAACAGGGACTCCAACTGGTAAAACGTTTCCTCGTAGGACACTATCATTCAAGATACCATCTCAAAAAAACGGCCAAAAGCCGAGAGCCGTTTCTGCGATTACGCAGTTCAAAACAGCTCTAGGAATGCATGGCTTTTTGCTTGGCAAAAGCTTAAAATTTCTTAAAGGTACCACTTTAATGTCTGACGAGATGAAATACAGTCTACCTACCGTTGAGGTTAGTGTAGCATGATATTTAAGCTTCGAACATACCCCTATAGAAGTAGCATAATGCCAGAACTAGGGCCCGGTTGTTTGAACGCTGAATAACGTAATAATATTTTTATTTATATTTGAAAAAGTGTTGATAAACAGTAGATATTTAATTTCTTGGTACAGACATACCGATTTTTGCTATCCTTTTCTAATTGCATTATTTAAACGAGTATCATCGGTACGTCCTTTGAACATACCCCTAGGTAGGTCAATTCTGAAAACAAAGTATGAATATATGGTTGCCTAAATTTTTGTTATTGTTATTTTCTTCGATCATACCCTAGATTTAAACAATAGATTTGTTTGAAGGCTGTTTATGGTCGGTGGGGGAGACGCTTTTTTGATGTTTGACAGACATAAACATATTTACTTATCTTGTCTTTCAGTTTAATTGCTTGTCGTGACTTTTTCGGTGTTTTTAAGTGTTAGAAATTACTATAAATGTGAAGTTTACAATTAATATTAACAAAAAGAGGATTTAAAAACATATTTTTATCGGTAAATATTGTTAGATATTGTTTACATATTGAAAATAACAATAATAAAAATTTAGGCAACCATATATTCATACTTTGTTTTCAGAATTGACGTACCTAGGGGTATGTTCAAAGGACGTACCGATGATACTCGTTTAAATAATACAATTAGAAAAGGATAGCAAAAATCGGTATGTCTGTACCAAGAAATTAAATATCTACTGTTTATCAACACTTTTTCAAATATAAATAAAAATATTATTACGTTATTCAGCGTTCAAACAACCGGGCCCTAGTTCTGACGTTATGCTACTTCTATAGGGGTATGTTCGAAGGTTATTTTCAATATGTAAACAATATCTAACAATATTTACCGATAAAAATGTGTTTTTAAATCCTCTTTTTGTTAATATTAATTGTAAACTTCGCATTTATAGTAATTTCTAACACTTAAAAACACCGAAAAAGTCACGACAAGCAATTAAACTGAAAGACAAGATAAGTAAATATGTTTATATCTGTCAAACATCAAAAAAGCGTCTCCCCCACCGACCATAAACAGCCTTCAAACAAATCTATTATTTAAATCTAGGGTATGATCGAAGTATTTAAGGTATTCCCTCGTATACTGACATTTTATCAATTTTTTGCATATGTCCCAAAAATCATCTTTCTTTGACATTAAAAATGCCGGAAATTTTACCAAATAATGTTAATTTCTCCAGAATTTGCATGACAAGTTCGTGGCAACCACAAAATAAGGAATATTTTGTGATAACAACAAAAGAAAGTCAAATGTCGTATATGTATAGTATATGGATGATAGAGAAAAAACTAAACGTTTTATGTAGTGCTATTCGCACTTGCTCTTTCGTCTGTGTAACACGTGCGGATCTCCGAATGCTGTCTTCAGGGTACCTATTCTCGTTCTTGAGAGAACGATCACTTGATGGAAAGTGGGTGTGGTTCTCACGAAAAAGTAAGAAACCGTATTCTGAATACATTTTCGTACTTTTTTGGTGAGAGCCACGCCCACTTTCCATCAAGATGATCGTTCTCTCAAGAACGAGAATAGGTACCCAGAAGTAAATGCTCGAAGGTGGTATCAAACAACCCCAGAAAATCAACAGGAAAGTACATATAGAAAGAGTTTTCTTAAAAACTAATCCTGAAAAATACTTGTTTGGGCTTTTCAAAAAACTTCTCCATTATTGGAGGCTGCAGTGAATGCTTCTCACGAGGTATAATAAGGCAATAAGAGAAACTAGATCGAATCTCTCTGAATTGGGATTGACTGGCGCGCACTTTGAAAGTAAGCTGATAGAGGAAAGGAGGGCTGAAAAATATTGAACATTCGGGGAGAGAGAAATGGCATGTAATGATATTTGTTTTATCTTTCTTTCTGCCGTGCAACGCGCACAGAAGTCGAAATGCTATCTTTAATAGTATGTGCTGAAGGATTAATCTAATCTTCGAACGTACAATACTGGGTACCTATTCTCGTTTTTGAGAGAACGATCATCTTGATGGAAAGTGGGCGTGGTTCTCACGAAAAAGTACGAAAACGTATTCAGAATACGGTTTCTTACTTTTTCGTGAGAACCACGGCCACTTTCCTTCAAGATGATCGTTCTCTCGAGAACGAGAAAAGCTACCCAGAATACGGTTTCTTACTTTTTCGTGAGAACCACGCCTACTTTCCATCAAGATGATCGTTCTCTCAAGAACGAGAATAGCTACCCTGGAGGCAGTATGCAATGCACTGCGAGCATCACATGATAAAGAAGCTGACAGTATGGTGAAAGAAGAGGAACAAAACTGAACGTTCGGAGCAAGAGTAGCACTTGCTCTTTCAAAGGGCGAATACGGGGTCATACTATCTCTCTTGCTCCAAATGGCAATTGGCCGATGCTCGCTTCGAAGAGAGTGAACAAAAGTAAACGTTCGGAACGAGAATGATAGTATGACCCCGTATTGACCCTCTCTCTTTGCCTTGTAATGGGAGCGAAGTATTGCTTGCTACCTCCAACTGGGGAAACCCAGTAAATGATAGAACCTTCGAGCATATACTATGGAAAAGAGTAAATGTAGGGTAGTGCTATTCCCCTCGCTCCCATAGTTTTAAAGTGTGCGCCGGCCAATCGCGGTTTGGAGCAAGAGAAATGTTTTCGCCCTCCCTTTTGTGCGAAATGCTGGAAGGATTGACTTATCAAAAATATCGATATAAAATATATCGATACTTTTAAAACATCCCTACATCATCACAGAAAAATCTAGGGTTTTTGTTTTCTTGTAAGTGTTCTGACTCCTTTTATCAAAGATTCTGATTGGTATTTCTATTGAATTCCATTTTAATTTATCCGCAGTGTAATACGTTTTTTTTTAATTTCCGTTAAAAAAAATTACGTAATATTGTTTTAATTTATAACAGAGAATATCAGATATCGAAATGTAAAAACCGAATTCAAATTTAACTAAAAGAGCGCTAAAAATAGTGAACAAAAAAACCCTAAATTTTTAATTGATTAGAGGCGGTTGTTAGTGCCCTTACTATCTGTGTTTTGTGGTTGGTAATCCTGGTTGTGTTTTTCATTTTCATATTTTATGTTATTTTTATCTATGGGTTAGTATCTGTCTGTATTTTTTGTGTTAGTATTTGGAATTTTTCGTGTTTTATGGTATCTAGTATTCCTTTTTTCATTCTAGATTGAAAAAGTGTAATTACATGACCGTCAGCAGGATTTAATAAACTTTTTCATGTTTCCAATGTGAAAGAAAGAAGAATTTCGTGACAAGCAAGGGAGAATGGTTGTATATCACAAAATAAGGGTTCTGTTCTATTTTTAAGATTCTAATGGTTTCTTGCGTGTTAGCATCCAGCCAAGCTTTTTCCTGCTTCCGCACTTACTAGTGAAAATTGCAAATAAAGCGTTGATGACAACTTAACCTCAAAGGTAAGTAAATTTCATGAAAGGATAACTTAAAAACTAAGGTTTCCATGAAATTTAGTTTTCATTTTCGTAATATACGCCTCGAAATACATATACTCTAAAAATTTGGTAATTTTGGCATAGTATAATTCAGTAATTGTCGACAAAATGGTGAAGTTGATTTTAAAGTGATTGATCATGTCATGCACAAAATAATCTTTTATCTTATGATAATACATAAACTCCATTTGTCATTTACTATTATATGCGTTGAATCAAGTTATTTTACCATTTGAAGTTTGCTTCTGAACTCGCCTAAACTTTAAAATTTAAACCTGTTCTATTACCTGACAATAAAGATTCTGGGAATTAATTAATTTATTTCTTTATACTCTCTACAAACACACAGGTTGTTACATGTAGGAGTGCTTACTAGTGGAAAAAGAAAAACAATAATGAAACAACAAAGAATGGAACCCATACACTGAAATAACAACAATGGCACAACATATCAGAAATTAAAACTTAAATCTAAGAGCTAAGTCTAAAAGCACTAATACCAGTACAACTATGTGATCTGATTAGTCCTTATATCACTCAACAAAATCTTAACCCTGACATTAAATAGATCTGTGTTACAATCTTGCATTAAACGGTTACATTTTTTTAGCATATGATTTAAAGGAGAACAATCTAATGCCTCACAAAAAAAAGGTGGACTCAAAATTCTTAAGTTGATCCTCGGAACACTAAACTTAATTTGACTTATCAAAGAACAATCTCTATACTTAATATAAGTCCAATAGTGCCTGCCAAATCTCAAACTTGTTTGTAGATGAATTCCAAGATCCTTACATTCATATTTTCTCTCTAACATCCAATTATTGATTGAATAATTTCCACTTATATAATTTATTTTTCATGTAAAAGTAAGAATGTGGCTCTTATTCACATTGAGTGTCATATTGTTTTTACTGAACCGCAGTCCAGATCACTTTGAAGGTATTGCCAGTCGTCAGGCTGAAATATAGGCTTAAAAATCTTAAAATCATCTGCAAACAAAAGACTCTGAATGCTTCACCGATGTTGACAAATCTTTGACAAAAATAGTAACTAGAAGGGGTCCCAGGTTGCTTCCCTGAGGAACTCCAGACGTAACAATAAATGTCTTTGATAGAATTCTACTAACCTTAACTTGCTGGTTCCTAAAAGAAAGGTAAGAACTCACAAGACAACAAGCATTCATTGAAAAGCCAAACTTACTCAGTTTATCCAACAAAATACCATGATCCACCCTATCAAAGGCTTTAGCAGAGCATAATTACATCCAGTTGCACCTTTTGATTTATTGCAGTCGCTGCCATGCTAGTCAAAGTACACAAGTTAGTGACAGCTGATCGATCCGACTAAAATCCATCTGTAGTCGGCAGTTATTAAATTCGATTCTTGTGTTACAAAAGCGAGCAGTGCGTTATTTATTTAATGTAAAAATGAAGGAGCATTGTAGGCCTTTATTTATTCAAGGCAAAATATTAACAGTGATAGGCATTTTCATTTTAGAAATAGTGGGACTGATTCATAAAAAATATAAAAATTATTCAACTCCAAAACCAATATAATACACGTAATAATGGCCTGCCATTGCCCATTCCCAGGACTACTCTCACTAAACAGTCTCTTATTTTTGAGGGAATTAAAATATATAACAAAATTCCTCTAAAGTATAAAAATATGGACGATAAATTACTTAGGAAAAAACTTAAGGGCTTTCTTGTGACACGACCATATTATTCACTGGAAGAATATTTTGCTGACTATTTTTAACAAGGTGTGTTTGTGCTTTCAAAATGTGTGTAATGGTGTAATTTTATGGCTATTTTTGTCTTGTTTTATTTTATTTTATTTGACTGTAAAATTTTAAATTAATTTAGTAGACATTTATTTTATTTTAGGTACCTGTTTTGTTAATTATGGACTTTTTTTTATTTATACTGTTTATTTTAATTACTGACTTTAATCACGTGTTTATTGTTATCATTGATCTAAGTTTTTTTTTTTTAGTTTTTTATTGTCACAATTTCTTGTGTTGAATATGTTTTTGTTTATATTTATTTTTAACTTTTTGTTCTGCATAGTGCTTTGTTAACAAGATTGATTTCTTTACAACAATAAAGCTTATTATTATTGTCACTCCCAACAGCTTTTTTTGATTTTAATTTTTTTATCTGCCAAAATTGAAAGAAACCAAACATCTTTAATTAATGCTTCCAGCCTCACTCCAGAAGAAAAGAAAACCGTTAAACCAAGCAGCTCCATGACTCCACGCTTCTACAGACTGCCTAAAATACGTAAAGAAAATGTACCTCTACATCCAATCGTCAGCGCAATAGACTCACCAACCTACAAAATAGGTAAATATCTGTCCAAACTTTTACATCCCTTTACAGCAAAAACCAAACTCTTTGTTAAAAACTCTGGACACTGTCCAAAGATTAAAAACCATGGTCAGTTTTGATGTAGAATCTCTGTACACAAATGTTCCTATAGCTGACACACTTTCCATATTTATTTTTTATTTAGCCATACGCGGGACAGACCCATTCGCACAAAAGTACTAAATAACACAGTCTATAGTTAAAATATAGATTATAAGAAAAATCAAATAATAAACAATTAACCAAACATTTAGAGAAGTTACATCTAGATTTATCACGAGGATACAAATTCAGACAATCAATTGTAAAGTTTTTTTAAAACAAACTTTAATCTATTTAGAGAAATATCAGATAAATCCCCATGAAATTCGTTTCCATTTCTCATAATACGGTTGACTCGCGAATTTTCTCCATATGTTGTTCGATGTTGCCTCAACTGGAATACTTTACATTCTCTCAGTTGTTTAGGAGGAATATACAGGGTGTCCAAGATAAGGATCCTAAGCATGGGGATCTCGGAAACAGTTGGAGATACGAGGTCGGTTAAATTAGAGAAAAGTTGCGCAATTTAGTGCTAAATTAAACGCAGTTAAAAAAATTTAAAAATTTCAAACACTTCCGGAGATTTCCGGAAAAAAACGAAATTTGGCAAAATCGTTTTTAATTTTTGCAGGCTTTATTTAAAGAGATATCAGAAAATAAAAGGTAGATTCTCATTGCCACTTTTTATTTTTTATAATATGGTCTAAACAAAATTTAAATCCGACGTTTCGTTTCTGAGATACCATCATGAACTTCCATTTTTTATATGGAACAAAAAAAAGTATCCCATGTATTTGATAGCATTTTTTATTACAAATTCAACGATGTATCACCCTTGCATATCGAATACGTAGTTCAAGTACTTTCCATAAGAGCTCCATGAGAGCGAGAGAGAAAGGTATATCAGTTTTATAAAAGCCAATGAACTACACACTTGATATGCAAGTGTGATACACCGTTGAATTTGTAATAAAAAATGCTATCAAATACATGGGATACTTTTTTTTGTTCCATATAAAGAATGAAAGTTCATGATGGAATCTCAGAAACGAAACGTCGGATTTAAATTTTGTTTAGACCAAATTATAAAAAATAAAAAGTGGCAAGAAGAATCTACCTTTTATTTTTTGATATCTCTTTAAATAAAGCCTACAAAAATTAAAAACGATTTTGCCAAAATTCGTTTTTTTCCGGAAATCTCCGGAAGTATTTTGAATTTTTAAATTGCGTTTAATTTAGCACTAAATTGCGCAACTTTTCTCTAATTTAACCGACCTCGTATCTCCAACTGTTTCCGAGATCCCCATGGTTAGAATCCTTATCTTGGACACCCTGTATATATTTGAAACAATTCAGTACGTTCTGGACTATTAATGAACCCATTCAGAATCTTGTAAGAACACACAATATCATTATTTTCCCTACGTTTGGCTATACTATTAAAATTTAACTCCAATTCTAAGCTTTTATAATTGATATTTTCCTTTGATGTATGCTTTTTAAAGGCTAAATAACGTAAAAATTTTCTTTGGACTGACTCAAGCCTATTCATATAGACCTGATAATAAAGACTCCACACACTGGTACAATTTTCCAAACGTGGTCTTACAAGAGAGGTATATAATATTTTAATAGCATTGACGTTAATAAAACCTCTAGTGTTTCTCATTATGAAACCCAGCATCTTGAGAGCCTTGTTACTGCAAACATCAACATGCTGAGCAAAAGTAAGTTTGTTATCAAACCCCAAGATATCAAATAAGTTTAACACTCTCGATTTTATAATTGTTCAAACAACAGTTATTCTCTTTAAAATTAGTTGACCTGGAAAATTGCATATGTTTACATTTTTCAACATTCAAAACCAATTTGTTTACATTGCACCCACCTAGAAAATCTATTAACGTCGTTCTGTAAATAGCACATATCCTCAGCATTACATATCATTTTAAAAATTTTTAAGTCATCAGCATATAATACATAATTTGAATGCAAAAAACATGATCCAATATCTCTTTATATATATATATATATATATATATATATATATATATATATATATATATATATATATATATATATATATATATATATATATATATATATATTGAATAGTGGTACAAGATGTGCCCTCAGAGGTAACAGTTATTGGTTTTGAAAAATAATTATTTATTTTAACTATCTGATTCCTGAGAGATATGATTTCATCCACTGCAAAAATGAGCCCTTTATACCATATCTAGACAATTTACATAAAACTTCATGATTCAATTTATTTAAAGCCTTTGAAAGATCTGTGTAAATGGAGTCAACAACTTGACCATCTTCCAAAGATTCTGTTATATATTTAGTATATGTTAGCAGATTTGTTACTATTGATCTCCCCTTACTAAAAACATGCTGGCGTGATATAATTATGTTTTGAAAAGTACCATCAAGAAAATCAGTTATAATTGATTCCATAATTTTTGGTATAAGTGAAATTGTAGATATTGGACACACAATCTCTATTACCAGCATTTTTGAAAATTGGACTCAGAAAGGACGTTTTCCAGACATTAGGGTATGTTCCACTAGTTAAAGAATTATTAAAAATTAGCCATAGTGGTCGAGCTAGTGAAAAAGAACAGTTTCTTAGAAATTCGGGAGACAATCCATCTGGCCCGGGGTTCTTTCTTAAGTCAATATTATCCAACCTTTCAAGAATATTTGAAATATTAAATTTAAAACAGAAAATGTTTATATCTGACATATTACGAAACAACAACATGGACTCCACCCTACTAGAATTAATTAAAGCATGTTTGATTTCCACCTATTATACTTTTCAAAGAACTTTCTACGAGCAGACTTTGGGAGCGACCATGGGATCTCCGCTGTCACCTGTGTTAGCTAACATCTTCATGGAAGCTTTCGACGAAAACGCCTTGGCTTCTACTCCTCTAAAACCTAAATTTTGATGCAGAAATGTAGATGATACGTTCGTAGTTTGGCCGCATGGCGCACATAACTTCCATAATTTCCTGGATCATCTAAATCAACAACACCCTAGCATAAAATTCACCGTGGAAACTGAATCAAATAGTGCCCTTCCCTTTCTTGACGTACCTTCTTTTTGCGAATATTCACGTTTTGGGCAGCACTATATCATTGTTATTAAGCATTTCTCATTTCTCCTTCGTATAATAGCCTTAGCAACACGGTATTAGTTACTCGTCCAAATTTCCTCCCAAAATTACCACAGAAATAGCAACCTAACGTGCAACGGCTTAGAAGAATGCAAATTTGCCTAAACGTCAGCTGAAAAGGTCACATAACCCCAACAAAAATGTAAACAAACCCTTGAAAATACTTCAAATAAAAATCCGGAAAACTGTAACTAAAATAGATAAATGTAACAATTTAATTTGCAATCATCAGCACAAAAAAAGGATATCTTATAAAAACGTAAATAACAATATTTTTAAATATAAACAACCTAAAACAGTGACGTAGAGTTGCCGACCTAAAAATTCAAGTTAGGAAAGGTTTTTAATTAGGGCTGTATTTCTTATAGGCAAATTACTGAAAGATAAAGCAAATAATTAAGTTGGGAAGGAACTTTGCAAGGGAGTGAAATTTGGAATGGCTCGAAAAGCAATAGGACCCAAAAATGCAATGAATATTAGGCTCTTATACGAAGGAGAAATGAGAAATGCTTAATAACAATGATATAGTGCTGCCCAAAACGTGAATAATAGCAAAAAGAAGGTTAAATTAACCAAATTAATCATAGTAAATTTAAGATAAAATTTTAACCGTGACATATCGTAGGCGAAATGTCGGTTAATAATTTCAATTTGACACGGTCTTAACCCAAGAACCATGATTTTCAACAAAGATACTTTCGTTTACTATTTAGGGACATATTTTCTTATACAATTTTTTCCCATTATAATTTTTAAAAGATTTGTTTTTAAATTACATATATTTTTCAAAAAATTATAAATTGTTTTTTAGGCTCACGCCATTCATCTTTCATGGAGCTCTACATGGTTATTGCTGGACAGGCACACAGTATTGAATTCAGTCCTGAAGCAAATGTTACCCGTTTATGACCCCCCTAAAAGCTGTGGGACCTTGACGTTGGTGGGGTGGCTTAAGTAACTGTCCTTCTGACAGTGAAAACTAAGGAACAGCTTACACATACCAGGAGCAACGGCGTGGAGAAGGGTGTTCTCTCTCCCATGTGTCGTAGCACATTTGGGGCTACGGGGCGTGGGGTGGTGGTCCTCTTTCGCGGAAACCCGCCTGGTATATACCGTGTTTTGCAGGCCGGTGGTCGTTGGGGAAGTGTCTACAAAATGTGGGGGCTTGCCTTAATTGGCCGGCCAAGTGGATGGGAGCCACGAAACTCCCCTCAAGCCAACGTGGAACAGCATATGCCGAGGGCTGCGTGGTAAAGGGGATGCTTTATCTTGAATATGCGAACTCTGGACACCTGGGACCTCCAGTTTCACTACCCTTGCTCCTGCATGCGGGGCTCTGCAGGAGTCGACCTTTTGTTCCCTAGCTACTCGTGGGAAAACCATGGATAACAAAAATAAAAAATACAAAACGGAGCATGCCATTTGGACAGCTCAAAAAATGTTTTTGCCCTTTCGAGTGAGGCAGTTTCACAAAGAAGAAACCAGTAGAGAAAAAGATCAAGAAGCATGGGAGGAGAAAGAGAGGAGAACCGCTCCCTTTATACCCTTCACCTCTTCAACGAAGCGGGAAGTAGAAAAGAGGGGAAAAAGTTTACTTCCACTACCTGAACTGGGACAGCCGGGAGGTAGTGACGATCCACTGCGGCGAGGACTCAGTGGAGCAGGAGTGAAGTGGTACCTGCGCTACCTCGACCAAGGTCTAGCACCTGAGGAAGCCAGAGAGAAAGCGGAAGAACACAGAGCTACCGCAAATCACAGAAATGAACTAAAACGCAAGCAGCAGGAGGCAGATGTCACTCCATGGCAAAGACCGGAAATAAAAAGAAGGGCAGACAAGTTTATCGACACAAACTCTACTGGTGGCAGTTACGCGGCTGCCACCACTTCTACTGGTGGCCGCTATAGAGCTACCACTACCTCTACTGGTGGCCGCTACGGAGTCGCCACCACCTCTGCTGGTGGCCGCTACGGAGCTGCCACCACCTCTTCTGGTGGCCGCTACGGAGCTGCCTCCACCTCTATTGGTGGCCGCTACGGAGCTGCCACCACCTCTACTGGTGGCCGCTACGGAGCTGCCACCACCTCTACTGGTGGCCGCTATACAGTTCATTCATCTCAAACGTACCATGAGACTACCCTCAGTGCGAACGAGCAAATTTTACTAGAGGATGCACTACCTGAACGGGGAAAGCCGAGAGGTAGAGAAGATCCAATGAAGCGAGGACTCAGTGGAGCAGGAGTGAGGTGGTACCTGCGCTACCTCAACCAAGGGCTGGCACCTGAAGAAGCCAGGAAGATGGCGGAAGAACACAAAACTACCACAAATCAGAATAGAGAACTGAAACGCAAGCAGAAGGAGGCAGATGTCATTCCACCGCAAAAACCAGAAATAAAGAGAAGAAGGGTGGGCAAAGCCACCACCTCTACTGGTGGCAGCTACGCAGCAGCCCTGAAATCAAACACAATGGTCATCGTCCCCAAAACGTTCCCGGAGACCAACCTTAGTGCGAATGAGCTGACTTTACTAGAGGAAGCACTAGTAGAAGAGATGTACGAAGGATGGGAGCATAAGCTCCAGTTCGGAGGCATCCATTTTCGTCCCGGTATGCTCCTGATCGACTGTGAAACACCACAATCGGCAGAATGGCTGCGGGCGAAAATACCAACGCTGAAAGGCTGGAATGGAGTAGAACTAAAGGTGTGCGAGGGAGATGACTTCCGAAACGCTCATATAGTAACAATATTTTTCCCCAGAAGCCAAGGAACATCAGCAGAAAAGCTTTTACATCTAATAGAAACCCAAAACGATGGGATAAAAACGTCTCAGTGGAAGGTGATCAACCTAAAAGATGAAGGCAAAGGTCTAATACTGAAGATAGGAATTGACGACCTATCCTGCCAGAAAATCAAAGAGAACGGGCACACCATCCACTATCGGTTTGGAAGAATCCCCGTGCACGGCCTTAAGAAAGACAAGAAGGATGAAAAGATAATTGAGGAAGTGACTTCCATTACTTCTAAAGTACTATTACCTGACGAAACAATAACGGAGGTTGAAGAAACCGAAGGGGAAGAGGATAGGGAAGACAATTCCCTCATCGGAGGGGACAACTCCCTTATTGGAGGTGACAACTCCCTCATCGGAGGTGACAACTCCCTCATCGGAGGTGACAACTCCATCATCGGAGGTGACAACTCCATCATCGGAGGGGACGACACCCTCGACAAGTAATAGGAAAATCACATCGCCCAAGTGAACGTCCACCATGCTAAGGGTGCCTCAGCTGTAATTGCTAGGACGTTCACTAAAACCAACTGGGGATTGTGCAGATCCAGAAACTTTGGGTCAACAGAAATTCAGTAATAGGATTATACTGCAAGAATGTTAAGGTAATATATCATGTTAGTAATGACACAAGTAGAACATGTATTTTGGTAAGGAAAAATGTTTATTATTTTTGTCTTTCAGAATTCATGACGAGGGACCTCGTTCCAGCATACCTCAAACTGAAAAAGAAGAAGCAAGAAATCATCATAGCCTCGTACCACCTCTCAGGAGATGGGTCTGTACCGCCGCCAAAAGTGCAAAGATGGTAGAGCACAGCTAGGAAAAAAAATGCCATTATTATTGGGTGTGATGCCAACGACCACAACACAATTTGGGATAGCAAAGACATTAATCAAAAAGGTGAGCAACTTTTAGAATATATGTTTAAAAGTAATCTTATCATATACAATGTAGAGAATACCCACCCCTACATTTGTAACAAGGGCAAGAGTATTATATATTAAATTAAGTACCCTAGGTCTAATAGTCTTGTGGGAAATTGGAGGGTACTGAATGAACCTTTAGGTTAAATACGGCAAGCATCATCTAGAGCTAGAAAATGACCTGAAAGAAGTAAATGAGGCAGTAGTCGGAGCCTATGAGTCGAGCTGTCCTTTACAAACATGCAAAAGGTGTAGGGATGCACCCTGGTGGAATGATCATGTGTTTGAGCTAAAATCCGAAATGGGATTAAGCGCGAGGGAGAATTCTGACAGCTACACTGAGAAACTCACAACCTACAATAAAGAAATTGGGAAAGCTAAATGAAACAGCAGCTTCACAGATAGCGAGGGGAAAAGAGCATTACTCTTACTTAACAGTCATGAATGACATTGCAAAACACCATGATAGACCTATCAGAGAAGCTAGAGTAAGGCTAGACACGTGCAGTTGTGACAGAATTTGATTATAGACTCCTACTAAGGACATATTGAGGTAGCGTTAATCATTTTATCTATACTCATTTTTTGCCCCATATTAATTAGTGACTATTTTAATAACCTGCAATTAAATTTCACAGTAATAAAGACACTCTGGAAGTCTGGTCGTTCAACTTCTCTCTTGCAGCTTTAGTACCAAACAACTACGGTTATTTAAGCTTACCAACCACAACTCAGAACTTCAGGACTCAGAAAAGGCTGCTAATTAGATGGTCAGAAGACATCTCTTGTTTTGTAGGTCTCGCAACAGCGCGTCTGCAAGTTAATTCGCGTGAAGGTTTTAATTAAATTGAATAAAACAAGTTTCTCAAAACACAGTCTATTAACAAAATAAATAGAATAAAAACGAACTATTTACAATGAGAAACTTAAAACTAATAACAATTACGAAAAAAACTAACATAATTACTCTTCTCGGCCGTTATTTTAACCAAAAATATAAAACCCAATTTTGGAAAAACACGTATAAATAGCTTAATAAAATATTAAACAAAAAAAAACAGAAATTAAACCTCGAAAAAACAGCTATTTATATTACTTAATCGTACCGTATTAAAATCGCGAGATGCCCCAGTAAAATAACACACGATAATCCCTTAATTTCCCCAATTTAACAAAGATAACCTTCTTTCCCGACGATTATACCCGTGACGTGATTATTCTACGGCACTGGTACTCACGGTACCGTTCTAACAACATTCAAATTATGACTGATATTTACTATTCCTTAAAAGAGTATCTTCGAATCTTACACCCCCTCTGATTCCCGTTTGTACCCATATTAGCCGATGAAACCCTGTAAACGTCAATTTCTTTCCCTTAAAGTTCGAAGGTTTCGATCGTTACGTGCTGAGGGCGTTAGCTATTCTATACCGGATGTTTGATTCCCAAATTGGCCTCTGAGCGTCTAAATCTTAATTTTTATATAACAGAGTAGTAAAACAAACCAACCTACGTCTTCCTATAACGAAAAGAATATATGTTAAAGACTAAAAAAAACTATTCACTTTTCTTGGCTGTTTTGGCAATAAACACCTTAACTCGTTATTTCTTCTGAATAGAAAAAACAGTGATTACTCATTATTCTTTTTACAAATGGCCAAACGATATATTTCTATTATAGTGAGTTTATTTGATCATTCTTTTGTTTCCTAATAAGGGGAAAATCGTTCAATATTCTAAGACATTTTAACGGTTTGAGCATATATCTTATGTTATAAACCTCCCTTATCTTTCGGTTTTATTTACATAACCAGGGCAGAGAGAGGGTCTTATTACGTCTTCATAAATTAACTGACTTTATGTATTTTTTTTAAAGAAAACATTTAAACGACAAGATCATAAAAGTTAAGCTCGATAACTGATTTATTATTCCTTCACACTTTCTTGGATAGTGATAAAAATATAACTACCCTATTCCCACGAGAAATCTATTCACAGGGTGATTATTTAATTATTCATTTTAACGGAATATAGTTCACATTGAATAGTGTAAAATAATTAATATTTGTTCCATTACATAGTGACGGTGGTCTAAAATGGGGATGAACACCTTTCAACCATTTAAAACCCCAGGAGTCGATTATACGGCTATTCTTTTGAATCATTATTACTTTCAGTTCTATCACTTGAAATGATCATGATCACTTCGACCTAATGACAAGTAAATGCAACTTCAACAGAACATGCCCTTATTAGTTTCACTTTGATCACTGATAATTTACTCTAAAGAATACAGCCTTTGTAGTTGTTTTGATTTTATCGTTTGTTTGTTGTGCGGTACGCTATTGTATTTTTTTACGTTTTGCTTTTTGATTTTGGTAAAAACAAAAATGAATTCCGTTCAGAGTTTAATTGCAGGTCCATTTTATGGTCGGTTATTAAGTGATAAGGCTGAAATAAAAAGGATTGGAAGGTCTACACTGAAATTAAAAATAAAACAATCCGTGTCTAGCAAAAAAAAAACGATTTTTACTAGGACGTTTAATCCTGATTTTTATAATAAACATACGTGACTTTGTGGTTGTGAAATTAAAAATGCTATATTTTGTTTTCTTTGTTTGTCATTTGGAGGAGACACACTTTTAGGACAAAAGTAGATTTTACCGATTTATATATCATTCGGGGGAACGCATTAAAAAGCATACGTTGGCTGCAAAACGTATGGAAAATGTTTTGCAATATTTTCTTTTTGGGACTGTTAACGTAGCTGCGCAATTAAGCAGCGCTTATACAAGAGATATTGAACTGCACAATGAAAAAGTGAAACATAATCGATACATTTTAAACATTATAATTAATTCTGTACATTTCTGTAGAGCTTTCGAACTCGCGTTAGGAGGACATGATGAGTCTACGTCTTCCTCTGATCCCGGTGTTTTTCGAGGTTGTAGGGCTGAGTTAGACGGTCCTCTGAAACAATATTTGGAAAAAGCATCGTTATTTAAAGGTACATCAAAAACCATTCAAAATGAAATTTTTCTGGCAATGTTTATTGTATGTCGATAGGAAATTTCGGGAGTTCTTGTATTTTATGACTATCTTTCGCAAAACAACGAGCTAAGAGACATTTAGTGAAGTTTTAAAACTTTTAAAAATTGTAATTACTATTCCGCTGACATTGGCTGAAGCAGAACGGTGCCCTTAAAGGATAAAAAGGTTTTTACGGAATACTCTGAGCCAAGAAAGACTGCTTTGGCAATGCTTTCTAAAGAAAGAGATCTTATTGAAAGCATACCTGATTTCAGTCGGCGGGTTATTGATAAGTTTGCTAATGCCAAAGATCGGCTTATGGGTTTTCTTTATAAATAATTCACACAGTAAGTTATACGTGCATTGTGTTTTGACTGCTATATTTTTAAAATTTAGTACATTCTTTATGTATGGTTTATTAACGGCAATAAATCATACAAATTCCATTTTATATAATATGTCAAATAAGAATAAAAAATCTAAAACGAAACAATCACAAAATATCACAAGTCACATCAGTAATAAAAGAATAACAATTAACTAAAACAATAATACTGTCACTACAGTCTATTATGTATAAAATTCAATTACTTAAAAATTCTTTAATACAACCCTTAAATGAGTTCAGAGAGAGTATAAATGGGTCAACCTTCCTAGGCAGTGAATTCATTTCCCTACTCATTCTGGACATTGGGGTGTTAAACGCATAGTTTGTCCTATGGTATGGTTCGTTAAAAAGACTGTGGACCCGAAGCACCCTCTGAGGTACAGAGAATCCAACAGCCCCCAACAATTCAGGAGCATGAACCATAGAGTTTATGATCTTATAAAATAATATTAGGTCAAGATAGATGCGTCTATTATATAATGATAACAAGCTCATATAATCCCGTATTACACTGAATGGCACATCTTGCTTACAAGCAACAAATTTCAAGAAACGGACCTGTACCTTCTCGATTTTATTTTTGTATATTTCATAGTTTGGTGCCTAGACTGGAGATGCATACTCCAAGACAGATCGAACCATTGAGCAGTATACAGATTTAAAACACTGCACACTGCTGAAATCAGCTAATGTGCGTTTAATAAAACCAACAAGCCTTAAACCACGGCTCGAAATACTATTAACGTGCAGGTCAAAAGAAAGACCCTCATCAAATATCACCTCAAGATCCTTTATATGATCTGAGCGAGTCAGCATTGTATTGTGCAATGTGTAATTATAAACTATACTATCTTTTTTCTTTGAGAAAGTAATGGCAGAACATTTTGTTAAATTAAGTTGCATGAAATTGCGGTCACACCACTCAGTAAAACTATCCAGGTCACCCTGCAAGGCCACTCAGTCCCCTATCTCTCCAACAACCTTAAATATCTTTAAGTCGTCAGCATATAAAAGACATCTGCTTGAGACTATAGAATCCTCTATATCATTCACGAAACAATTAAAAAGAAGGCGTGCCAAATGTGCACCCTGTGGGACTCCAGAAATGACAGGTATATCAGCAGATTCAACGCCATCAATCTTCACCCTTTGTGTTCGATTGGAAAGATAACTTTCAAACCACTTAAGAAAAACTCCGTGGATACCCATACTACTTAGCTTCATCAAGAGAAGCTGATGATCTACCTTGTCAAAGGCCTTGGAGAAGTCAGTGTAAATAGCATCCACCTGACACCGCCTCCAATAATACCTGCTCATAAGCCAAAAGATTAGAGCGACCACGGACAAAGCCATGTTGGGCAGTAGAAAAAATACTTATAAATAGGGGATATGTTTTTTGATGGACTATCTGTTCAAACAATTTTATGTTTAGTTATTTAATTTTAATACACTGCTTTGTTTCATACTAACTCAGTTTTTAACGACTTATTTTTTTACCCACCAATGCCTATGATAGGTTTTATACATATCTATTTTTTTAATGTACCATTGGAATTGCAACCCCTACTTTTTTAATGTACCAGCCGTCACTGTTAAATTGTATGAACTCTGACACTAAAAAAAGCTTCTTCCTTGCTATCTTCACAAAATGGCGAATGTGATATAAAATGTAATGAAAATAAGCAGGGTTGTAACGAATAAAGAAATATATGAAAATATTTTCTTCTTTAAATTAGCAAACTACCGTTAGATTTTTTTGTGCCTTTAATCTCCAGAAGTTTATACTTTGATCAATTACAAGTTGTAATTTTAATTTAGTTTACAAAAATAGTTGTTTGATTTGTTATCATAATTTAAAGTGTTTCTAAACAAATTATATCTTTCATAACATTTCAATGATTATATATATATATATATATATATATATATATATATATATATATATATATATATATATATATCATTTTTCTTAATTTTGTATTTTCTTGGGTTTAGGTTCTTTAATTAATAAAACACAAAACAATTTGACGTTTCGCCCTTTATTTAAGGCATTTTCAAAAATTTTTTCCTAAAAAAATAGATAATTAAAATACAATCAATATAAAAAAAAACATATTTTACACATTTTGGAAAACAAACTAGACACTTAAAACAGTAGTTAAAAACTTTAAAACATTTTAAAATGTTTTAAGTTTTTAACTACTGTTTTAAGTGTCTAGTTTGTTTTCCAAAATGTGTAAAATATGTTTTTTTTTATATTGATTGTATTTTAATTATCTATTTTTTTAGGAAAAAATTTTTGAAAATGCCTTAAATAAAGGGCGAAACGTCAAATTGTTTTGTGTTTTATTAATTAAAGAACCTAAACCCAAGAAAATACAAAATTAAGAAAAATGATACAATCTATGGTTCAAGAATCAAGAAAATAAATATATATATATATATATATATATATATATATATATATATATATATATATATATATATATATATATATATATATATATTGTCTTTTCTTGGGTTTAGATTCTATATTTAATAAATACACAAAACGATTGACGTTTCGCCCTTTATTCAAGGCATTTTCAAAATTCTCTCCTCCTTGACATTTTGCTGTTCTGTTACTAAATCTTAATTTAGATATAGAACCTAAACCCAAGAAAAAACAAAATAAAGAAAAATGATATAATCTATGGCTTAAGAATCAAGAAAATAAATATATAAATAAATAAATAAATAAATATATATATATATATATATATATATATATATATATATATATATATATATATATATATATATATTTCTTGATTCTTGAACCATAGATTATATCCGTTTTCTTAATTTTGTATTTTCTTGGGTTTAGGTTCTATAATTAATAAAACACAAAACGATTGACGTTTCGCCCTTTATTCAAGACATTTTCAAAATTTTTTCCTAAAAAAATATGTAATTAAAATACATCAAATAAAAAACATATTTTACCATTTTGGAAAACAAACAAGACACTTAAAAACAGTAGTCAAAACTTTAAAACATTTTAAAAATATTTAATTTTACCGGCACATACCTTGACATTTTGCTGTTGTTAGTTAGAAACAGAACAGCAAAATGTCAAGGTATGTGCCGGTAAAATTAAATATTTTTAAAATGTTTTAAAGTTTTGACTACTGTTTTTAAGTGTCTTGTTTGTTTTCCAAAATGGTAAAATATGTTTTTTATTTGATGTATTTTAATTATATATTTTTTTAGGAAAAAATTTTGAAAATGCCTTAAATAAAGGGCGAAACGTCAATCGTTTTGTGTTTTATTAATTACTAGCGATCCGCCCCGGCTTCGCACGGGTGCAATGCTGATACTAAATACACTACAGAAAAACTGTGACTATTTATTTTATTTTTACAACAATTATTACATCGGCCTCCGACGCGCTATTTATAGGCACGCTGCCGCCGCCCCGGTCGGCCAGTACCGCCGCAAGCGCTACTTCCCGCAATTTTAAATTTGTAATATCTTCGAAAATATTCAATTAAATCTTGTGCTGTAAAGGACCATATAGATCTATATTAACTCAACAATGTATTTAAGCTATTTAATTGGATAAGGATTAATGCTGTATTGGTTAAAATCGCTTTAAAATTTGCCATTATTTGTCGTAAAAAGTAAATGACAAAAAAATGTTATTGTGGGATATCCATGAGAGATAGACATATACCATCGCGGAGTTTTCTGTAGACCTTTTCAATGTGTACAAATAATTAGTACATTATTTTGATAAATCTCGTAGGGTTCAGCCTGCGTTTGCAATGTAAGCGGAAAAAAATATGATAATTAACGACATCACATTAGAAACCTCAAAAATAACAGTATTTCTCCACTATTTAATGGATGTTATTATACATATAAACCTTCCTCTTGAATCACTCTATCTATTGAAAAAAACCGCATCAAAATCCGGTGCGTAGTTTTAAAGATTTAAGCATACAAAGGGACATAGGGACAGAGAAAGCGACTTTGTTTTATACTAGGTAGTGATAGAACCTAAACCCAAGAAAATATAAAATTAAGAAAACGTATATATATATATATATATATATATATATATATATATATATATATATATATATATATATATATATATAATATATAATCTGTAGCGTTGTAAAAAGTGTGATAATTTAATAAAGAATGATAAATTGAGCATTTTATTTTATTATTAACATAATAATAAAAAAAAATATTAAAAAATATACCAAGTTTTAATATGGATACATTCGTTACAACCCTAAAAGTAAGTTTAAATTTGTACGTTTTGTTCTTAGCCAATCTTTATTTCATGTTGTTTTACAGATACAAAGAAAAGAAACCCTCGTGCTCATTTTCAGCTAGAGTCGTAGTTTCTTCAAGCACAAGTATGCCACACGTGAGGATATAAAGATGAAAATGAGAAGGCTGGTTAAAATGAATTGTTGAATTGCCCTAAGAAATTAATAAGGTGAGGAAAGTCTATGTGTGACACTAAAATTTTTAAAATAGGCATTTTATTATTTTTCTTGGTGTGAACTGTCAACAAATCTCGCCCAATTTACAGATTTACTCTCCAGGTAAAAAAACAAAATATATTTTTATAGATAATTATTAACATATATTGTTGATTTCAGTTGTCTAGGTGATTTTTAGATTATGGTGGGTTTTGTAAGTACGAACTTTATTCTGCCGTTATAAAATGAAGTGTCCTTTCTGCTTATTTTTTTACCTTTAAAAAAACTAGGTTCTATTGACTACCACCTGGTATACAGATGATTCCAAAACAACGGAGGGAACTGGAGTAAGAGTGTATGGACTTGGCACAAATCACTATTAAAGCTTGAGGAAGTCACCAAGCATTTTCCAGGCAGAAATATATTCCATTAGGAAATCTATTCAATTTAACAAGAAGAAAAACTATCACGGCCAAGAGATAATCATCATGACGGGTAGTTAAGCAGCCATCAGTGCGCTGAGCTCTCAAGTTATCAGTTTCAAGATGGTCTGGGAATGCCTAGAGGAACTGAATGATTTGAGTAAGAATAATAAAGTCACCCTCATGTGGGTACCAGGACATACCGGGATAGAGGGGAATGAAATAGTAGCCAAGCTTAGAAAAAAAGGGGCTGAGATACCTTTTCTGGGACCAGAGCCTTTCTGTGGAATCAGTAGCAGCATAATGCTGGAAGAACTGTAGATAGCAGAAGAAAGCAGGAGATCCAATTATTGGACGGAGCTGCACGGATTGAGACAAGCGAAGATACTTCTGGGGAACTACGACCAGAAGAGATTTAAAGAATGCATAAGCTTGAGTAAAAACCAGCTCAGAGTTCTGACGGGGGTCCCGACGAGGCATTATCACCTGAAGGGACACCTCAAGAAATTCGGACTGGTAGAAAGAGAAGAGTGCAGATTCTGTGAGGAGGACGACGAAATCTCTATTGATATCCTTGCAGAGTGCAGCACTCTAGAAAACCCTAGGATGCTGTTTTTGGGAACACACCAAATTGAAGAAGGGGAGCTACCCACCTTGAAGCCGTCCAAAATCCTGAGATTCCTGAGGGAAATAGGACTGGAGGACCTCCTCTAGCCGATAAGGTAACTCTTACGACTGGACAGCAGTAGGGGGCACAATAGATATACCAGGTCGTAGTGTACAGACCCCAACTCTACGCACATACATGCATACATAACTACCACCTGTCAATGCAACAATAACATAGAATTTTTTTTTTTTTAGAAAATTAGAATTTAGAGATGCCGGGCAAAACCTTTCAAAGTTTGACGAATCTTATATTTGCAGATAGAATATTTTGTTTTAAGGTGGAAGAATTAATGTGTAATGTAAGTGTCCTTTTAATGGCACAATTGTTCCTACCTTATTAAAAAAATTTTATTATTAAGACGTAATAAAAATTAATATTACTTAAAATAGACTGCAAATCACATAGAAAAAAGTTGGCTCGCACTTAAAAAGAGATAGAGCGTTTTCGAGGAGCAGGACCTTATATGCAACAACTTCTATCAAGAACAGTATTTTCTAATGAAGTCATTTGTGCCAAAACCTTTCTGCCATACTGTTCAATTAAAATATTAACCAAAATTTGTAATACGGGGTATGTTTGAGTTGAAACTTTTGAAAATTATTTCTTGCTGAACCAACCAAAAAATTGCCTCGATTATTTTTGTTAAAATAGTTATAAGGCAAATAAATAATACATTTCTGAATTTGTAAAAATAGTGATGAAATACATTAGTTTTTTTCTTTATAGGTTAAGAGCGATGCTTCCTTGGGCAAATAAGAATCTGGCTCACCAACCACAAACCCAGAGATAGAAAACTAGAAATTAACGTGCTACTCGCATTCAGTAATCTTTAACTTTTAAGAAGCCGTTTTAATTTAGATATTGTGAAGTTGAAATTCAGTAAATTTTCTTTTTACCTGTATAGGCAATATTAACCAATAATACATAAATATATATAGTTGACGCCAAAAATATTATTGTCATTCCACTAAATATTTTTATTTCTCCTTTGTACTATTTTAACTATTAAAATTATTATTAAATAAATGTATTTAAAAAAGATAAATTATTTTATTTGGTATCTCCCAAACCTGTTCATCATGAATTATTTGTCCACAGTTTAAAAAAACTTAGTCTTAATATTATAGGCACGTTTATGAAAAGAAAATGTTGGCCAGTTTTATGATTTAATATGGAATCAAAAAATTTGCAAATTAGCCAGAATCATAATTTTAAGATAGTAACTATCATTCAAATTACCGCTTTTTAGCTGGTATGATAAATTGAGTCTGTTCAGTGGCACCAAGATTACTGGAGCCATTATTAGTTAAATAGTTTAAAAAGCGAATTTATTTGATGTTAAACTGACAGCTCTAGTATACTTTGATAGCTATTTACCTGGTAGCTGGTGGTAATGAAATGAGAAAAGTAAATTTACCACTTAATTTTTAAGGGTGATTTACGTCTAAACCGTTGGGTTTAGCGATGTAAATAAAGAGCACCTTTTTTAAAGGCCTGGCATCAGTCTTTCAGAAATTATGCCAAAAACTACTGTAGCTGTCAACAATAAAAAATTATGACAAAAAAACAATTTTCAATGTAGGTAAAGTGCCCTCTAACGGCAAACAATCAATGTGAATTGTTACTAAAATGATGAAGCGCAGAAGACTTAGCCTATCTTTCAAATATTAGTCAAATTGGTTTTCCTGTAAGCGAGTAATTCAAAAAACAAAAAATAAAAACTTGAACTTGGACGGCTTGTAACTCGAAAACGAATGACATTTTGAAAAAAAATTATATGAAGCTCTACCCTTATTTTGTCAAGTAGAATCACCCCCTTAAGTTTCGTGATCGATTTTTGAATCACCCTGTGTATATATATATATATATATATATATATATATATATATATATATATATATATATATATATATATATATATATATATATATATATATATATATATATATATAATGTACCACCATATCGAGAAGAAAGTCAAAACTTACCCTCCCCGGCGTACATATGTTTATGCGGCTTTCACGGATTCCTCCATGTGAAATGCAATAGCGGTAGATATATCCACATTATGCCGTTGTAATGCTGAAATCACATTCAGCAAACGCACAACTATATGCAACTCCGTGTGCAACCTCTAACACGGAAAGGATATTATGGAACGAAGTTTGCATGTTACTTCATTTATACACGGAGTTACATATAGTTGTACGTTTGCTGAATGTGATTTCAGCATTACAACGGCATAATGTGGATATATCCACCGCTATTGCATCTCACACGAAGGGATCCGTGAAAGCCGCATAAATAAATATATATATATATATATATATATATATATATATATATATATATATATATATATATATATATATATATATATATATATATATATGTTTATACGGCTTTCACGGATTCCTCCGTGCGAGTTGCAATAGCAGTGGATACATCCACATTATGCCGTTGTAGTGCTGAAATCACATTCAGCAAACGTACAACTATATGCAACTTCATGTATAAGTGACGTAAAATGCAAACAGTAAATGCAAACTTCATTCCATCATATCCTGTATACTGTTTGCATTTTACTTCATATATATATATATATATATACAGTGCCTTCATTTCAAAACGAACCATCCTTAATAACTTTCTTAAACAGAAAAATTTTAAAAAAAGAAAAAACACGTCAATTTAGATATACAGGGGGAAGTTTAATTTTGCATTTGTTAAAAGTCTGTCAATCACCTCCTCACCTCCAGCTAACCTCACTTTGATATGTCAAATGGGAACCCCCACCTTGTGACACATCATTGTAAGCAGCATAAAATTGTCTATCCAACCGTATAAAAAAAAATTAAATCGGTTGACGTACAAGCGAATAGTGTGCAAAAATGTCTTGTAATAATGCATAATATATCGGCCTCGAACTTTGGTATGTCAAATGATTACCCTATAGTGTGATACATCATTTTAAAGGACGTACGATCTGCTATCCAACGATGTCAAAAAAAATTAAGTTAATAGACGTTATAGGCAATTAGGATGCAAAAATGTGTGTTAAATATAAGCAGTTTATTCAGTTTTATTCAGTTGAAGGAAATTATTTTATTAAATGTTCAAAATGTGCGCCGTTATTAGCGAGACAATAAAAAAGCCTATTTTGAAATTCCCCACGAACATTGGCAAGGGTTTCTCTGCTAATTCCTCTACATTCCCGAACAATTCGATCTTTTAAATCGTCAATATTTTCAGGTGGGGTTTTATAAACCTTGCTTTTTAAATACCCCCAAAGAAAAAAGTCTAGAGGGGTTAGGTCTGGAGACCGTGCTGGCCATTCAATTGCACCACGTCTGCCAATCCACGTCCCTGGAAAATGTTCATCAAGCCACTCTCGAATTGCCAAAGCGTAGTGCGGGGGAGCTCCATCTTGCTGGAAATGCAAATTATTTTCATTTAGTACCATAACAGCATTTTCATCCACTTGATTTTCTAAAGATTGCACAATGGCAGGGTATATTGTTTTCTAAAAGGTTTAAATAAATTTGCCCAGTTAAATTATCTTCCAAAAAAAATGGCCCGATGATTTCATTGCCATAAATTCCTGCCCACACGTTAATTTTTTCGGGATATTGAGTATGCCCTTCTCGGAAAAGGTGCGGATTTTCATTATCCCAGTATCTGCAGTTATGTCTGTTAACCAGTCCATTTAGAAAAAAAGTTGATTCATCACTAAAGCAGATATTCTTAGGTAAATGGGGGTCCTCGTCAATTCGTTGGCACATTAATTCGCAAAATTGAATTCTCCTATCAAAATCGTCTTCTCCGAGTTCTTGAAGAATTTGAATTTTGTAGGGAAAAAACTTATTTTGTTTTAAAACTTTATGCACAGAGCCAGCAGAAATGTTGGTTAAATCTGCGACCTTTGAGATGGATAAAGTTGGATCTATTGCAAACTGTCCTAGTACCTCGATTTGGCATGCTTCATCTACAACCCTTTTCTCAATATATTTTTTATTACAAACGGATCCCGTTTCTTCAAACTTTCGTACCAATTCGAGTACATATTTATGGCCCACGTTTTTGTCTTGATGCCTCTCGTTAAATGCTCTGGCGGTTCTACGAGCGCACCGATCTTCAGCTCCATAGAGAAAAATTATTTCTATTCTTTCGGCTAGCGTATACATCATTTATATTCACGTTTCAACTAGGCGTCACAATGACAATTTTAACAATAATAAACAACTGGTGTTTAAAGATCTTAAAAATTTTATTTATTGCAGTGATTTTTTGTACCTATCAGGTACCGCAAAAAATATCATTGAAATAAATACACTAGATTGATTAGACTGCAATGAATTTTGCGATTAATTTTAAAATAGGCTTAGTTTTTTTCTCGCAAATATTTTAACTGTTTATTATTTTAAAAAAATATTTATTTTAAATTTAAAATAATATTTTACTCTATGAAGTAGCCAATTGGCATAATAAAGTTTAATGTGATAAGGTGTCTATTATTACCACACATCTTTTCTTACTATTCGCTTGTACATCAACAGATTTTGTTTTTTTTTATTGGCTAAATAGGAGATAGTATGCCCTTTAAAATGATGTATCACACTATAGGGTAATCATTTGACATACTAAAGTTCGAGGCCGATATATTATGCATTATTACAAGACATTTTTGCACACTGTTCGCTTGTACGTCAACCGATTTAATTTTTTTTATACGGTTGGATAGACAATTTTATGCTGCTTACAATGATGTGTCACAAGGTGGGGGTTCCCATTTGACATATCAAAGTGAGGTTAGCTGGAGGTGAGGAGGTGATTGACAGACTTTTAACAAATGCAAAATTAAACTTCCCCCTGTATATCTAAATTGACGTGTTTTTTCTTTTTTTAAAATTTTTCTATTTAACAAAGTTATTAAGGATGGTTCGTTTTGAAATGAAGGCACTGTATATATATATATATATATATATATATATATATATATATATATATATATATATATATATATATATATATATATATATATATATACATCATCTTTCACACCATTTTTATAAAATTTCAAAAGTTCATTATTATGTCCCCCTGAATCTGGAATAGAAGATCTAAAAAATCTGTTTATTAAATTAGGATCCTTCAGATTTTCGGGGATATCAACTTTGTTTTTACTAACTGCTATACTGTATTTTTAATTCCCGCCATATATCTTTTGACAGTTGTAACCTCGTTTCCAAATAAGCTTTTTTTTCGTTACGAACAGTTAGGGTTGTGAGGTTGCGAAGAGATTTATAATATTCCCAGTGCTCACCATTCTTTGTTCTTTCCCACACAGCACTAGACGTCTTATAGACGTCATTTTTATATCCAGATTATGTCTGAACGTCTTAAGACATAAATAAGGCGTCTTATAGACGTTGTTTTAAAGACGTCCATAAGACGTCTATATACAACGCCTTTAAGATATCTTTTAAAAGTCTACATACTACATTTTATATGAAAATAAATACAGTTGTGAATAATTTAGTTGATAAAAACTAAAAAGCATTCCCCTTCCTTATTATCTGTGCAAAAAAGGCTTGCACAGCTCATCCAGACCCGGTCCTAAATATTACAAGAAATATTACTAATGAAGTGGAAGGCGAAATGTTTGTTTATGGAGTGCTCCACTAATGAAACCTGTAAGATTTAATTTGTTCCTGATGATTGGTTTATATTTAAAAAACATAGAAAATAGAATTTTGTTAATTACAAGAAGTAATTTTGTTAAGGTTTTAGAAATTTCAAAACTGGGAGTAGAGAGCATTATTTATGACTTTGTAAAGCGAGCTTGTAAAATTACCATGTACAGTTGATTAGTACGAAAAGAAAAGAGAAAGTTCTACGATTCCAACTTGGTGAGACTTATTATGAGTAAGTTCTGTCTTTCATTATACATATTAAACTTGAAATAGCATAAGTCACGATTCTATAGTAGAGGATAATTATAAAAATTCGCAAAAATATCAAAAAATTTACTCCCACAAATGATAAACTTTATTCTATAAAATTAAAATCAGTTTGTTATTAGGATCTACAGAGACAAAAAGACGGGCAAAAAGTTAGAAGAATGAGGCAATTTTAATCCAAACATGGCTGAAAAGGGCATCAGATCAGATTTGTTATGCGACTAAATATATTTTCTTGTTTTTAAAACTATTTAAAGATTTGTGTACTTTTTATTTTAATAAACTTTTATTTTGTTGATAGTCTACCTTTTAGAGTTATTATATCGAAGGGATAAACTAAGGCTTAAATTTGATAGGTTCACTTATAATTCGAACAGTAGTAGTTCTGAAAATATTTGCTCTTCTACCTCACTTCTTAAATTTCAAATTAGAAAAAGTTTACATTATGCTTAAGTTATGTATTTTCTTGTATAAAGAGATTATGTTGAACATATTTTTTAAAGAAAATTATTCATGCGGAACTTGTAGTTATTTAAAATGGTAGTGTATATTTTGCTCTTGATTTTTTCTTAATTAAAGTTATTTCTTGGACTTTTGAATAATTACGGTTTGACTTTGTAAACAAGATAAACAAAAAAATTAAAGAGACTCTTTTTAATGTACATAATTTTAATGGTGGAATATGTTGGGAAAGGACGTCCATAAGACGTTGTAAGCAAATGTCTTAAAGACGTCGCCTTTTGTAACATAAGACGTCTATACAACGTCTTATGGACGTCATTCGACTTTAATGGACATCCGTAAGACGTCCTGAATGTTGAGATCAAACGTTTTATGGACGTCTTTAAGACGTATTTGTGCTGTTTGGGTTTAAATTTACTTAAGGCATTATTTCTAGGTTTCATCAAATTTTTAATATTCTCAGTTATCCAGGGAAAATTATTCTTGGTAAACCTAGCTTTTTTCATGGGAGCATGAAGATCTAGTAAGGTAGCTACGTTGGAGTTAATAAATTCTACTTTATCATTTATGTTTTCAATATCAAAAATATTTCTCCAGGGTATTGACTTTAAATCAGCCGTAAATTGTGATATAGGTGGAGTATGTTTGATTCTAATTTTAAAGTAAAATATCACAGGATTTTACTGGTTAAAATTATACACTTTAATTTAATTTTCACTGAAAATTAAAAAATTATTCCGCGGACAATATGTAGATAGACTAGTCTGTTCATGACTCTCCTGCCTTATTAAGGAAGTGGTTATTCGAATTGAAGTTATTAAGCGCACTCAAAAATCGGTACGGTTATAAAAAATATATCCCCTGCCGGTTCCCGGTCGGAGATTTTACCGTTTGATGGCCTACATTGCATCCATAACATGAGTGTGACTTAAATTCAACTTAATATGGAAAAGTTCTTAAAAACTACTTAAATTAGCTATATGTACTATTTATATTTATTATAATTACATCAGGTTGTTTTAATGGATATAAATTTATTTTTTCTGAACATTTTTCAAACTATGGTGAAGACGCTGTTACGCAAATTAAAATAATATATTTTTAATAGGGCATTCGCCACGATGTCAAGAATATTGCTGCTTCCTTCCAATGTTGGAGCGCCGATCAAAATATTCTCGACACTGTGGCGAACGCGTAAATAAAATTCCTTATTTAGTTATTATTCATGTATAACTTTTGACAGGGTTTATGCAAGTTGGGTATATTGCAAGGTGGTAAGAAAAACTTGGAGAAATTGTCGCACATGTGTCCAAAATACTCACTTTTCGCTTAAGATTTTGTGTAGGATAGGGAAATCTGGTGGGTTTAATGAATTATTTCCCCTAATATCTTGCATCAATTTTGCTCTCATCCCAAACAATTAATTGATAATATTTCAGGACCGGCCATTGTTTGGAAAAAAATATGGAAAAAAAACTTTAATTTAAATTTCAGCGTCATCTCTTATTAATTTTTAATAACAATTTTTACGCTATCTATTGGATAATAGACCAACTTCTAAAAATGTGAGGTTTTAGAATATAAAATCATTAATAATTAAAATGTCTATAACCGAAATCCTTAATAATAGAAATTCGAAGATTCCTAACATCCTAATCCTAAATTATAAAAAAATCTTTTTTTCGATAAAATCATATTTAAACAATAATACGAAGATATAGAAATACTGAGTTCTTGATAACCTAACTAATAAAAAATCTTCATTGTCAATGATGAAAAAACAACTTGCCTTATTTTAACTTCTTCTAACTAAAACATATCGCAAAATCTTTTTTTTTTCTTATTTTAGGCTGTAGGTTGACCGATCAGTTCATCAGGTCTTCTTTTATGTATACAAATATATGTGGTTAGGCAGCTCTCTGGGCTAGCGAATACGTTATTACCCAATTATGAAAATATATTTTAATTTGCGCATTCGCCATGATGTCAAGAATATACACATTGTAACTGTTTTATTGGTTGCATACTCAGTAAATATATTCTGGACAGTGTGGCGAATGCGCTAGTAAAACTATTTTTTAGTGATTCTAAATAGGATTAGGGAATTCGATAAACATCTCCACAGTGATAAAAAAGTTAAAATCTCAGTGGTTTCCAATTTACAGCTAATGTAGAAGGAAAAGGAACTTCGAATATAGGGTATGATCGAAGAGGAGGAACTATATAATGTCGATTTAATTTTTGGCTCAATTATAAAATTGCTTGCTGTCATCCTGTAGCAGTTCTTTGTTTTTAAATAATGGGGTCAAGGGGCGAATCTAAAACATTTTTTTTCTAATCTTCTATATGTATATATGTGTATGTTACTTACTTCTGACAAAGTACTTAAAACATGCTTTAGTCTCTTGAATATGCACAACATCTGAAGGTTAACTCTTCACAATACCAAATACGATTAATACCTGTCTTTGACACTGCTAACACTGAAAATTTATATTTCTGTCTGTGTTCTCCATTTTCATTAATTTACCATTATTTGCAACATATAACGTAGCCTAGAAATTTAATAGGGAATCTTTAACATTTCACATATAGTGGAGATTGTCAAAAATAAGCTTGAAAGAATTTATATTAACATGTATAGGCCGGCGGAGTTGGCCTCATATGAGGTGATTTTGAAATTTATTGTTAGTAGACTTCTGATTACATAGAAACCTTCAGAATGATAATAGTAATTATGTAGTATTTTATGCCTCATTTTCTTTTTTGGGGAAACTTTTTTATTTAACAATTAAGATGAAAAAAAAAACAGTTTTTTCGAGTTCTAGGAAAAGCTATTATTTTTCAGTAAAAATGTTTCAAACAAAAGTTGTACGCATTGAAAATACCTATAAAATGAGCTGAGGCCCATCTAAATCTGATAATTTGTTCGTTAGTTATTTCAAAAAAACCTGCTAAAATGGCTGTTTTTTTCAATTGTTTATAAACAATAGAAAAACATATTGCATTAACTTTATACTGCAACAAAAGGAGCCTCTTGTTACATACAACAAATGTGCAAAATTTCAAGTAAAAATATTTAATAGTTCTTTGTACAGTGAATTTGTATATATATTTTTTTATTGTTTATTCTCAGCGATCTAGAGGTCATACAGCGGTCTGCGGGTACTCAAAAGAAAGTTCCAGACTTATACTAACAAAAAAAATAAAAAAGAACGAAATGAATTAATTTTAAATTGTTGAAACAGGGAAACAAAATAGGGGTTCGTTTTTTCGTTATAAATAAATAGAATAACTCTTCGACAATTGTTGATTTCGAAATGCCGATAAGTGGACGCGATAGCTGAGATTTTGAAGCACATTTTGAAAAAAAAAATGTGTACGACCACTAGAAGCTGAGATAGAGTTTTTTTTCTTAAATCGCTGCGGAGTTGTTTATTGACATTAAAAGATTATTTAAGTAGGAATTCATAGGGAGATGGTTAAACTATTATATGCAGCAGTTTTCAACTCAATCATTTCAAAATTGTTGATGTAGCAATAGTTTAAAGTTGTACCTACTCCGAGAGTCAGAAAGTGAGCAGTGGAGGGGGGCGTTCTATCAACCTATGGCGCGTGGAAAAAAACGTGACTCGGACGCTTCAAATTCGAACAATGGATGTTATGTTTTTGTAATTAAATTATTATTAAACATAGCAATAAACAAATTGTTGCACTTTTATACATTTTATGCATAATTATAATTTTACCGTACTTACGTGCTTTTCAATTTGTGAAAAAATTGTAACAGTGGTCAACAGTATGCTTTTAATTAGAAATATTAAAAATTAGATTGATTTTTAATGTATTGAATTTTAAATACCATATCAATAAACTTAAAAACAAATGTACTTCCGATCTCAAAATTATCAAAATGCTAGCAGGCTTGAGGCTCTGATCGACACTCCCTTATTAAAATTCATCAATCCTGCATACTCCCCAAACTCAATTACGTCTCCTGTATATATGGCTCTGCCCCTCCATTTTTATCTTTCTAAGCTTAATCCCATACATAATACAAGTGTTCGACTGGCTATAGGCGCCTTCCACACTAACCCTATTTCCAGTATTATGTGTGAAACTGAAATTTTGCCTATAAATTATGTCAGAGATATACAACTCTTAAATTATACTCACACTCTGCTATTTAAACCTTTCCTTCCCATATCAAAATTGTTTCATAGAAATCCCTTTCCTTGGATAACTTCTTTTAGTAAATACCCTCCTGGCTCTAACTTAAGATATAACAAACTCAAAGAACGCCTGCAAATTACCCCATGCTTCAAACCACACATAACGGCAATACTTTTCCTCCATGGAATATGTCCCCAATTAAATCTGATCTAATGCTCACAAAGTACGACAAACTGAATACCCCTCATCTCTTAACCAGGAAAAATTTCAACCTCTTGCTTCAAACTACATATAATAAATTCAACGTCATCTATACTGATGGATCACTCAGACTATTGCAGCATATGACTCCTCCAATGTAGAAGAAACTCTTCGAATGCATAAAACAGCCAGCATTCTAACAGCTGAATTATAAGCCATTTATAGAGCCTTCAAATACATTATGTCATCTCCACACAAAAAATGGGTTATTGCCATTGATTCACTTAGCTCCATACAGAACATTTCTTCACACCATCCAAACCATCCCTTGTCTAGAGAAATTAAATATCTCCATGAAAGGGGACTCATAGATAACAAACTTATCATCCTTCTGTAGGCCCTAGCCATGTGGGAATACCTGGAAATGAGAAGGCTGACTTCCTTGCTAAACATCCCCTTAATCCCCTCCTTGTAGATCAAATTTTCTACATTAAGGATATCAAAACTCACATCATAAATTTATCCATAATCTAGCTCACCTTCAATGGGATCTAACCTTGGACGATACTAAACTGCATACCATAAAGCACTCCTACTTTGAAAACTCCTCAAACCACTCCCTAACAAGAAAAGAATCTGTTATAATTACTAGGCTACGAATCGGACACACGCGCCTCACAAATGAATACTTAATTAAAGGCCAGAACCAATCTCAACGCCCTTCCTGCACCCTCCCACTAACCATTAAACATATTCTCTTTGATTGTCATAATTACGAATCCAAGCGTAATAAATATAATATATCAGGTAACCCTGCAAACATGCTCTCAATACAGAACTCCAATAATATTCTTTCATTTCTAAATGAAATCCAACTGTTAAGTAAAATATAAAAAAAAGTGTAAGTGTGAATCCATATGTTGAATATAAGTGTATAAACATATATTAACAAAAACATTAAAGAGAAGTAACCTAAACAGACGCTAAAAGACTTTAACTGTAGATGCGTCAATAAAACATATCTCTCTCTCTCTTTCTCTCTATCCTATCTACTTTATGATTCACTAAAGAAATTACAATTTTAAAAGAATTGTGTTTTCTATTTTGTGTAAATTTTGAGGCACCCTTTATATATTAAACTCAGTAAAACGTATCCGAATTTGACGTACGCCAATGCGTGTAGACAAACCAAACTGAAATTAAAAACTCACGACACGTCGTAACTTTGTTACAAACAGTTGCACAAGTTGTAACTTTGTTTTCGCTTCGCCTTTGCTCGTCTAATCTCCGACCATTCTGTTTGTTTTTCTCCAACAGCGGAAACACTGGAAATATTCAATGAGGAAACTGAGTTATCGAGATTTTTGGAATTTAGATGTCTATGTAGAATATAGATCTACGGGGGTAATAAATTCGCAAGCTAATACGCTAAAATTAATGAAAAGAAAAAGTGTTGAATAAAGCGACGAAAAATATAAACTTTTTTTTTAGTATAGTTTTATCGGCATTTTCATCCATTAGAGGGCATTTGAAAAAACCCCAGAATCACTTATTTTTATTTTTGCAACAATTTTTTAACAACAAAGTCATTTAGTTCAGTAATCGAATTCAAAATTGTTTCAAATTACATTAGAATTTTCATATTCAATTAAATCAAAGAACAAATTTTGAGTATTGAACCAATATTAAGAAAATATATACAGCCAATTAATTAGAAACACTGCGGATCAAAGAAAAAACTGTTCGTAGTCATAACGACAAATAAAACGACTTTTAGTAAAAAAACAAAAACACACACCAAAGTAAAAAAAAATAAATATTGTTTAACTATCTCGGTAAGTACACAATAATAACTAAAACTAAATTTAAAATATTTTTTTAGCACCGCCAAATGCAAACAAATCAAACATGAACGTCGAAATAAAAAAAACTAATGTCACTTGTCACCTGGCAACAAGTAGGTTTTTTATTCGGTATATTTAATAGCGTTCTAATAATTTAGCATATGCCACAACTTTAAATATAGCTGTATACGGAAAATATTTGCACATCTAAGTGAGTTCGTAAATAAAGTCCATGGGGTCAACCCTGACAGTCCCTTCGAAAATATGGAAAAACAATTTTCATTTGCAAAAAGAAATCTGTTTTTCCTGATCTCACAGTCTGCCATTAAAATGAAAGGGTAGGCACCCAAATTGAATTCACGGAAAAAAATGGCAGATAAGTTGCAATGGTCGAAGGCGTGAACACGTAGGGGTGAACCTACAAAAAAAATCAAAAAAATCCTGATTTATTTTCGTCTGCCGATGAACAATATCGCGGCGGCGTATCATGGGCAAATCATGCGAAATGAGAAATACCAATTCCTACAGTTGATGATTGAAGGCAAGATCGAGAGCAAAAGATGAATTCGAAGAAAGATGTCCTGGCTCCGTAATATCAGACAGTGGACGGGGTTGCACGATATTCAGACACTGATATATACCGCGAGAAGTAGGGAAGAAATGGAAACTGTAATCGCAAATATCCATTTGAAGAAGAAGAATGAACAATATGAAAGATAGAGTAACAAATTGTGTGTAAAAAAATGGCAGACGGTTTGCCAATAACGAAATATTTTTTTCCAGTGGAAAATTATGAGAAAATTTTAACCAAGTTTCCACGATCACAATCTACATAAAACTATGACTCACGTATTACCCTTATTATAAAATATTTATATCTATACTGGCAGATAAGTACAGCGCGTCGCAAATTTATAAATAAATAAAAAAGTTAATACTTAAAATTATATGTTACAACATGCACGTTTTATATTTATGAATAAATTTTCCTGATTTTGTTTTTTGGTCTACTATTTTGTATTTTGGTTAAAAATAAACATTTTTGACGATAAATGTGGCTAAAAGGTTACACAGGCAGATGTAGATATATAATTCCGTAGAGATCTTATTTTTGGTAACTTTGAAATTTGTTAAAAAAATTACGGGGGAAAAAGTGGTACTTTTCGTCTTATACACAAATAAAATATCTGCTTTGCTTTCCTCTAATTTAATTTTGATGAGGAATTATATATATATATATATATATATATATGTATATATATATATATATATATATATATATATATATATATATATATACCTATAACGAACTTTATAGCGTTATAGATTTCATAGTATTAGTTTGTGTTTGTAGTTTGTACGGTTTTAGGTTTATTTTCTAGGAGTTTATATTTTATTTATTTAATTTTACCTTTTGTTAATTTCCTCATGGGACGTCGATGAAATAAGGTCTGGAATTTTTTAGAGGATTCTATTTCCCTATTTACCTTGCGGTATCAACCAAATGGGTATATAAAGGGTCCAGATCGACTTTTGTCGACAGTATGGTTTGAGAGTTCGTCGACTCAACTTGAATTAGTTTGATAAGTGACATGTTCTGTGCTTGGTGGTTGTAGATCAATATATATATATATATATATATATATATATATATATATATATATATATATATATAAAATAAAATAGAATAAAATATTGGCGAAGCGGACGTGAAAATTTGTCAATCTACATGATTCTCGTGTTAGAAAGTGCGGAGCACTCCAAAATATGAAAAAACTCCGGGTCCGACAGATGGTGACAGCGCTGTTTTGTCCTCGTCAGGCCACCGCATTCGGTACAAACCATCATCTCGCCTTTGCATCGTATAAAGCTGAATTTAGAATCAAAAAAGAGCAAACGACGACAAAGGCGACATCTCGATGGTCCACTCGATAATACAAGAACCACACAGATTAATAAAGTTTGTAAAAGAACCGTCATATGGTGGCGCGACGGTGAATTAAAACAGAAATATGTAAAATCGAGTACACAAAACGCGCTGCCCAAAGGATAGGGGTCGCATTTTTCGGCACTGGCAAGCAAGCCTACCGCTTATTTTAGCAGCCAAAGCCACGTGCCGCACCAAACGATCCCACCATGAGAGCATCGTTTAGCGTGTTTCAAAGCCAAACAAGTAAATAAATAAGTAGATAAATTTTTGTCCGTGTAATTTAAAATAAAATAGAATAAAGTATTGGCGAAGCGGACGTGAAAATTTGTTAATCTACATGATTCTCGTGTTAGAAAGTGCGGAGCACTCCAAAATATGGAAAAACTCCGGGTCCGACAGGTGGTGACAGCGCTGTTTCGTCCTAATATGGGACTCGTCAGGCCACCGCATTCGGTACAAACCATCATCTCGCCTTTGCATCGTATAAAGCTGAATTTAGAATCAAAAAACAGCAAACGACGACACGTCACGTCCGCTTCGCCAATATTTTATTCTATTTTATTTTAAATTACACGGACAAAAACTTATCTATTTATATATATATATATATATATATATATATATATATATATATATATATATATATATATATATATATATATATAATTTATTTTTGTATCTTAAACCTTTTGTTAAATATTTTTTTCTAATATTTATACTAGTTATACGAAGTTAAAAAGCAAAGTTCCCACCAAAAAAAGATCTAACGTAATATATGCAATTCCATGCCTAAATTGTCCTAAGAAATACATTGGCATGACGACACAATATATTGAAAATAGAGTGAATGGACACAAGTATACTAAAAACGCATCGACATCTTTACATAAGCATGAACAAACATCTAAGCATGAATTTGATTATAAAAACACCCATATTTTAGATACTGACAGAAATTATCATAAATTAGTCATCAAAGAAATGATACACATAAAAAAAGATAAAAATGTTGTAAATGACAAGCAAGATGTCAAAAATTTAAGTCAGATATACTATAATTTGATTTTTGAATAAAACATGCTTGAAGCGACTCTATAATAAATATGAGAAATAATGTAATGATGCTTGGAACGATTTCATATATACTCATACAGGTGAAAGAACGTCATTAAAAAATAAATAATAATCTTTTTTTCCTATTTTTTGCTTTTTATAAAAATAAATCTATCCATACAAATTGCATACCAAAGATCATAATTGAATTTATTTTTAAACATACACACAAAACTACTTTCAAGGTATGTACTATTTTATAATTTTCACTATTTTAACCTGTTTGTATTGTTTTAAATTTTAAATTTTAAACTTTAAGACTATTTTAAAATCTGTTTTGTTTTTATTAATTTTAATTAAATTAAAAATATAAAAATGTAATTACTGTGATATATGTTTATTATATAAAAAATTCTGTAATTTTTGTAGATGTAAAATAAATATACCAAGCTCTTTTGAAGAAGCTCGCTATGTAGAGCGAAACGTCAGAAAGAAATTTATTGTCCCTTGTTTCTCTAATGAAAAACCTATACCCAAGAAAATATTAGAAAATATATATATATATATATATATATATATATATATATATATATATATATATATTGATTCATTTGCGAAGCGCTTTACTTGTCTGCCAATATAGGTATGAACATTTTATGATACTTTTTAATCGAAATACAAAATGGTAAACGAGAATAAGTAGGAAATTTTCAGATGTTATATTACACACGTGTATCCGGTATACGAGAAATCATCTGAAAAAAAAGTGAAAATTTCCCTGATTTATTTTTGTCTGCCCTTTTGTATTTTGATTTTAGGTATTATAAAATATTCATACTTACATTGGCAGACAAGTAAAACGCTTCGCAAATGAATCAACAATCACAGATGATCTCTCATATACCAGATACACATGTGTAATATAACATCTAAAAGTTTCCCTGATTAATTTTTGTCTACTATTTGGAAATTTTGATTAAAGGTATCATAAAATGTTCATGCCTAAATTGGCAGACAAGTACAGCGAAAATTTAAAAATAAATAAAAAAGTTGGTGAAAAAAGTGAAAATTCCCCTGATTTATTCTTGTCTGCCATTTTGTATTTAGATTAAAGGTATCATAAAATGTTCATATCTACATTGGCAGACAAATTTCAAAGTCACAATAATTAAGATCAGGGAAAATATAAAAAGTTTTGTGTCGACTTTTCCTTTGTCCGACACAATTTTTCCAACTTCCAATTTATCTGCCAAATTCATAGCCCTCATAAATTAGTTTTATCTTCAAGTAACCACATCGGCAGACAAATTCTGATCGTGACAACTTGGTCGAAATTTTCTCATAATTTTCCACCGAAAAAAAAGGCTGCGTTATGGGCAAACCGTCTGCCATTTTTTTACACACAATTTGTTACTCTATCTTTCATATTGTTCATTGACAGACGAAAATAAATCAGGATTTTTTTGATTTTTTTTGTAAGGTCACCCCTATGTTTCCAGCCCTTCGACCACCATTGTTTTCCCGAATTTTCGAAGGGGCTGCCAGGGTTGACCCCATGGACTCTTTTCACGAACTTACTTAGATCTTTTAGCCCTTCAAAGGGCAGATCAAAAAAAATGAGCCTAATTCACCTTATGGACAGCTGACGGTCTAGATGTTGCCGACTTTAAAACAACTGCGCGTGATAAGCTTTTGCTTTGTTGCCAGACATTCAAATAATTAATATGGTCAAGGAATAATATTCGAACAAGTTTAACATAAGAATAATTTTAAAAAACTTTTTAGAAAAAAATGAAGTGGTGTCATGGCAGGTGGCGCAATCAATAGCAGAAAATGGGCTTTTCGTGTCTCATTACGCAGTATATCTTGATCAAGGGTAATTTTTAGTGATGAGGCGTATATCCATCGAAGTGGATACCTGGTATATTTGAGAACTTGAAAGCCAGGGGGGATTTTCCAGAAGAAAATTTACCTTCTAAAAGTAACAGTATGGAGGTTGGCTGCAAAATTAGGTAATTAGGCTGTTACAGTCAATACAGTTCGTAATCGGGGCATGCCTGCAGACTATTTATGAAACCAGTAGAATAATTTGGAAATCTTGGCATTTAACAAAACGGTATCACCTTCTATATAACAGTTAAAATGTTAAGATTTATATCTGTTTAGAATATTATTATAAAAATAAATATATTTTTTTTTTGTTCTATTTTACTTCTCCCCTGTAGATACTCCTGTTCCGAAATCTCTCTCCAGAGACAATTTTAAGCTTAAAGTTTACAATCAGTCCCGGAAACGGGAACAGGGATCTCGCCGTCGACAATCAAAGATCTCTGGAAGTTCTGGATTAACACAGAAGCTTTCGAGTTTAATCACAAAGCACGATTGCGGGCTGTTCCGGTGTAAGACGATAGCTATTATTATTTTTGTTATGTAGGATTTGCAAGTCGAACTATATCTAATAATTAATTATTAAGGGCGTTTATATGCTACGAAGAATGTCGAATATAAAAAAATAATATAAGTGTGAAACAACATTATTATAGCTAACGTTCAGTTATTATAATGTTTGGTTAAACGTAATAATTAGAAAACACGTTGGATGATGAGTACAGGGTGAGTCAACGATTGGATGAAGTAGGTTTGTGCCTTTTCGGTGAAATTAACAAAGAAACTATATTTATTGTTTGATACAGTTTATTTTTACGCAGATTTTAAAAATATTTAGGACTCTACAGGGTGAGCCAAAAAACTAGGACAGCATAAAGTTGTATTTTTTTAAATAGAACACCCTATATACGAATCGTATTTTCGATTTAGCTTATAATTTTAAATCTTTTTTATTAAGGGTTTACTATAACAAAACTTTATAGTTTCTGAGATAATTAAGTTTAAAGAAAAAAAGTCACATTTTCAAGCATCAATTCAATCCTAAATAACGTTTTCAATTTGGTGACAAATATATTCAAATTTGAAATTTAACAAGGCCAAGGACAAATTAACATAATTTTTACCTAATATTTGCAATAAAAGCTACAGGGTGTTGAACACATCGGCTCAAATTTGAACAAGTTTAAATGAATAAATATCTTTTTTTTTAAATGGTACACCCTGTATATTTTCATGTTATTTAATAGAGTAATAAAAACCCTAAAAGTTTTGTTCAATATATCCTATACCTATTTATAATAGTTTTTGAGATATTTCAGTTTTTCTTATTTTCCATACTTTTTTACAGAAATAGTCTTCATTATCATAGTAGCCATGTAAAATAATAAAAAGAAACTACAGAAACAAACAGAATGTGGTTAAATATGATGAAATACATTATTCGTTATATTACAACGGTAATAGTTTAATTAAACATAATGTGAAAAAATTAACACAACAATAACGACAAGGCAAATACATATTTACTTTTATACTAAATTGAAACAAAAAAATTACCTATTAAATACTGAGATTAATTATTTCTTTTTAATAAGTGTTCGAATAAACGACCCTCTTGTGCAATGCACAAATTTAGTCTTTTTTGCAGATTTTCTCGGACCCTGGACAAAATTAGTGGCGTTATTGTTCTACAGGTATCCCTAATCCTGTTTCGCATATCTTCCACTGTTGTTGGTGGATTAACATACACCTTATTTTTAATATAACCCCATAGGAAGAAATCTAATGGGATGATGTCGCAAGACCTTGGTGGCCACTCAATGAAACCCCCACGTCCAATCCATTTTTGCGGATATCGTTGGTCCAAAAATGCACGAACTTCACGATGGTAATGCGGAGGCGCACCATCGTGCTGGAACCACATACTGTCGAGCTCATCCCTATCGAGACCTTGAAGCAGTTGGGGTAGTTCTTCTTGTAGAAAGTTCAGGTAACTATGGCCATTTAGTGGTTCATTAAAAAAGTGGGGTCCAATAATTCGATTATGATGAATACCACACGAAACATTTAATGACCAGTGGTTTTGATGTTGCACCTCTCTAATCCAAAATGGGTTTTCTGTGGCATAATAATGCATGTTGCGTCTATTTACGGCACCGTTACTTCTAAAAGTAGCTTCATCACTAAACATTACCTTGCATAATAAATTTGGATTTAATTGAATCTCCGCATTTATTGTACGACAAAAGTTTACACGACTTTCAAAATCCTGTCCATGCAATTCTTGGTGTAATTCCATGTGATATGGATGATACCTATATTTCTTGGTAGTACGATTAGCGGTGGATTGTGATGTTTCACATAATGCTGCTAACTGACGGCTACCAATATAAGGATTTTCCTGAACATTTAACAATACTTGTAGTTCTTTTTCTTCATTAGTTACTGGTTTGTTGACCACTTTACGTTTTGGATAATCAACAGTACCAGAAGAATCAAATCTTTGCATTGTTTTGAAAAGTATGGGTATTAGGCTGGCGTCGATCAGGATACTTCATTTTGTAAATTCTTTGAGCAAGAAGGCAATTTTTTTGAGCCTCTCCTATTGTATAAATCATATCTATTAACTCATTCTTTGGAAAATTAATTTTACAATATAAGATGAATGCAAAAAAAACCAAACTACACCACATAAAAACCAAAAGAAGCGATTGCGGTTATAAATTTGACACACAGAAAAATGTTCTTTTACATTGTTTTTGCCATGGCTACTATGATAATGAAGACTATTTCTGTAAAAAAGTATGGAAAATAAGAAAAACTGAAATATTTAAAAAACTATTATAAATAGGTATAGGATATATTGAACAAAACTTTTAGGGTTTTTATTACTCTATTAAATAACATGAAAATATACAGGGTGTACCACTTAAAAAAAAAAGATATTTATTCATTTAAACTTGTTCAAATTTGAGCCGATGTGTTCAACGCCCTGTAGCTTTTATTGCAAATATTAGGTAAAAATTATGTTAACTTGTCCTTGGCCTTGCTAAATTCCAAATTTGAATATATTTGTCACAAAATTGAAAACGTTATTTAGGATTGAATTGATGCTTGAAAATGTGACTTTTTTTCTTTAAACTTAATTATCTCAGAAACTATAAAGTTTTGTTATAGTAAACCCTTAATAAAAAAGATTTAAAATTATAAGCTAAATCGAAGATACGATTCGTATATAGGGTGTTCTATTTAAAAAAATACAACTTTATGCTGTCCTAGTTTTTTGACTCACCCTGTAGAGTCCTAAATATTTTTAAAATCTGCGTAAAAATAAACTGTATCAAACAATAAATATAGTTTCTTTGTTAATTTCACCGAAAAGGCACAAACCTACTTCATCCAATCGTTGACTCACCCTGTACAGTTGGTCTAGTGAAAGGATACACATGCGTCATCAATCTATAAATATATCAAAGACAGTTTTGAGACTTGCTCATTTTAATTCGTATACAGGACAAGCGCGGATCCAAGGGGGGGGGGGAGCGTGAAGCTTAAGAAAAAGGCACAAATACAATAATAAAAAAATTACAGCTAATTGGAATTAAATATACATAATATTAAAGAGTGGGACACACTAAAATAAAAATATATAAAAAAATATATATAAACAATATAATACAACAAAAACAAAAATTTAAATAATAAATTGTGTTTACACTGGCAAACATTACGTATCTAATTCCTAGTCAAAGGCAGTGAAACTATGCTCGCTAAAATTAATTATAATTGGTTCCTCTATCTCACCGATCATGAGATCGAGTTTCCACATTTTCTTTTATTCTTTTATTAAATGGATTTTTCCCAGTTTTCTGCAATAACTTTGTTCAAAAAAATCTTTCAAAAGTTCAGTTAAATTACTAATTTTGTAAGTTGTGTTATTTCTAGCTATTCTACTTTTTATATGAGAGAGATATTTTCTTCTCCAACGGACATTTTCCGATCTAGAAGAACAGATTTCCTATCTGATTTTTCCCAGCAAAAATTAGTTCTCTGACCAATTTCCAGAGCTCAGTTCTCTTAATCCCTTTATTGTAGTTTACATTTCTCCTTCCAACGAGGTTTTTCGTCTGCCTGTGATCGAATGTGGCTTGGGAGTACTAAGAATTCTAATCGTTTTTTTCTCCTTCAGTATTCGGTACATAGTATATTTTCCAACTCCTGTCATGTTGGAATACAATTCAACAGAGCTTTTAACATTATTATCTAGATATTGATATCTTAAGACAACATAAACGTTCATCGTAATAAGTTTTTCGTTGAGGAAAAAATGCCCTAGTTTAACGATTTTGGAATCCATATCTTTTTGGTATCTCACTAATCTCAAATAATAAATAAAAACAAGCACAAACAAGATAAATCACTAAGGACACACTGTAAGGTGTATTTTCTCACTGACAGAAATTAAAATGAATTATCAGAAATTTTATTGTTGTAGTAAATTTATAATAGTTGATAATATTTAAATATAATTAGATTTACGGCAGTCCTCAATTACCTGCGGCACTGGAGCAGGTACGTTTGAGGTTTCAGTAACAATTTTATTACTCTCTTGAATAGAGTATAGAAATGTGTATGCTTGCGATCGCCCTCCTCCTCCCAAGAGCTCAGAGTCCAGGAAAATAGAACCGATTCTGCCTTTTATATGAGGAATGTGTATGCTGCTGGCAACCCCCCCCCCTCTCCCGTCGACAACTTGTTTTTCTTGCAATAGCCCTCCCCCCAAGAGCTTTGAGTTCAGGAAAATAGACCCGATTCTGCCTCTTATACTAGGAATGTGTATGTTGCTCGCATTCTCCTCCACTGTCGGCAACTTATTTTTGCTTGTGATCGCCATCTCCACTCCCAAAACCTCAAATTCAGAAAAATAGACCCGACCCTGCCTTTAATACTAGAAATGGGAATGTTGCTGGTGTCCCCCCCCCCCTCGACGACAACTTGCTTTCGCTTGCCATATGGTACGTTTGTGATATCATCCCCTCCCCCCCCCCCAAAGAGGGATGCTGGATCCGCCCCTGATACAGGGTGTCCGGTAAGTACCTCCTAATTTCTCGGGAGTATCAGGGGAGGTCAAAATAACCTTACTTTGTCATAGCAAAAAAATTTCTAAGGTGCCCCTTAACGAGAATACAAAGCCCCAAAGGGGTATCCAGCGATTTACCTTATCGACTCTAGGTTTTGAACCAACTTGTATAATTTAATGAATTTTAATATTTTATAGAGGCCTTAAAAATCCAAAGAGGTTAGTTCAGGTTAGAAAATTAGAAAAAAAAAAGTAAATTGAAATTGTATGCCAGTGGAAACTAGAACACAGAAAGTAAAAATAGAAGAACAATTTCAAACTGGTTTTAATCAGATGCTCATGATGATACAAGACATGAAATAAGAGTTGAAAGAAGATATGACGAAAAATCAAGAAGATATGAAGAAAAGCCAAGACGATATGAACCAGGAATTAAAGACAAGCCAAGAGGATATGAAACAAGAATTGATGACGCTGAAAACAAGCCACGAAAACATGAACTAATAATTAAAAGAGGACATTAGGAAAAATTAAGAAAGCATAAAACAAGAACTAAAAATAAGCCTGGATGATATGAGACAGGAACTTAAGACAAGTCAAGAAGATATGAAACAAGAAATGAAAGAATACATGAAGCGCATATAACAAGAAAAGCCATAGAAGGTTAGCAAAAATTAGAGAAGACGTACATGGCGAAGTACAACATGAGATGACTTAAATTCGGAAAAAAATGCAACAATTACATTTGTAAATTAGAGAAGACATACATTGCCAAGTACAATATGAGGTGATGGGAATCCAGAAACAGGTGCAACAATTACATTTGCAAATCGAGAAAGTAGCCAGTACAGGTATAATAAAGATGGTGTTCCTGCAACTAATGTAATGAAGCCATCTACCTTTTACGGTAAGGTACCTTGGCTTACTTATGACCGTCAATTCGATGCCGCCGCCACTGGCAATAATTGTAGTTCACCGGATAAGGCACCTGCTCTTCTTCTAGCACTATGAGGTGAAGCTTTGGAAGTTCTATTTAACATTCCTGAGGAAAGACAGAATTATTACGAGTTTATTGTTACTTTTCTGGAGATGCGCTATGGGGAAGCCCATCTCCAAGAAGTTTATTAGGCCCAACTCCAAGGAAGAAGACAAAAATACAACGGAAGTCTTCAAGAATATGAGGCAGATATAATGAGACTAATCAATTTGATTTACCCAAAATACCCAGAAGAAATAAAGCAAGAGTTAGCAGTGAATAGTTTCATTGAAGGTTTACGCGACCCAGAAACAAGTCAGACACTAAGAATGGTCAGAATGAAGAAAATTTCCGAGGCTCTTGCTTATGACCTCCAGTTTGAGATTGCCAAAGAAACATCAAGGAACCAAAAACAAATCGTAAGAAGGAGTCAATGTTTCCCGGAATTGTCGCAAGACCAAGGAGAAAATTTTCATGAGGCTAATGAGGGAGTTGCAAGAATTTTTGAATGAAGGGAAAACAGAAATCAACAAAAATACAACCTTTCGTAGCAGAAATAGGATTCGTTGTTGGAAGTGTGGCCAATAAGGGCATCTACAAAGCCACTGTACTCGCAATACTGTTCCTGACAGAGGTCTTCATATTGCTAATATAAGTGATGATGTTCGAAGAAGCGACTTGGGGAAAGTCTTTGCCCCTTATGGTGAACTTAAAGAAGTCTGGTTAAATAATAGTATTTCCTGTTTTGGATTTGCTGTTCACAAAGATAGAAAAGATGCTGAAGTTGCCGTCAAGGCTTGTGATGGAGTTAAAGTATGCGGTTCTCGTATTAGAGTGACTTATGCCAGACCGAGATGAAGGGGTCAGTGTCGCCGGTACCATTCGAATAACATGCGTTGTTACCAGTGCGGACACAGTGGTCACTTGTACAGAGATTACCCGGAAATTACTGCTGGTGGAGGGGATAGAAGAAAGGACTATTATGGAAGAGATATAAGGAGTACTCGCGGCGACCGTGGAGAACGAGACGAGAGAGACCGTGACCGCGAAAAGGGCTAGGAAGAAGAACGTTCTATTGGTCATCCTCGAGAGGGCACGTCGAGAGGAACCGCGACCACGAAAGACAGTATGGAAGAAGAACATCTTGCAGGTCATCTTCGAAAAGATACAGAGACGACTGTAAATGAAAATCGACGGAATGAAGACCTTCTATGATCTCAAAGTCGATACTGGTGGATTCATATTTGGTGAAAAAGTTTGGTTGTAAAATCCGAAAATATCCAAAGGACATTCACCAAAGGTTCAGAAGTTATGGGAAGGTACGTACAACGTAGTGACCTGTTCTAACGATCTGGTGTACCCAATTCAGGAAAGCCCTCATGCGAAGATGAAAGTTGTGGATCCTGACATGTTGGCCTATTATCAAGATCAAGAAGGTTGATCGGGACGATCAACACTTGAAAAGGGGCAATGTAACGGAGTTTATAGCAGTATACATTTCATAGTATTAGTTTGTGTTTGTAGTTTGTAGGGTTTTAGGTATATTTTCTACTAGTTCATAATTTATTTAATTAATTTTACCTTTGTTAATTTCCTCAGGAGACGTCTATGAAAGGTCTGGAACATTTTAGAGAATTCCACTTCCTTATTTTTAACATGCTAGTAGGTCTAGAAATCGCTGGATTATTTCTTTTTCTTATTTTTATTACACTATGTAGTATGGAAATCCTTCTAGAGAATTAAGAAATCTTCCGGTATCGACCAAAAGGGTATATAAATTGAAAGTATTTGACAAGTGTTAAAATTGAAGTGTGTGATTGGCCGACCGGAACAATATATATATATATATATATATATATATATATATATATATATATATATATATATATATATATATGAAGTTAAGTGCGAACAGTGGATATATCCACTGCTATTGCATCTCACACGGAGGAATCCGTGAAAGCTGCATAAACATCCGGCGGGAGGTCGGCAAAGACGCGTTCAATATTTGCATGCTTCCTTCCGATCTGTCCCTTGCACAGCCAGGTGCATGTCGGTACCCTGATGAGTCTAGTAGAGACGAAACATGTACCTCTGCCTTATCACTGTGGCGAGGAGGGTAAGTTTTGACTTTCTTCCCGGTATGGTGGTACAGGTAGGCCATCATCTCGATGGTGGTGGAATAGGATAAATTGCGTTTTACAACAATTTATTCTAACTGTGCAACTTCTAACACAGAAAGGATATGATGGAGAGAAGTTTGCGTTTACTGTTCGCACTTAACTTCATATATATATATATATATATATATATATATATATATATATATATATAAGGTTCGACGCTGTTGTTGTTTTTCTATCTTGCCATTGTCCATCTTGAAGGTTACTTGGACATCCAGCTTTCCTTATTTCTTCCGCTCAATTTCTCCTACCCCTTTGTCTTCTTCAACGGTACTCTGGATACCAAATCATGGTTTTTTGGGCAGTCATGAATCAGTGATTCGTTGTATATGACCGTATCAGATTAATTGTTTTCTTTCTCTATCTTTTATGATCGTCTCTTCTATTTCCATCTGCAGTAATGCCTCCTCCTCTCTTATTCTCTGTATCCGTGATATTTCTGCTGACTTCCTCACAGCATCCATTACTACAGCTTATACTCGTTTTTTATTTTTCTCTGATTTTTATCAACGTGTTGTATATGTCATATTTTCGTTTTTGTTAATATTTTGGTTGAAAATTATTTTTATTGAGACAAGACTGTTTGGGATACAGCAAGATAATGCAAGCCAAAATTGTAGATCTTAAAGAGTACTACAATAGGTGTGCGATATGATCTATTTTTTGAAAATGGCCCGCAGTAATGTTTTTGTTGTTCAAAAATTGACTTAAAAATTCGTTCTAAGTTCTAAAACTGTCTTGTGAAATTTTATTACAACGATTTCATATTTGAAACTAAATGTGTAAAATAAAATTAGCAACATATATTCGATAGGCGTGAACTTTTTATCAAAGCAACATCGCACAGTAGAAAATACACTTTAGAAAGTTTTTTCAAACAGTTCCCCGTACATTTTCGACCCTCCCATTTGGGGACTCTATTAGCATCCCCAACCTTCCCTACGGCCCCTTCCCCAAACTGCATCCCCCCAATCTCTTCCTGCTTGTCGCCGAATTCCAGTTGGGCGACGATATCGCGTAACCATGGCGACGGACAGCAGAAATCGGGAATCGGATTTCCCAGTTGCCCTGACTTTTGATACGGTTTGTTTGAATGAAAATAAAATAGAGTTATTTGGAAAATAATGTTTCGCGAAGCCGTAGGAGGATCAATGAATTTAGGCAGTAAATTCGTGTAGGTTGTTTTATGGTATATTACTTCACGATTTCCAATATTAGAGTATTATGATAACTCCGATAAATATTGACTGGAAATTTGTTAAAATTAACTTTACTTGTAGTAGTCCCTTTTATATCCTTTATAATTAATATTTGCGATCATCTATTATTTGAATTAAATTTCTCTTCCTCTCTTTTCATCTAGCCATCTTGCTCCCAATACTGAGCTTTAGACATCAAATTTTCGCCACCTGTGTAACTCTCAATCACTGAAATCTTGCGACTCTCTTGACATCATTGTTCCTTTGTTGCTCCTTCCAGACAATGGTATCAATTCTGATTTTTTAACGTTCCATGTACAGTCCTTGATTCTTACGACGTGTCCTACGTAATATCATATCTTTGTTCTTTGTTAGATCCACGTATTCCTTTTCCTACGTCTTAATGTAATATAAAGGGTGTTTTTTTTAGAGGTATAGAACTTTAAGTTGGCAACACTTTTTTAACTGGCGGCCATTTTGTCAGCTGTCAAGTGATTTATGTTTAGTTTGGTTTGGCATTTTAACATCAATAGACTGACGCCTGAACAACGCTTCCAAATTGTGCAAATTTATTTTGAAAATCATGGTTCTGTTCGAAATACGTATCGCGCACTACGTCCATTTTACGGTCAACATAATCGTCCATCAGAGCAATTAATTCGATTAACTATGGAACGTTTTCGCACCACGTTTACTCTAAATGATAATAGGCATCCACAGAGACGTAGCGTAGAGGAAGACCCGAACCAGTCTATCCGCCATCGTGCACAGGAATTGGATATGTGTCCATTCACTTTATGGAAGATTTTGCGGAAAGATCTTGGTTTGCGTGCTTACAAAATCCAACTCGTGCAAGAATTGAAGCCACACGATCACCTAGCAAGGTGTAGATTCGGTGAATGAGCCCAAAACAAGATTGCCGTTGATCCCGATTTTCATAAACGAATTTTGTTTAGCTGTGCTGCTGTCGGTTCCTTCCCATTGTACCCATACACTGCAGCCCCTCAATAGAGCAGTTTTTGGACCATTTAAGAAAATTATCAACACCGCCACAGATGACTGGATGTGAAACCCCCTTGGTCATACAATGACCATACATTATATTCCTGGGATTGCCAGAGAAGCATTTCCCTTGGCAGTTACTGATCGAAATACTATTGCTGGTTTTACATGCACTGGCATTAGTCCATATAATAGGAACATCTTTACCGAGCAATTGGGTATATTAAGTATACACTTTTACATTTTTTAAATTTAGATTTCTTATTTGTAGATAAATAAACTTAAAAAGTAAATCAAAAATTATTAAAACTATAATTCACTTACGGGCGTACTAAAAGAGACCAATCAAATTGCCGCGATGTCACATGTAGGGTAGAGTGTCAATTCGTTAATTTCAATGGGACTTTAATAGATCCAATAATTACTAATCATTTTGAAAAAACCGTGGCTCAAGTCATAAAAACACACAGAATCACAGATCATTATATAGTTTTCCTTTACTTAACGGCTGCAATCTTGCCAAAACCTATTGAAATAAGAAGTAGAGGTAGAAATATTAATTATAGTACTATAAATAATAAATTATCCCTGATAAACTGGAACTATAAAATAGTTGATATTAACCTCAAATACCACTACTTTTACTCAACTTTGAAGAACATTTTTAATGATGTTGCACTAAAAAGAACTGTTCAAATATATCCAAAATACAAGAAATGGTGGAATGACAAGAGTTAAGGCTGCTACAAATGCCAGAGATGTTAGTTATAAGCGGTATGTCAGTTCAAACAAGAAATATTGCTGTGAAAGTTATGCGCCAGGAAAAAAGAGAATATTATAAAGATAGAATAACCGAAAATAAAAGTAATTTCCGTGCATTGTGGAATATTTTAAAAACTTTGCTTCCTAATGAAGGTAAAACTAACAGCAACTGAAAATTGATGATGAAATAATTTCAGATCCAAATGATATGGCAAGTTCATTGAACTGCTTTTATGTTACCAGTATTGGAGCAATAGTCAGGGACATAGACAAATCTGGACCAGATTTTCCCTAGACATGGGGGCGTGTTTATGGAGACCTTTAAGCTTGTTACTGTTGAGGAACTGTTTTTGACCTACCAAATAACAATGGATCAGATGATATAAATGCTGTGTTTTTAGAGTTGTTTTGATAATATAGTTCTACCACTTCTTAATTCGATAAATTCGTCATTTTTAGCATGTAAAATTCCCGATGAATTAAAAATATCGACTATTGTTCCAGTTCCTAAAGTAAATAATTCTCACAGGGCTGTTGAATTGCGACCTGTTAACATGCTTAGTTGTGTTGAAAAAATCATGGAAAAAGTAGTGATGAAACAACTGTTAGAATTTATAGAAGCCAAAAAAATTATAAATAGTATGCAATCTGGTTTTCGGAGTAAACATAGCTGTGAAACTGCAGTGCAGTATGTCCTTAATGACTGGAACATAGTTTCGATCAAAATCTTATTACGGGTGTTGTATTCTTGGATTTGAGGAGAGCCTTTGAGACTTTAGATAGGGAAAGATTACTTAAAAAATTAGAAAGTGTCGGTATAAGGGGTGAAGTGTTGGAATTTATGAATAATTACTTAATTAATAGAAAACAAAGACTGAAATTGAATGACGTGGTATCTGACGAGATTGAAAGCAGCATGGGTGTTCCACAGGGTAGTGTACTAGGTCTATTATTATTTCTTATATATATTGACGATATAGTGAATACAGCTGGTGATTGTTTTATACATCTTTTAGCAGATGATGTTCTTTTATATTTTGCATGTTCTGATGGTATTCAATTGGTTGACACACTTAACTCTACATTACAAAATTTATATTGGTGGTGTTCTTGTAACCAATTAAAAATAAATGTGGAAAAAACCAAATTTATGATAATCTGCAATGAGAATCATTAGAGAACTTTTTCTCGTGGAGATCCTATTATTAAAATAGGCAATGAAACAATTGAAATGGTGGAAAAGTTTAAATATTTAGGAGTAATCATAGACAGACAACTTAAATTTAAAGAACATGCGAATAACTTAATAAAAATAATTTCTTATAAAATTAACTATATTCAAAGATGTTCTAATTTTTTGACAAAGTGGACTAAAACAATTCTGTTTAACACTCTGATATTGCCGCACTTTGTTTATTGCTCCACAATTTTGTTCCTTCTTAATCAAAATGAAAAGGCAAGATTTCAAAAATTGCAAAATAGAGCCATGAGAGTTATACTCTCATGTACAAGAAGAACATCAATTAACAACATGTTGAGAGAAATGCAATGGTTGTCGCTGGAGGACTTCTTTCACTATCAAACATTAATCTTCATTTTTAAAATCAGATCAGGTAGTTCTCCTATATATTTACAAAATCACATTAATTATAATAAAAATATACATGCATATGACACTAGATCGAAGGATGACTTTTATATTCCTCCAGTATTAAAGAGACGAACATAAACCTATGTATTTTTTAAAGGTTTGAACAGTTTTAATCAATTGCCCACAAATATTAAATGTTTAAAATCTCTAAATAAGTTTAAGCAGTGTCTGAAGCAATATTTTGTTAATAGGGTCTGTCCTTGAGGGACATGAACTTTCTGTTATTTATTTATTTTTTAAATTTGTATCAGTTTAGTTTAGTATGTCATTGTTCTGCAAAGCTTGACGATGTTTGATTGTTGTTTTTAATTTTAAAATATGAATGTAGTTGTTAAGATCTGTGTGTAATTATATATTAGTCTATGACTAAATAAAGGATTTATATACAGGGTGATTCAAAAATCGATCACGAAACTTAGGGGGGTGATTCTACTTGACAAAATAAGGGTAGAGCTTCATATAATTTTTTTTCAAAATGTCATTCGTTTTCGAGTTACAAGCCGTCCAAGTTCAAGTTTTTATTTTTTGTTTTTTGAATTACTCGCTTACAGGAAAACCGATTTGACTAATATTTGAAAGATAGGCTAAGTCTTCTGCGCTTCATCATTTTAGTAACAATTCACATTGATTGTTTGCCGCTAGAGGGCACTTTACCTACATTGAAAATTGTTTTTTTGTCATAATTTTTTAGTGTTGACAGCTACAGTAGTTTTTGGCATAATTTCTGAAAGACTGATGCCAGGCCTTTAAAAAAGGTGCTCTTTATTTACATCGCTAAACCCAACGGTTTAGACGTAAATCACCCTTAAAAATTAAGTGGTAAATTTACTTTTCTCATTTCATTACCACCAGCTACCAGGTAAATAGCTATCAAAGTATACTAGAGCTGTCAGTTTAACATCAAATAAATTCGCTTTTTAAACTATTTAATTTATAATCTTAAAATAACTAATAATGGCTAATCACCAATATTCAAATATCGAATATTGTGATATCCATTTTTGTTATGGAAAAGCAAATGGTAATGCAGAGTTGGCAAGAAGATATTATATGGAGAGTTATCCGGAAAGAAATATCCCTCATGCTCAAACATTTTCCAGTGTGCACAGGAGGCTTGCGGAATGTGGTTCCTTTAAAAGTTATAATGGAAATAGGGGAAGACCTAGAACTGCTAGAAACGTGCAACAAGAAGAAAGAGTGCTTGAAATTATTGAAGATAATCCAGGTATTAGTACTAGAAAAATTGGGAATGAAGTGCGGCTCTGTCAGGCTAGTTCATGGAGGATACTAAGAGAAGAACAACTCTACCCGTTTCATTCAAAAAAGGTGCAGGCTCTTTATGACGATGGTCGGCCGAGACGGTTGGAAATGTGCAATCAGATCCTAGCTAAGTATGAACACGATAATCGATTAATTGGCGTCATATTATTCACTGACGAAGCTGGCTTCACTCATGATGGCATAACAAATCTACACAACATCCACACATATGCTTACGAGAACCCAAACAATGTGGTAGAAACGAAACATCAGCGTAGATTTTCACTAAATGTGTGGGCAGGGATAATAGGAGATTACCTTATTGGTCCTCATTTCTTTGATGGCCCATTAACTGGTGACGTATACTTAGATTTTATCCAAAATCGTCTCCCATTGTATCTAGAAGATGTGCCATTGGAAGTAAGGGCCAACATGTGGATCCTCCAAGACGGAGCTCCGCCCCACTTTAGTATACGTGTCCGACAGTATTTGAATGCAACGTATCCTGAGCGATGGATAGGACGAAGTGGACCATTGGCATGGGCAGCGAGGTCACCAGACCTTAATCCTATGGATTTTTTCTTTTGGGGTCATTTGAAACAATTGGTGTACGATATTCCAGTAATCAACGTCGAGGATCTTCGCTTCAGGATAATCGAAAAGTGCCAAATTATTAAAGAAACACCAGAAATTTTTCATCGAGTTAGGCGACATTTTTTGAAGAGTGTTAGGAAATGTATGGAAGAAAATGGGGGACATTTTGAGAATCTTTTTTAGTTTGTTTAGTACTGTTTCATTAATTTTTATCAATTAAATGTATATCGCAATAATCCATAATATGAATATTTACTGATTAGCCATTATTAGTTATTTTAAGATTGTAAATTAAATAGTTTAAAAAGCGAATTTATTTGATGTTAAACTGACAGCTCTAGTATACTTTGATAGCTATTTACCTGGTAGCTGGTGGTAATGAAATGAGAAAAGTAAATTTACCACTTAATTTTTAAGGGTGATTTATGTCTAAACCGTTGGGTTTAGCGATGTAAATAAAGAGCACCTTTTTTAAAGGCCTGGCATCAGTCTTTCAGAAATTATGCCAAAAACTACTGTAGCTGTCAACACTAAAAAATTATGACAAAAACAATTTTCAATGTAGGTAAAGTGCCCTCTAGCGGCAAACAATCAATGTGAATTGTTACTAAAATGATGAAGCGCAGAAGACTTAGCCTATCTTTCAAATATTAGTCAAATCGGTTTTCCTGTAAGCGAGTAATTCAAAAAACAAAAAATAAAAACTTGAACTTGGACGGCTTGTAACTCGAAAACGAATGACATTTTGAAAAAAAATTATATGAAGCTCTACCCTTATTTTGTCAAGTAGAATCACCCCCTTAAGTTTCGTGATCGATTTTTGAATCACCCTGTATATAAATACCGCGCCAAATACGTGAAATATAGTAGGGGTAAAAAAATGGGAGAAATGTAAAATAGATAGGTATTCTATCGTAAAATAGAGCGTGTTGTAAATCAGAATGGCATAAATTGGACATTCCGGTGAACTTGTCTAGGGAAATTTAGGGAATTTTTTGTCAAAAATCTAGGGAAATAAAATAAAATCATCTTGCAACCCTGGTTTGTGCATTAAATATGTGATAACATATCTCAAATTCAATGAACATTGGCTGTTTATTTAATGTACGTATTCACCTTAAAATGTAATTATCAAACTTTAAATTTAATGTTTGATTACATTAAATTTAATGGAATAAATTAACTAGGATTCATGTAAATTATTAAATTTAATGCATTACATTAAATGCGTTTAATAAACATTTGTGAAATTTGCTTCCAGCACATTTACATTAAATTTAATATATTTTCTTTTTTACAGTGTACGACAAAGAAAAAAATGTTCAAAATAGAACAAAATCTATTTCCAAACATTTTACTATCAGTAAACGGTCACCAATTTCTTTTGAAGATTAGAAGAACTTATAGAACGATAATATCTCAGCCAATCACGAAAAGTAATAAAATGAATTTTTTATACCGTATGGCGCCATGCACAGGTACGAGTAGTAAAAAAGGAAATACTACAAACGACTCATTAAAAGAAATGGGAGGTTCCTCCTGTATAAATCATACGTGAGAAGTAGAAAACCGATCAGAACGATGAAAGATTTGACTACCTGTTTTATGGTTTATTAGTTTTTAATGATTTATGTGGGTGTAAATTATTTACAAAGTAATGTAGTTGTAGAGATATACGTACGCTGGCTACATTTTATGCGATTAGTTAAATGAAAATTTCAGCGTTACCTCTTAATAGTGAGTTTTAAAGGAAATTACAAAATGTTCAAAAATTTTCCTTAAGGTGGGTTTTGTGGCTTTAAAAAAAAAAGTAAACTTATTTTGGAGAAAATTGTGTTATTTTTTAAAAATTAAGATTTCAGTAAGAAATAAATAAAATAAAAGTCGGCAGGTTTCAGTAGCGGTTTTTCTTTAGGTTTGCAGGTTTGTGAAACCCCCGAAAAAAATGTAAATAAAAATAAAACATTCTAATAAATATAAGTGCAAATATTTTTTTTTATTCCTACTGATAATTTAATGATTAAATTTAAATACAATTTTTACCTAGATGATACGCGAACAGCAGTCAATTATTGAAATAATTTAATTTACTTAACCTAAATATCAAGAATAATTTGTCTGTATTACAGTATTACGCCTGGAAATGTTATCGCTTTCTTGGTGTGCAATTTTAATTCTATCCAAGCCAATCCACTGAAGCGTATATGGAGTTGCCTATCTTAAGACTTGGAGATTAATTCCGTCTCATAAGCTTCATCTAGGTGGCAAGTCGACTTGCAAACCTGTGTTTAGTTTGACCCACAAAATGTCTTTCTACTAGCAAAATTTCTTTTATGCAACATACTGGACGAGTATTTGACCTTTTGTTTCCAGAATCAAGTAAAGGTTTCTTTAAACAGCAGTTAAACCAATTCTTTAGTTCAGGTCATAATACAACCGTGGTGTCTACCGTGCCGGTATTTCTATGCGTGATGTCTACTGTACCGGTGTTTTAATTTTTGTGAACGTGACTATGTTTTTACTTTGATGTAGATATTTTGTTACGTTTTAAAGAGGTTAAAAATGTTTGACGAGAAAAAAACCATCCAAAATTAAGTTCTCTGTCCCAAACTGGGCAGACAATTACGAAGAAATTTATAAAAACCATAGTGTATGTGTGTGTGACATTTTTAAGAATCTCTTGTAACAGATTCGAGAAAAACAGTTAAATATAATCCCGTTATTGCTCTCTATCTTCCTGGATGTGTAAGTATAACCAAGTGAGCGGTTTTTAATTTTCTAGAAAACATGAACGGTTCGTCGAATGGGGTGCAAACAATTATAAAAAAAAACCTATGAACATGTTGCTTACGTGCATTGTTATGCACATCAATTAAATTTGGTAATGTTAAACGCTGCATCCGCCAATAAAAATATCTACATATTTCCAATTTACAAGGGACTGGTTCTTTTTTTCAAGTAGTCCTCAAAGATCAGCAATACTAGATCAAATTGTTAACAAACGCGTACCTCGTTCGACCCCAACAAGATGGAATTTTAATTCTAGAGTTGTTTGTACCGTATTCGAATACAAAGACAGTATTCTAGAGACAATGGAGAAAATCTTAGACAATAGTAGAAACGTTAGTACCACGAACTAATCAACAGGGTATATCAAAATTCTCAAAAACAAGAGTTTCCTTTTATAGTTAAACTTATTTTACAAAATAATGCTTCAAGTTGTTTTGTTATTTGGAAAGTTTTAAACAAGGTCTTCTCGTGGTTCAATCCTTTCCTATGTTGAATTTTAAAATCGTCCTCCTGCGAACGTTGTAACTATCGTTCTATTCGACCTTCAGGATTTTTAAATTGTAAATGCCACTTTAGTGATGTTAGAACTTTCAAAACCGCCCTCGTACGGAGGTCTCGATCTGCGGTCCGTGACAAGCGTCGCCTCTAGTAGACTTTCTTAGAACTGTTAGAACGCATAACGAATAACTTACGTTTTGTAAATTCAAAAAATAAAAATAAGTTTTCTAATATCGAAAGAGTACTATTTTATTTCTATAAAACGAAAACAATCGATTAATCGCCTACAAGTGATGTGTTGTCTGTTTGTAGGAGAAATTTTTGATCATAAAGATATTTATGAAAATGTACCAATGTCTTTATAAAAGTAGTTCTTTTCTTGTTACATAATAATTTCGCTCAGCTTTGCAGAGTACTTTGCTAAAATAAGTAATCATTTTTTCTTAGCCATTTTGTTTCTGGGACAAAATTCCACCTATAGAGGAGTCACTAGCGTCAGTATCCACAAATAAATATGATATGACAGTATTGGAGGATTACAAAGCGTCTTCTTTAGTTCATTAAAAGCGGCTACGTAGTCTGCGGACCATTCATACTTGTTGCTTTTTTCAGTCAGTCGATGTAAAGATCTTGCAATATCGGCGAATCTTTTTATGAATCTTCTATAGTAAGTACAAAAACCCAAAAAACTTGTTAGTTCATACTTATTTTTTGGTACTGGCTAACTTTGAATGGTTTTTGTCTTCTCTGGATAGATTCGTACACTAGCTTCTGTGATTATATGTATCAAGTATTTCACTCCTTTTTGAAAAATTGACATTTCTTCGAACTGAGCTTTAATTGTGTACTTTGCGACATTTTTTAGGTGATTGTTAAATGTTTTTCCCAGGATTATGATGTCATCTAGGTATGCTAGGCATGTTTTCCAAGTTAGTCCGTGTAAGATTCGTTCTGTTAAACGTTCAAGAGAGTGGCATTAAATTGCCATAGCAACATTCCAATAGAAAAGGCGTACTTTTCTTTATCCTCTGGATGAAGCTATACCTGGCAATAACCACTTTTTAAGTCCAATGTGGAAAATCATTTCGATCCAGTTAAAGTGTCTAGAGTATTATCAGTACAAGGTAAAGGAAAACTGCCTTTCTTTGCGACGTCATTAAGTCTTCTGAAATCAACACAGAATCTAGTTGAGCCATCTTTCGTCTTAACTGGGGATCTCCATGGGCTTTGGGAAAGTTCTATAATGATTGATTGATTCTGCATATTTTTAAGCATCTTGTCAACTTCTTCACGTTTTTGCTAACGGTATTCTCCTTGGAGCTTGTTTAATTGGAGTTGCTTCACCAGTATTTATTCGAGGCTCGATTTCATTTGTCCTTCCCAGGTCGCTATCAGATAAAGAGAAAACATCTTTATTTCTTCTTGGCTTGTTTTCATATCTTGTATCATCATCAAGATCTGATTTAAACTAGTTTGAAGTTGTTCTTTCATTTTTGCCTTCTGTTTTCTAGTTTCCACTGGCATACAATTTCAATTCCCTTTTTTTCTAATTTTCTAACCTGAACTTACCTTTTCTGGATTTGATCCCACCTCTGACACCAGTTTGTTCCGGACGGCCGGTATTGATAAACACACTGTACACACTGTGTTATTTAATGACCTTTTATTAATTCAGTTCTGACAATTGTCAAAGAATTCAAGTTACTTCTGCGACATTTAAAAAAAATGTCCACGGAAGCCAATCTGGTCCTTGTATACACCGTTTTCAGGATACCGGATTTTTCTAGAAGAATTTTTATACTACATGGTGTAATGAAAATAATTAAAAGGACTAATCTGGCGAATTCTAGACCTTCTGTCATAGGCGTTCCGTGTTAAAAATAAGAAAATATAATTTTCTAAAAAGTTCCAGACCTTCTTTCATAGACGTCTCCTGAGGAAATTAACAAAGGTAAAATTAATTAAATAAATTATGAGATCGTAGAAAATAAACCCTAAAGGGCTTCATTGACGAGACCATGCGGTGGTCGAAACGCGTATGGAGAGATGACCAGAGTGATATTTGCAGGAAATAATTATATTCTTTCATTTTCTTGCTTGAAAAAATAATATATATAAACAACCATTTAAATACGGGACATACATTTTTTTATTTCTTACTGAAATTTTGATTTTTGAAAAAATTACCTGATCAGGAATAATCAGAGGATCAAAATAAATGTAAAGAACTTTGGCGGAGTCATGTTTCTTCATCAGCAACGAAAACCTAGCTCCAGTATTAAACACACACACACACACACACACACACACATATATATATATATATATATATATATATATATATATATATATATATATATATATAATTTAAAATTATTTTCAAGCAGTAGTCGAAGATGTTTACCATGAGTGTATATTTGTTATATAATAAATCGAGACAAAGCGCACGAAATTGTTTTGACTTGTTCCAAGCTTGATCGGGACTTTGAAACCTTTCTTGATGTTCTTATATACAACATAATAATTTTGTCTCGGCAAAGTTACACAATTTCATTACATTCTAAAGGCCAAAGTGACAAGCGCCCCAAAAAGCCATCCCTTTGCGGCCAACAGGGGTTAAGACATTTAATAATTTAATTACATCGACAATCCGGCCTCCGGTAATCACATAACCATATCAATTGATGCCTAATAACATCCTTCGTTGCTGCAGCGAGATAATCACCCGCTGGGGTAAGACGGACAGGTCAGGAATAGAAATATTTTATTACGCATTTCGAGTTTACTTGGTTTTACAGAATTTCATATTTGTGATATTTTAATTAACTTTTGACGTTTTGGGTACAATTATACGCCACTTTTAAGTTATTTATGTTACAATTAAGAAGTTTTTATGTTAAATCAATTAACGCTTCAAATTTTTTTAGTAAAAACAAACTTGATCAACAAATTTCCCCGGTAGAAATAGCATATCGTTAGAATTAGGTTGTTAATAGAACATTTCCGGTCGGTGAAGTGAAAGTCCTGGGATTTCTCATTTGATTTCGCTTGCTTCGTTTCCTAGGTCGACTCGTTATGCTTCATGTAATATTGACTTGTAATTGTATGTGGCTACAAAAATCTAGCTTTTCCTTATTTTTGTCAGCTTCTTGTCTCTCCCGCTCTCTGTCCCACCAGAATCCTTGGGACAGATTGAAGGCTCAATGTAGGATTTTGTGCTTTGAGCACTACCTGCCTGGGGTAGTTTTGTTTTACAATCTGACGTACTAAATATTTCTATGAACAAGGGGTATTTGACATTAAAACGCCGCATTGGCCTTGTGCCTTGGCGAGTTTTTAATCCAGCCACCCATTTTTGGTACCGACACTGCTGGTAGCAGCCCGTTCTGGCTGAGATGCTGCCGGTGTGTACTTTTGGTTTTCGTTCGTAACCCCGGACAAGGGGCTTTTTCAGGGTGTTATCATCCGGAGTCAGCAGAAGCCTGTTATTTTTGGAAGGTTATTATTCCTCGATCTCTCCTTCTTCCTCACCTCTGGAGTAATAAAGCCCCAGGTTTGGGACTGGCATGACGGGGTTTTTCTAAAGAATACTATAGTTAATTGGAAAAAAAAACTACATATAGGGATAATGAGGACCAGTATGGGAATCTCGGTAACATTTGGTTAAATGAGAAAAAAGTTGAGTAATTTAAGAACCAACGATATAAGAGTTAAAAATTTTTCATATGATTTTTAGTGCCTCAGTTATTTTAAAAAATAGCTCTATTTTTAATATTTGAGTTAGAACCAAAACGGTAATTTTCTTATTCGATGTTTTGTCTTCGAATAACCATAATCAACTTCATTTATTTAAATACGATTCTGATTTCTTAACGGCAAATTTTAAAAGCTCTTTTTGTTCCGATATCAATAATGTATTACACATTAAGGTTTAATTACATTTTGAATCTTTTTTTTTGGCCATTATTAATAATTTTTTTAGTACGGACCTGTAATTTTTATTAATTTTTGTAAAAATAGGTTCATACGGCAAGTTATGGTAAATGCAGTAATATTAATAAAATATTAAAATGGACACCATAATAATTGTAAAACGTTAATTTAATTACAAATTATTATATGGAATATTATTATCTCCTCCGGGGATAAATTATGCTTATAGACGAAATATTGAAGCAGAAGAAGATTTTAAAAATTAGTTCTTAAAGCATTCGAAAATATAGCGCCGGTAATTTTAACCAATATATTATATTCTACAGAACACTTTCTGGAATTTGTATTTTGTTTTGTTTTAATGTTATATATCGAGTAAGTATAAATGCTTCTTTCAAAAACTTTGATCGAAGCATTTTCATAGGTAAAAAAATGCCCAGATTTATTAAATCCAATGTTCGTAACTAGCGCCCTCTAGTGTGAGAAAATTGTTTATTAATTTTTGTTTCTTACCCATAAAAACAAAATAATGCCGATTTTGAAAACCACATTGAACCGTTTTCAAAATATGACTTATTTTCTAAAATATATTTTCAATTTGAACACCCAGTATTTTTTTAACGAGTAAAATTCCAAGTAATGGGACACCCTACATATTTATATATATATATATATATATATATATATATATATATATATATAAATATGTAGATTGACAAATTTTCACGTCCGCTTCGCCAATATTTTATTATATATATATATATATATATATATATATATATATATATATATATATAAAGTAAAATAGAAACTTCTAGGCTATGCGGACCATTGATAAATATAAGTCTTATGTTAAAAAGTGCGGAGAACTCGAAGATCATGGATAAACTCGAAAAATGACGACAGCGCTGTTTCGTCCTAGTATGGGACTCATCAGGCCATTGCATTCGGTACAAACCATCATCTCGCATCTGTGTCCCATAAACAGATTTCACGGTTGAAAAATAATAAATAAGACACAGTAGCGAAATCTCGATGGTTTACTCAATAACACAAGAACAGCACAAACCAACAATGTTGTATAAAACCGCCATGTGGTAGCGCGACTGTAAATTAAAAAAGAAATTGGAGTTTTGCGCATTTTTTAACATGAGAATAATATTTATCAACGATCTTTGTCCGAATAGCCGAGAATTTCCTATTTTATTTTAAAATCACACGGACGAGATAACTTCTCTCTATCTTTCTCTCTCTCTCTCAATATATATATATATATATATATATATATATATATATATATATATATATATATATATATATATATATATGTATACGATTTTTAATAAGAATTATGATTCTCGGAATATACAAAAATCGCTACAAATCCACCCCTGGTGAGCCTTGATCGACAATTGTCGACCCATTGTGCCCTGGGGGACGCAAATTACACCCTCTTTGCGTTCGGCGGGGTCGAAGGGGGCCGGCCGTGTTGTGACAGTCTTGATTCCTGTAATTTGCTTATCGGAGCCCTATTCATGCCGCTATGGGGCTCCAACGGCGGTTGTTATCAGTGGACACGGAAATCATCCCTCCGGTTTTTATTTTCACTTCAGAGGTCTAATAAGCACTGAATAAAATACGAGATAATACGCGAGGGAGATGAAAAAACAGATACTGTTTAGGTTGATGAAAAGATTATATAAAAAAGTTTAATTGTTTCTAATGATAAAAAATAGAGCTCCTAATTCACTAACATGGTCAAAGCAAAGCAAGCGTTTACACTGATAAGTGTAATAACAGAGCACGACGGGAAATTTGTACATTGAATAGAAACAGTCACTTCTTGAAGATAACCTAAAAGTACAAAAAATGCGATTTCGGCCTATATTTGAGGTTATGTATCATCGCGATATTATTTTTCAAAAAACTATACATAGTATCTTAAAGTATAAGTTTTACTCTTTCAAATGCTGTTGAGTTTGTCCAAATATCTTTCTTTTTCTTCGAGATATTCAATTTTGAAAATTTCAAATTGCATTAATTTTTCAAGTTTTGGAAACCACCTTCGTAACCGATAAGCCTTTAAGCGATAATTGATATCGATATAATGATAAACCATGGGATATTTTAAGGCTACAAAGCATCGCTCAATCCAAATGTATCATTAGTTTTGTAAAATAAATTTGTTTAATCAAATTATTGCAAAATTCATTATTTTATAAAAAAATGCTTCAATTGCATTTTACAAAAATAAATAAGTTTAAAGGAGTCGTTATCGGTCTTACGATATATTTTGTTGTAAACAAAATCATAAACAATTAATTTTGCAACTTAAAAAACCCTCAAATGATTATCAGAAAATAATTAAGAATGTATATCCAGAATTCACATAACCATATTCTACAAATGCAAAGTCTACAAATGCATATCGTTAGAGAATTTATATTTAAATTGTAAAATTTGTTATTTAATACTTTATTTATAACAAAATAACTTAATACTTTATTTATAACAAAATAACTTAATACTTCATTTATAACGTAATAACGATAACGACTCCTTCTAACGTATTTATTTTTGTAAAATTCAAGGGAAGTATTTATTTAAAACATAATGAATTTTGCCATAACTTATTTAAACAAAATGTTTAAACAAATTTATTTTCTAAAAGTAATGATAAATTTGGATTGAGCTTGGATAGCCTTGAAATATTCATGCTTTATCAGAATTGTCACTTAAAAGATTATTGGTCAGGGAAGGTAAAAGTTTTCAAAATTTGAAAAATTTATGCAATCTAAAATTTTCAAAATTGAATATCTCTCGCCGTGGGATTAGCCTAACTGTTTAAGGCGCTAGGACTGATAGGGACGACCACTGCCAAGCGCGGGTGCAAGCTCCGTGCACGGCAACTTACTTATTTAAGTTGTCAGACCATTAGAGGCACGAACTTGAGATATAAAACTGGACTGCTCATGAAAATAATTTTTGACCCCCCCCTTATTGGTCGCCATTCGGTGCAATTATTTGTATGGCAACATTGAATTCCCTGCTAGTTTCTTACATTGGCGTGAATGTGTCGTGTACGAATGTCAATTCTATTATTCTAACTAACAGGTTTAGACAATAACTATCTCTTTCTATACTATATCTTAAACAATAAATCGCTCTTCCTTGTTTTACTTGACAGGTTAATCGAGTATATTCAATAAAAAAGACCAGAGCTCCGATTCTGTAAGCATATTTTTTGACATTCTCTTTCCTTATCTCTTTTAGGACAGTGATATACTTATGTGTTAATACAGACTGAACAAAGATAGAAGATTCTTATTATGACATTCTCTTTCCCTTTACTCTTATAGAATCGCAGCCCATGATAATTGTTTCTGTAAAACAATATTTAACTTGAATTTCTACTTTTAGTTTCCTCAAAATTATAATTTTTCTGTTTAAAGCAACTGCAATAAAGGAAATTTTTTTAACTTCTTTGGAACAGCGTAAATATGTAACAATTTTATTATTTTCAGATAACAAGCATAAAATGTCAGTTCTTATAAATAAATGAAAATGCTTTTTCTATGACTGTTTATATATTTTATTTTTTACAATAAAACTGTTATTTAGCAAAATTGCTAAAATGTGAATTATGCGCCAAAAACAAATCGACACTAATTTTTTTTTGAAATATCTGTTTTAGAAACATTCTTATTCGGACGTAGAGTATAAAAAGTTAACGAAAAAAAGTATTAAGGCATTTATTTTTTAAAATTTTATATCATGAATTAATATAGTATGTTATAAATGTTATATGTTAGGTATTTATATAGGGTTAACAAGATTCATAATAATGTTGACATTTCCTTCATAAAAACGGAGCTTTAATTTAAATGAAGTAGAGCAACATTATGTACTAAACCATTTTTATAAAAAAAATTAAACTTTAAAGGGCATAGTGTTAAAGCAGTTTATATTTAAATGTAAACAAAACAATATTTATTAAGACACTTTAAATATAAAGAAGCTTGTAAATACAAGAGAATTCTTACATTAATACAATCATTTTTAATCTAAATATATACATAAAGATTTACTAGCAACTTTTAATTTTTACACTAGGTCAAACTTTCAATTTACTTAACTGTTTAAGGATCTGGAATTGACCTTTCCTAGAGTTGAATTTTTGAAATAGTAATCAATCGCAGCTTCTCACTACTTTGACAAAGGATTTTCATGACACAAATTTCCTATCTGAGCTAAAATCAAGAATTTTTGTTTTATTAATTAATAACATATTCAAACAAAAGGTTATTATTTAATTTTTAGACAAAACAAATACATAAAAGTATAATTTATGTAATTTCCAAACATCCTTAATAATATTGGAAAATTTCATATTATATGCAATCATGTATTTCTATTTTAATATGGCGTATAGGTTTTTAAACGTATAATCATTTTAAATTTTTACACCATACCAGTTTCGATATTCAGCTTTATATGTCAGTGGAACATTAACTTTATGGTAAAACGATATTGTTGTTGGTTAATGCACACCTAATTCAGGACTTTTTTTTGTAGAGCCAGTATATGTTATTAAGTCCAAGTTTAGTTGCTTCAAGATGTTTACATCAAACAGTGCTTCGTAGTTTTTTTCAAGCAGTTTATTTGTAAGAAACACAACACAAACTTTTTGCTCATCTTCCTGTATAAAACAAGTTCCAGAAATATGCTCTGAACAGAGTTACTGATCTGATGTATAAAAGAATTATGATCATGATCAATTTGCTTCAGCTCTTGAATTTGAAGATTCTTTTCTCTTAGAAAACTAAAATATGAATAGCATTTAATAATTATCATATTTCATATCCATAAGATTAAACTTGTTACTTTTATATTTACAATTTGATTCTAAGATAAAATTTTAAGTAATTATTATTGAATGCTTTATAACTTACCAATTAAATAAATTCCAATTTACCAGATGAGGTATTTACATGTCTTACGATGAAGAATCACATTTTTTAAAATACAAAAAAAAACCTTAAAGTTCACATTCCTGTTTGAAATTTCCAGTAAAACGTTACATAAAATGTGATAAAATGCATAAAACAGCAAAATCAAAAATAAATTATTGTCAAAATCAAAAGTATTCAGTCAATGTCAAAAATATTCTTTCACCAATATCATAAAAACTTAGGGAATTCATTGTTGCCAAAGCAATTATTTGCACCAAATGGCACGGAACACGGTGGGGTCATTTTTTTATAAGGGAGATATGGAACACGAGCAGTCCAGTTTTATATCTCAAGTTCGTGATTAGAGGATAGTCCCACTAGTCGGTAGATACTTGAGTGACAAAGAGAGTAAAAACTCGGGGTTAGTTGAGTGTCGAGGATCGTGGTTCGAAACCCACGTTAAAATGTAGTTCCGGTCGCTAAATGGTCTCCGCTTCCGACGCGACTTTAAACTTTTTTTTTTGAATATCTCGTATACAACAATATTTGAGCAAATTCAGCGGAATTTGAAAGAGTGAGATAATATGTATAGTTTTTTGAGAAAAAAAAATGTCGCGATGATATATAACCTCAAAAATATGCCAAAATCGCGTTTTTTGCACTTCTAGGTTAGCACATTTAAAAAACCTGATGTTATGGAGCAATTCTGCTGAAATCGAATTCAAACCCAATATCTACAATAAATGACTATTATGTTGTAAATACTGCTGCCTCCAACATAGTATAGCTCAGTAGATGATCAAGGAAATAAAAATTGGGCTTCAGATCTTCACGTTTTACCCGGTCAGAGCACTGTAATACCAGGAGATGTTCAAGAAACTCCATTGCAAGATGTATTTGTTACTGAAGATCCAGTTATTAATGACTTTGTTGTTATTGATCGAAATGTTGTCAATGACAATCAATTAAATAGGGACAAATCTATTTTAAATGTTCTTTTTGTTTCTTCTGAACTAGATTCTGTCCTGGACCTATATCCCCAGAACCATCAACCTCACAAGATGTCCGAAAACGGACACATAAGCAATATTGGCAAATATTCACTGCCACTCCGAAAAAAAAGGAGGAGAAACGTCTTAGGAAAGAAATTGAGGACTAAATAGGAGATGTATAAAATATAGAGAGAAAAAGAAAAAAATAGTAAGAAAATAAATGAGGAAGCTAAAAAATTTCTATTTTTAGATGAAACTATTTTATCAGATGAATTTGTCAATGATCGTAGTATTTGCGACGATGATAGTCATGACTACGTTGGTAAGGAATCCAACATGTGTATGATTTGTTGTGAATCTGGAAAATCTAATGAATTGTGGTATAGATGCAAGGCTTGAGGTGACTGGGCACATGCTAAATGCGCAGTAAGTAATTCTGCCAAAGACTATATATATATATATATATATATATATATATATATATATATATATATATATATATATATATATGTATATATGACATTTTTACATAAACGTGAACAAACAGCGAAACATTAATTCGGTTTTACAAACACCCGCATTTTAGATACAGACAGAAATTATCACAAACGGGTCATCAAAGAAATAATACATATAAAGAGAAATATATATATATATATATATATATATATATATATATATATATATATATATATATATATATATACAATATAAGTTTACGATTATTTTATATAAATTTTTTAGAAAAAAAAACTTTAAACGCGTTTTTCTCGAAATACGGATGTTTCGTCCCGATGCCGGTAGTGGAATCATCAGTGGGATCCACCGGTATCTTTCCCAGGCATCCTTCTTAAACTTTTCACAAACTTGGACTTCTAAGTAGAGTTTTGCCGGAAAGCGGTGGTAAGATGTTAAGTGCCACAACATCCCCCCCTAAGGCATTTGCTTTCCGGCTTTAAGTGTCAGACAGTCCAAGCCGTAAGAAAGCACAGGCCTGAAAAGGAAGTGGAACGGACATCCTAGGTTGTCTTTCAAAGTTCGGGTCAGGCTTAATTAAAGCCAACGGCGGTTTAGACCCTTGTCTGCCGCCGTTCCTGCTCGGGCGCCATGTCGCAAATAGTCATGCCCCTGATGTTAAGGACATGTGACTAGCGATCTGATTTTTGATCACCGTTTAAAGTGATTGGGATGTTTCGTTTCGATACCGGTGGTGGACTCATCAGTGGGATCCACCGATATCGTTCTTGTACTTTCCACAAACTTGGACCTCTATTTAAGTCCAGTTTTGTCGGAAAGCGGTGGTAGGATGTTAAGTTCCACAACAGGCTGAAATTTTCAAGGAAAGTTTCAGTCTGTAGTAGAATGAAAATTTTTTATAATTTTTTAACACTTTTTTAAACAATTTTGTTTGCAAAGAGGCTAAACAAAGTCTGCCATTTTGTTTTTCTTATCCAAAATGTTTAATTCTACTACCGAGCATAGCTACCTACTTATATTTCAAAATTCCATTAGAATTTTTGTTTCAGACGTACCTGACCCGAAATATTATGACAATCAATTTTTTAAAAATTCCCTTATGGCCGCCATTTTGTCGCTATAAATAAACAAAAAAAATACTTCGTAAGGTTCAAAATATATGTTTCATTGTACAGAAGTTTTAAAGTATTTGAATAAATACTTCTATAAAAAAATTATTAAAATGTTGCGATAAACCTAGACTGCCCCCTTAAGGGACGAATAAACCGAAACGTCAATAAACGCAAAATTTCCTAAATTTTTTTAATTTAAAAACCAACTGACAGTTCAAAAAAAAAATCAAAAATTAATTAATTCCATATGGTCAAGAAAAAGAAACAAACTGCCTTATTACATAACTCAATAACGAAATATTGATATCCATTGTGTCCTGCACTCACTATATATCTTTCATTTCTTTTCCATACTTATACTAATCCACATAAAAGGGAAACAATTTCATAATTGACGTGTTTGCGTACTTCTGCAACTCTCTACAAGAAGGCGCTGTTCTATTGTAGCTTTGTCACGTCCTGCACATAACTTCTATACTCTACGCAAAATGTCACTATTATAAAGGGTGTTTTTTTTTTTATAGAGGTATAGAACTTTAAGTTGGCAACACTTTTTTAACTGGCGGCCATTTTATCAGCTGTCAAGTGATTTATGTTTAGTTTGGTTTGGTATTTCAACATGAATAGACTGACGCCTGAACAACGCTTCCAAAGTGTGCAAATTTATTTTGAAAATCATGGTTCTGTTCGAAATACGTATCGCGCACTACGTCCATTTTACGGTCAACATAATCGTCCATCAGAGCAATTAATTCGATTAACTATGGAACGTTTTCGCACCACGTTTACTCTAAATGATAATACGCATCCACAGAGACGTCGTACAGTGCGTACAGAAGAAGCCATTGCTGCTGTGGAGCGTAGCGTAGAGGAAGACCCGAATCAGTATATCCGCCAACGTACACAGGAATTGGATATGTGCCCATTCACTTTATGGAAGATTTTGCGGAAAGATCTTGGTTTGCGTGCTTACAAAATCCAACTCGTGCAAGAATTGAAGCCACACGATCACCTAGCAAGGCGTAGATTCGGTGAATGGGTCCAAAACAAAATTGCCGTTGATCCCGATTTTCATAAGCGAATTTTGTTTAGCGATGAAGTTGACTTTTGTTTGAATGGATACGTTAATAAACAAAACTGTCGTATTTGGAGTGATGATAATCCTCAAGTGTATGTTGAGACACCGTTACATCCAGAAAAACTGACTGTTTGGTGTGCTTTATGGGCTGGTGGAATCATTGGTCCGTAATTCTTTAAAAACGATGCTGGTCAGAACGTTACAGTCAATGGTGACCGCTATAGAGCCATGATTACTGACTTTTTCGTTCATCAATTGAACAACCATGATGTGCAGGAGCTGTGGTTTCAACAAGACGGTGCAACATGTCACACAGCTCGTGCCACAATTGATTTATTGAAGAAAACGTTTGGTAACCGCATAGTTTCACGTTGCGGACCCGTGAATTGGCCTCCAAGATCGTGCGACTTAACGCCGCTAGACTATTTTCTGTGGGGATATGTGAAGTCGCTAGTCTACGCGGATAAGCCCGAAACGATTGATCACTTGGAGGACAACATTCGCCGCGTTATTGCCAATATGTGGCCACAAATGTTGGAAAAAGTCATCGAAAATTGGACCTCCAGATTAGACTACCTCCGAGCCAGCCGTGGCGGTCATATGCCAGAAGTCATATTTAAATTATAATGCCAGAAGGTTATCTTTCAAATAAAGTAAATTTCATGTCAATTTAAAAAATTCATCTTTGTTTTATTCCATTTAAAAGTTCTATACCTCTATAAAAAAACACCCTTTACATTTAGTTTGGTCGTAAGTAGTCGTAGCAATACGTAATGCATAATACGCGCATCGACTATCTCCAATTAAATATCCTTGACACTTGCCCGGGAGTACAAATTGCGAACGGACCCGAGTCCACCCTTGCGCCCTGCGCCATAGATATCTTACTCGTCGGTCAATTGCAATAAGAAAATGTTTGCATAATTAAAAACTACAGCATGCTGGTATGAACAGTTAACAAGTCTTGGTCCTTGCGACTTGGTGGAAGACTCAATGTGACATTAAGCTAAAACCTTTGGATATTCCTGCGAGCGCCATCCCTAAGAAAGAGCAGGACCTTTTTGATATCATCCGTAAATAAATATAATCATACGGAGTTTTTAGGCTGCACTGTTTGGACTATTATAACAGTTCTAAACGTGTGGTGTGTACCAGCTTCTTGTCAGAATTTGATCGGTGCACAGCCATGTTTCTAAATTAAAAACGTTGAGTATTATAATAAACAACTAAAAAAGCCTGTATTTGCTTGTAAGTATCTTAAGGCAAACTCGACCCAACATAAACAATAACTTGAAAAGGCCGAGTGTAAGCAATCTTATTTAAAATCGTCCTCGGGCAACAATTAAAAACAGACCGATGAAATAATACTTTTGTGCCACTGTTCCGTAATAAATAAGAACAATTTAACTGATTTTTTTCTCTGAGTACAGCTGCGTAATAAAACTTACTCACGATGGTAATTAAAATAAATAAAAAATTTTTAATTTGTTGATTTCATCGCAACTTGACTTCATTGTCGATTTTTGCTTAAACAATTATAAAGATAAAACAAAAGAGCTCATATTGTGAAATCTTCTCTTCTTCTTCTACGTTGACTAGGGATATCCCTGTTTGTCATTCTATCTACACCCGCCTTATTCTGCTGATGAAGAGAACCAGCTCTGGGCCCATCTCTTTGGTGGTCGTCCTGGTAATCTTCTTCCTTTTGGTCGTCCATACATACAAACTTTGGCTAGTCTCTCTTCCCTCATTCTCTCAACGTGTTCTTTCCAACCTCTTTTTCTTTCTTTTGTCCATTTGACCACGTCCTGCACATTTGTTTTTCCCTCTATTCTCATGTATCTGTTTCGAAATATAACGTCTCTTAAGCATCCTGCCACTTGTAGGGCTCTTGTATTTTGTGACAGTACTTCTCCAGTAAGGTTACGACAGCTTGTTGTGTCAATGCCTAGGTATTTAAAGTTCATGACTTGTCCAGTTATGGCATTTTCTATCTGTAGCTTACATCTTCTTGGTTCCTTGGAAATTACCATACACTTTGTTTTATTCGTTGATATCTGCATATTGTACTTCTTAGTTGATACTTTAAATAGGTGTGTCAATCTCTGGAGGTCGTCTTCGTTATCTGCGAATAGGACCGCATCATCCGCGTAGCATATTATATTGATATTGTGTCCGCCCATCTAGTATCCGCGTTTCCTCTATAATGCGGTCCATTATCAAATTGAATAAGAAGGGGCTTAGCGAGTCTCCCTGCCTTATCCCTTCGTTTATCTTGATGTCTTCGGTTAGACCTTCGGATGTTATTATTTTTGTGCTGGAATTTGTGTATAAGTCATCAATTATGTTTATGATCTTCGCTGAAACATTTTTCTGTTTTAGGATGTCCGTTATGTGCTGCTTCTTGATGCGGTCAAATGCTTTTGTTAGGTCAACAAAGCATAAGTATGCAGGATGGTTAAATTCTATTGATTTTTCGATTATTTGTTTCACTATAAATAAGGCATCTGTGGTTCCCCTGTTTTTTCGAAAACCCTGTTGTTCCTCCGAGATCTCTATTTTCTCTTCAAGTTTGTCACGAATAATTGCTGTAAATAGTTTGGTGACAGAGTTAAGAAGTGTAATTTCTCTATAGTTGTCCGGGTTTTTGTGGTCACCTTTTTTGTGTACGGGAATTGTATAGCTGGTTTTCCATTTTTGCGGTACTTGCTCTTCTTTAATAATTTTATTAAAAAGGTTTTGTAACTCCTCAGTAAGCATTTGGCCTCCGTATTTCAATAATTCGTTGGTAATTAGATCTGGTCCAGGAGATTTTCTATTCTTTAAATTACGTATTTTATATTCTTTTTCTTCCGATGTTACCTGCATTTTTGTAGTGCTCAGATTTATGGATTTTACTGTTATGCCAGTGTGAATCCTATTTGTATATATATATATATATATATATATATATATATATATATATATATATATATATATATATATATATATATATATATATATATATATATATCTATTATGAAATGATTGTTAAAATAGCGACTCTTTCGTAAAAGAAGCATCAGAATCCAGTCAAATATGAGTGGAGGTTTACCGAGGGTTCTGTTACATCAACCACATTATTTGCCATTAAATGCCACATCTGCAAGCATGCGTTTTTACTTCAGATGTTAATAAAACTCCAATTTGATTTTGCATTTTGTATTCGTGGCGTTTCTTTAAGTAACTAGCAATAATTAGCTAACATACATGGACTTGAAGGAACGTTTTTTTATAGGGGAGACCGGGTACAAAAGTAACAGCGGGTAGAAAGTAACAAACGCTCTCTAGCATTGTCCAATAGCCGCGTTTTTCGAATGAAAAGTAAGTTTCTTGATGATTATTCCTTTAGTGTTTATGTATTGATAAGATGATGATTTCAACGTGACTGCCTAGTCATTTGTTATTAGATCCCCTATAGCATGTTATAAATGTCTTATACGCAACACACTTAACTTTGAGGTAATGGCGTTTGTAACCTCAAAAATGTGCTTGGGTACAAAAGTAACATGACATAAAGGGACAAAAATAAAATGTTACTTTTGACCCTGTTGCAACATATTATCTATTTGCATGTATTTAATATTTCTTTTTATTATTTTACTGAAATAGGATGACGCGACAGCGAGTTAGAAAAACAGCTAGAGGAACTACTGACACATTAGTGTACAGAAGAGCAACAGATGAGCATTTTAAGGACAGCGCAAAGAACACTAGCAAAAAATACTACGTTTGCCCTGTCACATTATACAGATTCATTCGAAAATTTAAATCAGTGAATACTAATGCAAAAGTTGGATACCGTTGCGTCAATCGGGTCTTTACGGGAGGAAATGATTTTACAGGACTATACAATTTAGTGTATGGCTCCTCCTGAAGTGCGAAAGTTGACGTACAAATTAGCGGTTAAGTACAACAAGAAATATGTGAATAAATAAAATAAAGATCACATTGCGGGTAAGGGACTATCCGGAGTTTTAAAAAGACACCCAAATCTATCTCTGAGAAGTCCACAAGCAACGAGCCTATCCCTCGTTTCGAGCTTTAATGAGCATAGTGCGAATAATTTTTTTGATAACCTCTCAGAAGATATATGGAATATGGATGAGACCGGAGTGACGACGGTGCAAAAACCAAACAAAATAGTGGCTCGGAAAGGAATTAAACAAGTGGGCGCAGTAATTTCTGCCGAACGTGGAAGGTTAGTGATCGTCGCTGTAGCTATTAATGCTCAAGGAGGCCACATACCTCCTTTCTTATATTTTCTTTGAAGCGATACCAAGACCACAAGATATGAAGGTCATACTAGATCTGCTGATGCTGTAAACGCTAGTGACTGGATTCCAGAAGTAGAATTTTTATTGTTCTAGGAACATTTCAAAAAACAAGCCAAGCCCACTATTGATGAAACTATTATTGTTCGACAATGACGTATCACATATATCTATTCAAGCCCTTGATTAGTGCAACAATAATGGAATTGTGCTGCTGTCGTTTCCTCCCCACTGCACCCATAAACTGCAGCCCCTGGATAGAGTGGTTTTTGGACCATTTAAGAAAATAATCAACACTACCATACATAACTGGATGTGAAACCACCCTGGTCAAACGATGACCATATATTATATTCCTGGGATTATCAGAGAAGCATTTCCTTTGGCAGTTACTGATCGAAATGCTGTTGCTAGTTTTATCTGCACTGACATATGTCCATATAATAAGAACATCTTTACCGAGGTTAATTTCGCACCGTCTTTTGTAACGAATCGTTTCTTGCCTGCTCATAAAGGAACAGCCTCTAAAGGCAATGGGGTGATTGGAAAAAATAATATTCCATTATCGTTTTCTGTAACGCATTGTCCCTTGCCAGTCAATGATGAAATGCAACGAACAGCCTCTGAAGATAATATTTCAAAATCAGACTTAACAGAGAAAATTGCTTTTTCACTCCAAGATATAAGACCTCCTCTTAAACCTGGTCCAAGATCCGAATGAGAAAGAGATAGTAAAAAGCGTAAAACGGCGATACTTACTGATACTCCGGAGAAAAATGCAATTGAAGAAGAATACAACCAAAGAAATAAAGCCAAAAAACTAATATTACAAAACATTACAGAGAAAAGCAAGAAAAAAATATTATTTGCAAAAGGAAAAGGCCAGGGTAAAAAAAAACGAAGAATCGATCTAAAGAAAAGGAAAATCTGTCAAGTGGAAATTCTTTTGACGAAGATAATGTTTTTGTCTCGTTTGTTTAGAATTATTCAGCAACAGTTTGCCAAATGAGAAGTGGTTACAATGTCTCTATTGGAAAAAATGGTCTCAAGCTGCGTGTACTAAAGATGGTGCATATTATGTTTGCCATAATTGCGAATCTGACTAAAATTATTGTATACTCCATGGAAATTAGATCAAAAAAGAGCTGTTTTGTTAACAAAAATGTAACATTGGGTTTTTCACTGGAATGTGTTCATTTCGGCATCCTATAAAACATATCTCGATGGTAACTCTGAAAGACCTGTGCAAAAAAAAATGGTATACCAAGAATGGTCAGGATTTTCGGTTTTTGAGTTTATTTCGAAAAGTAAAAGTTGTATCGAAAAATGTTTCAAACAAAAGTTGTAGAGAATTAAAAAACATATCGATTCATATAATATAAGTTATAGGTGGCTCCACTATTTATCGAGATATATTTTTTTTTCGACAAAATTTACGGTTTTTGTTTTTTTTTTAAAAGTAAGACATTTATTAACAAATCACCGATTTAAAATTTAACATAAATATAGGTATTATCATTCTAAAAAGTATGTCAGACCCGGAATCTGTGAGTTTTTTATTTTCCGAGAAATTCGATGTCAAAGTTGAAAATTCAATCTCAATTTTCCGCTTTCCTTGTTTAGATACAATGCTCAATTTTAATGAAAGTTGTTTGTATTATTTTATATTTTGAAGGGATAAAAAAAAAATTTCAATTGTGGGCCGAGAAATATTGCAAAAACCAATTTTTGCACCAAAAAAATTGCGATAACTTTTCACCGGATGGAGATAAAATTTTTTTAATGCATGCATTGGATTTAGATGTATCACTTACGATCTCAAAAAAAAAAACATTTAATTTTGGATGAAAAAAACTTTTATTTTTTTTTCAAACATTCATAATGGCGTGGTAAATGAATATTAAGGACTCAAATTTGCAGAAGATGCTTTTTAAAACTTGTACTTTACCTGTGAATTTTTTGGATCCAAAAAATACCCTTTCATACGATCTGTGAACCTTCGAAAATTGGGCTGAATCTAATCGAAAATAGCTGCTGCAGACCGCTGTCGGCGGATTGCCAAAGTTCAGGCGCATTATTCATTGGCGCTTCAAGGAAACTTATGAATCACAAGTAATATTTATAATATTGATGTTGTTTTATTAATTTATATGATAGTAACAATTTGTTTAGTCATATTAATTATTAATTTGTTGATTAGCAAAATTTTTCCAAAAAATTATGGAGAAAATCATACAAATATTAAATTATATATTACATATTCTACTGTTTTTTTTCCTGTATATTATTATTATCCAACAGTTTATTAAAAAAATTATAACAAATTATAGAGAAAATCATACAAATATAGAATTATTAAAAACAATACTAAATATACTTATATTTGCTCCGAAGCAACAGGAACATCCAATTGTTAAAAACCACTGAAAATTTATTGGCAAAAAACTTCTCAAACTTTTATAAAAATCTAAAATAAGAAAAATCTATATATAATAAATATACTCTATTTACTATATACTCATTATTTTTTATGTCAACAAATACCAAACAATTTTCACTTTTTTTACTTTATTATAGTTAATGTATTTTCATTTTATATAAATATTTAATATCTTTTTGAAAATCACTTTCACTTACTTTTGTATAATAAATAAGATTCCAATCAAAGATTCCCACGTGAAAATTATTTTATTTTAGAAAATTAAAACTATCTTCACAAATACATCAAATAGCACAACACTTGTTTTTCTCTTCGAACATACCCCTGTAGAAGTAGCATAACGTCAGAACTAGGGCCCGGTTGTTTGAACGCTGAATAACGTAATAATATTTTTATTTATATTTGATAAAGTGTTGATAAACAGTAGATATTTAATTTCTTGGTACAGACATACCGATTTTATGCTATCCTTTTCTAATTGCATTATTTAAACGAGTATCATCGGTACGTCCTTCGAACATACCCCTGGGTACGTCAATTCTGAAAACAAAATATGAATATATGGTTGCCTAAATTTTTGTTATTGTTATTTTCAATATGTAAACAATCTAACAATATTTACCGATAAAAATAAGTTTTTAAATCCTCTTTTTGTTAATATTAATTGTAAACTTCGCATTTATAGTAATTTCTAACACTTAAAAACACCGAAAAAAGTCACGACAAGCAATTAAACTGAAAGACAAGATAAGTAAATATGTTTATGTCTGTCAAACATCAAAAAAGCGTCTCCCCCACCGACCATAAACAGCCTTCAGACAAATCTATTGTTGTTTAAATCTAGAGTATGATCGAAGGTTTTTCTATAATAAATAAAAAAATAACTGCTGGTCACGTTTAGCTACGTAGAAGAGAGAATGTCACAACTCCGAATTGCTCCAAAATGGATGCTGCGCGAAACAACTACAGTCATCACAGTCCGGTTTATACATCTTCTTCTAGCGCGCCAAAAATACGAAAATAATTACCGACCAATGATATTAATATTAATTATAAAATTAAAGAGCATAGTTTTGTTAATAAACTATTAATGTATTATTAAATACTTATATGATTTGCTTATAGAAATTTCTGTAAAAATTTTGTTAATAAACTATTAGGTAATAACCATATAAAGGAGAAAAACAGAAGAATATGTAATATAGAATTGAATATTTGTATGATTTTCTCCATAATTTTTTATAAAAATTTTGCTAATCAACAAATTAATAATTAATATGACTAAACAAATTGTTACTATCATATAAATTAATAAAACAACATCAATATTATAAATATTTCTTGTGATGCATATATATATATATATATATATATATATATATATATATATATATATATAAGTTCCCTTGAGGCGCCAATGAATAATGCGCCTGAACTTTGGCAACCCGCCGACAGCGGCCTGCAGGACCTATTTTCGATTAGATTCGGCCCAATTTTCGAAGGTTCACAGATCGTATGAAAGTGTATTTTTTGGATTCAAAAAATTCACAGGTAAAGTACAAGTATTAAAAAGCATCTTCTGCAAATTTGAGTCCTTAATATTCATTTGCCACGCCATTATGAATTTTTGAAAAAAAAAGAACATTAAAAAATTATTTTTTTTTGAGGTCGGAAATGATACATCTAAATCCAATGCATGCATTAAAAAAACTTTATCTCCATCCGGTGAAAAGTTACCCCTTTTTTTTGGTGCAAAAATTGGTGTTTGCAAAATTTCTCGGCCCACGATTGAAAAAAAAAATTTAATAGTTTTTCAAAGTATAAAACAAAACAAACGATTTCCATTAAAATTGAGCATTGTATCTTAATTAGAAAAGCGGAAAATTGAGGTTGGATTTTCAAATTTGACATCGAATTTCTCGGAAAATAAAAAACTTACGGATTCCGAGTTTGACATACTTTTTTAGAATGATAATACCTATATTTATGTTAAATTTTAAATAGGTAATTTGTTAATAAATGTTTTTTTTTAAACAAAAACAGTAAATTTTGTCGAAAAAAAAAATCTCCATAACTAGTGACGCCACCTATTACTTATAAAGGGTGTTTTTTTATAAAGGTATAGAACTTTTAAATGGAATAAAACAAAGATGATTTTTTTAAATTGACATAAAGTTTACTTTATTCGAAAGATAACCTTCTGGCATTATAATTTAAATATGACTTCTGGCATATGACCGCCACGGCTGGCTCGGACGTAGTCTAATCTGGAGGTCCAATTTTCGATGACTTTTTCCAACATTTGTGGCCGTATATCGGCAATAACGCGGCGAATGTTGTCCTCCAAGTGATCAATCGTTTCGGGCTTATCGGCGTAGACTAGCGACTTCACATATCCCCACAGAAAATAGTCTAGCGGCGTTAAGTCGCACGATCTTGGAGGCCAATTCACGGGTCCGAAACGTGAAACTATGCGATTACCAAACATTTCCTTCAATAAATCAATTGTGGCACGAGCTGTGTGACATGTTGCGCCGTCTTGTTGAAACCACAGCTCCTGCACATCATAGTTGTTCAATTGATGAACGAAAAAGTCAGTAATCATGGCTCTATAGCGGTCACCATTGACTGTAACGTTCTGACCAGCATCGTTTTTAAAGAAGTACGGACCAATGATTCTACCAGCCCATAAAGCACACCAAACAGTCAGTTTTTCTGGATGTAACGGTGTCTCAACATACACTTGAGGATTATCATCACTCCAAATACGGCAGTTTTGTTTATTGAGGTATCCATTCAAACAAAAGTGAGCTTCATCGCTAAACAAAATTCGCTTATGAAAATCGGGATCAACGGCAATCTTGTTTTGGGCCCATTCACCGAATCTACGCCTCGCTAGGTGATCGTGTGGCTTCAATTCTTGCACGAGTTGGATTTTGTAAGCACGCAAACCAAGATCTTTCCGCAAAATCTTTCATGAAGTGAATGGACACATATCCAATTCCTGTGCACGATGGCGGATAAATTGATTCGGGTCTTCCTTTACGCTACGCTCTACAGCAGCAATGACTTCTTCTGTACGCACTGTACGACGTCTCTGTGGATGCGTATTATCATTTAGAGTAAACGTGGTGCGAAAACGTTCCATAGTTAATCGAATTAATTGCTCTGATGGACGATTATGTTGACCGTAAAATGGACGTAGTGCGCGATACGTGTTTCGAACAGAACCATGATTTTCAAAATAAATTTGCACAATTTGGAAGCGTTGTTTAGGCGTCAGTCTATTCATGTTGAAATGCCAAACCTAACTAAACATAAATCACTTGACAGCTGACAAAATGGCCGCCAGTTAAAAAAGTGTAGCCAACTTAAAGTTTTATACCTCTATAAAAAAAACACCCTTTATTATATGAGTCGATAGGTTTTTAAAATTCTCTACAACTTTTGTTTGAAACATTTTTCGATACAACTTTTATTTTTCGAGATAAACTCAAAAAACCTAAAATCGTGACCATTTTTGGTCCGCCATTTTTTTTGCACAGGTCTTTCAGAGTTACCATCGAGATATGTTTTATAGAATGCCGAAATGAACACTTTCCAGCAAAAAAAAACCAATGTTACATTTTTGCTACTGACGAAAGTCTATTTTCCATGGAGTATTATTGATTTCATTAAATTTGATTTATAAATGCTTGATTACCGAGAAGTACATTATTACATCTTTTGTTATTACATTTGTAAAAAAAATATTTTGTTGATTTGTAGATTGTTAATTTCTCATTAATAATCTGATATGGTTTTGTGTTTCTTTCTGACAGTTATTTTTATATTTCCTACGCCCTTGAGTGTGTTACTTTTGACCCGTACACTGTTACTTTCGGCCTGACCCTGGGGTCAAAAGTAACAAACGTCATTATTTTTTTTGCAGTTTGGTAATTGTTATAAAAATATATTGACTAAAATTGTAATTTACATTTAAAGAGTATAAATGAAAGTTTTATATGGCTATATTCATTATATCTAAATTATCGTTAACCATCAAAAATCAAAGCAAAAGTACAAAGTGTTACTTCGGTACCCGGTCTCCCCTACTCATTGCTAGCAGTCCTCAAATTTACGGGAAAAAGGAAATGTATAATTTTTTCTAGTTATCTTATTGATGATTTCCTAAAAAAATTTTTACAGATTTTTTAAATCGATTTTGTTTTTAGTCAAATATTTCATCTTTTACCAATTATCTTATCCGAGGATTTAGAAATATACCCTCCTTAATTTTCCCAAAACAAAAAACGAATTTAAAATTTAAGTCTCAAAAATTCAAAAGCGATAAATTAGCCTCAAGTAAAAGCTTCCGATTTACATTAAAATGACAGGAACACAATTCCGGTGGACCGGCAGGCCGAGTCAATATTTTAAAAATACATTATTCTCTGTTAGAAGAAAAAAAAACAAGGCAATCTTCCGCCTGTTTACTCTACCAACGACCTCGTCAAAATTAAAAACCAATTAGGCATTCTTTTGAGCCAAATAAGTCTTGTAACATAATTCATAAAAACTACCAAGTAACGCCCAGGTCTGCGCGCAAAGGAGCCGCTGCTCACATGATCCCCGGGCTAATAACCAATAAATATTAATAAAAAAGAAAAGAGGTTGTTCGCAGCATGATTTGCAGCGCGCCGCTGTTTTTGGGCGGGATTTTTTTTTTGATATAGGGCCAATTAAAATGGTATTGATGGTTTGGAGTCGTTAAAAACATTTAAAAATGTTTTGTTTCACAATATATATATATATATATATATATATATATATATATATATATATATATATATATATATATATATATATATATATATATATATATATATGTTATGTTGGATATTTTCAGGAGTATGATGTGTAATCGAAGGTTTTCGTGTATCCCATGTATGTGCTGAGTCCCTCTCAGGACTATAAGGCAGCTGAAGTTTCGGTGAAATCTCATTCACCATTTTCAAAGCTCATCCTATGGCGTCTACGAGTAAATTCGCCTCGTTTTGTTATGTTTACTCCAACAAAAAATAATATATTTATCTCGGATGCATCCAGTACAAACCCACATTAACAACAGTATACCTTACGATGAAATAAGTAATTATTCAGTTACTCACTAAAATCATAAAAAAGAAACTTGAAGAAGACCAGACCTTAGCAGAAAGAACATCTTTACCACCGCACGCCATTATGGACTTGTTGGAAAGTTGTTTGACTAATTCCTATTTTCAAGAAAAGGAAAAATTCTACATCCAGGATGATGGACTACCGATGGGATCTTCACTCTCACCGGTGGTCGTAAATATTTTCATGGAATGGTTCGAGACGTTTGCAATTGAATCCACAACTAAGAAACCAAAGTTATGGCTCAGATACGTAGACGATACTTTTATTATTTGGAGTGGAAACGATGAAGAACTTCGAAACTTCTTTTTTCATCTCGACAACATCAGCCCTACTATTAAACTCACCATGGAGAAAGAAGTAGAAAATAAATTACCATTCTTAGATGTCTTGGTTAAAAGAAATGGCAGACAAATTCGAACTTCGGTTTACAGAAAAGCCACGCATACAGGACAATACCTTAATTATTCATCTAATCACTCCAACAACAACAAACAAGGAATTATAAGAAATCTCGTAGATAGAGCCTTAACTCTCTGCAACTCCAATGAGAACTTGATGAAAGAGATAGATTACATTAAAAATGATCTGACAGCCAAAGCATACCCAGTATATCTAGTGCATAAATTTCTTGAACAACGCAGGAATATGAGAATATCGACAACGAATAAAGAACGAAAACCAGTATTAAACATCCCCGATGTTAAAGGCATTTCAGAAAAAGTTAGAAGGATAGGAAAACGATATAAAATCAACGTTGTTTTCAATTCAAATAACTCTCTAAGAAGTAGGCTCACTAAGGTCAAACCAACAACTCAAAGAGACATGAAGAACTGTGTATATCAGTTACCATGTGAATGTGGCAATTCCTACATTGGCGAAACAAAGAGACCTCTTGACGTAAGGGTCAAAGAACACCAAAAAGGCACATCTCGAGGAGAAACAGAAAAATCTGGCGCTGCCAATCATGCCTGGACCCATGGACACCACATAAAATGGTCTGAAGCTAAAATACTACACCGAGAACAACATTGGAGAAAACGGAAATTCAAAGAAGCCGCGGTTATACATCAGAATCCGAGTTGTTTTAGTAAATCATCTTTAGATATAAGAGAAGTGTGGAAACCACTTCTTAGTAATTGTAAACTAAAACTAAATGCAGCATAAAAAAATGGGATTTTGCCATAGCAGGCATGATTTCCATCATCAAACGAACAGAAAACACCACATCAACATCGGTAAAACAAGTACAACCGGCAACGTCGGCAAGCACACGCGGCACGAAGGAGGAGTCACCACCGAACAATCTTCGGTACAATCTACGATCACGAACGATTACGAACGATGACGAAAAGTATAAAAAGCCTGCGCAATCTAAGGAACCTCAGTTCACTTTCCAAAGTCCGATCAGTAAGCATTGAAAATGCCAAGTGCGACCTTGGCGAAACGTCTGCAAGATCCTTCAACAGGAAACAATGACGAACGGATGAACTCCCTGATAAACAACAGAGCACATTTATCCATCCGTGACACACTTCAAACAAACATATATATATATATATATATATATATATATATATATATATATATATATATATATATATATATATATATATATATATATAATTACATAAAATCAACCTTCCAGTCTATAAAAAGGATATTGAACTGAATCGCACGATTGAACTCACAATGAATAAAGTTTTTCGATACGGCGAGAGCGCGAACCGAACGCATATTCCAAACTACAACCTTCTCCCCGAAAAATCAAATTATTTCGCTCCCAATACTCCGAACTTCCAAACAAAAGATACATTAATATTACTGATATATCTCCTCGCAAACAACCTCTAACGAAATCATACAAAATCCAACGAATACCCCCGAAAACGAATTTCAAATATTTCAAGCGTGTTTGGGCGAGTCTACTGAATACGAATGCTTCGAATAATCCAGTTATCTGTAATACCGGAGCCCACTTTTGTGCCCGGAGTTTTGTATGATCAGTGCAAAATATACGGTGCATATTTATGATTACGGTGTACGGGATGTTCGGAGTTTTAGGAGGACTTGAAAAAATAATTTTGCGAATTATAAAATTGGCAAAAGGTTTTTGAACATCCTAAGTATTTCTAAAAGGAGGTAGTTACTCAAAAAACCCCCGAAAACGTTGATTTTAGTTTATTTTTATGATTTTTCTGTTACTCGATATTATACAGAATGCGTTAAAAAACTAGAATTTTTATAAACCCTAGGTGACCTTTTTTGAAAACGTTTTACCATTGGTTAGGCTGTTTCCTTGTTCCTCTTACTATGTATTAATGACCTAGTAACTAAACTTAAATTAGACAACTTCACAATTGTCTTAGATGCAGGTGATATTTTTGTAGTTTTGGTCAAGCCACACCTTAATATTCTCATTCAACATGCAAATCACACTCTAGAAAGTTTCATTAAATAATGTTTTCGGAATGAATTAATTCTCGGCATTGTATAGATGACGTCAAAATAACCATAGGGTTTCATACTGTGATGGCAGGTGCATTAAAAAAGTAGGGTTTGCAATTCCAATGGTACATTAAAAACACAGATATGTATAAAACCTGTCATAGGCACCAGTGGATGAAAAAATAAAAGTCTTTAAAAATTAAGTTAGTATGAACCAAATTTTGACATATCCGGATTGTTGGTTCGTGGTACTAATATTTCTACTGTTATCTAATGCTGTCTTTGTACTCGAATACGGTACAAACAACTCTAGAATTAAAATTTCATCTTGCTGGGGTCGAACGAGGTAAGCGTTTGTTAATAATTTGATCTGGTATTGTGGTTCTTTGGGGATTATTTGAAAAAAAGAACAAATCTCTTGTAAATTGAGAAAAAATATGCGGGCATTTTTATTGAAATCGAAAAATAAAATTTTTATAAAAATAATCGAACCGACTTCTAAAAGTGCGCTAAAAAGTGAAAAATAACTATAAATTTTTATATGAAATTGAAATTTTTGAAGTCGGCGCCAAATTATTTGTAAATGAAATAAATAACTACTAATATATACAAATTATGGTAAGAAAGCAATTACAAATAAAGTATTTTTAATCTGTTTATGCGAATCACATTTTGACAGGTATTAGTTTGGCGCCGACTTCAAAAATTTCAATTTTATATAAAAATTTATAGTTATTTTTCGCTTTTTAGCGCCCTTTTAGAAGTCGGTTCAATTTTTTTTATAAAAATTTTATTATGTCTTGAACCTATTTCATCTTGCATCAGTGCAATTTTTTCCCCTTTTCCCTTTCTTTTCAAATTATTTCACGCCTTCATGTATCATTCTACCCATTTCAAAGACAAATTGAAACTAAAAAGATTGAAATGAATTGCACTATCAAAAAAAAAGTGAATTAACAACCATTTTATATGGATTATTAACCACGTAGATTTTCTTATTAACACTTTTTTTCAACTGGCAGCCAAATTTAAAATTTATAGAAAACACCAGTAATTTTAAGAGAAAATCATTTAACCTTTTGTCACTCCCTGTGTGAATACATTCAACCGAGATTTAGTACATACTGAAAATTTACCGTTGAAACTATAGTTACGGTACATCACGTATTTATCACGGTGAAATAATGATCGATCACAGAAAGAAAATTCGTAACCGAAAACCGTTTATATCGATGTTTGCCTGATTGATGAGGCATAATAAACCGCACGTCCTGTACTAACTAGAAAAATATTAACCGTGAATAATGTTATGTCATTAATGTCCTATTATTTATCGTTTTTTTTTCGGATAAAATTTTTGATGTGTGTCAAACGTCTTTGTTCTTAAATATTTTTTATACTTATTAACTTATTTTATAAAGGTGAAGGTGATGTTGCTTAATTATTTTCACTAAAAATATTCTTTATACATATTACAATAAAAATTTACTATAGCAAAAGGGATAATAAGTAGATTTGTCGCATAATTTTCACTTCTACTATTGTTAAATGGCTAGACAATCAAAAACAAACAGAATCTAATTTCAAATAGGGTTATTAACGCAACCAAAAATAATGCCGAAACAACGTATTCCAAATTTCTTTTTAGGCAAGTGACCAATTAACAACAGAAAGAACAATAATGTACCAATACACCATTTGGGCACTACTACCAAATTTTTGGTAGCATCGAAACATGGGCTTTTCTAACAGCATTAAATGATATCTGATTTGATTTGAGAACTCAAATCATGGAAATATGCGAGAGAGCTACTTTTCATAGACGAATAGAAACATATCTCAAGTCAGAGAAATTATTACTGGAAAAAGCTATTAGACAAGGCGATGCTATGGAATAGATGAACACCATGAATGACTTAAACAAAGCTAAAAAGTATTAAATGGGACATTCTTGGTATTAGTGAGACAAGATTAAAAGTGGAAAAAGTTACTGCATGGAAATTTGGTTACGTTCTGTTTTCAGTTGGATTTTCAATTTTTAAAATATTCCTGCTTTCAAAGTTAAATGTGTGATTAGTTTCCGTCGTGTGATTGGTTAGGACTGTTTTATTTTTTTGTCAAACTTATGTCCGCTGATTCTATTTTTTAGGGACTTCTAAAAAAAGGATGTTCTCAATTCGTCGACTATGTATTTTTTTTATGTATTTACACCGATTACTTCGGAATTGCGGCACCGATTTGAATGAAATTGTTTACGTTATGTTCAGGAAGTTGGTGCGGCGGTCCCATATTTTTTTGGGCGAAATTAGTGCAGTAAAATCCAAGATGATGCTAACAATATAGCGGCTAAAAAAATTAATTTTGTCCGATTTTCTCCAAAATTAGTAGGGAAGAGTTTTCGAGGTTACATATGATGAATCTAAAATTATTATTAAAAAATGAAATATAGCGGATCTAATATGGCGGATAAACAAATCAATTTTGTCCGATTTTCTTCAAAATTGGTATAGGAGAGTTTTCGAGGTCGCACATAACGAATCTGAAATAATTTTTAAAAAATTCATTACGGAGTATCCAATAGGGCGGATAAAAAATAAATCTTGTCCGATTTTTTCAAAATTGATATGGGGGAGTTTTTGAGATAGCACATTACGAATCTGAAATTATTTAAAAAAATTAAATATGGCGGATCCAGGATGGCGGATTAAAGATTTTACATCTCTCAATTTTGTGTAAAATCAGTATTGGGGGATTTTTGTTAGTATTAATTAGGAATTTAAAATATTTTTTGAAAAACTCAATCTGACGGATTCAATATGGCGTCCTAAAAATTTTACATTTTTCGATTTTCTTCAAAACTGATACAGAGGGTGTAAATCATGAATTTAAAATTATTTTTTAAAGATTCAATATCAAATTTTATATTTTTCGATTTTGTTTAAAGGTGGGACTGGATCGATTTGGAGGATGTAAATTGCGAATATAAAATTATTTTAAGAAAATTTAATATGTCAGATGCAATATGACGGTCTAGAAATTTTTAATTTCCGGATTTCACCCAAAATTGGTACTAGTGGGATTTGAAGGGTTTAGGTTTAGATTAGATTAAGACGCTAAAATTTTTTTTGTTGAAATTCATTATGGAGGATCCAATGTGGTGGGTTGAAAATTTTACCATATTCGCATTTTTTTAGATTTGGTATTAAGGGGGTTTTCGGGGTCGTGTATTACGAATATGAAGTTAATTTTTTACAACTATGAGGTTGATAAGATACAACATGAGGGACTGAAAATTTTACATTTTCCGATTTTGTCTAAAATTGACATTGCGGGGTTCTTGGGACGTATACAAACTCAATATGCAATATTCAATATATTGGACTAAGAAATTTACGTCTTACTTGGTTAATTTGAAATTTAAGAGAGTGGATTCACTATAACAGACTAAATATTTGTTTGACACAATTTCATTGGTGTTTGGAGAACTCTAAGAATCAAAAGAATTTTTAGTGGCCCATTTTAGGGTGATTTACAACTTTGGATAAAATGGGTACCTTTTTGCCACCTTGGAGTCATTGCGAGGTACACTAATCTTGATTAGTACTTAGTTTATGGATATCATAATGAATTCAAAACTAAAAATCGAATAATAAAATTTTTGTAAAAGAAATTGAACCGACTTCTAAAAGTGCGCTAAAATGTGAAAAATAACTGTAAATTTTTATATAAAATTGAAATTTTTAAGACGGCGTCAAGTTATTTCTAAATGAAATAAATAACTACTAATATATACAAGTTATGATGAGAAAGCAATTACAAATAAAGTATTTTTAATCTGTTTATGCGAATCGCATTTTGTCAGGTATTAGTTTGGCGCCGAATTCAAAAATTTCAATTTCATATAAATATTTATAGTTATTTTTCACTTTTTAGCGCACTTTTAGAAGTCGGTTCAATTTTTTTTATAATTTTTTTTTATTTGTTTGTCCTATGTATACCGCACTATTTTTCGCATGGAATTTCATATATGGCATTACACTTTTTGTCGTTTGATATTTTTGTTTTTAATTTGGAGAAATTATTTTTAAATAAGTTATGAGCTCTGTAACATATATTAATGTTCACATGTTAAATATGTTTTGTATGTTTTGCGAAAGCTTTGTTATGTATATAAGCGTTAAATACTTTTGGGAATTAGTTTTGCCCCATTTTATAAAATTCCAATCCTTATTACAAAATATGTTTTTACTCTTTTTAAACATTGATTCACCTAGATTATTTGGGTATTCCTTCGATTTTTTTTCATATAATTTGATCTAAATTCAGGATCGGTTAATTTAATTGCACAATGGGCAAGACTAAGTATTACAGCTTTTTTTGGAATAATGGATGTATCGAGTCATAATGTAGATATCTTGATGACGAAGTTTTCTTTGTGTATCATTCTGTTTTAATTTTGTTTTTTATATTGTGAAAAGTGAAGTCTAAAAAATTAATTTTGTTACGATGTTCAATTTCGATGGTGAATTGTAGTTTGTTATAGCTATTAAATAGGTTGAGTATATTTTTATATTTAGTTTTAGGTACTGCAATTATGCAGTCATCGACATATCTATAAAATAATGGAATGTAAAAGCCTAATTGATTTATATTTGTTTCTTCAAGGTCTTTCATTACATTTGAAATAGCTACAGCCATTGCGCATCCCTTGATTTGTCTATAAAAAATCTTGTCATATACAAAATATGTTGAAGTTAAGGTTAAAGTGATTGCTTCCAAAAAGTCATCCGAAGATATATCAGTGTAATTTTTAATTTCGTACCACTTTTTGAAATTATTTGTTTTACAAACTCTATCAGAATATTTGCATAAAGAGACACTATATCAAGTGAAATTAGTATATAGTCATTAGGCAAACTTATATTTTTTATTTTGTTTTTAAAATCCCAAGAATCATTTATAATATTGTTTTTTATTGATTATATTTTTCAAGATAGTTTTTAAAAATCTCGATAAGTTTTCGAATGGTGACGAGAGAATATTTCGTTTTTTTTTTTATATATATTAGTGGGATCATTTTTCATTTCTTTGAAAGTGGTATTATCTGAAAGCAAGTTTTTTTTTTTATTTTGTTGTCATATTCTATGGAATAAATTATAACAGTTTTGTTGGATTGAACTGGCTTGCTTTAATATTATTAATTCGAAGTGCCGTTTTAAAATAGTTTTTGTTTTGTTCATTTTGTTTTGTATAGTATTCTGTTCTTTGTTATTATGTCTATTATTAAAAATAGCCTCAAAAACAAACAGACAACCTCAGCCCTATTTCAACATCACCAAACAACCGGACACACCATCGACTTCGAAAAAACAAAAGAAATAGCACTAGTACAGAACTACAAGGTACGCGTCATAAGAGAGGTCCTAGAAATCGAAAAAGCGGGACAGCTAAATAAACGAGACGATGCTATAAATTTTTCATCTACATGGAAAATATTAATAACAAATCAAGAAAGAAAACAACAAAAATCAACTAATACACGGGAGACCTGCATACAAGAACAAAATATATCGCAATCGGGAGAGGGGAGGAGCCTGGGAAGTTTCCATCCAATCAGGCAGCGAGCCACTTAAACAAAACTCGAAATTCTTCAGAGGCCACCATCAGTTTTTAGCGAGTAACGAGACGAACCGCACTTGAAAATGCCAAATGAGATTTTGGCGAAACGTCGTGAAAACGATTTTTTGAACGAACGGATTGAAACCCGGAATAACCAAACTATTCATGTATATATATATATATATATATATATATATATATATATATATATATATATATATATATATATTATTTATATTGTCTTTTCATGGCTTTAGGTTCTTAAACCAAAGAAAAGACAAAATATATATATATATATATATATATATATATATATATATATATATATATATATATATATATATATAATATACTTTTTTGAAGGACCTGTATATGGTTTGATGTTTCGCGATTTTCTTTTACATCAACTTCCAGTGTTATTAGAAGATATCTTTTTAAATATTAGAACAACTATGTGGCTTCAACTGGATGGAGCTCCGCCTCATTATCATGGCGAGGTTCGGCAATTTTTAAATGTCAACTTTCGAAACAGGTGGATTGGGAGAGGCGGATTTGAAAATTAGCTCCCGAGATCTCCGGACTTAACTCCACCAGATTTCTTTTAGGGGGATACATAAAAGGAATTGTCTACAATGCGCTCCCGACAACACCACAGGATATGAAAATACGCCTAAGAGAGGCTTTTCAAACTGTAATCCCGCAAATGTTGTCCAGACTTAGCAGTGGTTTCGGAAAAAGAATAATTAAGTGTTTGGAAATGAATAGTCGACATTTTGAACATCCACGATAAATATATTGCTTCTGTTTTGTACTATCATCAATATGTTATTACCATTATTGCTGTTATAGCCTGCTGGATGATTATAAATCGCGTTCTGAGTTTCTGAACATTTGTAAAGATATTCCTGATTAAAATTCTTATAGTTGTAAATTACCTGTCATTTCCAAATGCCATAAGCAACTAAATACATTAGAGCATCTATTCAAAAAACACAACATGGTGCAGAAAACGATTATTTGGCGTATTCTGTGAAAACCCGAAGACTCAGCTATAGAACACCCATATACAATTCGATAGGTATTTAAAAGGTATATTTTCTGATAAGTTAAAAAGTCTAGCGATCTATTTAAATTAATCAAGTTATAGCCACTTAAATTTCTTATTAAATCAGTTTTAATTTTTGGACACCCTGTATAATATAGCAAGTTAATTATAATTGGGATATAAAATATGATTTATTGTTACACCTCACTGTACATTTCGAGAACATAACTGAAATACTTCTTAAGTATTTGAAAGATGAAAATTAGGTTAGATTTTGTCAAAATTCAAATTATTTAAAATCCTTAAGGTTTAGGTACTATACAACTTATTAAAATAGGCACTTTAATACTTTCAGAGCTTTTGTGACACTCTGTATAATATGAAAATAATTTAAAAAAGTAACTGTATTAGACCCTCATATATACCGAAAGTAAAACTTTTTGAAAGTCACTTATTATATATATATATATATATATATATATATATATATATATATATATATATATATATATATATATGTTGTTGTATTCGTAGTTGTATTCGTACCCACGATATACAATCTGACCTAAAATTTTACAGCGGGGTTTCCCAGACACCCTGTGTTGACGTACTTATATATAGTTGGAACTAATATTTTGTACTTATTTTCGGGCGGTACGTGTCGGTAGGATATTGATTATTTGTGGCATTTTTGTATTTCTCTTTATCGACCAGACATCGTGATTTTAATCTTATTCCGTAGGACTACGACAATATATATATATATATATATATATATATATATATATATATATATATATATATATATATATATATATATGTGCGTGTGTAAATCTCTTTCAAAATAGACATTAAATATTTTAGAATTTGGAAACCTAAAAAGAAATGGAGGTCTTTTCAAGACGCGTATATTCGATTTTAGCAAGTTCCAGAAGTTTCAAAATTAGCGATTCTAGAGACATTTCCAAAAATCCAGGAAAATTGCGTTTTTGGCAACATTTAATATTTGGAGACAAAAATTGCAATTTCAACACTTTCTAGAATTGCGGATTCGTGAGCTTTTTAATGCAATCAATCTGTCAAACTCGTTTAGAAGCATCGCGGACACTTTATTGAAAACCGCATTGAAATATGTTACTCCTATCAAAATTAAGAGTGAATAAACACCACAAAAAAAAACCTTTCGGTTTTTTTTTTGAAGCAGGTTAAAGGTATACATTTTTTACACCCTCTGCAAAATTAAAAAGCCCCCAGTCCACGAAAAGAAAAACGAAACACACAGTTGATTAGAAGAATTACACAAAGTAGCGACGTACAAAGGATCAAAAAGCGGGGCCGCGTGGAAATACTGAAAATAAGAAGACTCAATAAAAAGAGTTTGCATCAAACGGCGCGTGGGGGGATAAAAATAGGGGATGAGGCGTAATTGGTCGTGAATTTTAAAAAGAGCAGACGCGCAAATTGACAAAAGAGCGGAACTCCCCGACCGGAAAAACTGATCAGCAATTTAAATGTAGACCACTCATTTTCGGGAATTATTATCTTCTCGATGCCTACGGGTTTTTTCTTCTTGTCTTGCTGAATGCGTTCTCGTAAAATGGCGAAATGAATTTTTAGGGTTTAATTTTTTTACATATTGTTTAAAGAGAATAAAAAAAATAACAGTGAAAGTGGTAAAATATTTCTTTGGAGTCAAAGTTTTTAGTAGAAATAAAGGGTGTTTTTTTAGAGGTTTGGATTTTAAACTGGCATCACTATTTCTAATGACTATAAATGTGACAGTTGATTTGTAATCAGTACGTTTTGCCATTTTACTATGAATAGACTTAAGCCAGAACAATACTTACAAATTGTGTAAATTTATTTTGAGAACCATGGTTTAGTTCACCAAACTTACCGTGCGCTACGCAGGGGCGGATCCAGCCTCTCTTTTTTTGGGGGGGGGGTGATATCACAAAAGTACTGTATGGCAAGCGAAAGCAAGTTGTCGATGGGGAGGGGACAACGGAAACATTCCCATTTCTAGTGTAAAAGGCAGGGTCGGATTTATTTTTCTGAATTTGAAGCTCTTGGAGAGGGGAGGGGGATGCCAGCAACATACACATTCCTAGTATAAGAGACAGAATTGGGTCTATTTTCCTGAACTCAAAGCTCTTGTGGGGCGGCTATCGCAAGACAAACAAGTTGCCAACGGGAGTGGGGAGTGCCAGCAGCATACACATTCCTAATATAAAAGGCAGAATCGGTTCTATTTTCCTGAACTCTGAGCTCTTGGGAGGGGGGGAGGGGCGACCGCAAGAATACACATTCCTATTATCTATTCAAGAACTGGAGAGAGTAATAAAACTGTTACCGAAACCTCCAACGTACCTGCTCCAGTGCCGCAGGTAACTGAGGACTGCCGTAAATCTAATTATATTAAATTATATTTAAATATTACAAGCTTTAATAAATTTACTGCAACAATAAAATTTCTGATAGTTCAATTTAATTTCTGTCAGTTAGCAAAGCACAGCTTACAGTGTGTCCTTAGTGATTTATCTTGTCTACGCTTGTTTTTATATATTATTTGAGATTAGTAGATATCCAAAAGATATGGCTTCCACCTTTATATTTACTCCAAACTCGTTAAACCAAGTCATTTTTTCCACAACGACAAATTTATTACCATGAATGTTTATGATGACTTAAGATATCAATATCTAGATAATAATGTTAAAAGCTCTGTTGAGATGTGTTCCAACATGACGGGAGTTGGAAAATCTACTCTGTACCGAACACTGCAGGAGAAAAAAACGACTGGAATTGTTGGTACTCCCAGGGCACATTTGATCATAGGCAGACGAAAAATCTCGTTGAAATAAGAGATGAAAACTGCAATAAAAGGAGTTGTACATACATTTTATTATGAGAAGCAGATCCCAACCATCGACAAAATTCTAACTAAAAGCAATGAAGATCGGGATTTACCTGATATTAAAAGAACTGAGCTTTGGAAATTGCTCAGAGAACTTAATTTTTGCTGGGAAAAAACAGATAGGAAATCTGTTCTCATAGATCGTCCGGAAACTGTCCATTGGAGGAGGAAATATCTCTCTAAAGTAAAAGGTAGAGTTGCTAGAAATAACACAACTTACAAAATTAGTAATTTAACTGAACTTTTGAAAGATTTTTTTGAATAAAGTTACTGCAGAAAATTGGGAAAAATCCATATAATAAAAGAATAAAACAAAATGTGTAAACTCGGTCTCATGATCAGTGAAATAGAGGAAACAATTATAATTAATTTGAGCGAAGACAGCTTCACTAACTTTGATTACGAATTAGATACGTAATGTTTACCAGTGTAAACACAATTTATTATGTAAATTTTTGTTTTTCTTGTATTTCATTGTTTAATATTGTTTATATATATTTTTTATTTTTTTATAATTTTTTTATTTTAGTGTGTCCCACTCTTTAACTTTATATATGTTTAATGCCAGTTAACCGTAATTTTTTATTATTTTATTATTGTATTTTTGTCTTTTTCTTAAGCGTGTAAAATTAACACGTTTATTTTATTTTTTTTGGGGATATCGGATATCCATATAATAAAGTAAATTAAATTATGATGTCAGTGCAACAGGAATAAAAATCAGTAGGTCTAATTTTAACTGTAACATATAAAAATTAATTACATTTGAATCCCGTTTTAGTGTTTAATTGTAATTCTGCAGATGGTTTAAGAAATAAACAAATTGTAACGTCAAATGTTTTTAATTAATAATAAAATGATCGATAGCCCCAAAAAAATTTTAATATTATATGGACGAATTTACTTTTTTATATATGTTTAACTTCCTGTATTTTTGACAATGGGTATTTTGTAAGTATTTAAATTATAACTCAGAATATTTTGAGTGAATAAGGCTACATTTTAGTCTGAATGTGCTTAAAACGGTTTTTATGCCGAAATAAGAAATAATAAAAATACAGTTGTCATTTGTGGTAAATATGTCAAAATTATCTATATTTTGTAATATATATATGAATTATTACGAAACCATAAGAAATAAAATAATATTATAAAAACCTTTTATTTTAAGTTTATTACCGAAATAATATTCTATGCCATAGTGATAAAATAAACCTCCTTCCGACGCCTATGACAAGGATTGAAATCGCCCCCCCCCCCCTTGGACCGCACCTGGCACTACGTCCATTTTACTGTCGATATAATCGTCCATCCGAGCAAATTATTCGAAAAATCATAAATAATTTTTGCACTACGTAAGTGGCACTTTAGGAATTGTTTTTCTATGACAAAGTAGAGTTATTTTGACCTCCCTGTATGCTCCCAAGAAATTAGCAGTTACTTACCGGAGACCCTGTATATTAGCAAAGAATTTTTTGACCAAAATGGGGTTGTCGGACTTGCATTGTCTTTATTTTTATTTATGTTTACGACGTTTCGATTAGGTTGTTATCTCTAATCGTTATGAAGTATAAACTGAATGTATTGTCTTAAGACAACGAGCTTACATAGAGACTGTGTCCATTGAAGTGCAAAGTTTCGCTTCACTGTACACACCTCAATGACTTGATCTTACAAAGTAGTGGTTGCCTAAGATTAGGTATCTCAACACTTGGTTTACTGAAGATTCCATTATTGTTTTTAATGTAAGCTGCTCCTATAAATTTTCTTTTTTTCATGTTGGGTTCCATATATATTGCCGCAGACTCAGACCATTTTATATGGTGTTGTTTATCCCAGGCGTGTTCTGCAATACCTGATCTCGACGTTTCCCCTTTTTGTGTATGAGTTTTATGTTCCTTAATTCTAACTGCTAGTGGTCGTTTAGTTTCTCTAATATACATTTCACCACAGTCACATGGAACTTTGTAAATCCATTCTTTCTAATCGGTATTTTTTGGTTTTGTTTTTGTTAAATGATCTCTAAGTGTGTTTTCTGATTTAAAGACCGTTTTTATATTATAACTACTGGCAACTCGTCTTATTTTCTCCGAAGTTCCCTTAATGTATGGAATTGTGAAGAAGGAATGTGTTTCTTGCTGTCCTGTGTTCGTTCTTCTAAAGTTATTTATAATATCGTCAATTAGTTTTAAAGGATAACCATTCTGTTGTAAATCGGATTTAATATTTGTTACCTCTTTTTCCAATGAATCGGCATTATTGCATATAGATATAGCGCGATTATAGAGGTTGCGTATAATTCCCCGTTTTGTTACAACAGAATAATTTAGAACTATGATTAAGATATTGTCCAGTCTGTGTTGACTGTGTGTATACTGAAGTCTTAATAGTTTGGTTTGAACTATACACCATGACATCTAGGAAGGACAATTGATTATTTACCTCTTTTTCCATGGTAAACGTAATTGTAGGTCGAATGTTATTTAGATGGGTCAAGAAATCATTAAGTTCTTGATCATTGCCCTTCCATATGATACAGGTATCATCGACATATCTCAACTAGACTTTCGGTTTTACTGCTGCCATTTCTATGCCATGAGTTTCGAACCATTCCATATATATATTGGCGGTGACTGGTGAGAGTGAAGAACTCATCGGAAGTCCATCGTCCTGAGCGTAGAACTTGTCCTTTAGTTGAAAGTAAGCACTACGCAGACAACACTCCAAAAGGTCCATCACCCCGTCCAGTGGTAACGTGGTTCGATCTGATAAAGTAGTATCATTTGAAAGGCTAGTGTTGATTATATCTAGTGATGGTACATTAGTATACAGACTTTCACATCAAAGCTTATTAGTCTGTCGTCTGGCTCTAGATTGATGTTGCTAATAATGTTCACTAAATGTATAAAATTTTTAACGTATGTGTTCGTCTTACCTTCTAAAGGTTCTATTATTTGTTTTGTCTACAACTTTTAAACAAACGAAAGAATTTTTTGTTGTTCAATTTAGTATGATGTACAACTTTGGATAAAATGGGTACTTTTTGCGATCTAGGAAACATTGTGAGGTACACTACACACATCTCGCTTAGTACTTACTTCTAATAATTTATGGATATCATAACAAGTTCAAAACTAAAAATTGAAAAATAAATATAAAAAATAAGCCAACTTATAAAAAAGCGCTAAAAAGTGAAAAATATAAATATAAATTTTTATATAAAATTGAAGTTTTTGAAGTCGGCGCCAAATTGTTACTAAATGAAACAAACAACTCCAACACGAGATACACATAAGTTACAGTAAAAAAAAAACAATTACAAATAAAATATTTTTTCATTCTTTTTGTGTGAATCTTTTGTCAAGTGTTAATTTGGCTTCGACGTCAAAAATTTCAATTTCATATAAAAATTTATAATTTTATTTTTCGTCTTTTAGTGCATTTTTAGAAATCAGTGCAATTTTTTTATAAAATCTTAATTTAAGTACATTCGGAGTTCATTGTACAGGGTGAGTCAACGATTGGATGAAGTAGGTTTGTGCCTTTTCGGTGAAATTAACAAAGAAACTATATTTATTGTTTGATACAGTTTATTTTTACGCAGATTTTAAAAATATTTAGGACTCTACAGGGTGAGCCAAAAAACTAGGACAGCATAAAGTTGTATTTTTTTAAATAGAACACCCTATATACGAATCGTATTTTCGATTTAGCTTATAATTTAAAATCTTTTTTATTAAGGGTTTACTATGACAAAACTTTATAGTTTCTGAGATAATTAAGTTTAAAGAAAAAAAGTCACATTTTCAAGCATCAATTCAATCCTAAATAACGTTTTCAATTTTGTGACAAATATATTCAAATTTGGAATTTAGCAAGGCCAAGGACAAGTTAACATAATTTTTACCTAATATTTGCAATAAAAGCTACAGGGTGTTGAACACATCGACTCAAATTTGAACAAGTTTAAATGAATAAATATCTTTTTTTTTTTAAAAGGTACACCCTGTATATTTTCATGTTAATTAATAGAGTAATAAAAACCCTAAAAGTTTTGTTCAATATATCCTATACCTATTTATAATAGTTTTTGAGATATTTCAGTTTTTCTTATTTTCCATACTTTTTTACAGAAATAGTCTTCATTATCATAGTAGCCATGTAAAATAATAAAAAGAAACTACAGAAACAAACAGAATGTGGTTAAATATGATGAAATATATTATTCGTTATATTACAACGGCAATAGTTTAATTAAACATAATGTGAAAAAATTAACACAACAATAACGACAAGGCAAATACATATTTACTTTTATACTAAATTGAAACAAAAAAATTACCTATTAAATAATGAGATTAATTATTTCTTTTTAATAAGTGTTCGAATAAACGACCCTCTTGTGCAATGCACAAATTTAGTCTTTTTTGCAGATTTTCTCGTACCCTGGACAAAATTAGTGGCGTTATTGTTCTACAGGTATCCCTAATCCTGTTTCGCACCACTGTTGTTGGTGGATTAACATACACCTTATTTTTAATATAACCCCATAGGAAGAAATCTAATGGGGTGATGTCGCAAGACCTTGGTGGCCACTCAATGAAACCCCCACGTCCAATCAATTTTTGCGGATATCGTTGGTCCAAAAACGCACGAACTTCACGATGGTAATGCGGAGGCGCACCATCGTGCTGGAACCACATACTGTCGAGCTCATCCCTATCGAGACCTTGAAGCAGTTGGGGTAGTTCTTCTTATAGAAAGTTCAGGTAACTATGGCCATTTAGTGGTTCATTAAAAAAGTGGGGTCCAATAATTCGATTATGATGAATACCACACCAAACATTTAATGACCAGTGGTTTTGATGTTGCACCTCTCTAATCCAAAATGGGTTTTCTGTGGCATAATAATGCATGTTGCGTCTATTTACGGCACCGTTACTTCTAAAAGTAGCTTCATCACTAAACATTACCTTGCATAATAAATTTGGATTTAATTGAATCTCCGCATTTATTGTACGACAAAAGTTTACACGTTTTTCAAAATCCTGTCCATGCAATTCTTGGTGTAATTCCATGTGATATGGATGATACCTATATTTCTTGGTAATACGATTAGCGGTGGATTGTGATGTTTCACATAATGCTGCTAACTGACGGTTACCAATATAAGGATTTTCCTGAACATTTAACAATACTTGTAGTTCTTTTTCTTCATTAGTTACTGGTTTGTTGACAACTTTACGTTTTGGATAATCAACAGTACCAGAAGAATCAAATCTTTGCATTAAGTTTTGAAAAGTATGGGTATTAGGCTGGCGTCGATCAGGATACTTCATTTTGTAAATTCTTTGAGCAAGAAGGCAATTTTTTTGAGCCTCTCCTATTGTATAAATCATATCTATTAACTGATTCTTTGGAAAATTCATTTTACAATATAAGATGAATGCAAAAAAAACCAAACTACACTACATAAAAACCAAAAGAAGCGATTGCGGTTATAAATTTGACACACAGAAAAATGTTCTTTTACATTGTTTTTGCCATGGCTACTATGATAATGAAGACTATTTCTGTACAAAAGTATGGAAAATAAGAAAAACTGAAATATCTCAAAAACTATTATAAATAGGTATAGGATATATTGAACAAAACTTTTAGGGTCTTTATTACTTTATTAAATAACATGAAAATATACAGGGTGTACCATTTAAAAAAAAGATATTTATTCATTTAAACTTGTTCAAATTTGAGCCGATGTGTTCAACACCCTGTAGCTTTTATTGCAAATATTAGGTAAAAATTATGTTAACTTGTCCTTGGCCTTGCTAAATTCCAAATTTGAATATATTTGTCACAAAATTGAAAACGTTATTTAGGATTGAATTGATGCTTGAAAATGTGACTTTTTCTTTAAACTTAATTATCTCAGAAACTATAAAGTTTTGTTATAGTAAACTCTTATAAAAAAGATTTAAAATTATAAGTTAAATCGAAAATACGATTCGTATATAGGGTGTTCTATTTAAAAAAATACAACTTTATGCTGTCCTAGTTTTTTGGCTCACCCTGTAGAGTCCTAAATATTTTTAAAATCTGCGTAAAAATAAACTGTATCAAACAATAAATATAGTTTCTTTGTTAATTTCACCGAAAAGGCACAAACCTACTTCATCCAATCGTTGACTCACCCTGTATAGGAGAACAAATAAAATGACAATTTCTTCGAATTTTAGTTGTTTCTCTTTTCAGAATTTTAACGTTCCCTCGCCCGGTAAATATTATTCATAGATCTTCGATCGTCACCAGTAACAAATAGAACAAACAAAGGGTGGCGAAATCCCGTTTCGCCCCATAATTACAAGGCGAACATGTGTAAGCCCGCGTAATTGTAATCCAGTAAAAAGGATCAAATCCTTTACACGCATCTGTTGTATTCCCGGTTTCTACGATTGTTCCCGGATATGCATAAATCGGGGATTTTATGCTGGTGCAAGTGAAATACTTTTCAATAGAGCAAGTGAATTAAAAAAAAACTTTTCAGTAGTAAAAGGAATTGGAAATTCAACGGGGCCTTATAGACTAAATGACTGGTTTACAATGTTTAATACCGGTTCGGGGCAACACAGCGATTGTATGAAATACATTTATGCCTTAGGTAAAATTCACCAAGAAACCATACAGGGGAGGTAAAAAATTCCCTAATTTATCATAGAAAAAAATCCTAAAGTGCCCCTTAACGGATATACAGAGCCCTAAGCAGGCGCGGATCCAAGGGGGGGGGGGGGCGGTGGGCGCGATCGCCCCCCCTCCCAAGAGCTTTGAGTTTAGGAAAATGGACCCGATTTTTTCTCCTATACTATAGTTTATTCAAGAACTAGAGAGAGTAATAAATCATTTTTTACCCTTTTTCTCTTCGCAAACTACCTGTGTTCTTTAGTCCGGTGTTTTTAGCAAAATTTGTTAGACACATATATTTTTCATAGGAATGGGTTAGAAATAACTACCGGTCTATAATAATAGACTAAAACGTAGGATTATTCTCTCCAAAAGTTCTAAGTTATAATGTAAATACTTACAAAATATCCATTGTCTAAAATACAAAAAGTTAAACATATATAAAAAAATAAATTCGTCCATATAATAATAAAATATTTTTGGGGCTATCGGTCATTTTATTATTAATTAAAAATATTTTTAGGGTATTTGACGTTTCAGTTTATTTATTTCTTAAACCATCTGCAGAATTACAATTAAACACTAAAAAGGGATTCAAATGTAATTACTTTTTTTTATGTTGTAATTAAAATTAGACCTACTTATTTTTATTTTTATTGTACTGATATCTTAATTTAATTTACTTTTATATATGGAAATACGATAGCCCCAAAAAAATAAGATAAACATGTTAACAACACGCTTAAGAAAAAGACACAAACACAATAATAAAATAACAAAAAACTTACGGCTAATTAGAATTAAATATATATAAAATTAAAGTGTGGGACACACTAAAATAAAAATATATAAAAAAATAAAAAAACATATAAACAACATTAAACAATAAAATACAACAAAAGCAAAAATTTAAATAATAAATTGTGTTTATTCTAGTAAACATTACGTATCTAATTCCTAATCAAAGTCAGTGAAACTATCTTCGCTAAAATTAATTATAATTGGTTCCTCTATCTCACCTATTATGAGATCGAGTTCTCACATTTTGTTTTATTCCTTTATTATATGGATTTTTCCTAATTTTCCGCAGTAACTTTATTCAAAAAATCTTTCAAAAGTTTAGTTAAATTACTAATTTTATTAATTGTGTTATTTCTAGCAACTCTACCTTTTACTTAAGAGAGATATTTACATCTCCAACGGACAGTTTCCGGACGATTTATAAGAACAGATTTTCTATCTGGTTTTTCCCAGCAAAAATTAAGTTCTCTGAGCAATTTCCAGAGATCAGTTCTTTTAATTTCAGGTAAATCGCGATCTTCAATGATTTTAGTTAGAATTTTGTAGATGGTTGGGATCTGCTTCTCATAATAAAATCTATATACAACCCTACTGCTTACCCCCCCCCCCCCCCCCCGTTGACAACTTGTTTTTCTTGCCATACTGTACTTTTGTGATATCACCGCCCCCCCCCCCCCAAGAGAGAGCCTGGATCCGCCCCTGGCCCTAAGTGGGTACCCAGCGATTTACCTTATCCGTTTTAAGTTTTGAACCGACTTGTATTTCAACTCTGTAAAATGACACCTATCAAAAATTAAAAACAACGCTGGCTTAATGAGTTTTATGATCTCTATAAAATATTAAAATTTCATTAAATTACACAAGTCGATTCAAAACTGAGAGCCGATAAGATACAGGGTGTCTCAAAAGAAAGTATACATTTGTTTTGTTTATTGCGTGAACGCAACTATTCCGAGCGGCGCGGGGGGTATGTCAATTGATAGCCTGGCTTTTGGGAATTTAGTCGCTATGGAGCGTTTCTCGGGAGCGGACCGTGCTTTGTGCGTACGTGAGTTTTACAAAAACGGTAATTCGGCGACTGTAGCGCGTAGAAAATTCTGCAATTTTCGACATATTCGTCACTTAAATGATGCGCCAAGCGCTCGGCTTATTGGAAAATGGGTCCAGAAGTTTGAAGAGATCGGTTCAACACTAGATAAACCAAAATCCGGGCGTCCGAGGTCTTCGAGAACAGTCGAAAACGTAGAGAGTGTTACTCAGTCTGTTCGTGACGACCCAAACGTTTCGATTCGTAAGCGTACTGTTGCTTTAAATGTGCATAGGTCATCATTATTCCGCATTTTACACAAAGATTTAAAGCTGAACCCCTATAAAATTCAGTTGGTGCAAGAATTGAAGCCTCAGGATGCTGGTCAGAGGCTTGACTTCGTAAACCAGATGACTGAACGCTTTTCAACGTTTACCAACATCTTCTTTTCGGATGAAGCCCATTTTCATCTTAATGGTCATGTAAACAAGCAACATTGTCGCTATTGGAGTGCAAACAATCCAAAACACAAACATCAGAAACCTCTACATTCGCCGAAAGTGACTGTATGGGCTGCGATGTCGGCACGAGGAATTATCGGCCCGTACTTTTTTGAAGATGAAAGGGAACGCACAGTAACAGTGACTTCAGAGCGGTATGTGGAGATGTTAGACGACTTCTTCGTGCCTGAATTGCAAAATTTTCCTGGCTATAACCAAAGAACATGGTTCCAGCAAGACGGAGCAACTTCACACACGTCCAACATGTCTCTGCCACGAGTGCGTGAAATTTTTCCTGGCAAATTGATCTTAAAGAAAGGTGACATAAGTTGGCCTCCGCACAGTCCTGATTTATCACCTATGGACTTTTCCTATGGGATTATGTCAAATCAAAAGTTTACGCCAACAAACCGACTTCCCTGGCACAATTAAAAGAAAATATCCGCAACGAAATGGCAGACATCAAGGAGAATACCTGCCGAGCCGTCGTGGGCAATTTTAGTGCTCGATTAAATGAATGCCGTGAGCGCAACGGATTACATTTGGACGATATCATTTTTAAAAAATAAATTCCCAAACAATGTATTTTAATATGTAATAAACATTTTTTCAATAAAGTCCTGTCTTTTTTTTAAATCGATTTTTTAAATGTGAACTTTCTTTTGAGACACCCTGTAGATCGCTGGGTACCTCGTTAGGGCTCTGTATCTCCTTTAAGGGGCATTTTAGGAATTTTTTTTCTATGACAAAGTAGGATTATTTTGACCTCCCCTGTATACTCCGAAGAAATTAGGAGGTACTTACCGGACACCTTGTATAATTATTAACGTATACGCACATTTTAAAAATATTTGGGACTACACATTGTGCCAAAAAATGAGGACAGTAGAAAATTATATGTTTTTAAATAGAACTGCTTCTATACGAATCATACATATAATTTTAAAACTTTTTTTAATAATAATGTCCTATACCTGTTGTTAAAATTTTTTGAGATATTTCGATGTCTTTATTTTTTCTTAGTCTTTTAATGATTTTTTTTTTGAATTGTATTAGCCATGGAAAAAAGTGTAAAATAAAATTTTATAAAGTGTCAAATTTACAATCGCAACCATATTGTCTGATTTCCATAGAGTGTTACATGGTTTTATTGCATTTATCTTATATTTTAAAATAAATATTCCGAACCATTCCATTCATTGCATTTCTGGTTTTATTATGTTACGCACCCTTACTAATTTCTTTCCCAATTTGGTTGACCATTTTTGTCGTGTGTTTGTGTTTGATTAATTTTTTTTATGGATGCAGAATTTAATTTATTTTTTTTTCAGATAGTTTTCAGTTTTCCCGCCTACTATTATTTGTCACGTGGTTGTACACCACTTATTTATTGCAATGTTTTTTAGGTTGTAAGAAATTTATTCCTTCATTTAAAATGTATTTCTTTAATTTAAAAATAACTATTGGGATATTTTTTTGATTTTTGAGTGGGAAATGCTAATTGGCATATTTAACAAATTTATTTCAGCCGACTGTTACTGCCCAGGGTCATTCTCTTTGAGCTGTTATTTCTTTCAAACGCATCAATTGAACCTACCTAAAGGAAGCAACGTAGTGCGCAAGCAATTATATTGTTATAAATGAAGGCCATCTTGCCTTGACTTTCACTTTTTCCAGTTCAAAGAAATTGAATACTTCCATTTCCATTAATGGAACCATCTTTTGGGATTAGGGGATGGAAAGTCGTTTAAGTTTAAGTCATCTCGGTCCTTGAGTTTTGTGGATTAGTTTCATTATTTTTTGTCTGTTTGTCATTTTTGGGCCATTTGTACCGGGATAAACCTGGAAACAGGGATTCTGGCAGTTTTCGCATGGTTCAACAAGGAATTTTGTTAGACTCCATCAACATCGAGCTTGTTTTTTACATACAGGTCCTTCCTACTGGATGTTCTACTTACGGGAAATATTCCCTTACCTAAGGATTTAATCTATGGGTCAACACTATTAGTATTTATTCTGATGATATTTTGGCGTGCGTTGTTTGTAACTCTTGTTATACCTCTTCCGTTATGTTGTATAATTATTAGGTATCAAACTTACATTGAAGTATATCTAGCCTTAAGCGGTTCTAACATTTATTAAATTTTTAATTAAAGATTTTTACTATTACTATCTAAACCGAGTTTATTTGTCCCACATGCTGTTCTTGCATATTTACTAAAACTGTCACGTTATATATACGATTGACAAACACAAAACACGAAATATAAGAAACGTTATGTACGTGCTAATTGGTCTAAACGGTTATGACGTAAAAATCGATGGTGTCGGCTCCAACGGTTGTGCTATAACTAATGCGCACGAGGGAAATTATTGTTTATTTATTACGGAAAATAAAAAAAAAGTCATTTGTTATGAAAAAAAAGTATATTTCGATAATTAGTAGCGCTCCCTATAACTTTCTTTAGACGAATCGATAGATAATTTAATTATCTATAACTTTTGTTTGAAACTTTCTTTCATACAACCTTTAATTTCCGAGATAAACGGAAAAAGTGACAATTTTTGATTCGCCATTTTGTTAGCACAGGGTTGCCAATGTTAACATCGAGACATGTTTTTAGGATGCCAAATAATATAAATTTCAATAGTAAAATCGCATGTCACTTTTTTCCAAAAAAAAATTTTTTGTCTTATTTTCATAGACTACAATATGAGATCTCACATTTTGGCCCAAACAAGTGATATTTTGATCATTTAAAACGTGGAGTTTATAGATCATCCATCATGCAGCCGTGATTTGGCACCAAGTGAACTCGTTTTATGTCCGTACATAAAGAAGAAACTGCTGCGATTTTTTACGCTAGAAGAAGCAACTGATGCGTTCAAAAATCATATTTTGGGGTTCAATTTTCACAGTTATAAACATGGACGTCTGGACATGGAATGTTTACAAAAACAAAACGCCACGAATGGGTCACAATTAGTAGTAATTTGCCAACTGTTTTGGAAAAAAAATAAAGGAAAACAATATAATTTGTGAATACCCAATTTTTATGAAAAAAAATATTATTATGATAATATATTTCATATAATATTTATAAACAATTTATTGCTACAATAGTAAACTAATATCTTTAAAATAGTATGCTTTATAATGCGTCAGTTTAACTCCCAGAAAATTCAAAATTTCTAAGTAGTGTGATAAACTAAGAAATCTGGCAACCTCGCATATTTCTTTTACTCTATCGTACGATCAAGGTTGAATCCGGTCCATTCATAAAAATTTTGGCATATGACATTTTTGTGGTTGACGTTGTGTGTCTTGGATCGTTTTTTAATTTTTTGTGATTCCAAAAGTGTTTTTGTAAGTGACTAATTATTCATTAGTGACAAAATGGTCAATCATTGCCAAGTTTGCCGAAAATTGGATTATTTATTTCCAAATTTAACTTTTCACAGGTAGGTTAGGTTAAGTTTGGTATCATAGGCGGGTAACTTGGGATTTTAGATTTTGTTATCAGTGATTTTTTATAGGTTTCCCAGTGATTCTAACCGCCGAGACCTTTGGATTAATATATTAGGACTACAAGATAAAATCTTGCCCAAGTCACTTCGTATCTGTAGTGAACATTTTGGCCCAAACGATTTCTATTATCGATTTGATGGTGTTCGTGTTTTAAAGTGAGACCAACATAATAGAAGCCCACCATTTTCTATTATTTTTCATTAACATTTCCCTTGTAATATTACACCAAATAGTACCGCTTTTCCTATCTTTTTACAATTTTTTCCTTAATTTTTTGTTTTTCCTATTACTTGTAAAAGTGTAAAATTTTCTTTTAACCAAGATATTACAAAATCTGCAAAAAAAAAACTCATAAACGTTATAAATAAATATATGACTTGCATAATAACTGTCATGTGTGAAAAGTCCAGAAATGAAACTTCAATTTCTGCAATTTTTATTTATTTTTATTCGATGTCCGATAGTTACATAGTCTCAGATTTGCTTTACACAAATTAGATAGTCAGTAAGTAAGAAAAAAAGTATATTTTATTGTACGTTATTCTATTTTATATATATATATATATATATATATATATATATATATATATATATATATATACTAACCAAACGTCAAAGTAGTCATTTGCATACCGCGACGTCGTTACATTGATTCAGTATTGCACTTCAATATTGAGAAATTAGAACTTTGGTAAGACTACTTTTTTACGATGTTCATGGCTGACGTTAAATTTCATATGCGAGTGTCTGTACGGCATAGACATGTTGTTACGGAATAATAAAAATAGACAGCGAGTCCATACAATTTAGAAAAAAAATTTCAATCACAGTAATGTTCAAGAAACAAAGTTTTTGTCGGTTTTAGAATTGTGGGCATTAATTAGCCACTTAACTAAAATCCGGCAAAATATTACGGAATTTTTTACTTTGGACTTGGATAATTCTTACATGTTACTCTGTTTTAAATAATAACTAGTGCCTTGGATAAAAAAAAAGGTTATTTCAAGTCATTAATGTCGTAAAAGATAAATGATATGAATATTACGATTATTTGTATATTGAATACTGACTTATGTTCAAGTACAACAACTTCCGTATCACGACATATTGATAGAGTAATTAACTATTTCTTATGAAAAAATATTTATTTCAATTCTGCAAATAAAAGCATCATAGAATATTAATTGATATTTTTATTCGTTTTAAAATTGTTACGCCGCTGGCGTATGATAGATTGTGAGCTATGACACCCCTCTAACCCCTGGCCTACAAACATGTTGGCGCTTATAAATTTCATATTCATGAATGACTAGCCTGGTCCATTCTCTACTATGTCTATGATTATAAACATGCTTTTCGAATTAGTTCAAACGCATCCAAAAGTGTAACAATATTTTCCCAATATTTATTCCCTGTATTCTTTTAGTTCTATGAAAATCCAAACTCTCTATTAAAATGTTAATTTAGTCGTCATTATAAAAACAAATATTGCATCACCTTACACAGAATTTAAATTAGATGGTATAGCGAAGTAGTACATTATCCTACCAAATGTGAAATCAATTAGTTACAAGCAAAAAATAGGACTCAATATATGAATATTGAAACGATTGGCTATCTAAGAAACAAGAAGCCTAGATTAATTATTTTAGGTAATTAGAAAAAAAAAAGTAGTGATTGATTTATAATAATCAATCTTTTCAATATATACATAGGCTGGCCATTAGTTCTGTCTATAATTAAATGATGTACTAATGAAACAATAAAATAATTAAAACCGAGAAAGTATAAATAGTATAATGGTTTACTTTCCATCAGGCGCGGATCCAAGGGGGGGGGGGCGGGGGGGCCATCGCCCCCCCCCCCCCCCAAGAGCTTGGAGTTTAGAAAAATAGACCCGATTTTGCCTCTTATACTATAGTTTATTCAAGAACTAGAGAGAGTAATAAATCATTTTTTTAATTTTTTTTTCTTCGCAAACTACCTGTGTTCTTTATTCCGATGTCTTTGGCAAAATCTGTTAGACACATATATTTTTCATAGGAATTGGTTAGAAATTTTATAATTAAAAATACCGGTCTATAATAATGGACTATTTGGGTTGGAAAACACTAAATATTTGGTTTGTGTGAAGTGTTAAAAATGATTTTAATCCTTGTCATAGGCGTCGGAAGGAGGTTTATTTTATCACTAAGTATTTATGGCATAGAATATTATTTCGGTAATAAACTTAAAAGAAAAAGTTTTTATAATATTATTTTATTTTTTATGATTTTTAAATAATTCACATAGATTAGAAAATATAGATAATTTTGACATATTTAACACAAATTACTACAGTATTTTTATTATTTTTAATTTTGGCATAGAAACCGTTTTAGGTACATTCAGACTAAAACGTAGCCTTTTTCTCTCAAAAAAATTCTAAGTTATAATTTAAATTCTTACAAAATACCTATTATCAAAAATACAAGAAGTTAAACACATAAAAAAATCAATTCGTCCATATAATATTAAAATTTTGTTGAAGCTATCGGTCATTTTATTATTAATTAAAAACATTTTTAGGATATTTGACGTTTCAGTTTATTTATTTCTTAAACCATCTGCAGAATTAAAATTGAACGCTAAAATGGGATTCAAATGTAATTAATTTTTATATGTTACAGAAAATTTAAATAATAAATTGTGTTTACGTTGGTAAACATTACGTATTTAATTCGTAATCACAGTCAGTGAAGCTATCTTCGCTCAAATTAAATATAATTGGTTCCTCTATCTCACCGATCATGAGATCGAGTTTCCCCATTTTCTTTTATTCTTTTATTATCTGGATTTTTCCCAATTTTCTGCACTAACTTTATTCAAAAAAAATAAGTTCAGTTAAATTACTAATTTTGTAAGTTGTGTTATTTCTAGCAACTCTACCTTGTACTTGAGAGAGATTTTCCTTCTCCAACGGATATTTTCCGTACGATCTATAAGAACGGATTTCTTATCTAGTTTTTCCCAGCAAAAATCAAGTTCTCTGAGCAATTTCTAGAGCTCGGTTCTTTTAATTTCAGGCAAATCCCGATCTTCATTGATTTTAGTTAGAATTTTGTCGACGGTTGGGATTTGCTTCTCATAATAAAATATATGTCCAACTCCTTTTAGTACAGTTTGTGTGATCGAATGTAGCTTGGGAGTATTAACAATTCCAGTCGTTTTTTTCTCCTTCAGTATTTGGTACATAGTAGATTTTCCAACTCCTGTCATGTTGGAATACTTCTCAATAGAACTTTTAACCTTATTATCGAGATATTGTTATCTTAAGGCATCATCAACATTCATCGTAATAAGTTTTTTCTTGAAGAAAAAATGCCCTGGTTTAACGATTTTGGAATAAATATAGATGTGGAAGCCATATCTTTTGGGTATCTCACTAATCTCAAATAATATATAAAAACAAGTACAAACAAGATAAATCACTAAGGATGCACTGTAAAGTGTACTTTGCTCACTGACAGAAATTAAATTGAACTATCAGAAATTTTATTGCTGCAGTAAATTTATAAAAGCTTATAATATTTAAATATAATTAAATATAATTAGATTTACGGCAGTCCTCAGTTACTTGCGCACTGGAGCAGGTACGTTGAAGGTTTCGGTAACAGTTTTCTTACTCTGTCTAGTTCTTGAATAGAGTATAGGAATGTGTATGCTTGCGATCGCCCCTCCCCTTCCCAAGAGCTTTGAGTTCAGGAAAATAGAACCGATTCTGCATTTTATTTTAGGAATATGTATGCTGCTGATACTCCCCCCCATCCCCCGTTGACAACCTTGTTTTTCTGGCAAAAGCCCCCCCCCCACCAAGTGCTTTGAATTCAGGAAAATAGACTCGATTCTGCCTCTTATACTAGGAATGTGTATGCTGCTCGCATCCTCCCCCCGGTCGGCAACTTGTTTTTTCTTGTGATCGCCCCCCCCCCCCCTCCACTCTTCAAGAACTCGAAATTCAGAAAAATGGACCCGACCCATCCTGTCTTTTATATTAGAAATGGGAATGTTGCTGGTGTCCCCCCCCCCCCGTCGACAACCGGCTTTCGCACTTTTATGATATCACCGCCCCCCCCAAGGAGAGAGGCTGGATCCGCCCCTGCTTTCCATAGAATTTAGAAAATATATTTTCATCCAGACCCATCATTATTGAAGACATATGACTTATTAGGTCGACATAGCGCGATTTTTTCAACTCGGTCTAATTTTTTTTAAATAACAAATATTGAAAAGTTTTTTCATTTAAGCACGAAATTAACGTAATTCTTGGAGAAGGTGGAAACACACAATTTCCCAAATTTTTCGATGATTTTTTACACACCTCCTATTTTTGAGGCGTAGAACATGAATATGTTGTCAGTTTTCACCGATCTCGCGTGGTTTTTCCGACAAAAAAATCATTTTCAATCATGTAACTAGTTCAAACCCAATTAATTGTTGTCATTTCAGTATTGTTGCGTAAAATGTGAGTAAATGTGCAGAATCGGGATGCTAAACCTAAACAGATAGTTCCGCAAGCTACGTTGATCTAAAAACGAAAATCATAACTAAACTAATCTGAAGAATTTTTTGATGATTTTTTACATATTGTCGGGTCGTAGAACCTGAATATAATGTTTTTCTTCGCCGGTCTTGCGCGGTTTTTCCATGGAATCTAGATAAGTGTAGTTCAGGTCAGTTCAGATTAGTTTAGATATGATTTTCGTTTTTATATCAACGTCGCTTGCCGAGCGATCAGTTTATGTTTAGCATCCCGATTCTGCACGTTTTCCCACATTTTATGCAACAATACTGGAATGACCACAATTAATTGCATTTGAACTATCAAGTTTTCCACCCTAATAGAATTTAAAATCCACATCAGCGTGGTAACATTGCATCACCTGTTTGGATTTAAATCGTATGCAACCAATTATGCATGTCTAGAAACAGTATAAAACGACAAGACAACGGTTTTCTTACGTTTTATGAAAAATTCGTATTTTTCCTCGGTTATTTATGTAAATTCTGTTAAAAAAATGATTTAGTATTGTATAGTGTTTGTATATTTTACTATAAATGTCCAAAATTTAATGATAGTGATCGGAAAATTATATGTGTGAAAATAATTTTTTTTTCGAAAAAGCCATGCGAGATCGGCTAAAATTGACAACATACGATCCAAAAATAGGAGGTATGTAAAAAATCATCGAAAAATTCCACCTTTTCCAAGAATTACCAAAGTTAATTTTTATGTGAATACACTGCAAAAAAATTTCGTAGAAAGAAAGCAAGCTTTTAAAACTGGTCAAATATGCACCGGATACGCATTGCATTAAGGTTCCGCAGTATTTACTAGCTTTTTTTGAAATCTTGTCGCACAACTGTCTTTGAGTTAAGAACGTCCATTCAGATACCTTGACGCCGAATCTCACCACCATCCATCACAGTTACAATTAGTCGCCAACACACTGATCTCCGGATCCTTATAACTAACCAAACCCATGAACTGCCAAGAAGAACTCAACAATATCACAACAGCTCTAAAATAAAACAATTACAAAGAACAAAAAGGTCGTAAAACAGAATACAAATGCAGAAGCAGAGAAAAAAGAAGAAGATGACAAATCTAAACCAAAATCCACACTGCCATACATAAAAGGTGTAATAGACATAATTGGAACAAATCTGAGGAAGCATGACATATTCACAATTTATAAGCCACAAACAACAATACAGAATTTATTGGGTAATTTCAAAGACAAAATACCATTAGAAAACCAGGGAGTGCACAGCATCCCATGTAGGGACTGTGAAAAAGAATGTATCGACCAAACAAACAGAAAAATCTCTACCAGAGTCCAAGAACATAAAAATAGCATAAAGAATAAACAAACCACATCAGCTTTATTCCAGCATCATCAGGAGATAGGATATACTATAAATTTCCAGGAAACTAAACTTATCGCACCCATAAAGCACTATAGAACATGCACCATCAGAGAAGTTCTCGAAACAGAAAACACTAAGAACTTTAACAAGAAAGATGATGCACAAACATATCCAATACATGGAAAATGCTAATCAAAACCCAACCAAAAAACACACCAAATAAACAGAATAACGAGACGAGAGGAGGCCCAGACCCAGGGTAGCAAGGAAACCAACCAGGTAGATCCAAGATATACCCTACTCAAGCGTCAAACTATAAAAAGACAGACATAGAACCAAGCCGAGCAACTGTCGAGGAAGCATTACTTCAAAATGTCAGCTGAGATGTTGCCGAAACGTGGTGAAGATTTTTCTACTGATGAACGGATTTAAAACTGGAAAGACACCAACAAGATGGGATTCAAATCCTGCTGAGTTTCTGCGACGTTTTATAACTGTAGATGAAACATGGATTTACCATTACATGCCAGAGACAAAGCAGCAATCTAAACAGTGGGTGGGGGCAGGTGAAAGTGCGCCAAAAAGGTTCCGCCTGCAGGAAAAGTCATGGCAACAGTATTTTGGGATTGACATGACGTGGTGTTTATAGACTATTTAGAACAAGGCAAGACCATCACCGGGGAGTATTACGCTCGACTACTGGACCGTTTGCAGCATGTGATTAAGGCTAAACGTCCGTATCTTGCCAAAAAAAGTGTTCTTTCATCGGGATAAAGCGCCTGCACACAAATCTATGATGTTGCTGCAAAACTCCATGACTTACGTTTCGAAATGCTTCCACATGCGCCATATTCGCCGAATCCGGCTCCCAGCGATTACTTTCTCTTCCTAAACTTGAAAAAATGTCTTGTTGGATGAAAAGTTCTTTCAAGTAACGAAGTCATAGCAGCGACAGCCGCTTATTTTGCGGAGTTGGATATATATATATATATATATATATATATATATATATATATATATATATATATATATATAATATATATATATATATATATATATATATATATATATATATGTAGATAAGTTTTTGTCTGTGTAATTTAAAATAAAATAGAATAAAATATTGGCGAAGCGGACGTGAAAATTTGTCAATCTACATGATTCTCGTATTAAAAAGTGCGGAGCACTCCAAAATATGGAAAAACTCCGGGTCCGACGAGAATCATGTAGATTGACAAATTTTCACGTCCGCTTCGCCAATATTTTATTCTATTTTATTTTAAATTACACGGACAAAAACTTATCTACATATTTATTTACTTGTTTGGCTTTGAAACACGCTAAACGATGCTCTCATGGTGGGATCGTTTGGTGCGGCACGTGGCTTTGGCTGCTTAAATAGCGGTATGCTTGCTTGCCAGTACCGAAAAATGCGACCCCTATCTTTTGGGCAGCGCGTTTCGTGTACTCGATTTTACATATTTCTGTTTTAATTCACCGTCGCGCCACCATATGACGGTTCTCTTACAAACTTTGTTAATCTGTATGGTTCTTGTATTATCAAGTGGACCATCGAGATGTCGCCTCTGTCGTCTTATTTGCCGTATTTTGATTATAAATGTGGCTTATACGATGCAAAGGCGAGATGATGGTTTGTACCGACTGCGGTGGCCTGACGAGTCCCATATTAGGACGAAACAGCGCTGTCGCCATCTGTCGGACCCGGAGTTTTTCCATATTTTGGAGTGCTCCGCACTTTTTAATACGAGAATCATGTAGATTGACAAATTTTCACGTCCGCTTCGCCAATATTTTATTCTATTTTATTTTATATATATATATATATATATATATATATATATATATATATATATATATATATATATATATATATATATATATATATATATATATATCGGTTTTATCACTTAATGACCGACCACAGAATGGCTCTGCAATTAAACTGTCAACGGAATTCATTTTTGTTTTTACCAAAATCACAACGCAAAACGTAAAAAAATACAATAGCGTGCCGTACAACAAACTAAAACACCTAAGATTACGCAATCAATGGGCAAACTAAACACAGGCAGGGTTGCCAGAGTTCACTGGAATCTCTAATTTACGACATTTTATTTTATGGCACGCTCTGTTTTACGATTGAATTCCTATCTATTTTACGATATGTCTTTCTTCTTTACTCCCACCATATTTCGCGTGTTCGGCGCGCTATTTGAAATTAACGAATTGATGCCCTACGTGTCGTTTTTACGCCTGTACGTGAACTATAGTTTTAATAATTTTTTAAGTTTAGTTATCTACAAATAATAAATCTAAAATGTAGAAGTATGTACTTAATATATCTAATCGCTAACCTATTCTAAATAAAATAAACATAGCACTTTTTTTAAATGTATGATGGATTTTTGTGTCTCAATAGAAAATTTCTGATTTAAATTTCTTAACGATTTCTGAGCTTATATGGAGATTAAAACAATTGCTTGATTTTAACAAACTTTTAGTATGCAAAATCCCACACAATGTGTCTGGCAACTTATTTTTTACCAAAATTACATAATACATAAAGCGCTCCGGGTTTCCTCTGTATTTTACCGAATAAATGCCTAGGAGCATGCCAAGTCATCAAAATTTCTTAATACGTATACAATTGCGTTCAAGATTTGTAAGCTGCTTTGTATGTCAACGCGTAAAAAGAAACACTATTTATTAGTTTTTATATAATAATTAGAAAAATTGTATCTTATTCAAAAATTCTTCATCATAAGCAATAAACTGAATATAATTCCCTTTTTTCCTATATGTCGCAAAATTACATAAATTTAGGGAAATTTCTTAAAATTGGCAACCTTGAACACAGGTTTGCAGTCGATTTGCAACCTACATGAAGCTTATGAGACGGAATTAATCTCCTCGTCTTAGATAGGCAACTCCATATACGCGTCAATGGATGAGCTTGGATTGCATTAAGCAATAACGTTTCCGAGCATAATACAGACAAATTATTAATGATATTTAGGCGAAGTAAGTTAAATTATTTCAATAATTGACTGTTGTTCACGTATAATCTAAGTAAAAATTTTATTTAAATTTAATTAGTAAATTATCAGTAGAAATAAAAAAAAATATTTGTACTCATATTTATTAGTATGTTTCATTATAATTTACAATTTTTGGGGGGTTGCGCAATCTGTGTTAAATAGTTCTGAAGCTTAAGAATTTGTTCAGTTTCACTTGAAAACGGCTAGAGAAAATAGAAGCCTAAACGTAATATATCGTATGGTCGCTGAAAGAATAGTATATTTTATTAAAAGAATCATTGTATATATTTTCCATCTAAGGTACCCCAATTTTCACTTCTACCCATCCTTTCCCTCGCTTTCAGCACCGGCCGCTGCCCTTACAGAAATTAAAACAGAACTAATACACTCAAGATTTATCACCTTCTGCGCCAGTTCGGAAATTAAAAATAGAAAATAAGGCCTAAGAAATTGATTAAGATTTTAAAAAAGCAATCCTACACATGGAAAATTTACATTTAAACGAACTTCTCGTCTATAATCGGTTCATAAAAATTCATATGCCCAACGTAATGGGCTGTTAAAACAAATATAGGAATAGGGAAGAAATATGGCCGATTTGACTTTTTAATCAAATAGATAATTTCTTTTTCTTCGCTCGGCGATATACAGTTACGGGATGATATATTTCAAATGAGATTCTTGGGAATTAATTTCGAAAAGGTTTATAAGTATATGTATATTTTAATTTTTACGAGTGTTGAACGATGTTACATGTGAGGCGGAAATACGCAGTGACAAGGAAGATATAATAATTATATAGATATTTCAAAACAAGATAAATAATATGGGAATCTTATGTCTAAACTAGTTTATAAAAATTTATAACCATATATAGTTAAGTTATTAAAAGAGGCCATCTATACAAGGTGTATGGAAACTTTGAAGAGGAAATTATCTATCTATATATATATATATATATATATATATATATATATATATATAATATATATATATATATAAATGAATCCCTATTACCCGTGGTCACGCCATAACTTGAGAACGACTTTACTGATTTTCTTCATCCTTTTTTAAAAAGTTTTCTAATACTTTGTAGAAAGTTCTTACGAAATGAAATTTAAGAAAATTGCGCATAAAATTGGAAAATTACACGAAAAGTTGACGACTATTTAAACTTCAAGCGTATGATGACAGTTCTTGCTGGTGCCCGCGGCTTCTCCCGCGTGGACGTCGTTATTTCTTATAAAATTGTCAAATTTTCATTCCATAAGAACCTTCTACAAAGAATTAGAAAACTTTTTAAAAAAAGATGTAAGAAATCAGTAAAGTCGTTCTCAAGTTATGGCGTGACCAAGGGAAATAGGGATTCATTTATATATATATATATATATATATATATATATATATATATATATATATATATATATATATAGAAATAGAATAGAATAAATATAGAATATAGAATATAGAATATAGATAGATAAAAGATGAATAGATAAATATATAGATAAATTATTCCAGTTCGAATTGAATATTCATAGTTAAGACAGTACAACGTTTGTCGGGTCAGCTAATATATGATAAATAAAGATGGCTTAACATACCGGGGTCAAGGGACAGCATCAATGCCAGATAAAATATCTTTAAAGGCAAAACCTGAAGAAATAAAAATCATTACTTTTTCATATTCTCACTGTATCTCAGGCCATTTTCAATATTTCTTTATCAAATGTTTACCGAATAATCATTGAAATTTCCTTCAAAAAATTTTCTTAGTCCGGAATTTTTAAGGCATTTTGTCTTAACATGACAAATTTTCAAATATGGTATTAAAAGATTTCTTTATTTCTTACTGAAATTTTGATTTTTAAAAAATTTCACTTCAATGATTCATAGATGTCGTTCGACTGGCGATATTTTTCAGTCTGACATCGAGGTCGGTAGATGGCGGGTGCAATATCCTGCCGACGTACCTTGAAATTTATATTTCTTATATCAGTTATTTCCTGCTAATGTTGCTCTCGGTCCGATGCAGATCCACTGACGAGATCATGAGGTGATCGAAACGCGTATGGAGAGAGGACCAGAGAGATATTTGCAGGAAATAAACTGTTTGTATATATATACATATATATATATATATATATATATATATATATATATATATATATATATATATATATATATATATATATATATATAATATAGGAATTAATTTTTCTTGAACCATTAAATATATTTTTAGCTGGTTATTTTCTTGGGAATATGGTTCATTTTTATATTGAAACGACATATATAAAGTAGTCTTACTTATTGTATATATATATATATATATATATATATATATATATATATATATATATATATATATATATTCAGGACGTTTCGATTCTTTCGAATCTTTTTCAACTGAGAGTTTCGGCGGATGCATTAAGAACAGAGATTTTTATTTTAAACAAAAATTAATTACATCACAAACCAATTGTTATTACTCACTCTTTTGTATATTCACTTTTCAAAAGTATTTTTAAAAGTCCAGTTAGAAGAATGGACACTACATTTTTAACCTTGTAACTGCCTTGACTTGACTGAATGTGGAACCCAGATGGTGTATGTTTTAGGTACTTTAAGTGGCGGAAAAAGTTTGGGCATTTTAATTGAAGTGATATCTTTCTGAAAAAATATCGTGATTCAATTTAGAAGAATTAGCGGAGAATTATTTTTATTTATTGTTTTATTTACTTTATAAATTCCCTTATATTGTTTTATTTTAATATGTTGAAATAAATTTTATTTAGATTATTAATGTCTGTTTTATCGTTTACGCACTGCATCATCTAGCCCGATATAACAATTTTAATAACTGATTGTCCCAGTTCACATACAAGTCTAATCATTTTTAATCATTTTAAATGGCAGATCGGAAAACTTATCCCAAAAAAGTATAAGTCTTTGCAGAAAGTATTGACAGGTCTGCGAAATCTAGAAATAGGACTATTCATACCATAGTTAGTTCAATTAAATTCTAGATTAAATAAAGCATTTTGGCGTGTAACACGATTAGGTATATGAAAATGTCAATGATGTCAATAAATCCATTGACTATTTTAAATTACATATATCATATTGGAGCCTTCTAGTCTTCCAGCAAGGCAACTTCCGCAAAGTATATCAATATCTTCAGCTCTGATCCCTAATCTAAAACTGACAAATCTTAAAAACCTTTTTTAAACTCTTTCTAGGCCATATTTATAAATATTATATTCTGGGCACCAAGCGTACTCCAAACCTGATCATACAAAATCACAATAAAGAAATTTAAAACAATTCAGGTCATTAAAATTACTCAGTGTTCGAATAAAAAAAAACAACAGTTTTAGAGCCTTTGCTCTAATAAAACTTATATAATAATCAAATATAAGTTGATTATTCACAACCACATTAACTCTTTCAAGCAGTTCGATGCCGATAACATAATTATAAAAAATAGTATTACGTTTTCTAGAACTAGTTAAAATTGTACACCTATCTATGTTTAACTTCATAGAATTACTCTCGCACCACTGAGCCTGTCCATCCAGATTACCCTAACTTGAGATAAGCGGCAAACAACAGTTTACAAGAAGCACTAAGGCAATTATTAAGGTCATTGATAAAGATGTTAAACAACAATGATGCAACATGCGAGCCTGAGGAACTCCCGAGGTGACAAGAATCTCTACAGAGCTAAAGTTTTTAATTTTCGCAATCTGTTTTTTCCCTTCCAAATAGCTTTTAAACCAAAACAATAGGGAACCATGTGGGCCAAAGAACTCCAATTTGCATACTGGGACCTGGTCCTAAATCCTGTCAAAGGTATTGGAGAAGTCGGTTTAAATTAAGTGACCTGACATCCACTCTCCAATGCCTCCGACAAGTATTCTTTAATCAAGTCAAGGCAGTTATAAGGTTAAAAATGTAGTGTCCATTCTTCTAACTGGACTTTTAAAAATACTTTTGAAAAGTGAATAAACAAAAGAGTGAGTGATAACAATTGGTTTGTGATGTAATTAATTTTTGTTTAAAACAAAAATCTCTGTTCTTAATGCATCCGCCGAAACCCTCAGTTGAAAAAGATTCGAAAGAATCGAAACGTCCTGAAAAATAAAAATATATATACAATAAGTATGACTACTTTATATATGTAGTTTCAATATAAAAATGAATCATATTCCCAAGAAAATAACCAACTATATATATATATATATATATATATATATATATATATATATATATATATATATGAAATAAAATGCGAAACAGTGAATGCAAATTTCGCTCCATCATATCCTTTCTGTGTTAGAGGTTGCACAGTTAGAATAAATTGTAATAAAACACAATTCATCCCATTCCACCACCATCGAGATGGTGGCCCACCTGTACCACCATACCGAGAAGAAAGTCAAAGCTTACCCTCCCCGCCACAGTGATACGGCAGAGATACATGTTTCGTCTCTCACTAGACTCATCAGGGTACCGCCATGCACCTGGCTGTGCAAAGGACAGAACGGAAGGAAGCATGCAACACTGAACGCGGCTTCGCCGACCTCTCGTCGGATGGCTTATATATGTTTATACGGCTTTCACGGATTCCTCCGTGTGAGATGCATTGGCAGTGGTTATATCCACATTATACTGTTGTAGTGCTGAAATCAGTGTTGCATGCTTCCTTCCGATCTGTTCTTTGCACAGCCAGGTGCATGTCGGTACCCTGATGAGTCTAGTGAGAGACGAAACATGTATCTCTGCCGTATCACTGTGGCGGGGAGGGTAAGCTTTGACTTTCTTCTCGGTATGGTGGTACAGGTGGGCCACCATCTCGATGGTGGTGGAATGGGATGAATTGTGTTTTATTACAATTTATTCTAACTGTGCAACCTCTAACACAGAAAGGATATGATGGAGCGAAGTTTGCATTCACTGTTTCGCATTTTATTTCACTTACATACGGAGTTGCATATAGTTGTACGTTTTCTGAATGTGATTTCAGCACTACAACAGCATAATGTGGATATAACCACTGCCAATGCATCTCACACGGAGGAATCCGTGAAAGCCGTATAAACATATATATATATATATATATATATATATATATATATATATATATATATATATATATATATATTTCATATTCTCTGCCTGAAAGGAGAATTTACATATACAACAAACTATTTAAATATGGCAGAAAGATTTCTTTATTTCTTACTTAAATTTTGTTTTTTTAAAGAAAAAAGTTCGTAATCTAACTGAAGCCCAGATCGTTTAAACTTGTGATATAATCTGTTCTCTTTGTCTCCTTCTGGGCTATACCATCCTGGATACCTACTATCTGAAACTTTCCTAGAAGGTACAAAATTATTGATGACAGAATATATTATTTCGTAAAATTTGTCAACCATTATGTCTATGTCCTTCACAACATCAATAAATGTCTAGTCCGCATTAAAAAAAATGTTATTAATTTTATAGCATTCAGTTTTATCAAATAAAATTATGTCCACATTTGTTTTTGAGGATATGAACGAAAGTGTGCTTCAATTAAAACTGATTTTAAGAGCCGAATGATATTCGTCCAATTTAGAGAGTGGAGAAGTTCGACTGACTGTCAAAATATCAAACTTGTCCGAAAGGATCAGATCCAGGGTTCTATTGAAACGGTTTTTGATGGTATTTATCTGCTGCAGCTCCAAATAGAACACAAAAAAAAAACACAACCGAGGGTTATTTTCAAAATGTTGAATATGTACCAGCAATAATAGAAAAATATCTATATTAGGAGATTCAACAATGATAAATTTTTTCTATTCATTTTAAGCTGGATGCATTGCACATGAGAGACCATGCCTGTATGTGTGTTTATGCGGTTGCAATGCCTATCCAAATCAACTTTACCCTGTTGACTACTTATATCAAATGCGTCTGTTCGTGGTTCTAGATTACCAGATAAATGAACTTTTATATTCGGGCGTTGAATCATGAAGTCACAAAGAGGATCCTTTTGGGTAAGCATATATCCGTTAAGGTGCCTATAAATATGGCGAGTCAAGCGCGAGTCGAGTATGCCTCGAACTTCCAAAGAGACTCCTTTGAAATTTTGCCGATTTCTATTGTTATCGAGGGTCATCGTCGGCAAATTTGAAAAGAGGTAATAAATGCAGTTGGGTCAAAAGAAGTCAATTTTTTTATAGTTCTATTATTGTTTTCGAGTAGCTCGACCGATACTTACAGCGATCCATTTTCTGTCGATTTTTTGGTGCGAACTCGAAGGAGTTTTTTTTATTTAGTGGGACGGGTTTATGACACGCTTTTTCGAAAAAAATTACTTTGCAGTGAGAGTGAAGACACGAGATTTTCTTATTTTTTTTGTTAATGAAATGAAATTTATTTAGTACTTGTCATTAATTAATAAAAAGTTGTTCATAAGTGTATATGGAGTGATCGAAAGAAAATTGGGGGACCTGAAAATAAATCCAAAATTTGTGAGTTATGGACAAAAATTTTAGAGAAGAAAATAAGTAAATGTGTGAAATGAAATTGCGGCAGAAAATTTGCAGAGACCAATGAGAAGAAAATTTCGAGTGCGTCTGCCATGTGGAAATGAGCTGCTGATAATATATTTTTCTTTTGGAAATGCTTCTATTTTGTTTAACATATATTCAAAATGTAACGAAGGGATTTTGGGAAAATTTCTGTATTATCCGCTAATATGTTGGAACTATAAATTTTCTAGAAGTTCGAATCCTAACCATTTTTGTATGCAAGGTGGTGTGCTATTGTAGGTCAGGTTTTCGTTTTTATGTGATATACTTTTTACGGTAAAATCCCACTGCATGAAAGTAACAAAGCTGTTGTTTGTTCTTCATTTTCAGAGAAAGTATGATAATTGTATGCACACCTGTTAAGAGGCAAAAACCAAAGCCATAGAAATTCTCGGAACAGGTTTCATAAATAATTCGGCTTTACGACTTTGGATAAAGCAAGGGGTAGATATTGTATGTCTTAAGTATGTATTTGAGGAGAGAGTTGTATACTTAAAAGATAATTAGATTTAGAAGTATACATCTGAATTGGGCAATTAACAGTAATGACATTTTAAAGTATTCTTCAGATGTGTATAAATGTAAGGCCTTGCTATGTTATTGTCTTACGACTTTCAGTGCTAGCTATTGAAAATTTCTATTTTTACTCCAAAAATGGAACTGTGTGCTAGCCTGAACCGTACCCTACAAGAAAAAAATTATACGAATGCTTCAAAAACATACTAAGAAGACACGTTCATGAATTAGAAAGTTTTTAGTTAGAAAATAAAAAGCAAGTCTCGATAAAGTTTTGAAAGTTATGAAACAAGACCAGAATATGCCTGGCATGCGAAAAACCAATCTGTAGAAAGTGCTGACAAAAATGAATTTCTCGTAGGGAAAGTGAAAATAGTGGTGATAGAGAGGAAATATTTTTAGAGAAAAAGGTATTTGCGGGAAATTAGAAAATACCACAGGGAAGGCACCTGGATGTAATCTATCTCAGTACAGGGCACATAGTACAAGAAATGTATGAAGATAAGAATATAGCAATTTTTCGTGAAGCATTCTTAGAAGGGTTATCGACAGATGTAAAACCCTTATCCGCTCAGGGCCACATACTCATTACAACTCATATTGGAATTTATAGGAGTTTTGCAGCAGTTTGAACCGTAATCTACCAAAGATTAACATGAAAAAATGACGCGAAGCGATATTACAGATTAGTTATCAAAAAAACATATTTCCTTTATGAACGGTTTACTAAAGAAGGAACTTGTAAAAATTGCGAATGAGTAAGAAAGACAATTTAAGAAACATGTGATAGATGAATGGGCTGAAGAACATTGAAATGTTGTGCTTCGAACACATTAATTAAAATCCATTAAACTTATATGGGTACAACTAATTCGTAACTCGGGATACCCAAAATGTAAACTATAAGGAATACGTTAATTTCTTAATACATTAAAAAAAATTATTAGCGAGGACTGGTAAAACGGCATTAACTATGTTATTAAAGAAAAACTTAATAGAAGTTCGCATCGATGCAGCCACACTCGCCGCGATAATCATCGCCAAACAAACTAGCAAACAAACTGGTTAAATTTCGCTTTTTACTTTGAAATATTAAAGATAATTAGAAAATAACACTCCTGAAAAAAGTAGGTTCTTTTCTAGCAACCTGAAACCCGCCATATTGAACCTTGAACACATTACTGACGACCTACGTATAAGCTAATTTCGAGATTAATTAAGTAATATTTCGAAAATAAGAAAAACTACCTCTTATTTATTTCGGAATATAATGATATAAGAAAAATATGATGATAAAGAAAAATTCAGCCAATTTGACAGTATGAGGTATTGTAATATTTGCCAGTGAACGGGAAAACACAAACTTGTGTAAAGGCTGATTTCTAATATTTATCAATAGATCTTGTAAAAGTACAACAAAAAGGTATCTTTTTTATTTATAAATATAGGAGATAATATGTAAATAAAATCACTTAAAAAATTTGATTTATCTCTAATGTTCCGGCACCACAGTTATGTTGAACTCCATATAAGCTGATTTCGGGATTCATTATTAAATATTTGGGAAATAAGAAAAAATTAACTAAATTTCATTTCAGAATATAAAGAATATAATCAAAACTTGAATATTTTTTTTTCTTTACCCTTTATTGGTTTACACTGTCCAGACGCTAGAAATCTCTTTTGGCACCAGGCGTCGAAGAAGGGTTCGAATCGACAAAGATCAGTTCGTTGCAAGCTCGTCACACGCTCGACTCGCCATATTTATACGCACCTTTAGACCGGATTCATTTTTATTATTCGAGAGGATTTTTATCAAGTCACTCAAAATTTCTTATATACTGTTCCTCTTGTTTACGAGCCAGAAAATCAACATAGCAAACATAAAAATACAAGATGTACTTTATTAGTATACATTAAACGATAAATTATGCTTTGCAAAATTGTATTTGCTAAATTATTGTAGTTTGTAAACGACTTAGAAGAAAGTGAATTTCTATAATATGAAACCTGAATAATACTCAGTAAGATTGTTCCTAAGATTAGCTGTAGTAATGACAAAAAATGTCTAAATAGAGTTTATTGGGCAATCCCTGTACTGCTGGATTCCGATAGTATGAAGACATTAATGGTCACACCAGGGGCAGATCCAGCCTCTCTCTTTGGGGGGGGGGGGGCGGTGATATCAGGAAAGTACAGTATGACAAGCGAAAGCAAGTTGTCAACGGGGGGGGGGGGGATAGGCACCGGCAACGTTACCATTTTTAGTTTAAAAGACAGGGTGGGGTCTATTTTTCTGAAGCTCTTGGAGAGGGGGGGGGCGATCATAAGGAAAAACAAGTTGCCGACAGGGGGGTGGGATGCGAGCAGCTTACACATTCCTAGTATAAGATGCAGAATCGGGTCTATTTTCCTGAACTGAAAGCTCTTGGGGGGTGCTATCGCAAGAAAAACGAGTTGTCAACTGGGGGGAAGTGCCAGCAGCATATACATTCCTAACATAAAAGTCAGAATCAGTTCTATTTTCCTGAACTCAAAGCTCTTGGGAAGGGAAGGGGCGATTCCAAGCGTACACATTCCTATACTCTATTCAAGAACTAGAGGAAGTAATAAAACTGTTACCGAAACCTCCAACGTACCTGCTCCAGTGTCGCAGGTAACTGAGGACTGCCGTAAACATAATTATATTTAATTGTATTTAAATATTGTAAGCTTTTATAAATTTACTGCAACAATAAAATTTCAGGTAGTTCAATTTAATTTCTGTGAGTGAGCAAAGTTTCACCTTACAGTATGTCCTTAGTGATTTATCTTATTTGTGCTTGTTTTTGTATATTATTTGAGATTAGTAAGATACCCAAAAGATATGGCTTCCACATCTATATTTATTCCAAAATCGTTAAACCAGAGCATTTTTTCCTCAACGAAAAACTTATTACGATGAATGTTTATGATGCCTTAAGAAATCAATATCTAGACAATAATGTTTAAAGTTCTGTTGAGATGTGTTCCAAAATGACAGGAGTTGGAAAATCTACTATATACCGAATACTGAAGAAGAAAAAAACGACTGGAATTGTTAGTACTCCCAAGTCATATTCGATCACAGGCAGACAAAAGACTTCGTTGGAAGAAGTGATGTAAACTGCAATAAAAGGAGTTGTACATATATTTTATTATGAGAAGCAGATCCCAACCGTCGACAAAATTCTAACTAAAATCAATAAAGATCGGGATTTACCTGAAATTAAAAGAACTTAACTCTGGAAATTGCTCAGAGAACTAAATTTTGGGAAAACCAGATAGGAAATCTGTTCTTATAGATCGTCCGGAAAATGTCCGTTGAAGAAGGAAATATCTCTCTCAAGTAAAAGGTAGAGTTGCTAGAAATAACACAACTTACAAAATGAGTAATTTAACTGAACTTTTGAAAGATTTTTTTGAATAAAGTTATTGCAGAAAATTGGGAAAAATTCATATAATATAAGAATAAAAGAAAATGTGGAAACTCGATCTCATGATCAGTGAGATAGAGGAACCAATTATAATCAATTTGAGCGAAGATAGCTTCACTGATTTTGATTACGAATTACATACGTATTGTTTACCAGCGTAAACACAAATTATTATTTAAATTTTCTGTAACATATAAAAATTAATTACATTTGAATCCCTTTTTAGTGTTTAATTGTAGTTTTGCAGATGGTCTAAGAAATAAATAAACTGAAACGTCAAATGCCCTAAAAATGTTTTTAATTAATAATAAAATGACCGACCCCAAAAAAAATTTAATATTATATGGACGAATTTACTTTTTTATATCGTATTTTTGACAATAGGTATTTTGTAAGTATTTAAATTATAACTTAAAATTTTTTGAGAGAAAAAGGCTACGTTTTAGTCTAAAACAGTTTCTATGCCAAAATAAAAAATAATAAAAGTACAGTTTTGATTTGTGTCAAATATCTCAAAATTTTCTAATGTATGTGAATTATTAAGAAATCATAAGAAATAAAATAATATTATAAAAGCTTTATATTTTAAGTTTATTACCGAAATAATATTTTATGCCATAAATATTTAGTGATAAAATAAACCTTCTTCCCACGCCTATAACAAGGATTAAAATCGTTTTTAACACTTCACACATCCAAATATCTGTTGTTATATAGCCCAAATAGTCCAATATTATAGACCGGCATTTTTCATTATAAAATTTCTAATCCGTTCCTATAAAAAATCTGACACCGGACTAAGAACACAGGTAGTTGGCGAAGAAAAAAAGGGTAAAAAATGATTTATTACTCTCTCTAATTCTTGAATAAACTGTAGTATAACAGGCAAAATCGGGTCTGTTGTCCTGAACTCAAAGCTCTTGAAGGGGGGGGGGGCGATCGCTCCCACCGTCCCCCCCTTGGATCCGCGCCTGGGTCACACTGTATAAAGAGGTTTTTTGTTATTTATAGTAATAAAATTAATATCGCAAAAAAAAAACTTTTTCTATCTATTTTTCTGAAGATTTCTTGGTACGTCCTCAATATTCAAAAGATACGTATGTCGGAATTATCGTAATTTGCGTCCATCAATCAATATTATACAAAATTGATTAAAAAATAGAACCAATCCGAATATACAGTTACTACACTTTCTACGCAATTTGTTTAGATCGATTACTTTGAAATTATTCGAATGATTTGTAAAGTTTCAAGATAAATGAGCTCATTTGTTTCGCTCGTTCAAAACAAATCGGACTCCGAACCGAACAATCTTTTTTAATTGTTTTGTGTTGGTACTACGTTATGCAACATTTGGTTCTATGGCAACGATATATCTTGGTTAATAATATAATGTAAATACCATCGGCATTAACAAATATATAAGAGGAGTATTTGAAATCACACGTCTGGAAGATTTCTCGATAACTGTATGACATCTACAAGAGTGGGTAATTAGAGGGGTTACAATGAAAAATGTTATTTTAAATAACATGAGAATAATAAAGTCGAAAACTAGGATCACTCCTTCATCTAACCATCTCTCTGTTTGTAACATTAGTTCTGAGAGTTATGAAATCCTCTGAATATATTATGCTTTAAGAAAGACAATTTTTATTATTGCTGTAAATCGGGATTACTGGATATAAAAAAAACCAATGCAAAACATGCAGGTAAGCTGCGACTATTGTGGAAAACAAAAGCTTCATAATTAGCATCACAATTTGAAAAGTGAAAGTTTAATTATATTCTGGCTTGTGTAGAAGCAAAAAGCTGTGTCAAAATTGAAGGAGAGTGTAGTCAAACATTTTATATCAACAGAGGATTAAAACAGGGAGATGCTTTGTCGCCAGTACTATTTAACCTTGCACTGGAGAAAGCCGTAAGAACAGTATCAGTTGACGCGGAGGTTTTTGGGCCAAGTGGCCCTAAACTTATTTTGGCCTACGCGGATGATATGGGCGCGATAGGAGAAAGCACAGTCAGTGTGAAGGAAAACTTCATAAAGATAGAAAAAGAAGCTCAGAGAATAGGACTCCGAATAAATGAAGGAAAGACCAAATACATGCACGTCTCCCGTAACCCCGCCCGAGACAGAATCAGGCAGAACGTCACCATGGATGACTATAATTTTGAGCATGTGAGTTTTTAAGTACCTGGGCGCAGTGATAACGACAAACAATAATATACAGGAGGAGGTTAAACAGTGCATCACACAAGCAAATAAATGTACATTTGCGATACAAACCTTGCTGAAGTCAAAATTTATCACTAGAAAGGCAAAAACCGAAATTTATCTAACAATAATACGACCAGTAGCAATCTACGCCAGTGAAACATGGACCCTGACAGTCCACGATACGGAGCTGCTAAGGTTTGAGAGAAAAATCCTGCGTATAATATATGGCCCATACCGAGACCTTGAAACTGGCCGTTACAGAATGAGAAGCAACATAGAGCTTGCGCAAATATATCAAAGCCCTGACATCATTCAAGAAATAAAGTCCAGAAGACTACGATGGGCAGGTCATATACAAAGGAGTCAAAACGATCGACTAATAAAACGGGTATGGGAGGAAGCACCACAAGGAAAAAGACCACTGGGAAGACCTAGGCTTAGATGAAGAGATAACATTCACAAGGATCTAGCTATCCTTGAAGTTGACCAGCAAGAATGGAGGGAGCTGGCACAAGACCGTTCCAGATGGAGGCAGATAGTCGAGGCAGCCAAGACCCACCCTGGGTTGTAGTACTACGGAGTCAGTCAGTCAGTTGTGTAGAAGCAGCGCCAACAACCTTATGTAAAGTGACAGAAATGGAAACTGGAGTCATAAAAGCTCGTGCACAAACAATATTAAAAAAAAATACCACCCCTATAAATTTAATATTGTGCAAAATTTACGTCCCGGTGATGCAGAGTGCCAAGTGATGTTCTGCAATGGTTATATTTAAATTTCAATTGAAATTCAAAAAAGTCCTTATTAAATGAAGATATATATATATATATATATATATATATATATATATATATATATATATATATATATATATATATTATATAACAATCAATAACACTACAAACAACGTTTAGAAATAAAGAAATCACTGAAGCATTTTTATGCTTGTGTGTGATTTAAGAATAGTTAAAGTTTATTACAATATATAAGTATTGAATCCAGTGAAAAGTCCTTAGTCGGGTAAAAATGTCACAATTTCAAGATAATAAGTGTTAACGTCATGATCAGGGAAGTCAAAATCATTTAAGTTTAATAAAATATTTTGAGCAAGTCAAAACATGAAGTTCAAAAACAGCACCTAATTTAATTTATCTTAAGTATTTTAAATTTGCCGATCATTAAATACTTTTAAGGCCGGCGGAATTAGCATCTGGACAAAAATTATTGTTAGTAGGCTTCTGACGACGTAGAAACCTTCAGAATGATAATAGTAATTATGTAGTATCTTGATCATATTTTCTTTTTGGGGAAAATTTTTTTATTTAACAATTAAGATGTTTTTTCGAGTTCTATAAAGCTATTATTTTTCTGTAAAAAAGTTTCAAACCAAACTGCGTATTAAAAATACTTACAAAATGAGGTAAGGCCCATCCGAATCGGATAATTTGTTCGTTAGTTATTGCAAAAAAATCTGCAAAAATGGCTGTTTTTTCAATTGTTTATAAACAAAAGAAAATATGGAACATGCTGAAGGAACAGAAAAAAAACAATCAATGAATACGTTCAACTAAGTCCAATCGACAGCCAACAATGGGTCAGCCATTTTAAGGACTTACTCCAGGCACCAGCTACAGAAAACAACGTAGACGAAAACCAACAAGAAATCACAGAACTAACAGATGTTAACATCAGTGAAGCAGAGATGCATCTGACAATTAAGAAATTAAAAAACAGAAAATCACCTGGTACCGACCAAATTACGAATGAGATGCTAAAGTACGGAGGCCCCAGCCTTGTCACAGAGCTCACTGTTCTATTTCAAAAAATACTCCGCACAACGTCAGTACCCAACGAATGGCGGAAAAGCATCACAATTCCGATCCACAAAAGAGGATCAAAGAAACAACCCGAAAACTACAGGGGAATCAGCCTACTGAATAGTTCAGCCAAATTGTTAACCAAAATACGGTCACAACGGATCGTAGACAAGTTAGGGGCGTGCGAAGAACAGCAGGGCTTCCGGCAAACCGCTCTACTATCGACGGTATATTTATTATTAGACAGCTGGTTGAAAAATCTATCGAATGCGATAAACCGCTGTTCATTTTTTTTTTGTGGACTTTACACAAGCGTTCGACCGAGTCAAACTGGAACACATAACAGAATTATTGCGAAGAAAACAAGTAGATGAAGCAATCATACGCACAATATACGAACTGAATTCCAAAAACACCATGGTAATTAAAACAAATAACACTCTAACAGAGGAAATCCTTCTATCCATAGGAATAAGACAGGGTGATAGCCTAAGTCCAACACTTTTCAATGTAATCATGGACGAAATCATTGATGAGGTAAAAAGCACAAATATTGGGTACCCAATGGGACACAATACCGTTCAGATTATATGCTTTGCAGACGATGTTGCCTTGACAGCAGATAGCGAGGACAACTTACTAAGAATGCTTTTCCATCTCAATCGAACAGCCAAACAGTATAATATGAAAATATCTGTGGAGAAAACCAAAGCAATGGTAATAGCAAAAGAACCGGTAAGATGCAAACTAATGGTTGATGACAAACGTATCGAACAGGTTGGGAAGTTTAAATACCTGGGAGCACATATAACAAGTAACAGGGCAGTAACGGAAGAAGTACGCACACAAGCCAACAAAGCGGCCATGATATCAGGCCAACTAAGAGACATAATCTGGAACAATAAACATATGACGGTTGAGAGCAAAGCAAGAATTTACAAGGTCTGTGTAAGACCGATACTGACCTACGGCGCAGAAACAAGAAATGAAACCACAAAGACAAAACAAATTATGAGAACCACAGAAATGAAAACGCAGAGAATGATCACGGGAACAAGTTTAAGAGATAGAATAAGAAACGCAAAAATACGCGAGGACAGGGGAGTGGGGAATGTTGTGAAGTGGGTTCGAAACCGTCGTAGGCAGTGGAGAGATCACGTGGAACGAATGGACGATGACAGACTAGCAAAAACCGTGATGAGAGAGAAACAAAACACCAAATGGCCGCCTGGACGGCCCCCCAAAAGATGGAGAGACAGCTGGATTTCGACCTCAAACGAGGATCGATGAGGCATTGTGTAGATAACAGAACTTGGTTCTACCTAGAAGAAGAAGAAGAAGAAGAAGAAGAAGAAGAAAAAGAAGAAGAAAAATATATTGTATTAACTTTATACTGCAATTAAAGGAGTCTCTTGTTGCATGAATGTGCAAAATTTGAAGTAAAAATATTCAATAGTTGTTTTGCACAGTGAATTTGTTTATAATATTTTATGTTTTTTTTATTGTTTCTTCTTAGCGATCTAGAGATCTTACAGTGATCTGCGGGTATGCAAATGAAAGCTCGAGACTTATACCTACTAACAATAACAAAAAATGAACCAAATTAATTGTTGATTTTAAATTGTTGAAACAGATAAACAAATTTGTGGTTGGTTTTTCGTTATAAACAAATAGAATAACTCTTCGACAATTGTTGATTTCGAAATGCCGATAAGTAGACGTGATAGGTGATATTTTGGCGCATATTTTGAAAAAAAAAACAAATTTTGTACGACCACCAGAAGCTGCGTTGCTGCGTTGTTTATTATTAAGGAATTATTTAAGTAGGATCTCATAGGGAGATAATTAAACTCTTGTATGCAACAGTTTTCAACTTAATTATTTCAAAATTGTTTAAAGTTTCACCTACTCCAAGAGTCAGAAAATGATCAGTGGAGGGGGGCGTTCTTTCAGCCTGCAGCGCGCGGAAAAAAACGTGACTCGGACATTTCACATTCATTTCGCCGGAAAAATTTGGATTATCTTGTCAAATATTGGTCGTAGAATGTTAATTTTTTTAATTCGTGTTTTCTCGACGAGATATAAACAATGGATGATATGTTTTTGTGGTCAAATTCTTACAGTGGTCAACAGTATACTACTAATTAGGAATATTAAAAATCACATTGATTTTTAATGTACCATTAATATTTATAGAGTTATAGTATGAAACAAATTGCAACTGTCATTTTCCGCCAAATTATTGTTATACAAGAAAAACAGATGTTAACTTTTTTATTTATTTTATTGGACGAATATTTTTCATATACAAAATTTTTGCTAACATACATATTTTTTGCTTAAATACAAAATATTTATTCCATTCTCCGTATCTTAGACATCGATGGACATTCATTTTCGAAACCCTTATCGGTTTAATTATTATTATGATTTACAAGCCAAACGTCTTCGCATTCCCTCCAGGGATTATTCACTTATACCAGGCATACAAAAACACCAAAAGTATGAAGCTCTGTGGGAACCCTTTCCATTTTATCGGGTCCTAGGTGACGTTGTCTGCTGTATTTCCTACGAACGTCCGGACGGTTCTCGCGGTTGCAAGGAGAACTGCTTTCTGCATAGGTTTATACAGATGCTCACTAAGGCCCAGTCCCTTGATGTTCTGTAGGAGGTTCTTTGGTATCACTCCAGTTGTTGACAGTATTATGGGAATCGCTTGGACGCTGTTCATTGCCCATTGTCTTCGGATTTGGACCTCCAGATCTCTGTATTTGGCGATCTTCTCGTTGTATTTTGGCGTTAAATTGTTGTTGTTAGGTACAGCAGTGTCGATCAGTGTAGTTCGCCTAGAAATTTTATCTATTAGTATAATGTCTGGTCTATTATGAACTACTGTCTGATCCGTCAGAACCGTTAGGTCCCAATATAACTGGTTGTTCTCAAAAATAGGCTCCGGATTGTACTTGTAATAAGGCACTTTTCCTACCTGTAATAGGTTTAACTTTTCTGCTAACTCTTGGTGGAATATCTTAGCGACTGAGTCGTGTCTTTCCTTATGCTCGGTTGCGGCAAACGCTTGACATCCTCCAGTTATGTGCTGAATTGTCTCCGATGTTCGACAGCCATATCTGCATTGGTCATTTTCTATTGAGGAATCTCTAATGACGAACCTCCGATAGTTCTTCGTCGAAATAACCTGGTCTTGGATAGCTAACAAGAAGCCCCTCGTTTCCGGAAACATCTGTCCTGAAATCAACCAGTAGTTCGACGCTGAGTTGTCGACATTGTCCTGATTGACCTCATTTGGATGCCGTCCATGAAGTGGCTTCTGTAGCCAGGTTTGTAACTTCTCTTGATCTGTTTGGTGGTGAGAAGTAATATTTTGTTCCCTCAACTGTAGCGGAGTTGAATCGTCTGCCTCGCATATTGCTCGATGTAGTGTGCGGCCGCGAAGAGAATCCCAAGCTGATCAAAAGCTGATTAAAATTTAATAAGCGGATCAAAACCTGATCAAAATCTGATTAGGTGATGACAACACTATCCGCTAGAAACCGGTCCACTTTAGGTGATACTATTTACTTGAACAGGTTCAAGGTCGTTTTCCATCCACTAGTGGCCCATAGACTACTAATATTCCTAATTAATAGTATACTGTTGATTAATGTAACAATTTTTTTCGCAATTTGAAAAGTACTTAAGTACGCTAAAATTATAATTATGGATAAAATGTATAAAAGTGCAACAATTTGTTTATTGCTATGTTTAAAAATAATTTCATTATAAAAACATATCATCCATTGTTCGAGTTTGAAACGTCCGAGTCACGTTTTTTTTTCCGCGCGCCACTGGTTGAAAGAATACCCCCCTCCCTGTTCACTTTCTGATTCTCGGACTAGATGCAAATTTAAACTATTGCTATATCAACATTTTTGAAATAATTGAGTTGAAAACTGCTGCATAGAATAGTTTAACCATCTCCCTATGAGTTTCTACTTAATGATAATAAATGTCTTCGCAGCGATTTTTTGAAAAAAAACTTTATCTCAGCTTCTAGTGGTCGTACACAATTTTTTTTTAAAAATGTGCGTCAAAATCTCAGCTATCGCGTGCAGCTATCGGAATTTCGATATCAACAATTGTCGAAGAATTATTCTATGTGTTTACAACAAAAAAACTAACCCTAATTTTGTTCCTCTGTTTCATCAATCTAAGATCAACAATTCATTTTGCTCTTTTTTGTTATTGTTAGTATAAGTCTCAAACTTTCATTTGCGTACCCGCAGACTGCTGTATGATCCCTAGATCGCTGAGAATAAATAACCAAATAAAACATAAAAAGTTATAAACAAATTCACTGTACAAAAAACTATTGAATATTTTTACTTGACATTTTGCACATTCGTTGTATGTAACAAGAGGTTCCTTTAGTTGCAATATAAAGTTAATGCAATATATTTTTCTACTGTTCATAAACAATTGAAAAAACAGCCATTCTAGCAGGTTTTTTTTGCAATAACTAACGAACAAATTGTCCGATTCGGATGAATACTAGCTCATTTCGTAGGTATTTTCAATGCGGATAACTTACGATTGAAACTTTTTACTGAAAAATAATAGCTTTTCCTAGAACTCGAAAAAACAGATAGTAATTGTTAAAAAAAAAATTTCCCCAAAAAAGAAAATGAGAAAAAAGATACTACATAATTACCATTATCATTCTGAAGGTTTCTACGAGTCAGAAGTCTATTAACAATAAATTTCAAAATCACCTCATATAATTCTAACTCCGCCGGCCTATTTCTGCCACAATCATATATCCCGTTTTGGATCGTTGTCTTATGGAATGCTTTATTGGTCTTATTTTTTCTGGTTGCATATTGTACTAATGTGGGGCAAAATATTTCGTTGCTCTTTGTCCATGATTTTTTTGTATAGTTGTGGCATATGCTATTTCTTGTATTTATCTGATGTGTTGTTATTTCAAGAGAAATTTTGTTTTTAAATATATATTTGTAAATCTCTGAACAATATAACCGTCACATATCCAACAACTTGCATTCCTGGAAAAAAAATTTTAAGCTCTTGGAGGGGGCGATCACAAGAAAAAACAAGTTGCCGACGGAGGGGGGGATGCGAGTAGCATACACATTTTCAGTATAAGAGACAGAATCGGGTCTATTTTCCTAAATTCAAAGCTCTTGGGGGGTGGGGGCTATCAGAAGAAAAACAAGTTGTCAACAGGGGGCAGAATGCCAGCACCATACACATTCGTAACATAAAATGCAGAATCGGTTCTATTTTCCTGAACTCAAAGCTCTTGGGAAGGGGACGGGCAATCGCAAGCATACACATTCTTATACTCTACTCAAGAACTAGAGAGAGTAATAAAACTGTTACCGAAACCTCCAACATACCTGCTCCAGTACCGCAGGTAACTGAGGACTGCCGTAAATCTAATTATATTTAAATATTATAAGCATTTATAATTTACTTCAACAATAAAATTTCTGATAGTTCAATCTAATTTCTGTCAGTGAGCAAAGTACACCTTACAGTGTATTCTTAGTGATTTATCTTGTTTGTGCTTGTTTTTATATATTATTTGAGGTTACCGAAATACCCAAAAGATATGACTTCCACATCTATATTTATTCCAAAATCGTTAAACCATCGCATTTTTTCCTGAACAAAAAACTTATTACGATGAATGTCTATGATGCCTTAAGATATTAATATCTAGATAATAATGTTGAAAGCTCTGATGAGATGTGTTCCAACATGACAGGAATTGGAAAATCTACGATGTACCGAATACTGAAGGAGAAAGAAACGACTTGAATTGTTATTATTCCCAAGCTACATTCGATCAAAAGCAAACGAAAAAACTCGTTGGAAGAAGAAATGTAAACTGAAATAAAAGGAGTTGTACATACATTTTATTATGAGAAGCAGATCCCAACCGTCGACAAAATTCTAACTAAAATCAATAAAGATCGGGATTTACCTGAAATTAAAAGTATTGAGCTATGGAAATTGAGAGAGAACTTAATTTTTGCTGGGAAAAACCAGATAGGAAATCTGTTCTTATAGATCGTCCGGAAAATGTCCGTTGGAGAAGGAAATATCTCTCTCAAGTAAAAGGTAGAGCTGCTAGAAATAACACAACTTACAAAATTAGTAATTTAAGTGAACTTTTGAAAGATTTTTTTGAATAAAGTTAGTGCAAAAAATTCTGAAAAATCCATATAATAAAAGAATAAAAGAAAATGTGGAAATTCAATCTCATGATCGGTGAGATAGAGGAAACAATTATAATTAATTTGAACAGCTGCACTGACTTTGATTACGAATTAGATACTTATTGTTTACCAGCGTAAACACAATTTATTATTTAAATTTTCTGTAACATATAAAAATTAATTAAGTTTAAATATTTTTTTAGTGTTTAATTTTAATTCTGCAGATGGTTTAAGAAATGAATAAACTGAAACATCAAATATCCTAAAAATGTTTTAAATTAATAATAAAATGACCGATAACCCCAAAAAAAATTTTAATATTATATGGACGAATTTATTTTTTTAATATATGTTTAACTTGGGTATTTTGTAAGTATTTCAAGTATAACTTAAAATTTTTTGAGAGAAAAAGGCTACGTTTTGTCTGAATGTGCCCAAAACGGTTTCTATGCCAAAATTAAAAATAATAAAAATACAGTTAAATATGTCAAAATTATCTATTTTTTCTAATGTATGTGAATTATTAAGAAATGATAAGAAAGAGAATAATATTATAATAACTTTTTATTTTAAGTTTCTAAACGAAATAATATTCTATGCCATAAATACTTGGTGATAAAATAAACTTCCTCCCGACGACTATGACAAGGATTAAAATCCTTTTTAACACTTCACATTCAAATATCTATTATCCAACCAAAATAGTCCATTATTAGAGACCGGTATTTTTGATTATAAAATTTCTAACCCATTGCTATGAAAAATATATGTGTGTAACATATTTTGCCAAAGCATGGGACTAAAGAACACTGGTAGTTTGCGAAGGAAAAAAAGGCAAAAAATGATTTATTACTCTATCTAGTTCTTGAATAAACTATAGTATAAGAGGCAAAATCGGATCTATTTTCCTGAACTCAAAGGTCTTGGGAGGGGGCGCTCGCCCCCCCCCCCCCTTGGATCCGCGCCTGCCCCCCATGCTAGTAGTATTCCATCGATTAGAAGATTTTGTATCAAAAAAGAACATATATTGTTTTCATGTGCTCAGAGATGAAAAATAACTTAAGGTACATAAATTTTGGCAGGAGACCTAAAATTTTTTGAAATAGGCTAGTACCGCAGTTTAATTGGTTACCAGTTATGATTCCGATTTTTGCCGTTTCTATCTTGAATCACGAACAATACTAAGTTTGTGATAAACGCACAACAAAATAACTAGATTCGCACATTTCAAATTATAGTCAGGTTTGGGCTAACTTTAATAAAGTTCTAAAAAAATAGGGGTCCGCTTGATTTGACGTCAGTCACCGTCGTCCAATTCCTGCAATTACGAAGGACAAACACTGCAAATTCCTGAATCGTAATTGAATTGAATTAAGCAGGAGTCGCAGGACGGCCCGGCAGTGCGATGAAGTGTGAAACAGGGGCTGCAGAAGCGTTTGTTCTTTGTAACTGCATTGTCCGGACGGCTGAGCAGGACGTCGCAGGATAATCCACTTACACGGACCTTTACAAGTCCCGTTGCGATCCCGCCGAAGGGTATGGATTGGGATTAAGTTTGTGACTGTTTTTTAAGAGATTTCAGTCTGGAATCGATTACGTCATATTATTTTAGTGAAAATCTATTGTGAATAATATGAATTTTGAAAGTGTGTGTATCGTTTTGAAAACCTGCACATTTTAATTTGGAAAGAACCGATATATTAGTAGAAATAAAAATTTCGAAATATAGGATTAAACTTCTTTGCGACTTTTTCAGTACATGTTTTAAAGAAAGATAATTGACATCACTCCTTTTTGGAAATAGCATTATTAGCGAGTGAAGTATGATGACTGCACTGATCTTAGAAAAGAAGAAGGCACACAGAAATTTTAAAATGTCTAATTCTGCTGAAAACTATATGGTGTTCTCTGATTTGAGAAGATCATGTAAGCAGTTATATGAAAGTACCTACCATGCTTATATTTCGAATATGGAGGGGACTATATGCTCCGATAATAGTGCATTTTGGAGTTAGGTGAATGCAAAAAATGGAAGGTTGTTTCCCCAGCTCAATGTCCTATGGTGATTCTTGGGCTAATAGTCAATCAGACATAGTGGAGCTCTTCAGGTTATTTTTTTCATCTGTGTATTCTAGTAACTCCGGTGGGCTCCCATCTCATAACTGTACAAGGTCAACTGATCTTGGTTCTCTGCATCTGACACCTTTGGATGTATTTAATACAATCTCGGATCTAGAAAGTAGGTTGGGAGTGGGGCCGGATGGTATTTGACCTCATTTTATCAAAAGTTTCCAGTGCACTATTTCCACAATATTATCTGAAATATTTAATGTATCTCTGTCCACTGGTGTGTTTCCTGATGTTTGGAAGGTTACTTATATTACCCCTATCTACAAATGTGGTGATAAGACGAATGTTGAGAATTATAGAGGTATCTCAAAATTCTCTATATTTAGCAAATTGTTTGAACAGATAGTCCATCAAAAGATATATCCCCTCTTTATAAGTATTTATTCTACTGCCCAACATGGCTTTGTCCGGGGTCGCTCTGCGGTCACTAATCTGTTGGTTTATGAGCAGGTCTTGTTGGAGGCGTTGGAGAGGCGTTGTCAGGTGGATGCTATTTACACTGACTTCTCCAAGGCCTTTGACAAGGTGAATCATCAGCTTCTCTTGATGAAGCTAAGTAGTATGGAAGTTTTTCTTAAGTGGTTTGAAAGTTATCTTTCCAATCGAACACAAAGGGTGAAGATTGATGGCGTTGAATCTGCTGATATAGCTGTCACTTCTGGAGTCCCACAGGGTGCACATTTGACACCTCTTCTTTTTAATTGTTTCGTGAATGACATAGAGGATTCTATAGTCTCAAGCAGATGTCTTTTATATGCTGACTACTTAAAGATATTTAAGGTTGTTGGAGAGATAGGGGACTGTGTGGCCTTGCAGGGTGACCTGGATAGTTTTACTAAGTGGTGTGACCGCAATTTCATGCAACTTAATTTAACAAAATATTCTGCCATTACTTTCTCAAAGAAAAAAGATAGCATAGTTTATAATTATACATTGCACAATACAATGCTGACTCGCTCAGATCATATAAAGGATCTTGGGGTGATGAGGGTCTTTCTTTTGACCTGCACGTTGATAGTATTTTGAGTCGTGGTTTGAGGCTTGTTGGTTTTATTAAACGCACACTAGCTGATTTCAGCAGTGTGCAGTGTTTTAAATCTGTATACTGCTCAATGGTTCGATCAGTCTTGGAGTATGCATCTCCAGTCTGGGCACCAAACTATGAAATATACAAAAATAAAATCGAGAAGGTACAGGTCCGTTTCTTGAAATTTGTTGCTTTTAAGCAAGATGTGCCATTCAGCGTAATACGGGATTATATGAGCTTGTTATCATTATATAATAGACGCATCTATCCTGACCTAATATTATTTTATCAGATCATAAACTCTATGGTTGATGCTCCTGAATTGTTGGGGGTTGTTGGATTCTCTGTACCTCAGAGGGTGCATCGGGTCCATAGTCTTTTTAATGAACCATACCATAGGACAAACTATGCGTTTAACACCCCAATGTCCAGAATGAGTAGGGAAATGAATTCACTGCCTAGGAATGTTGACCCATTTATACTCTCTCTGAACTCATTTAAGGGTTGTATTAAAGATTTTTTAAGTAATTGAATTTTATACATAATAGACCGTAGTGATAGTATTATTGTTTTAGTTAATTGTTATTCTTTTAGTACTGATGTGACTTGTGATATTTTGTGATTGTTTCGTTTCAGATTTTTTTATTCTTATTTGATGTATTATATAAAATGGAATTTGTACGATTTATTGCCGTTAATAAACCATTATAAGCTCATTTCTGACAAAAATGGTCCAAATTCATGCAAAAATCAGCAAAAGTGACATATTAGATAATAAGCCCTAGCTCTAAAGCATTAGTTCCCAACTTTTTTAATAGGGATCCTTTCAATTTTTTAAAAATGTTCGCAATCCCGCTCCCTTCCAGTCCACTATATTTGATCCATAAAACCAAAAATAAAGGGTTTAAAAAATATATTTTAAGATTTAACAAAACTAATAATATTTTTTATTACGTACTAATTCACAGAAATTTGCTGCGTAGAATTCGAATCCAAAGTCAAAATTGACCTATCACGTCAGAATTATAAGAAATTTGATATTATGTTCTCGAAAAATGGGGTTTTAAAGTTATGTACAGGATACACAAAATTTGGTTGTTTCTTTTTTCTGGTCGCATCATTTAATACTACTTTCCTTCCTTCAAAATAAGCTATTGAGCTGTCATCTACTAATTTTTTTGCGAAGTTACGGCCATTTTAAGTTATAAAATATAGCATAACGTCATGGGTATTAAACCTTTGAGGAATGACTTGTGTGGGAATATTGAGTGCTATGAGGACTGCTCTGGAAATCTTGGTGAAACTGCCTTCTCTTTACTTAAACATAGAAAACGAGACCCTGAAGACTGTTTATCGTCTCAGTTGCCTGGGACATCTTGGAATTGGAACTGATGGCTACTCAAGTGTCTAAGAAAGTGCGATGTCCATCACTCCTCATGCGGACAGATTACATGATGCCGCTTTTAAAACTCAACCTCTCCCTGGATATATTTCTGCCAAGTAGAGAGGATTGGGAGGGAGAGCAAAATCTTCCGAAAAATGGATCCTGGTGGTATATTGATGGATCTCGACAAGATGAAAGAGCTGGAGCCGGTATATTCAGCAGGAGTACAGGAGTCAGGGAGTACTACCCTCTCGGACAATGTACAACAAATTTTAGCAACGGAAATTTATGCTATTCTGCAGTGTGTCCATCTCTGTGAGAGAGACATAGACAGGAATAGAGTAATAAATATATGCTCAGACAGTAAGGCTGCGATATTGGCTCTGAAGTCCAGTGTCGTAACTTCGCGACTGGTGTCTGAGTGCAAGGATGTACTAAATGATATGACAAGGAACGGCTGCACAGTCAAACTCGTATGGGTCCCGGGTCACTCGGGCATACGCGGGAATGAGGAAGCAGACCGTCTGGCAAAGTTAAGTTCGGCAACTTAACCGTATGCGCCCCAACCAATATTACCTGTCCCAATTGCTATTGGCAAAAGGGAATCAAAATCGTTGCCGGAAAGCAAATTTACTGAATAATGGAGGGGAGCTCCTGGAATGAGGTGTGCTAAGGAACATATAACTGGGTCTATTGCCATGCGCGGATCCAAGGGGGGGCGGTGAGGGCGATCGCCCCCCCCCCTAGAAATTTGAGTTCAGGACAACAGACCCGATTTTGCCTGTTATACTATAGTTTATTCAAGAACTAGAGAGATTAATAAATCCTTTTTTACCCTTTATTTCTTCGCCAACTACCTGTATTCTGAGTCCGGCGTCTTTGGCAAAATCTGTTAGACACATACATTTTTTATAGGAATGGGTTAGAAATTTTATAATCAAAAATACCGGTCCATAATAATGGGCTATTTGGGTTATATCGATCATTTTATTATTAATTAAAAACACTTTTAGGACATTTGACGTTTCAGTTTATTTATTTCTTAAACCATCTGCAGAACTACAATTAAACACTAAAAAGGGATTCAAATATATTAGTTTTTATATGTTAGAGAAAATTTAAACACTAAAGTGTGTTTACGCTAGTAAACAATACGTTTCTAATTCGTAATCAAAGTCAGTGAAGCTATCTTCGCTTAAACTGATTGATTCCTCTATCTCACTGATCATGAAATCGAGTTGCCACATTTTCCTTTATTCTTTTATTATGTGGATATTTCCCAATTTTCTGCATTAACTTTATTCAAAAAAATCTTTCAAAAGTTCAGTTGAATTACTAATTTTGTAAGTTATGTTATTTCTAGCAACTCTACCTTTTACTTGAGAGAGATATTTCCTTCTCCAACGAACATTTTCCGGACGATCTATAAGAACAGATTTCCTATCTGGTTTTCTCAAAATTTAGTTCTCTGTGCAATTTCCAGAGGTCAGTTCTATTAATGTCAGGTAAATCCGATCTTCATTGATTTTTGTGAGAGTTTTGTCGGCGGTTGAGATCTGTTTCTGATGTCTCAAAAGAAAGTACACATTTGTTTTGTTTATTGCATGAACGCAACTATTCCGAGCGGCGCGGGGGGTATGTCAATCGGTAGCCTGGCTCTTGGAATTTAGTCGCTATGGAGCGTTTCTCGGGAGCGGACCGTGCTTTGTGCGTACGTGAGTTTTACAAAAACGGTAATTCGGGCGACTGTAGCGCGTAGAAAATTCTGCAATTTTCGACATATTCGTCATTTAGATGATGCGCCAAGCGCTCGGCTTATTGGAAAATGGGCCCAGAAGTTTGAAGAGACCGGTTCAACACTAGATAAACCAAAATCCGGGCGTCCGAGGTCTTCGAGAACGGTCGAAAACGTAGAGAGTGTTACTCAGTCTGTTCGTGACGACCCAAACGTTTCGATTCGTAAGCGTGCTGTTGCTTTAAATGTGCATAGGTCATCATTATTCCGCATTTTACACAAAGATTTAAAGCTGAACCCCTATAAAATTCAGTTGGTGCAAGAATTGAAGCCTCAGGATGCTGGTTAGAGGCTTGACTTCGTAAACCAGATGACTGAACGCTTTTCAACGTTTACCAACATCTTCTTTTCGGATGAAGCCCCATTTCCATCTTAATGGTCATGTAAACAAGCAAAATTGCCGCTATTGGAGTGCAAACAATCCAAAACACAAACATCAGAAACCTCTACATTCGCCGAAAGTGACTGTATGGGCTGCGATGTCGGCGCGAGAATTATCGGCCCGTACTTTTTTGAAGATGAAAGGGAACGCACAGTAACAGTGACTTCAGAGCGGTATGTGGAGATGTTAGACGACTTCTTCGTGCCTGAACTGCAAAATTTTCCTGGCTATAACCAAGAAACATGGTTCCAGCAAGACGGAGAAACTTCACACACGTCCAACATGTCTCTGCCACGAGTGCGTGAAATTTTTCCTGGCAAATTAATCTCAAAGAAAGGTGACATAAGTTGGCCTCCACGCAGTCCTGATTTATCACCTATGGACTTTTCCTATGGGGTTATGTCAAATCAAAAGTTTACGCCAACAAACCGACTTCCCTGGCACAATTAAAAGAAATATCCGCAACGAAATGGCAGACATCACGGAGAATACCTGCCAAGCGTCATGGGCAATTTTAGTGCTCGATTAAATGAATACCGTGAGCGCAACGGATTACATGTGGACGATATCATTTTTTAAAAATAAATTCCCAAACAATTTATTTTAATATGTAATAAACATTTTTTCAATAAAGTCCTGACTTTTTTTTTAAATCGATTTTTTAAATGTGAACTTTCTTTTGAGACACCCTGTATGTACATATGTACAACCCCTTTAATTGCAGTTTTCGTCTCTTCTTCTAACGAGGTCTTTCGTCCTGCCTGTGATCGAATGTGCTTGGGAGTACTAATAATTCCAGTCGTTTTTTTCTTCTTCAGTATTCGGTACATAGTAGATTTTTTAACTCCTGTCATGTTGGAACACATCTAAATAGAGCTTTTAACATTATTGTCTAGATATTGATTTCTTAAGGCATAATAAGTTTTTCGTTGAGGAAAAAAATGCCCTGGTTTAACGATTTTGGAATAAATATAGATGTGGTAGCCTTATCTTTTGGGAATCTTACTAATCTCAAATAATATATAAAAACAAGCACAAACAAGATAAATCACTAGTACACACTCTAAGAACTACTTTGCTCACTCACAGAAATTAAATTGAACTACCCGAAATTTTATTGTTGCAGTAAATTTATAAAAGCTTACAATATTTAAATACAATTAAATATAATTAGGTTTACGGCAGTCCTCAGTTACCTGCGGCATAGCAGCAGGTACGTTGGAGGTTTCGGTAACAGTTTATTACCTCTCTCTATTTCTTGAATAGAGTATAGGAATGTGTATGCTTGGGATCGCCCCTCCCCTTCCCAAGAGCTTTGAGTTCAGGAAAATAGAACCGATTCTGACTTTTATATTAGGAATGTGTATGCTGCTGGCACTTCCTCCCCGGTTGACAACTGGTTTTTTCTTGCCATAGCCTCCCCCCCCCCCCCCAAGAGCTTTGAGTTCAGGCCAATAGAGCCGATTCTGCATCTTATTCTAGGAAGGTGTACGCTGCTCGCATCCCCCCTGTCGGCAACTTGTTTTTCCTTGTGATCGCCCCCCCTCTCCAAAAGCTTCAGAAAAATAGACCCCACCCTGCCTTTACTTTTCTGATATCACCCCCCCCCCCCAAAAAAAAAAAAAGAGAGAGGCTGGATCCGCCCTTGCTTAGTGTACGGCGTACTAAGGAGCTTCTCTCCTTGGGAGGGAAAGAGCTGCGAATTGTGGTGGGATTGTTGACAGGACATTGTCACCTTAGAGGCTATCTTCATAGAATCGGTGTCTAAGACGACCCGACATGCAAAAGGTGTTTGGAGGAGGATGAAACTGTTGACCATGTCCTCAGAGAGTGCCTAGCCCTCAACGGACTGAGACAGAGATATTCCGGAAATACAATTTTGTTACCGGAAGCAGTTAAGCAGTTCAACTAACGCGGCTGCTTGGATTCGCAAAGGCGATCGGCCTCGAATAACCTGCAGCTGTGGTGGAATGTAAAGGACCCATGGAGGCCTAGGCATCGATGGTCTAGTATTACCACCCCTTTTTCATTCATTCATTCATTCAACGCTTTGAGGCATACATTTTTCTATTGTATACATTTTCTCGAAAATTTGTACTTGGTGGTTTTTGAAATTTCTGAAAAATATGAAGTCATAAAATGAAAATTTTCATTTCCCAAGATGGCGGATTCAAAATTGCGCATCAAATTTACAAAAAATGATAGTATTATAACAATTTCACTTGGAGGTTTTCGAAGTCGCTAATTACGAACATTATATCAGAAAATAGAAATTTTTATGTTTAAGATGGTGGATTTTAAAAAGCGGCTTGAAATTTGCAAAAAACGATATTGGTCTCTAAAAACCTACTAACCTGTATTTAAGATGGCCGTAAATTTGCAAGAAAAATTGTAGGTGACTGCTCAAGAGCTTATTTTGAAGGTATGTATGTATGTGCGTAAAGTTGGGGGGTCTATACACTGCGACCTGGTAGATCTATTGAGCCCCCAGTCGTAAGAGTTATCTTATCGACTAGAGCAGTCCTATTTTCCTTAGGAATCTCGGGATGTTGGCGGGCTTCAAGGTGGGTAACTCACCTTCTTCGATTTGATGTGTTTCCAAAACCGCATTTTAGGGTTTTTTAGAGCGCTGCACTGCGCGAGGATACGAATAGAGGTTTCGTCCTCCTCCTCACAGAATCTGCACTCTTCTCTTTCTACCAGTCCGAGTTCCTTGAGGTGTCTCTTCAGGTAGCAATGCCCCTTCAGGACCCTTGTCAGAACTCTGAGCTAGTTTTTTCTCAAGCTTATGCATTCTTTGAATCTCTTCTGGTCGTAGTTTCCCAGAATTATCTTCGCTTGAATCAATCCTTGCAGCTCCGTTCATACTTGGATCTCCTGCTTTCTACTTCTATCTTTAGCTCTTACAGCATTACGCTGCTACTGATTCTGCAGAAAGGCTTTTGCCCCAGAAGAGGTATCTCAGACATTTCCAGACCATCTTGGAACCTGATAACTTGAGAGCTCAGCGCACTGATGGCTGCTTGACGATCCGTTATGATGATAATTTCTTGGCCATGATAGTTTTCCTCCTTGTTAAATTGAATACTTGTCCTAATGGCATGTAAAAGATAATAAAGATATATTAAAGAAAATAGGAAAAGGAAAATATAGAGTTAAAGCACTACATCCAAACTAGTGGAGAAAGAACCTAAGAAAGAAAACATAAAGAAGGATATATCAGGTTATGATTCAGCCAGTACTGACGCATGGGTTAGAAGTGTCGGACACAGATAAAAATATGTCACAAAAGCATGTTTAAACTGAAATGATGTATTGGAGAAAATGGTCCGGTTTAACTTTACTTAATCATGTAAGAAATGATACCATTAGAGAAAAAATGGAAGTAAAAAGTACGCTAATGGAGGATATAACTGAAAAGCAGTTAAAATGGTATACACACCTGCAACGAATGATCAAAGAAAAGATACCATTAAAGATGTGGAACTGGACACCAGCACAAAGAAATAAATGAGGAAGGCCGCGGAAAAAATGCATTTCAAACATCCGCACCGAAATGAAAAGTAAAGGACTCCACGAAGGAGACTGGAATGATAGGAAAAGATAGCGTTTGAAATGCGAGAAGCGACATTAAGTTGCGAAAACTCGCCAAATACAAAAAAAAAGTAATATACATTTTATTTTATTTTCTTGCATTATTACTATACTTCAAACCTATACAAAAATATAGCAATCAAAATTACATATGCTTTTCATTAAGATTTTTTCACAATAACTTAACACATAAAGGGTGTTTTTTATAGAGGTATAGAACTTTAAGTTGGCAACACTTTTTTAACTGGCGCCCATTTTGTCAGCTGTCAAGTGATTTATGTTTAGTTTGGTTTGGCATTTCAACATGAATAGACTGACGCCTGAACAACGCTTCCAAATTGTGCAAATTTATTTTGAAAATCATGGTTCTGTTCGAAATACGTATTGCGCACTACGTCTATTTTACGGTCAACATAATCGTCCATCAAAGCAATTAATTCGATTAACTATGGAACGTTTTCGCACCACGTTTACTCTAAATGATAATACGCATCCACAGAGACGTCATACAGTGCGTACAGAAGAAGTCATTGCTGCTGTAGAGCGTAGCGTAGGGGAAGACCCGAATCAGTTTATCCACCATCGTGCACAGGAATTGGATATGTGTCCATTCACTTTATGGAAGATTTTGCGGAAAGATCTTGGTTTGCGTGCTTACAAAATCCAACTCGTGCAAGAATTGAAGCCACACGATCACCTAGCAAGGCGTAGATTCGGTGAATGGGCCCATAACAAGATTGCCGTTGATCCCGATTTTCATAAGCGAATTTTGTTTAGCGATGAAGCTCACTTTTGTTTGAATGGATACGTCAATAAACAAAACTGCCATATTTGGAGTGATGATAATCCTCAAGTGTATGTTGAGATACCGTTACATCCAGAAAAACTGACTGTTTGGTGTGCTTTATGGGCTGGTGGAATCATTGGTCTGTACTTCTTTAAAAACGATGCTGGTCAGAACGTTACAGTCAATGATGACCGCTATAGAGCCATGGTTACTGACTTTTTCGTTCATCAATTGAACAACCATGATGTGCAGGAGCTGTGGTTTCAACAAGACGGCGCAACATGTCACACAGCTCGTGCCACAATTGATTTATTGAAGGAAACGTTTGGTAACCGCATAGTTTCACGTTTCGGACCCGTGAATTGGCCTCCAAGATCGTGCGACTTAACGCCGCTAGACTATTTTCTGTGGGGATATGTGAAGTCGCTAGTCTACGTCGATAAGCCCGAAACGATTGATCACTTGGAAGACAACATTCGCCGCGTTATTGCCGATATACGGCCACAAATGTTGGAAAAAGTCATCGAAAATTGGACCTCCAGATTAGACTACGTCCGAGCCAGCCGTGGCGGTCATATGCCAGAAGTCATATTTAAATTATAATGCCAGAAGGTTATCTTTCGAATAAAGTAAATTTCACGTCAATTTAAAAAATTCATCTTTGTTTTCTTCCATTTAAAAGTTCTATACCTCTATAAAAAACACCCTTTACAACCACTCAAAAACTTATTTGGAATATGTGACAAAAACGCTTAAAACAAATAAAATATTAATGACGCAGCTGGCTTGTTAATTATGAAGCTTTATATCTACTAAACGAATAACTGCAAGGAATTCATAATACTACATAAGATAAATGAGATAACGACACTTCGATGTGCGTTGTGTTTTGACCTACCTTCAAATCATCGAAAATGATATAAGTTTCACTTATTTGCGGAAACTGATCACAGTGTAATGGTTAATCGAAACCGATTTGACTTGGAAATATGTGTATTTTTTATATTTCCATTTCTTCAATTTGAACATCATTTTGTTAAAAACAAAACAGATATATGACTATGTATAATGGCGTGACTACTGCGTTCATATCAGTTCATAAAAACTAAAATTATATTTTATAGTGTTCTAAAATGAGGCTCAATTTCGTTCATAACGTATTATTATCATTAACCAAGAAACGTGCAATCTTAAATGAATCTGAAATAAAGATTTTATAGTTGGGAATAACAGTTATAAGCAACATTGTTACGTTTTATCCTTTTATTAGTACGTTGGATGTTAATTTTTACTTTGGTTATGTTTATTTCATGATTTAAATAACTTACAAAGATGGCCGCTGTTTGAAAATATACAATGTAGTAGTAATAGCCCGTCAACGTTATAATTGGAATCACTTTCGGTTTTTCAATTTTCATGATTAGATTTAAGCGGAACAAAGCGACTGGCCGGTATTTGAATGGTATGAGATCTAAACTGTTAAAAGGACAATCCAAACTAACTCTGTACAGGTCAATTATTCGCCCGGTAGTTACTTATGGAAGCGAAACTTAGACCCTCAATCAACGGAAAATAAATAAATTACTCATATTTGAACGAAAGGTTCTTAGAATGATATTTGGTCCCCAAAGAGATGAAACAACAGGAAATTGGAAAAGACGCCACAATGCTGAATTGGCGACACTATATGGCAGTGAAAACATGGGCAGGCCATGTGGTAAGATCAGGGGACCACAGATTATTGAAAACAATATTCTTTGAGATACCAGATGGTAGAAGATCAATAGGCCGTCCCAGGAAAAGATGGAAAGATGCCGTCGAAGCTGATTTGTATAGGATTGGAGTCCAGCAGTGAGAAATGGAAACACAAGACCGTAGGAGATGGAGGGCGATAGTGGATGCGGCTAAGACTCATCCAGAGTTGTAAGACCAGGAAAGAAGAAGAAGAATATTTTTGTTAGTGTTAATTTTAAATTTAAAATATTTTTGAAAAACTCAATCTGGCGGATCTAATATGGCGTCCTGAAAATTTACATCTTTCGATTTTCTCTAAAACTGATATAGAGGGTTTCTGAGGGTGTAAATTATGATTTTAAAACTATTTTTTTCATGATTCAATATGGCGAATCCGTAGGAGTGTATGAACACGGCACCAGATACTACGAAAGCTTGGGTAAGTCACCAAGCATTTTCCAGGAAGAAATACATGTCATTAGGATGTGTATTCAATTTAACAAGGAGAAGAGATTATCATCATGATCGATAGTCAAGCAGCCATGAGTGCGCTGAGCTCTCAAGTTATCAATTCCAAGATGGTCTGGTAATGCCTAATGTAGCCAATTGTTAACAAAATAACATATTTTCGAGTTAGAATTTAAAAATTATTGATCATAAATATGAATATCCTTTGAAACATTATAAGAAATAAAAATTAAAAAATTTCTTCTGCTTTGAGATACGCTGATTGTAAGTCAAACATTATCTCACATTATTTTTAATGTGATAACTTTTAAATTGTAATCAATGTATTTTAAAACAACAGAAGAAAATATGTCGCCCCCCCCCAAGAGCTTTGAGTTCAGGAAAATATAGCCGATTTTGCCTCTTATACTATAGTTTATTCAAGAACTAGAGAGAGTAATAAATCATTTTTTACCTTATTTTTTCTTCGCAAACTACCTGTGTTCTTTAGTCCGGTGTCTTTGGCAAAATCTGTTAGACACATATATTTTTCATAGGAATAGGTTAGAAATTTTATAATCAAAAATACCGGTCTATAATAATGGACTATTTGGTTGGATAGCAATAGATATTTGGATGTGTGAAGTATTAAAAAGGATTTTAATCCCTCTCATAGGCGTCGGATGGAGGTTTATTTTATCACTAAATATTTATGATATAGAATATCATTTCGGTAATAAACATAAAATAGAAAGTTTTTATAATATTATTATATTTCTTAATAATTCACATACATTAGAAAATATAGATAATTTTAACATATTTAACACAAATCACAACTGAATATTTATTATTTTTAATTTTGGCATAGAAACCGTTGTAGGCACATTCAGACTAAAACGTGGCTTTTTTTCTCCAAAAATTCTAAGTTATAATTTAAATACTTACAAAATACCCATTGTCAAAAATACAAGAAAATAAACGTATATAAAAAATAAATTCGTCCATATAATATTAAAATTTTTTGAGGCTATCGGTCATTTTATTATTAATTAAAAACATTTTTAGGACATTTGAAGTTTTCGTTTATTTATTTCTTAAACCATCTGCAGAATTACAATTAAACACTAAAAAGGGATTTAAATGTAATTAATTTTTGTATGTTACAGAAAATTTAAATAAGAAATTGTTTTTACGCTGGTAAACATTACGTATCTAATTCGTAATCAAAGTAAATGGTGCTATCTTTCCTTAAATTACTTAAAATTGGTTACTCTATCTCACCGATCATGAGATCGAGTTTCCACATTTTCTTTTATTCTTTTATTATATAGATTTTTCCCAATTTTCTGCAGTAACTTTATTCAAAAACATCTTTCAAAAGTTCAATTAAATTACTAATTTTGCAGGTTGTGTTATTTTCTAGCAACGCTACTTTTTCTTGAGATAGATACTTCCTTCTCCAACGGATATTTTCCGGACGATCTATAAGAACAGATTTCCTATCTGGTTTTTTCCAGCAAAAAATTAAGTTCTCTGAGCAATTTCCAGAGCTCAGTTCTTTTAATTTCAGATAAATCCCGATTTTCATTGATTTTAGTTAGAATTTTGTCGACGGTTGGGATCTGTTTCTCATAATAAAATGTATGTACAACTCCTTTTATTGCAGTTTACATCTCTTCTTCCAACGAAGTTCTTCGTCTGCCTGTGATCGAATGTAGCTTGGGAGTACTAACAATTCCAGTCGTTTTTTTTCTCTTTCATTATTCGGTACATAGTAGATTTTCCAACTCCTCTCAACAGAGTTTTTAACATTATTATCTAGATATTAATATCTTAAGGCATTATAAACATTCATCGTAAAAAATTTTTCGTTGAGGAAAAAATGCCCTGGTTTAACGATTTTGGAATAAATATAGATGTGGAAGCCATATCTTTTGGGTATCTCACTAATCTCAAATAATATATAAAAATAAGCACAAACAAGATAAATCATTAAGGACACACTGTAAGGTGTACTTTGCTCACTGACAGAAATTAAATTGAACTATAAGAAATTTTATTGTTGCAGTAATACATAAATGCTTATAATATTTAAATATAATTAAATATAATTAGATTTACGGCAGTCCTCAGTTACCTGCGGCACTGGAGCAGGGACATTGGAGGCTTCGGTAACAATTTTATTACTCTCTCTAGTTCTTGAATAGAGTATAGGAATGTGTATGCTTGCGATCGCACCTCCCCTTACCAAGAGCTTTGAGTTCAGGAAAATAGAACCGATTCTGCTTTTTATATTAGGAATGTGTATGCTGCTGCCACTCTCCCCCGTTGACATCTTGTTTTTCTTGCGATAGCCCTCCCGCCCCCAAGAGCTTTGAGTTCAGAAAAATAGACCTGACCCTGCCTTGTACATTAGAATATTGCTGGTCTCTCCCCCCCCCCCCTTCGACAACTTGCTTTCGCTTACCATATTGTACTCATGATATCCATCATGAGGCTGAATCCGCCCCTGATGGATACACTTATTAGCACTTAACACTAAGATCACATAATATGAAAAAGAATATTTTAAATCGGCAAAAATTCTCAAATTTAATTAAGAAACTGATTTTTAGCACGTGGACGTCGTTGAGACGCCATTTTAAATTCATGAATTAAATTGACAATTTGACAGTTGACACCAAAAACCCGTTTTAATAGGCAAAGTTTACACTGCCCAAGAACAGGTAATCTTTCTGGAAGCGGAGGTAACAGTTCTTGAAAAGTATTATGTTATTAAGCAGGAAAATGATGAAAAATGAAAATTATGACTCAAATCAGTCATAACCATTAAAGCGTAGTGCGGGTTAGATATCAAGAATGGCGATCTCCGCACCCAGTTGGACAAGTGTGATAATAACATTCAGGGTAACTAAAAAGTATCCGACTGGGAAAATTGAATAGTGGAGAATCGATTTCCATTGATTTCTAGTTAATATGTAGGTAGGCTCCTTAAGCCTGCTATTTCTATTTCGATACTGAAAGAAATAGAAATAACAATTATTGATAAATTAAAGAAAATAATATAAATAAAAAAAAACTTTTTGAAAATGCCTTAGACAAAAGGCGAAACGTCAAAACACGTTGTTTTTTTAAACATTCACGTAGGAACCCAACTCCTAAGAATAAAAAAACATATTGATACGTTTATTGAATGGTTCGAGAAAAACAGCCCCATGTAGAGCAGCCGTCGCATTGTTCCAATATATTTCAACTCAGTTAAAAGACATAGGTTGCAACCCATGTGCATCTATACTAAATCATTTTTTTTTTTTGCAAAATGTACATTTTTCAACCACCTTTTTAGTCCACCTACTCACATGAGTGTATCTTAAAAAACGACAACGTTATTCTAATTGTTTATAAGTAACAATACACTACTTTTTTAAACTACTGTTTTAACAACAATTTTAGTATATAAGAATTCATTTTTCAACTTTTCCTGTAGTTTGACTGTTTCACTTTTCAAAATATCTGTTGCAGCCTTATCTTTTGTGTAACAATTGTTTAAATTTTCGGTACTTTGTGAAGTGACGTTTGGGGTTTATTGAGTTTTCCAGGAAAGCGAGGAAAGATAGTAAAAAATCAAGGTCAGAATCATATTCCATGACCTCGAAATAGGGTGTAAGTATCGAAGTTTTTTCAAAAAAAAACGTCATTTCCCTACTTTTTATTTAATATGAATTTTTACCAAATTTTATAATGAAAATGCAAATGATGATAAATTTTCTGATTTCAAGTTTTCTTTTATATTTATATTTTTAAGCTGCTGTAAATTTTAAATATTTTCGAAACTAAATAATTTGATTTAAAAATTGATGGTATGTATTAAGGTATTTTAAGGTAAAGTTTATATTTTTTTATGTTCTTAGACGTTGCATTGAAGCTATCAAGTCGTTTGTGATTTTTTTTTGCAAGTTGCATGCTGTAGAGTCCCAAATATATTTAAAATATAAGTATAAGTTAACGATATAATACAGTAAATATAGTTTCTTGGTAAATTTTACCTAAAAGACATAAAACTTACTTCATCCTATATTTAACTCACTCTGTACAAAAATTTCTATACTTGAATATATGAAATTATCTCCATAACACCCTATGTACGCGCCACTATGCTACTTTGATATTCTGCAATGTTTCAAGTGAATTAAAGAACGTTCTCACGCACACATCTCCCTCAATATTTTCGCCTGAAGCTATAGGTGTGATCTAACACAGAGTAAATAGAGCTTAGGGGGGCATATCAGACAGTTCGGGTGTAACTAATCTCGAGCACGCTGCGCACGGGAAGGCCCGAAGACCACAGTGCCTAAGTTCGATAGATACATTGAAAGTTAATGTGATGTTTCTTGAAGTCACGTGCGCCTTTTTAGTTACTGTCCACTAATCGCTTTTAAACGGTAGGGAATGTTCCGATTAATAAGACACATATTATTTCGAGAGTTTCGTGTGCTTAATAATGCAAGGTTTATACGTACATTCACTGCGCTCTAAAATTAACTCATAATTCTATAAACTATATTTCCAATCGTCATCTCAATAGGTTTTTGGAACAAATATAATTTTTAACACATCTATATTAAGAAATGATAGTTTTTCTTGCAAACTTTATTCTAAAAAAGAATCGTCAATTAAAAAAAAACACAAAAGGAAAAATTCTATTGTCAAAGAAAATTAAACTAAAAGTTAGTATTTCCTCCTCCAGCATTTTGGTACTAGATTTCAATCTGCCTCAAAAAAATATTATCTAGTGTATTTGGACAGTTGGGCTGTTGTAGTCACCGCCAAGCAATATCCCATATTTGCTTAATACGATTGGAGGTAGAGCCTTTTGGTCACCTCTTGAAGATACTACCGTACTATAATTGTTATACATAAGGATGAAATTGTCCCCATTAAATGATGTATGTGGCACGAAGTGCTATTGTATTATGTCTGTAATGTACCCCTGTGCTGAAAATTGCCCTCTATGTGAACTAACGCCTACCAAATTAATCACACTTCACACCATTATTGATTCGCCACCACAACTGACAGTTCCCACAATGTTACACTAAACGTATCGTTCCCCTCTTCTTCTTTATATCTTATCTCGCCCATCATCAGAAAAAATATGCTACCTGGGTTAATCAGTGAACGATATTATTGCCCATACTTCCTTACCACAACCAACGAATTCACGAGCAAAATGCAATATTTATCTTCTATGCTTAACAGTAAGTAATGAATCCGTGGCTGACCTTCCAGATGTAATATCAACTTCTGCAAGTCTTCGTATTTTGATTCATTGTAGTAGTGTAGCGCTTCAGAAATAATTTTGTAGGAAAGTACTGGTACCAAAATTTTACCTCAGTATACGAACTATCCAAAATTGGCCTTGATCAAGGTTTGTAACCCTTCCACAACCCTGGCCTGATCTTGTGGTTGCCGCAAAACGTGTCAAAACTCTGGAAATGGTCAATTGATTGACATGAAATCATTGAGCGAGCTTGGTATCATTATATCATTTTTTGCGAAATAATAGATTTTTTTGAAAAACACACTTAGGTCTAATTTCACAATCGATGATAACATCAAATGGTTGAGTAACCAATATTTTCTAATTAACAATGAGTTTTGAAGACCAGGTATTTCAAAAATAAAAATTTAATGTTTGCTACGAAAAAAATGTGGTTGGGTCATTTGGGGACAAAGGCGGGGGCTGTGCTGAACGTACGGTATAAGGAGGAACGCTTAATGCTGGGTAAGTCCTAAAGGGTTTAGAGGAAAGTTTGTGCATGGCTGAATACTTTACGGAGAATGCGGCGATTTTTGCCCCACAAACAGTTCTTTTATGTAATAAAAGCGAATGGATATATCTGTGGCGGGTGGCTAACTCAACATCCGGCAATTCAAGCATAAGAATGTCTGTCACACATGCGACAAGTGACTTTTTGTTATAGTAGGTCACACACGAACACACACGTGACGAACAATATTGGTTGGATGATGAAGGTATCTAGGCTTTAATAAAGAACGAAAGATTTCACGGCTTTGGTCAAGTTGAAAATCATGGTTCTTGAGTTTAAACCGTATCAAATTGGAATTATTATCCGTCGTTTCGCCTACGATTGCACTAGACATGTTCAGGGATATTTGCTCTATGAGATTAGAACACTGAATGACTACCGAGGAGCAACAGCTCGGTATTTATACCCTACTGGTGCTCAGCGAACCGTGATTTCCACATATGATGTAGTCTGTAACTTGTATCTCTATTAATGTTATTTGGATATTTACAAATTTCGATTGATTCTCTAATTTTACGTTTAAAGAAATCAAACACGGGTGCTAGCACTTTAGTTTCTTTTACATTAAAAGTGTGACCTGAGTAATGCTGGTGTTCAGCTACTGCAGACTGTATGATTTGTTTCTTTTTTAGACACTTTCATGTTCCTTAAGCCTAGTGGATACAAACCGCCCTGTTTCACCTACATACACGTTACCACAAGAGCAAGGTATCTAGTAAACGCCTTCTATTTGAAATGGTATTTCGCCCTTTGGTAACTTCAAACATTGTTCAACTTTCATACATGTGTTGAAAATTGTTCGAATGTTTGATTTTTCGGAGCAATCTGGCAATCTTGTCGGTGGTTCGTGTACATAAGGTAAGACAACACTGTCCATACGAAGTTCATTTATGACATTTTGTGAGGAGTTGGGTTTTTATATTTATTAATAGAACGTCTTATATGTTCAGCGCAATATCCGTTGCCTCTCGGAGCATTAGTCAGTTTTTCTGTTTCTGATTTCAGTGATTGTTCGTCACATATAGATAGTGCTCTATGTGCTAAAGGGTTTATGACGGATTATTTTTGAGAAGAATGGTGGTGTGACGTTGCATTGAGATATCGACTTGTATGTGTTGGTTTTCTATACACAGAATGTCCTATTTTGCTATATATATATATATATATATATATATATATATATATATATATATATATATATATATATATATATGAAGTAAAATGCGTACAGTAAATGCAAACTTCTCTCCATTATATCCTTTCTGTGTTAGAGGTTGCACAGTTAGAACAAATTGTTATAAAACGCAATTTATCCTATTCCACCACCATCGAGATGATGTCCTACCTGTACCACCATACCGCGAAGAAAGTCAAAACTTACCCTCCCCGCCACAGTGATACGGCAGAGGTACATGTTTCGTCTCTACTCGACTCATCAGGGTACCGACATGCACCTTCATTCATACGCGGAGCTGCATATAGTTGTATGTTTGCTGAATGTGATTTCAGCACTACAACGGCATAATGTGGATATATCCACTGCTATTGCATCTCTCACGGAGGAATCCGTGAAATCCGCATAAACATATATATATATATATATATATATATATATATATATAAATATGTAGATAACCTATATATATATATATATATATATATATATATATATATATATATATATATATATATATATATATATATATATATATATATATATAGGTTATAGTCTCCATCACACGTGGAAATCGATTGTAAAGCTGGATGACGGTTTGCTGAACATACCGGGTTGTTACTCCTCGATGGTCATTCCGTATTCTAATTTCGTGGAGTAGAGTCCTAAAGATGTCTCATGCAATCGTAGGCGAAACGTCGAATAATAATTCCAATTTGACATGGTTTAAACCAAAGAGCCGCATCTAGGCTCTGTTAAAGGAGGCTTACTTCTGTTTTTTTTTTCTTAGAAAACCGCCTCCCAAACCCGGTTAACATGTAAACCTTCCCGAAGGGTTACCGAGCAAAGAGAGTTTAAGCTAGCTAAATTGCCTCAGTCGCAGCGGCCATTTAAACTCTAATATCTTGTTATTAATATAACAACTGATCTTATAAATTTAAGTTTAAACGGAATTATAAAACACCTTTTACCTTAGAGCTAAAGATTAAATATTTAAAAATAATTTCCAAAAATTGAGTTGATACCTACTGCCTTTTAAACTAAATTTCTAAAGTCAAATAATTTATAAACCTGTATAAAATTAACTTTCATAATAACTCTTCCTAACGAAGCTAAGCATATTCAAACTTTTTTGTCAAATCAATCCAGCGACGACTTGTATTACTTAAAGCAAATCTGAGTTTTTAAATTTTGGTTTGACAGGTTGTTTTTTTTTGGATAAGCAAATAAACACAAGATCTCCCACTGGTAAATTTAACGTATGGTTAACTTCCGGAAACACTTCAACCATGGTTAAGTTTTGTTAACACTTAAAGCCCCAATTATGAAACAGTTTATTATAATCATGGCTTTAGTCCTAACATTTCAGTCCTAACATTTCAGTAATCACACATTGTAAAACTCGGCCTTAATTTAACATAAAACCATTTTAATTATTTAGCAAAACGCACTCAAACCAAACTGAAATAAATTACTGTTATTATATTTAATATTTCTTGAAAAAAAAATAGCGTTTTTGCCGTTACATCGATAAAGAACAGCAGAAAACTAGAGTAAAAAAATGTATCAGGTGGAAATAACGTTGGTGGCCACTTTAAGAGACTTCGTCTCTTTTATTACCAATAAATAGAGTTGAATCCTAGAAGTGATTTTCTAGTTAATAAAGATAATTATTAGGAATAATGCACTCTATTTTTCTAGCTAATTTTTTGTATGAGTGGAATATACGTATTATCATGTACACTCTGAAAAATTAGAAAAAAATTAATATAATTTCTTAAGATTCTTAAGCTTTAAATCGGATGGATTTTATCCACTGCCTACAACACCTCGCGAAAGCCTATTGACAAGATTTAATTTCACAACTCTACAGAAGCGCAGTAACGGGACTCATGTACTTTTTTGTATAAACTGGTTAATAACAAGATTTTGGCAACTGATTAGCTCGCGAGAGTTCATTTTCATGTTCCAGGGATAACTAGATCTCCAGTATTTTTCTATTTACTGAAACCAAGAACTAATGTCTTACAATTCTCTCCATTATACTCGATGTGTTCCCTTTATGATCGCTGAAAGACCAATTTGATAAATTTTATTGCAATTATTCTGTTGTCAAATCGTTTATTTATAATTATTTGTAATTGATTTATAGATGATGTTATACTTATTATACTGTCTGTATTATACACGTAATTTTAGGATATATGTAACTCTGATCTTTTTTCTGTCTAATAATAGGGACTCTGATCCTTAGGGCAGTGTAAATAAATAAAATAAAAAATATTTTTTTGGCGATCTCATAAGATTTTTCACTTTCACACATATTAGTCATATATCCCCATTTTCAGCTTTAAATTGTACTCTTTCCAATAAATCTATACAAGACTCAATACTTAATTATTTTTTAACAAAATTGACATAAATATGTAGAAAAGAAAATTAATTTCCTTGACGGCTACTCCAAGTCGAGCAGTCGCCGAGGAAGCATCACTTGAAAATGCCAGCTGAGATGTTAGTGAAACGGATTGAAAACCGGAAAACACCATATATATATATATATATATATATATATATATATATATATATATATATATATATATATATATATATATATATATATATATATATATATATATGGTGTATATATTCGGTTCAGTTGACTTTTTCTTAACTAGTCCAGTCACGAGACTACCCCCTTTTTAAATATATATGGGACATTATTTCCCAACGTTACACCCCTATTGCCTATTTTCTATTTGATTAAAAAATTTAGCATTAGGTAATTTCTAGTTTTTTGAACTTTTTTTTATTTTCGTTGTGTTTTTTTTTACGTTTTTTATGGTTTTTATTTTATTTTGGCTTTTTTGAATTTTCTTTATTTTAGCTCTTAGGCGTGTTTTAGTCAACCCATAGACATTTACGGTAATTTGTTTAAATGTACTCTGAGAATGACTGCTGAAGAAAAAAAAAAGATAAAAGAAAATACCAAAAAAAAAACAAAAAAAAAATAAAAACCACAGAAAACATAAAAAAACACAACAAAAAAAAAAGTATTAAAAATAAACAAGAAACGAGATGCTGAATTCTTTTGACAACCTTCTGACAACCCTAAAAACGTCCAAATAGATATTTTCAGAGCAAATACTTTGTTTTTAAAAAAATTAATGTTCGACATTTTGCATACGCCATCCTGGATGTCGAAAAATTGACATTCTCGTTTCAAATTCGTGCTTAGCGACCCTAAAACTCCCTGAGTAAGTATTTTCAGAGCAAAATATTAGCTTTAAAAAAATTGTGGTCCACCATATTGAACCGTCATATTGGATATTGAGAAATTAAAATTCGTATCACATATTCGCACTCTGCAACCTCAAAAACCCCCGAGTGAGTAATTTTAAGCAAAAATAGCGAATAGAAAAATGGGAGCTGCAAGAGGATTTAACTGGAAATAACTTTTTCAACATTTATTTTCGGTTTTTCGAAATAACATGTTGATCTACGAGCGCCTGTAGACGCCGTACAGTGAGCTTTGACAATGGTGAATGAGATTTCACCGAAATGTCAGCTGCCTTACAGTCCTGAGAGGGATTCCGCACATACACGAGATGCCCGAAAACCCGAGAAATATACGACATTATATATATATATATATATATATATATATATATATATATATATATATATATATATATATATATATATATATATATAACAACTTAATATTTTTCCGTAATATTGTCTTGGGTATAGGTTTTCTTATTTGAAGATTATTTTATAGTTTTCGTTGTTTTAACCGTTCTATTGTTTTGTTTTAATTTTAACACTTAAAAAATCAGTTTATTTTTATTAATTTTAAATAATAACTTAAAAATATAAATGTAATAAGTATATAAAATAATTACTGTGACATATGTTTTTTAAAAAAATTGTAATTTTGTAGATAATAGATATAGATAAATATACCATAACTGTGAAGAAGCTCACTATGTAGAGCGATACATCAGAAAAATTATCACATTTTAATCTTCAAATAAATAAACCTATAACCAAGAAAATATTACAGAAGATATATATATATATATATATATATATATATATATATATATATATATATATATATATATATATATATATAATTTTTCTTTATTTTCTCTTTTCTTGGGTTTAGGTTCTATATTTAAAAAATACACAAAACGATTGACGTTTCGCCTTTTATTCAAGGCATTTTCAAAATTCTTTCCTCCTTGACATGTTGCTGTTCTGTTACTAAATAAAGAAACAGCAAAATGTCAAGGAGGAAAGAATTTTGAAAATGCCTTGAATAAAGGGTGAAACGTCAATCGTTTTGTGTATTTATTAAATATAGAACCGAAACCCAAGAAAAGACAAAATGAAGAAAAATGATATAATCTATGGTTCAAGAATCAAGAAAGTAAATAAATAAATATATATATATATATATATATATATATATATATATATATATATATATATATATATATATATATAGCTCCAATATTTAATAACTCAGCTTGTTTTCTAACTTATAATTATTACATTTGATTTCCTTTACAACAGTTGTGAAAAACAACCATGTTACCAAAACTTCACTACTGACAGTTATTTTTTGGAAGAAATCTTGTGATTTAACAAACGATTTCGAAAATCTTTTAGAGAAAAGATAATTGCAAACTAACATATATTTGATATAAAAAATATTGAAGATTTTTGATGTTAATGAAATAGATTGGCTTGTAAGAATTTTTTACTAATTTTGAACTTCTTCATTCCTTAAAATAATTTTTACTGCTTAAAAAGAAAATTATATACTGATTTCCACAAATCTCTACAAGAACAATCTTGACTTAAAGGCGTTTATAGTTTTATTTTATACTTAGGAATAGAAAATAAATGAGTCTATATATCATTTTTTTACTCCTATCCAGCCAACCGTGCTCGTTATTGACTCTGTAATATTTAAACACCGGTCACCCCATTAAACCATTTTACATCACCAAACAACTCTATCGCTCTATATATCATACTCTTCATAAAAACGACTTTAAACTGCCATGCACCAACCTTCCAAAGCACGTCCCCCCTCGAAAAATCTTTACAAACCAAATTACCAAAAAGCAAACAAAAACAATCGAAAGCTCAACCTTGCACAAGCCCAAACGGGCGGGGCTAAGGCTCCAGTCCACGCCTAGTTGGAGAGATACATGGGGCAGATCGGGCCAATGGAAGAGCCGCATTCGAAACAGATGAATCAGGGATACCTGGGAGAGCGAGCTTTTTAGGCAGTTGTTTGAACGCATTGTTGTGGCGATGGTCTTGGCCGACTTTGATATTATTGTTTTTTAATGGTTTAAGGATTTTTGTATAGTTTTCGGGGTTAAAAGAAACTAACTGAAAAATATGTGCCACTTTTACGATCGATAGAGAGTGTTGAAGAACTGGTGAATTATTGCGGTGATTGTAACGAATTTTCGAAGAATTCGGTTTTCGTAGTGATGAACACTGTTTAATCTTAGCAAAGAACTGAAAGGCCAGTATATCGTTTTGTGCAATATATTTTTTAAAACGTTAAATATGGATGTTTGTTCAAGAAGTAAAGATTGCTTGGAGGTGTTAGAGGACAGAGAGATGAAGGTAATAAGTTGCTCTAAAATAATTTATCTAATTTTTTAGGTGGGGAATAATGTTAAAGATTATTTGCCTTACGAATCATTTTTATTTGAGATCCTGAAATTAGCACGTCATTCAGGTCTGAAAGGTTTCTTATTTCATGGACAGTTGGTGTCTTTTCGTATTCTATAATGAAACCAAAAATTTTTTCCCTAAATGTATTTTATATTACATTTCATTCATTAAAAAATATAAAAACAAACTATTCCTGCAAAACCTTCATATATTAGTCTACTGTTCAGGTACAGGTCTGTGTGGACATCCAATTTATCTAATAGTACAAATCTTTACTATAGGTTAAAAATGTTGGCACCAAAAAAACCATAAACAGTGGTGAACTTTTTGAAATAAGATAAGATAAGATAATTTATTATATACTACTAATAGTACTCTTACAAATCAAATAAAATATCAGAATTTTGGTATGCAAAGCAGCAAATACTGGACTATACTAACTCAATTGTCAAATATTACTATCGTTATCATGTATCTGATTTTACTGAATGTGAAATAGTTAATGCTATAAAGAAGCTTAAACCTAAATTTACTACTGGTCCAGATTTAATCCCAGCCTTTCTAATACGAGACTGCAGATTCGTCCTAGCCAAACCACTTAAAATACTATTTAATAGGTGTTTAAAATTAAACAGATTTCCTTCCATATGGAAGTTTTTCAAGGTTTGTCCTGTTTTTAAGAAAGGGAATAGATCTGAAGTTTGTAATTATAGACCGGTGTCTATTATATGCAATTTTTCTAAAATATTTGAATTTTTACTTCACGATTCTATTTTTTGATTAACTAAAAATTTAATTACTCCATCTCAACATGGCTTCTTTAAGGGTAGGTCGACGATAACTAATCTCATGATTATGACTCAGGATATAGCTGAGGCTATTGATCATGGTTGTCAGATGGATGTTGTTTATTTGGACTTCACAAAGGCATTTGATCGTTTGGACCACTCCATCTTACTTAAGAAATTGTTATCATTTGGATTTTCAGATTCACTAATAACGTTATTTAAATCATATCTCCATAATGGTATTCAGTATGTTGAAATTCGCGGTTCTCGCTCAGTGAAATATATTTTAAGTTCTGGTGTGCCGCAAGGATCAGTACTGGAACCTTTATTTTTTATTATTTTTATTAATGACATTGTTTCTGTTGTTGACACGGATATTTTATTATATGCCGATGATATTAAGCTATATAAGAGGATAAATTGTTTACATGATTGTGTAGAGCTTCAATCGAACCTGGAACAGGTTAGCAATTGGTTGCGAAAATTATCTGCAGCTCAACGTGGAGAAGTGTAATGTTATGACTTTAACTTCAAAATTTTCTTCATTTTAATATGAATATTCGTTGAATACCGTGCTACTCTCGCGGGCAGATCTTTTTAAAGATCTCGGAGTCACTTACGATTCCAAGCTTTCATTTTCTTTTCATATGAATAATATCGTTTCTGAAGCCTCAAAGGTTTTTGGGTTTATCTTGCGTAGTACTCGCGATTTTAATAACACTGACGCCAAATTACTGTATTTCTCATCAGTTGTGTGGTCCCCATGCTACAATACCCACGTCAATACTTTGGAGAGGGTCCAAAGAAGGTTTTTGAAATACCTCAATCTTAAGAGTTTTGGAGTTTATCCAAAGCAAGGTTTTTCACATGAACTATTGCTTCAGAAATTTAACTTCTCATCTTTAAAAGTACGGCGGGAATTGTTCTTACTAACAATTCTTTATAAGATACTGAAGAATTTTATTGACTGTCCTAATATTTTAGCTAGGATAAACTTAAGTATCCCTCCTATAAATTGCTGAAATTTTAACGTATTTTATCTCAGAACTCCTAGAACTAACGTGCTCAAATTTTCGCCTCTATATTCCATGTGCGACACTTACAACAAGAGTAATAGCTTTGATATATTCAGCTCATCTCAGGGAACTGTCTGCCGGATTTTGGCACATTGACCTTGGCATTTTTCTCTTTTTTTTTATCTTTCTCATCCTTAACTGATTTGTATGTTCACTTTTGTATATGAAAGTAGATAACATAACATTGTATTATACATTTAATGTTAGAATTAATTATTTTAGTTAAATTTTTATTTGTATTTAAATTGATATATATTTTTGTCGTCTGATGCTAATTTAAAATTGTTTGTAGACGTATTATTTGTGTAATCACTGCCTTGTAGTTGGGTCTCAAGACCTGTAGGGCAGTTATTGTATATAAATAAATAAATAAATAAATACAAACAAAAAAATTATACATACATATTGATTTTTTCTCACGAAGAAAGTTTTGGTAAAAAAGCAAAGAGAAGCTGACAAGAGACAACGACAACACTACAGACTAAAATTGGATTCGAAATACCCCTCAAATGAAAAAAATGCATTCAGCACAAAGTAGCTCTTTTTTTTTTGTACTGCTTGAAGTTTACAGCTTTAATTCTAGCTGGCATGCAGTTCTCTCATTCCGGCCAAAGTTTGGTACAAGATTGTTATTTTTTGATGATGTGAATATCTTCTTGTGATCTGTATAGATCAAGATTTTTTTTAACGTACAACAAACACTGCATAATGTACACACAAGGTAAAGTTAAAATTTTTAAAATCTTAAACCAATTTCGACAGTCTTCTTTATAACCAAGCCCAGAGATTATACGAATGCATTTTCTTTGTTGCCCAAATGACTTATCAGTATGACAAGAATGACCCCAGAAAAGGATAGCGTAAGCCAAAAGAGAATTAAAGTTACTGCGATATGCTGTCAGAAGAGTTACCCGTACAAGACTCATGAACAGGAATAGTTGTCGGGATAGTTTTTTTGAGAGATTAACAAGGTGCTACTCTCAAGTTAATCCTGCTTCTAGGTGTACTCCCAAAAATTTGGCTTCTGTTATACATTAAGGTAGAAAAGGCTGTACAATTTTAATGTTATTCCTTTGAGTAAAATTATTACTTTGTGATTTTGAGTTATGCGATTAGCTAGAAAACATTGAAATTGTTTTCTTTTCTGAAGTTTGGTAATCAAGATTGTCAATCTCTGAAGGGTGATAGCTTATGTAAAAGGTTGTGTCGTCAACAAATAAAAGAGTATCGACTCCCTTACCCTGACAGTATGCCAGGTCATTTATATATATATATATATATATATATATATATATATATATATATGTATATATATATATATATATATATATATATATATATATATATATATATATATATATATATATATATATAAATATGAGGAATAAGATGGGGTCTAATACCTTTAAGTTTTTACAAAATCTCAAACTCTCTCTTTTCTTATTATCATTTTAATAATGTTTCTCTCTATAGGCATATGAACATTATTGTTTTAAAGAATTGTAAGTTAATAGGCTTTATTAAGCGAAACACCAAATGTATAAGAGATACTAAGGCCATTCAACATTGTTCTGCTCTTTGATCAGCAGTGTATTTGAGTACTGTTCTATAATATGGAGCTTATTTGGTCAATGCTACATGGATCGTCTGGAAAATGTTCAGAACAGATTTTTTAAATATCTACTTTTTAAGCACCACTTTCCTTGCAGAAATATCAACTATAACACTAAACTTTTATTATGTAGTCTAAAATCTCTTAAATGTTTTGCTTATATTTTTATACAAAGTCATATAGATTGCTAAGATATTGTTGGCTTGGTATTATTCCGGATTCCACAGAGAAATACGAGAAATATATAACTCTTCTCTATAAGAAACCACCAAACTAATTACCGCAAAAGCAATGTTGTGGAGAATCTTTCAATAAACTACAATTCAAACTTTCAGCATATTGGTATTGTTTGTATAAATTTATGTAAATTTAAACAAATGCTTAACTTTGGATAAATATGTAATGATTTTATGCCTATCAAATAATGGGTGTCAATAACTGTTTCTATTGTTTTGTCTTGCAATAATTATGTTTATACGTATTTGTCTGATTTTATTTCTAAGCTGTGTGGCATTTACAATGCTATATTTTTTTTCTCTTTTGTACCATTTGGAATAATTTATTTTGTAATGTACTATTTGAATAAATAAAAATTAAAAAAAAAACAGTAATTCCACGATAGTTTTCACATTAACTTTGTTATTCGGAACTATTTTAGCTTTTTTTCACTATTTAGATAATTTTTCTTACTTCAATTAATATTTAGTAGGGTATTTTTCGGTGGTTTTTAAAATTTCTGGAGAAAATTAGTCCCTTTCTGGTGTTTATTCTAATTTTATGTAGTTTAAGCTTTTTATTAACTTTGCTTTAATTGTATTGGTTTGTTCTATCCAGTTTTTTCCTTAAGTACTTATATCTTGGGCATGTCCAATTCTCTGTCTCATTGTATTTAGTTAATATTTTATCATTTTTATGTTGTCTCGTTAACATTTTTTAGTCATTTTAGACTTTCAAAAATAGTTTTACATTTTCCTTATTGATTGAAATAAATCTTTAAAGCTTATAGACAGCATTATATATTTCAGGGACCCAAAATTAAAATTTGAGGCGTATGATTGATAAGAGAAGTATGTATAAGTCAAAATTGGACATTTTGAGAATATGATACATTTTGTAGATTCTATAGACTTGTACTTCATTGTATACTGCAGAGAACTATGTAAAGGGTGTTTTTTATCGAGGTATAAAACTTTAAGTTGGCAACATTTTTTTAACTGGCGGCCATTTTGTCAGCTGTCAAGTGATTTATGTTTAGTTTGGTTTGGCATTTCAACATGAATAGACTGATGCCTGAACAACACTTCCAAATTGTGCAAATTTATTTTGAAAATCATGGTTCTGTTCGAAATACGTATCGCGCACTACGTCCATTTTACGGTCAACATAATCGTCCATCAGAGCAATTAATTCGATTAACTATGGAACGTTTTCGCACCACGTTTACTCTAAATGATAATACGCATCCACAGAGACGTCGTACAGTGCGTACAGAAGAAGTCATTGCTGCTGTAGAGAGTAGCGTAGAGGAAGACCCGAATCAGTCTATCCGCCATCGTGCACAGGAATTGGATATGTATCCATTCACTTTATGGAAGATTTTGCGGAAAGATCTTGGTTTGCGTGCTTACAAAATCCAACTCGTGCAAGAATTGAAGCCACACGATCACCTAGCAAGGCGTAGATTCGGTGAATGGGCCCAAAACAAGATTGTCGTTGATCCCGATTTTCATAAGCGAATTTTGTTTAGCGATGAAGCTCACTTTTGTTTGAATGGATACGTCAATAAACAAAACTGCCCTATTTGGAGTGATGATAATCCTCAAGTGTATGTTGAGACACCGTTACATCCAGAAAAACTGACTGTTTGGTGTGCTTTATGGGCTGGTGGAATCATTGGCCCGTACTTCTTTAAAAACGATGCTGGTCAGAACGTTACAGTCAATGGTGACCGCTATAGAGCCATGATTACTGACTTTTTCGTTCATCAATTGAACAACCATGATGTGCAGGAGCTGTGGTTTCAACAAGACTGCGCAACATGTCACAGCTCGTGCCACAATTGATTTATTGAAGGAAACGTTTGGTAACCGCATAGCTTCACGTTTCGGACCCGTGAATTGGCCTCCAAGATCGTGCGACTTAACGCCGCTAGACTAGGTTTATCGCTTTACCGCCTGTTGGTCTCTTTTATTTCTACTATATTTTGCTAAAAATAAGATAGATTTCTTAAAAATGCTTAGGAAATTAAAATTTTGTACAAATAAATGGTGGATTTATTCTTGAAAATAAAACAAAGCTAATAATGAACTAGGACAGGCCAAAGTTAGAAATTTTGAGAATTTGTTACATTTTTTATATTCTATAGACAGTTGACTGAAAAATATTTATACAATTTACGTTTTTTTTTTATAATTTCATTGGTATTTCACTTTATAATGGAGAGAACTATGTATATTGAGTAACGGAGAGTTTGCTGCTTTACTGCCTGTTGATATATTTTATTCCCATCGTATTTAACTAAAAATAAGACTGATTTCTTGAAGACACATTGAGAAATGGAAATTTTGTTCAAAGAAATGGTACCGAACGATTTTATTCTAGAAAAAATAACCAGTACTAACAATGCACTAGGAATCGCAATGTTCTCAAAAAAAGAGAAGTGTGTATACTCCAAAGTTAGAAATTCTGAGAATTTTTTATATTTTTTATATTCTATAGACAGTTGACTGAAGAATACTTATACAATTTACGTTTTTATTTTTTCATTCGTACTTCATTTTACCAAAAATGAGACTGATTTATTGGAGACACATTAAGAAATTTTGTAAAAAGAAATGGTGTCAAATGGTTTTATTTTTGAAATAATAACCAAAGTTGACGATAAACTAGGAATTGTAATGTTCTCAAAAAAAGTGGAGTATGTTCAGGCCAGCGACAGAAATTTTGAGTTTTTGTTATATTTTGTATATTTCATAGATAGTGAACTAAAACATATTTTACAATTTATCTTTTTATTATTTCATTTGTACTTCATATTATAATGGACAGAACTATGAATGTTGAGTAATGGAAGGTGTGTCGCTTGACTGCCTGTTGACTTCTTTTCTTCGCATCGGTTTTTACTGAAAATAAGGCTGATTTATTGAAAGCACTTAGCACATTGAAATTTTTACAAAGACATGGTGTCAAACGGTTTTATTCTTGAAAAGGAACCAAACTTGACAATGAATTAGGGATAGTAACGTTCTGAAAAAAATATAACCGATACCGATTATAAATATAAAATACAACAATTTAATTATCCTAAATTTTATGCAAATTCTAAGTTACTATTGCTTTCTAAAGTTTTTTTTTTTAAATAACACATTAAAGATATGTTTACCTAGGCAATAGGCTTATCATGTAGTAGTAGTTTAAAAAAAATGTCATATCTCAATACTTTTTGAAATAGTAAAATTAATTTTGCTCTATTTTCAAATATAGTTATTTGTAAGTAAAGGGTGTCTCCGAATCAGAATTAATTCCGACTTGTTGAATTGCTGTATGAAAAACAACCATCCTTAAATGCACCATCCGCATCTTCACAATCATTTAGTCTCCAATTGAAATTTTCAATTACTCGCTAGAGCATCAGCCTCGCAATCGGGTGGATTTTATCTGTGATTCTCTGCTTTAAAACATTCTAGTTGAGTGGTAATGGGTTTAAAAACTTTACTTTTTAAATAACCTCATAGAAACAAATCAGCAGGTGTTAAATCTGGATTCCACGGTGGCTAGTTGACGTCTTCTCGGCGATTTATCACTCTTTTAGGGAATAAATCATGTAGAGCTGCTAAAGAATCATTCGTGACATGGGAACTTGCTCCATCTTGCCAAAAAGTCCGGATCATATTGCAAGAACGATCGGAATTAACAATTTGAGAGCGATCGCGGTTATCCTCAGAAAAATAGGGATCGACTATTTAATGGTTTGATTTGGCAGCCCAAACGACAACCTTAGGCGAGTGTAGGGATTTCTGATGCAATCTGTTAAATACCCAATATTTGCAAATGTGTTCGTTCGCGTGACCGTTTATGTGGAAATTTGATCTCCTCTCCCCCCGCTATCGGTATTTGGCGTATAACAGTCAAAACAAAAACGAAAAACAAATAAATATTCATTTAGTTACGAACGAATGACAAATAAAATTTTAGTTTTGGGGTGGAAAAAACTTTTAAAAATTTATTTTTGGAGCAAATAGAACTATCTAGAAACCATAGCTGTTTTTCATAGACTTTACAAAATGATGGGTAATTACATCCATCTTTTTCCAAGCTTCTTTCAACGATGTGAAAGTTCTTGCAATTTGCAAGTTTTCTATCTGATGTTCTTGTCCAAGACTTCTCACAAATTTCGACTAGATGACCACAAAATCTTTTTTTTTTTTGTTCGGAATCATGGTTTGATGTACATACAAGATTTGTTACTAAACAAATTATATTCGCATTTATTTCTCCAAATTACCCATTTCCAGTCATATTCTAAGATTGTTTTTTAAATTTCTAAATAAAGAGTATCAAACGAAATTTCATCTGGACTACACGGCAAAGAGTCTAACTTAAAAAGTCTAAAAATAAAAATAAAATAGACTAAAATTATCTTTTCTTATGAAGTATTATTAGAACAGTTTCTCAAATAGGTCAATGGTTAATTTAAGAATTTTTACAGAATCGAATTTGTAGTCCCCATGTTTGTCACAATTTAACGTAATTTCTATTCACATTATATTACTAGCTAATTTATCACCAGCCGCAAACCCGAAAGTAAAATTACATTTTTCGGCACTTGAAATTTTTTAAAGAATAAAGTTTGCGAATTTACGTCTTAAAAAGTGTTTCTCGCTTTTCTGACTGTTGCGATCATTTGAATTTATTCCAAATTACACGCAATAAACTAATAATCAAATAAGTTTACCAAATTCAATTAATACTGTAAATTTTCTTTTTAACGAAAGTTATCTTTCACATGTATTTTTGTTTCTAAATAATTATTTTTTAGCAAAATAATTAAATATAGCATAAAATTTCTTCAAATGTGGTGTAAAGTTAATTTAATATCTACAAATAACTATAAAATCTAAACAGAGGTACAAAGAAATAAAAACAAACATACTTTGGATTTTGGATGTACCCCCGGGTCCCGGATATTGCGACTAGGGCACAAAATGACCAGGTCATCAGCATAGTCCTGTGTATACAAACCGGTATCATTCAGATCACTCAGCCGGCTACCCACCACAAGGCTCTACAGCAAAGGCTATAGAACTCCTCCCTTTGGACAGTCCCTACTTGACAGTGCTTTAACAGTTACAATATTAAGTTCAGCATATATTTGCAGGATTTAAATCGCATTATTTCCCGAGATATTCTAATGGATGGTCACTGTGAGACACATCTGTTCTAAGAATCACTAAGATCGTTTTAGTAAATATGGGGTTTAAATATTTGCTACATAAAACTTGATGTTCCGCATTGAAAGAAATGCACTGAGCACATATAAATTTAATGTCGGCATAAAGAATAAAATGACTGCAACAGTCAGAAAAGCGAGAAACTTTTATTTGATGCCTAATTTAACTGAAGCCACAAACCCTCATCGGAGATGATAAATTTTATATGTACGAAGAGGTTTGAAAAAGCTTTTTCATTTACAGATCAGAAAAAATTTAAAAGAAACTTTTGCAGGTAACACTGATAATAATCCCGAATATACACTTAACATTTTTAAAAAAGATTTGGAACAACTGCCAATGTTTCCTTAAATGACGAGCTGATAGAAAATATATCATTGATTGCGTCAGTGACATCGATGTGGTTGACGCTATTGTGGAACATAAAATAGGCAAGGCAATTGGTTCCAATGGTATCCCGCCTTATATAATTAAAGGTCTCATAGACTTATTTAGATTTCCGCTAAAAACTATATTTAATATAAGCCTAAAAACCAATGTTTTTCCCAATGAGTGGAAAAAAGTTAAAATTTGCCCTGTTTTTAAGAAAGTCTTGAAAACTGATATAAAAAATTATAGATCAGATATTTGAGACAATCTCAATTTCAACCTATCAGCATGCGTTCATGAGGAGAAGGTCATGCGTGTGTAACTTATTGTGTGTGGTGAACACCATATCAAGAGTCTTGAACAAACATGATCAGGTGTATGTTATCTACCCTGACTTTGCCAAGACCTTCGATATGGTGTCCCATTCTATACTTTTACAGAAGTTGGAATTGTAATATGAGTTCCATCCAAGTTTGTTACAGCTAATGTCGTCTTAATTATTAGAGATCATAGGGTTGTTCTTACAGGTCATATCCCCCGCTGTTTTGTACCATCATCAGGGATTCGTCAAGGTTCCAATCTCGGTTCTATGCTTTTTCTTATGTTTATCAACGATATCACGGTCAAATTTGGTACAAATGATTCAAAAATTAAACTATTTGCTGATGATTTAAAGCTATATAGAGTTGTAACCTCTTTGAATGATTGTATTTTACTTCAATCAGATATAGACAAATTAGTTAATTAGCCAATAAAAAATAAGCTTCATTTTAACATTGACAAATGTTCAGTACTATCATATAATACAAAAATAAATATATTAATTATGTGTACAACATGCGAAACACAACACTAAACAAAGTCAGCGAGATAAAGGATTTAGGGATCACTTTTGATGAGCAGTTGACATTTAAAGCACATATAGAGTCTGTCCATAAGAGGGCGTTTCAAACTTACGGCTTTATTGTTAGAAGTACTAGAGACTTAAACAGCTAACAGTGTATAAGAGTATTATTTGAGACATTTGTTTGCAGCATTTTAGAGTATGGTAGTCAGGTATGAAATCCATGCTATCAGCAGGCGCGGATCCAAGGAGGGGGGGCGATCCCCCCAACAGCTTTGAGTTCAGGAAAATAGACCATATTCTAGAACTAGAGCGAGTAATAAATCATTTTTTACCTTTTTTTTCCTTAGCAAATATCGGTCTATAATAATGGAATATTTGGGTTGGATAACAATAGATATTTGGATGTGTGAAGTGTTAAAAAATATTTTAATCCTTGTCATAGGCGTCGGATGGAGGTTTATTTTATCACTAAGTATGTATGGCATAGAATATTACTTCGGTAATAAACATAAAATAAAAAGTTTTTATAGTATTATTTTATTTCTTATAATTTCTTAATAATTCACATACATTAGAAAACATAGATAATTTTGACATATTTAACACAAATCACAACTGTATTTTTATTATTTTTAATTTTGGCATAGAAACCATTTTAGGCTCATTCAGACTAAAACGTAGCCTTTTTCTCTCAAAAAATTCTAAATTATAATTTAAATACTTACAAAATACCCATTGTCAAAAATAAAAGAAGTTAAGCATGTATATAAAAAAATAAATTCGTCGTTTTTGGGGCTATCGGTCATGTAATTAATTTTTATATGTTACAGAAAATTTAAATAATAAATTGTGTTTACGTTAGTAAACATTACGTGTCTAATTCGTAATCAAAGTCAGTGAAGCTATCTTCGTTCAAATTAATTATAATTGGTTCCTCTATCTCACTGATCATGAGATCGAGTTTTCACATTTTCTTTTATTCTTTAATTATATGGATTTTCCCTAATTTTTTGCAGTAACTTTATTCAAAAAAATCTTTCAAAAGTTCTATTAAATCACTAATTTTATAAGTTGTGTTATTTCCAGCAACTCTACCTTTTACTTGAGAGAGATATTTCCTTCTCCAACGGACATTTTCCGGACGATCTATGAGAACAGATTTCCTATCTGGTTTTTACCAGCAAAAATTAAGTTCTCTGAGCAATTTCCAGAGCTCGGTTCTTTTAATTTCAGGTAAATTCCGATATTCATTGATTTTAGTTAGAATTTTGTCGACGGTTGGGATCTGCTTCTCATAATAAAATGTATGTACAACTCCTTTTATTGCAGTTTTAATCTCTTCTTCCAACGAGGTTTTTCGTCTGCCTGTGATCGAATGTGGCTTGGGAGTATTAACAATTCCAGTCGTTTTTTCAGAATTCGGTACATAGTAGATTTTCCAACAATGTCATGTTGAAACACATCTCAACAGATCTTTTAACATTATTATCTAGATATTGATATCTTAAGGCATCGTAAACATTCATACTATTAAGTTTTTCGTTGAGGAAAAAATGCCGTGCTTTAACGATTTTGGAATAAATATAGATGTGGAAGCTATATCTTTTGGGTATCTCACTAATCTGAAATAATATATAAAAACAAGCACAAACAAGACAAATCACTAAGGATACACTGTAAGGTGTACTTTTTTCACTGACAGAAATTAAATTGTATTATCAGAAATTTTATTGTTGCAGTAAATTTATAAAAGCTAATAATATCTAAATATAATTAAATATAATTAGATTTACGGCAAGCTTTAGTTACCTGCGGCATTAGAGCAGGTACGTTGAAGATTGCGGTAATAGTTTTATTACTCTCTCTAGTTCTTGAATAGATTATATGAATGTGTATGCTTCCGATCGCCCCTCCCCTTCCCAAGAGCTTCGAATTCAGGAAAATAGTCCCGATTCTGTCTTTTATACTAGGAATGTGTATGCTGCCTGCATCTTCCCCCCCTATCGGCAATTTGTTTTTCTTGTGATCGCCCCCCACCTCTCCAAGAGCTTCAAATTCAGAAAAATATCCTGCGTTTTACACTAGAAATGGGAATATTGCTGGTGTCTTCTTCTCCCCTCCACCTCCGTCAACTTGCTTTCGTATGCGATACAGTACTTTTGTGATACCACGCCCCCCCTCCCCCCAAAGAGAGAGGCTGGATCCGCGCCAGGTTATCAGTACCATAAATATAGCATTGAAAAAGTACAAAACAAAGTGTTAAGATATATGTATTTTAAAGAATCATGCCTATATGACTTTAACACTTCTTGCGGGAATAATATAATATGAACACATTAGAAAAAAGAAGAAAAATTGCAGATTTGCTATATTTATTTAAAGTATTAAGGGGATTTACTGAAAATAAGGAGATATTGGAGTCATTAAACTTTAATGCGCCAACGTATAGGACGAGAAATCCAAAGTTATTTAGTTTGCTCCATGTAAACTCCAATATAGCCCTAAATTCGCCCTTATATAGAACTTGCAGCTTATGTAATACAGCGCAGTCTAAATATGATTTGTTTATGGACGGTCTAAGTGCTTTTAAAGCAACTCTACATAGACTCTCAAAAAAGAATAATACAATTTTTTATCATATAGTTTTAAAAATTACTAGTGAAAGTACTTTGTAATTGGATTATTTAAGTCAGTTAAGTGCTTATTTAAATAAATAAATAAATGAGAGAAAATATAATTAATTTTCCTTACTTAAACTGTAGTTTTTGCTTTTAAAATATGTTTTTAATAACTTGGCAGTGATACGTACAATACCTCAATTTTAAAATTAAATTTTAGTGGATATCTTGCAAAAATTTATCACAAAACAATCAAACCATAAGACTTTTGATCGAACCCGTTAATTTACAAAATCTCAAAAAAAAAAAAATCAAAACACTTAAAAATACTTTAAACAACGAGTTATTCTGTCACCCGGTATATTTTATCACCTCGCAGCAGTCCCATAATTTAAAATCACACCTCGTAGACCAGTCCCGAAAATATCGAAATAAATAAATCCAAACCGGAGAATGATAAACCAAAAGTGGGCTTCCGAACAAAAGCCTAAGAACCGACCGAGGAATTTCGAAGACCATTTATCAAAAATATTCGATGCGCGGCGACTTTATACCGGGCCCTCCTTATTTTATATCTTTTACAGACATTATATTTTTTAAATTCGTATATATTACTTTGTTCTTACAAGGCATTATTGTGGCTTAAGTGATTTATAGTTGATATATGAGTGGTAAAACTGGCCTTCTTCGCCTTGTCCGTTTGGCCGAGCGCTTTTTTTTGTTATTAAACGAGTTAAAATAAGTTCTGGGCTCCTTAATGTGCCGCAGCGCGTACTAATTTATCGGGTTGTCTGTGAAATATACAAACAAAAAGTTTTTGGTTTATTTCAAATAGTATTCGGATTTAAACCAGTTCGCTTTCGATATGAACTGTTTGTACGTCAAATATTTGCGAAATGGACTGAAATAAAGGGTCATCAAATAAGTACAGGGTGAGTCAACGATTGGATGAAGTAGGTTTGTGCCTTTTCGGTGAAATTAACAAAGAAACTATATTTATTGTTTGATACAGTTTATTTTTACGCAAATTTTAAAAATATTTAGGACTCTACAGGGTGAGCCAAAAAACTAGAACAGCATAAAGTTGTATTTTTTTAAATAGAACACCCTATATACGAATCGTATTTTCGATTTAGCTTATAATTTTAAATCTTTTTTATTAAGGGTTTACTTAACAAAACTTTATAGTTTCTGAAATAATTAAGTTTAAAGAAAAAAAGTCACATTTTCAAGCATCAATTCAATCCTAAATAACGTTTTCAATTTTGTGACAAATATATTCAAATTTGGAAATTAGCAAGGCCAAGGACAAGTTATGTTATAATTTTTACCTAATATTTGCAATAAAAGCTACAGGGTGTTGAACACATCGGCTCAAATTTGAACAAGTTTAAATGAATAAATATCTTTTTTTTTAAATGGTACATCCTGTATATTTTCATGTTATTTAATAGAGTAATAAAAACCCTAAAAGTTTTGTTCAATATATCCTATACCTATTTATAATGGTTTTTGAGATATTTCAGTTTTTCTTATTTTCCATACTTTTTTACAGAAATAGTCTTCTTTATCATAGTAGCCATGTAAAATAATAAAAAGAAACTACAGAAATAAACAGAATGTGGTTAAATATGATGAAATACATTATTCGTTATATTACAACGGCAATAGTTTAATTAAACATAATGTGAAAAAATTAACACAACAATAACGACAAGGCAAATACATATTTACTTTTATACTAAATTGAAACAAAAAAATTACCTATTAAATACTGAGATTAATTATTTCTTTTTAATAAGTGTTCGAATAAACGACCCTCTTGTGCAATGCACAAATTTAGTCTTTTTTGCAGATTTTCTCGGACCCTGGACAAAATTAGTGGCGTTATTGTTCTACAGGTATCCCTAATCCTGTTTCGCATATCTTCCACTGTTGTTGGTGGATTAACATACACTTTATTTTTAATATAACCCCATAGGAAGAAATCTAATGGGGTGATGTCGCAAGACCTTGGTGGCCACTCAATGAAACCCCCAAGTCCAATCCATTTTTGCGGATATCGTTGGTCCAAAAACGCACGAACTTCACGATGATAATGCGGAGGCGCACCATCGTGCTGGAACCACATACTGTCGAGCTCATCCCTATCGAGACCTTGAAGCAGTTGGGGTAGTTCTTCTTGTAGAAAGTTCAGGTAACTATGGCCATTTAGTGGTTCATTAAAAAAGTGGGGTCCAATAATTCGATTATGATGAATACCACACCAAACATTTAATGACCAGTGGTTTTGATGTTGCACCTCTCTAATCCAAAATGGGTTTTCTGTGGCATAATAATGCATGTTGCGTCTATTTACGGCACCCTTACTTCTAAAAGTAGCTTCATCACTAAACATTACCTTGCATAATAAATTTGGATTTAATTGAATCTCCGCATTTATTGTACGACAAAAGTTTACACGACTTTCAAAATCCTGTCCATGCAATTCTTGGTGTAATTCCATGTGATATGGATGATACCTATATTTCTTGGTAGTACGATTAGCGGTGGATTGTGATGTTTCACATAATGCTGCTAACTGACGGCTACCAATATAAGGATTTTCCTGAACATTTAACAATACTTGTGGTTCTTTTTCTTCATTAGTTACTGGTTTGTTGACCACTTTACGTTTTGCATAATCAACAGTACCAGAAGAATCAAATCTTTGCATTAAGTTTTGAAAAGTATGGGTATTAGGCTGGCGTCGATCAGGATACTTCATTTTGTAAATTCTTTGAGCAAGAAGGCAATTTTTTTGAGCCTCTCCTATTGTATAAATCATATCTATTAACTCATTCTTTGGAAAATTCATTTTACAATATAAGATGAATGCAAAAAAAAATCAAACTACACTACATAAAAACCAAAAGAAGCGATTGCGGTTATAAATTTGACACACAGAAAAATGTCTTTTTACATTGTTTTTGCCATGGCTACTATGATAATGAAGACTATTTCTGTAAAAAAGTATGGAAAATAAGAAAAACTGAAATATCTCAAAAACTATTATAAATAGGTATAGAATATATTGAACAAAACTTTTAGGGTCTTTATTACTCTATTAAATAACATGAAAATATACAGGGTGTACCATTTAAAAAAAAAGATATTTATTCATTTAAACTTGCTCAAATTTGAGCCGATGTGTTCAACACCCTGTAGCTTTTATTGCAAATATTAGGTAAAAATTATGTTAACTTGTCCTTGGCCTTGCTAAATTCCAAATTTGAATATATTTGTCACAAAATTGAAAACGTTATTTAGGATTGAATTGATGCTTGAAAATGTGACTTTTTTTCTTTAAACTTAATTATTTCAGAAACTATAAAGTTTTGTTAAGTAAACCCTTAATAAAAAAGATTTAAAATTATAAGCTAAATCGAAAATACGATTCGTATATAGGGTGTTCTATTTAAAAAAATACAACTTTATGCTGTCCTAGTTTTTTGGCTCACCCTGTAGAGTCCTAAATATTTTTAAAATCTGCGTAAAAATAAACTGTATCAAACAATAAATATAGTTTCTTTGTTAATTTCACCGAAAAGGCACAAACCTACTTCATCCAATCGTTGACTCACCCTGTACTTCTTAACTTTGACATATCATAGCCGGCATGTTTTTTCTATGTAGCATCAAAATTCACATACTGTTTGTGATGGGGAAGGGGGGATAATTCCGATCAATCAATATTATTCTCAACAATTAAAGAGTAGACTTGAATAAGGGGTAATGGGAAATGTTATTTTTTTCTTTAAAAAGGTGTTAAATATCATGCTACATATCCCTCAAAGTGTCGTCATTATTATTTTGTTTTGCAAATAAATGACAGTAATTATCGGGATATTAGTATTACATCGTTCATTGGAAAGCTTTACGAAAGAGTCTTAACAGCTCGAATAGAAGAGGAAGCCACAGAAATGAAAGAACAAAGTGGATTTCGACCTGGACAATATATTTACAATAAAATAAATGGCAGAAAAGAGACTAGCAAGAGAAATGGAGCTTAACGTTACTTTTATGGATCTTCTTAAGGCATTTGACTGACTAAAATCGCAAATGACGATGTCAGGACATAAAAACATATGTAAAAAAATCAGGAGCCCTGAGTTGGAAATGGACACGGACTATATGAACTCGAGCTACCGTTATAATATACCGTTTAAAGTCACAATAGAGGATCGAATGGCAAGTAAAAGAGAAAGACCGGAAACATTCTCGGGTGCAAGTATCTGGTACACTGATGGTTCAAAAACTAGTGAGGGTACTGGAGCTGGGATATACGGGTTACAACCGAGGAAGGAACTAACCCTTCCCCTTGGGAAATACCCAACAGTGTTCCAGGCAGAAATATACGCAATCTTACGGTGCGCAGATGAGATAAATAGGAGAGCTTACAAAGGGAAGCAAATCCTCATTTACTCTGACAGCCAGGCAGCCCTAAGGGCCCTCAAGGGCCAAAAGGTATCATCGAGACTGGTTTGGGAATGTCAGAGCGAGCTGGAAACTCTGACAAAAGACAACAGAGTTATGTTAAAGTGGGTACCAGGACACGAAGGCATACATGGAAATGAAAAAGCTGACGAACTAGCTAGAGCAGGGTCAGCATCTCAATACATTGGTCCAGAACCGGCCTTTGGGGTGCCGCGGTGTGCGGCACGAGAAGCAGTCAAAGAATGGATCAAAAGAGAACATAAAAACCACTGGATGACCAGACAGGGTTTAAACCACAGCAAGCTATTTATTGGGAATCCGGACCCGAAACTGGCAAAGAAACTACTACAAATGAGTAGAAACCAATTAAGGACTATTACAGGTATAATGACGGGACACATGGCCGTCAAAGTACATCTGGATAGAATGAATCTATATAACGGAAACCTCGGCTGCAGACTGTGTGGACAAGCCGAGGAAACGGTGAAGCATATCATATGTGACTGTGAGTCACTGGTGAGATTTAGACAACAAACTTTCGGGTCAGTAAAACTGGAACCGGGAGAAATACTCACTCACTCCTTAGCAGGACTGTACAGATTGAGCCAGGGGGCTAGGTTGACAGAGTGGCTATAATGTCAAGGGTGAGCACAATAGGCCTACTCTGGTCGCAGTGCATCCGGCTTTAGGACGGACCCGGGAATATATATATATAAAAAAAAAGGCATTTGACTCACTCCCTTTGCAGGAATTATGGATCGTAATGAAAGAAGCAGGCATAAATAGTTTATATATAAATGCCGTAAAAGCACTGTATAGAGAAAATCAAGGTCGGAAACCAAATTCTGAAGCTTTCTCACAAACAGGGCTCCTGCCTCTCTCTAATCCTGTTTAAAAATAATCTCTGCAGCGCTTTAAAACAGTGGATAAGAGAATGTAGCCCCGTGGGGATATTGATAGAGAATACTCACTTGTAGACAATCCTCTTTGCAGATGATCAGGTAGTTTTCGAAGAAGACCAGCAAGGCATGAATTACATGATAAATAAACTCAGAGAAGAATTCACTAAATGGGATTTAGAGATAAACATACAAAAGGTACAATACAGTACTACAGAAGGCATAAAACAAGACATCGAAACAGGAAGCGGAATAATAAAAAACGTTAAATAATACGAATACCTAGGAGTTACAATAGATGAAGACGAAAAAGATAATAAAGATATACTAAAGAAAATAGGAAAAGGAAAAAATATGACTAAAGCACTACATCCAATCTTGTGAAGTAAGAATCTAACAAAGAAAACAAAAGAAAAGATATATCAGGCTATAATTCAGCCAGTACTGGTGTATAGGTCAAAAGTGTGGGTTACAGATAAAAATATGTCACAATAACTTCTTTCAATCAAAATGATGTACTGGAGAAGATATTCCGGTTGAACTTAACTTGATCATGTAAGAAATGAGACCATTAGAGAAAGAATGGAAGTAAAAAAATACGATATTGGAGGGTATAACTGAAAAGCAGTTAAAATGGTATGGACACCTGCACCTAATGAGCGACGAAAGGATACCATTAAAAGTTTGAAACTAGACACCAGTACAAAGAAATAAAGGAGGAAGGCCACGGAAAAATGGATTCCAAATATCTGCACCGAAATGGAAAGTAGAGGACTCCACTAAGGAGACCGGAACGATAGGAAACGATGGCGTCTGGGATGCGAGAAGCGACATTAAGTTGCGAAAATTCATCATATATATATATATATATATATATATATATATATATATATATATATATATATATATATATATATATATATATATATATATATATTTGATTTTTTCTTGGGATTAGGTTTATATTTAAATTACAGTTTTCATTGCTCTGACGTTTCGTTCTTTATTTAGAACATTTTCAAAAATAATCGTCTAAAATTTAAAACGAATTATGAATATAATATAAATACACCTATAATACAGACTTAAAATCCAACATTCAAGACAATAACATTTAAAACAATATCAGAAACTAAAATGATGATTATTTAAAAGGATTATTTTTAGTAAAATTTTACGTAGCTTGAGATTTCGTCAAAACTATCGCTAACACCGACAAACCACCAAGGATTTGTATTTTATAATCGGGAAATAAAGGAATTTGTTTTTGCTTTTAAGGTGATATAGACATTTTTGATGTTATTAAGGGAATATCTGTGTCTAAATTATATTACTGTAAATTTGACTTAGATTGTTTATGTCAGTTCTGTCATTTACTGTATGTGTTTCCTTTTTGATGGCTATCATTTCTTTTATTATTAATTTATAATAATTTTTGTTCCTATCGACTATTTTGGTATTTTCAAAGTTAAAAGAGTGCTTTTCATTCTTTTCATGTTTTGTCAATGCTGTAGTGGCATTTTTGGTATATTTATGTCCATTTAGTCGATTTTTTAGTAATTGGCTTGTCTTTCCTATATATTGTTTTGGGCAGTTTGCACACGGAAATGAATATACAATATTGAAAGTTTTCATAGTTGGTGTTTTGCTTTTCAGTTTTGTAAAGATTGAGTTTAGTTAGTTGTAACTCTTGTGGCTTGCTACAATATTGTGCTTTTTTAAAATGTATTTTAATTTTTCTAAAAGGTCTGTTGTATAAGGTAATGCAATTAATTGTTTTTGTATTTCCTGTTGTGAATCAGCCTTGTTTTTGGTGCTTAGGTTGTTGTAGTGTTTGTGTGTTCTTTTTTTTAATAATTTGGTCAATATCTTTAATATTAAAATTGTTCTATATAAGTGTGTCTTTAACTTTTCTTAGAATCGAGGGTCTGAATGTAGGGGACAAAAGAGTTACAACCAACTAAACTCAATCTTTACAAAATTGAAAAGCAAAACACCAACTATGAAAACTTCCAATATTGTATATTCAGTTCCGTGTGCAAACTACCCAAAATAATATATAGGAATGACAAGCCAATTACTAAAAAATCGACTAAATGGACATAAATATATCAAAAATGCTACTATAGCATTGACAAAACATAAATAGAATGAAAAACACTCTTTTAACTTTGAAAATACCAAAATAGTCGATAGGAACAAAAATTATCATAAATTAATAATAAAAGAAATGATAGGCATCAAAAAGGAAACACATACAGTAAATGACAGAACTGACATAAACAATCAATTTCAAACAATATATTTCATTAATAACATCAAAAAATGCCTATATCACCTTAAAAGCAAAAGCAAATTCCTTTAATTTTTTATTTATCATGTCCCCGAATATAAAATACAAATCCTTAGTGGTTTGTCGGTGTTAGCAATAGTTTTGACGAAATCTCAAGGTACGTAAAATTTTACTAAAAATAATCCTTTTAAATAATCATCATTTTAATTTCTGATATTGTTTTAAATGTTATTGTCTTGAATGTTGAATTTTAAGTCTGTATTATACGTGTATTTATATTATATTCATAACTCGTTTTAAATTTTAGACGATTATTTTTGAAAATGTTCTAAATAAAGAACGAAACGTCAGAGCAATGAAAACTGTAATTTAAATTTGAACTTAATCCCAAGAAAAAATCAAAAATAAAAATAAATATTAACGGTTCAAGAAAATCAATACATTTTAAACTTTGATATAACTATGTCGGGTACGCTCTTTCGATTGGTGTCATTTACAATTTCGGGATCTGACCGGAAGTGGGTTTTTCAGACCAAAAGTACGTTTTTTTTTTTAAATGGAAATTACATATTTTTATAACGGAATCGGATTCTACGCCATAAAATATGAAACACTTGATTAAAGAATTTTTTTCGAAAAAGTCTTTCTTGACCTCTAAATGACCTTTAAATTTAAGTTCGCTTTCTGTTTACATAAAATCTCTAACTAAATTTTCGGAAATACAGCTGTGATATCTAACAGTTCTGTGTCATCTCGAAAGACAATGTCATTTTGAGGCGTGATAATCATATTTTTACTGCAAACAAAATTTTCTAAGAACATAATACCTTGTTCAAAAATAGCAATAGTAGTTAGGTTCGTTTTTACGGTGTTGACTGGAAAATACTTTCATCTTGTTAATAGTAAAAATGTGATTATTTAGCTTTATTATTATAAAATAAATTATTATGTTCTAAAAAATCTTGCTTATAGTAAAAATAAAATTATTCATTTTTGTTATTATAAAAAGAATTATTATGTTGTTAAAAAATTTTGTTTGCAATAAAAATATGATAATCTACTATTGTTATTATGAAATAAGTTTTTCTGTTTTTAAAATTTTTTGTTTGAAGAAAAAGTGTGATTATTATTTTGTTTTGTTGTTATAAAATGAATATAATCTTCTAATAAATCTTGTTAGCAGAAAAATGTGTTTATTACTTTATGTTGTTGTTATAACATTAATTACTGTGTGCTAATATATCTGGATAACTGTAAAAACGTGATTATCTACTATTGGCTCCCGGACTATATATTATTATGACACTATTTAAGATTAAATAAATTTAACTATTTCTGGTTTGATGCTTAGAAAAATGCATACCCGTATACCTCTAACAGGGGCGCATCCAGCCCTTTTTGGGAGGGACGGTGATATCACAGAAGTGCAGTATGGCAAGAAAAACAATTTGTCAACCGGGGGGAGGGGGAGTACCAGCAGCATATACATTCCTAATATAAAAGGCAGAATCGGTTCTATTTTCCTGAACTCAAAGCTCTTAGGAGGGGGGGGGGGGATCGCAAGTATACACATTCCTATACTCTATTGAAGAACTAGAGAGAGTAATAAAACTGATACCGAAAACTCCAACATACCTGCTCCAGTGCTGCAGGTAACTGAGGACTGCCGTAAATCTACAAAGTACACCTTACAGTGTGTCTTTAGTGATTTATCTTGTTTGCGCTTGTTTTTATATATTATTTGAGATTAGTGAGATATCCAAAAGATATGGCTTCCACCTCTATATTTATTCCAAAACCGTTAAACCACGGCATTTTTTCCTCAACGAAAAACTTATAACGATGAATGTTTATGATGCCTTAAGATATCAATATCTAGATAATGATGTTGAAAGCTCTGTTAAGATGTGTTCCAACATGACAGGAGTTGGAAAATCTACTATGTACCGAATACTGAAGGAGAAAAAACGACTGGAATTGTTAGTACTCCCAAGCCACATTCGATCACAGGCAGACGAAAAACCTCGTTGGAAGAAGAGATGAAAACTGCAATTAAAGGGATTGTACATACATTTTATTATCAGAAACAGATCCAAACCGCCGACAAAATTCTAACTAAAATCACTGAAGATCGCGATTTACCTGAAATTAAAAGAACTAAACTCTGTAAATTGCTCAGGGAACTTAATTTTTGCTGGGAAAAACCAGATAGAAAATCTGTTCATATAGATCGTCCCGAAACTGTCCGTTGGAGAAGTAAATATTTCCTTCAAGTAAAAGGTAGAGTTGCTAAAAAAAACACAACTTACAAAATTAGTAATCTAACTAAAGTTTTGAAAGATTTTTTTGAATAAAGTTACTGCGAAAAATTGGGAAAAATCCGTATAATAAAAGAATAAAACAAAATGTGAAAACTCGATCTCATGATCGGTGAGAGAGAGGAACCAATTATAATTAATTTCAGCGAAGATAGTTTTACTGACTTTGATTAGGAATTAGATTCGTAATGTTTACCAGTATAAACACAATTTATTATTTAAATTTTTGTTTTTGTTGTATTTTATTGTTTATATATTTTTTTATATATTTTTATTTTAGTGTGTCCCACTCTATAATTTTATATATTTTAATTCCAATTAGCCATAAGTTTTTTATTATTTTATTATTGTATTTGTGTATTTTTCTTAAGCGTGTAGAATTAACATGTTTTTCTTATTTTTTTGGGTCTATCTGATTTCCATATAATAAAGTAAATTAAATTAAGATATCAGTACAATAGAAATAAAAATAAGTAGGTCTAATTTTAACTCTAATATATAAAAACTAATTACATTTGAATTTGAAATTTTTAGTATTTAATTGTAATTCTGCAGATGGTTTAAGAAATAAATAAACTGAAACATCAAATGCCGTAAAAATGTTTTTAATTAATAATAAAATGACCGATAGCCCCAAAAAATTTTTAACATTATATGGACGAATTTATTTTTTATATATGTCTAACTTCTTATATTTTTGACAATGGGTATTTTTTAAGTATTTTAATTATAACAGAATTTTTTGAGAGAAAAAGGCTACATTTTAGTCTGAATGTGTCTGAAACGGTTTCTATTACAAAATTAAAAATATTAAAAATACAGTTGTGATTTGTGTTAAATATGTCAAAATTATCTCCATTTTGTAATGTATGTGAATTATTCATAAATCATAAGAAACAAAATAATATTATAAAAGCTTTTTATTTTAAGTTCATTAATCACTACATAGTATAAAACAAAGTCGCTTTCTCTGTCCCTATGTCCCTTTGTATGCTTAAATCTTTAATACTACGCACCGGATTTTGATGCGGTTTTTTTCAATAGATAGAGTGATTCAAGAGGAAGGTTTATATGTATAATAACATCCATTAAATAGTGGAGAAATACTGTTATTTTTGAGGTTTCTAATGTGATGTCGTTAATTATCATATTTTTTTCCGCTTACATTGCAAACGCAGGCTGAACCCTACGAGATTTATCAAAATAATGTACTAATTATTTGTACACATTGAAAAGGTCTACAGAAAACTCCGCGATGGTATATGTCTATCTCTCATGGATATCCCACAATAACATTTTTTTGTCATTTACTTTTTACGACAAATAATGGCAAATTTTGAAGCGATTTTAACCAATACAGCATTAATCCTTATCCAATTAAATAGCTTAAATACATTGTTGATTTAATATAGATCTATATGGTCCTTTACAGCACAAGATTTAAATGAATATTTTCAAAGATATTACAGATTTAAAATTGCGGGAAGTAGCGCTTGCGGCGGTACTGGCCGACCGGGGCGGCGGCAGCGTGCCTATAAATAGCGCGTCGGAGGCCGATGTAATAATTGTTGTAAAAATAAAATAAATAGTCACAGTTTTTCTGTAGTGTATTTAGTATCAGCATTGCACCCGTGCGAAGCCGGGGCGGGTCGCTAGTGAAATAATATTTTATGCCATAAATACTTAGTGATAAAATAAACCTCCTTCCGACGCCTATGACAAGGATTAAAATCCTTTATAACACTTCAGACCTCCAAATATCTATTGTTTTCCAACCCAAATAGTCCATTATTATAGACCGGTATTTTGATTCCAAAATTTCTAACCCATTCCTATGAAAAATATGTGTCTAACACTTTTGCCAAAGACACCGGACTAAAGAACACAGGTAGTTTGCGAAGAAAAAAAAAGGGTAAAAAATGATTTATTACTCTCTCTAGTTCTTGAATAAACTATAGTATAAGAGGCAAAATTGGGTCTATTTTCCTGAACTCAAAGCTTTTTTTTTTGGGGGGGGGTCGCCTCCCGCCCCCCTTTGGATCCGCGCCTGTGTGATCATTTGGTTCCGAAAAAACCTGATATTTGTCTTTTTATCTAAAAGATTCCATTGCTGAAGAAGCAAAATAAAAAATTCTTCTTGTGACTACAAATTTGGATTTATTGTTAAAACATCTAGTTCAAGGTGAGAAATAGGATGAGTGTTCGCATTTGTCATAATTTTCGAACAAGTCTAAATAAATAGTAACCCGGGCTAAACCAGGCAGGACGCGCATACCATTAATAATTTATTACCGTATACTTTTCATAAATATTACTAATTACCTATGGGCAGAAAGAAAGCTTGTTAATCACTGTTATCTCCTCTATCGCAGAAATTCCAGAAAATTACCCGTCGTTAGCGAAGTTTTGGCACTTATGCGGTAATTTATTACAATTCAATGTGTTTTGTTACCAATATCTAATATATAAAACTAGTATTACATGTTAGAAATAAATTTGTTTCGATTCTTTAATTATGCATTCGTACATCCTTGATTTACTACACAGATTGAACTTCTAGTTGATTAGTTGTGTAATGCCATTTGTGTTGTAAACATCATCAAATAAAACGATATACAGAGTGTCTTGTATGAAAAATATATGTGTCTAACAGATTTTGCTAAAGACATCGGACTAAAGACATAGGTAGTTTGCGAAGAAAAAAAGGGTAAAAAATAATTTATTACTCTCTCTAGTTCTTGAATAAACTATAGTATAAGAGGCAAAATCGGGTCCTTTTTCCTAAACTCAAAGCTCTTGGGAGGGGGGGCGATCGCCCCCACGGTCCCCCCTTTGGATCCGAGCCTGACCTCTACTGTTCAAGGATTTAATAGATATTTATTTTATTATGTAGAATCCCCTTCTTACGTTTCCAAATATTGTTTACGTATGAACGTAACAGAGCAAACAATAACTTAAAAAAAACTTCCACAGTACATAACGCAGATAAAAATCTGCGAACAAAACAAATCTGGTGACGGATATATTTGCAACAATAGAGTCCGCAATTCCGATCTAACCATAAGGACATAAGTTTTACCTCCGTTAATGTGATAAATATATACAGTCCGGGCTCACACCCTTGTAAAGTCAATATGTTCAAAGCGCAAAATAATGGAGTGGGCTGGAACAATGGGTGTCATGTCGGGGCGATATAACATGCGTTTCGCCTCGTATAAGATGTATGTTGCAGATCCCCTGGTATTTTTATGGTCTACCACAAAAGGGGGTCCGTTTCACCATGCATCATTACACATTAACGGATTTTAGTGATTTTTATAGTGGGAATGTACAGGGTTTGCCGAAAGTTTGCGGATTGTATTAATATAATAAATAACTAACTTGGTGTGAATTATTTCATGAGTTATTTTTTATCATATTAGAGTATAGAGCAGGGGCGGATCCAGCCTCTCTCTTTGGGGGGGGGGGGGGCGGTGATATCATAAAAGTGCGAAATCCGGTTGTCGACGGGGGGGAGGGGAGACGCCAGCAACATTCCCATTTCTAATATAAAAGACAGGATGAGTCGGGTCTCTTTTTCTGAATTTCAAGCTCTTGAAGAGTGGAGGGGGGGCGATCACAAGAAAAAACAAGTTGCCGACCGGGGGGAGGATGCGAGCAGCATATACATTCCTAGTATAAGAGGCAGAATCAGGTCTATTTTCCTGAATTCAAAGCACTTGGTGGGGGGGGGGGCTATTGCCAGAAAAACAAGATTGTCAACGGGGGACGGGGGGGGGGGAGTATCAGCAGCATACATATTCCTAATATAAAATGCAGAATCGGTTCTATTTTCCTGAACTCAAAGCTCTTGGGAAGGGGAGGGGCGATCGCAAGCATACACATTCCTATGCTCTATTCAAGAACTAGAGAGAGTAAGAAAACTGTTACCGAAACCTTCAACGTACCTGCTCCAGTGCGCAAGTAACTGAGGACTGGCGTAAATCTAATTAGATTTAATTATATTTAAATATTATAAGTTTTTATAAATTTACTGCAGCAATTTAATTTCTGTCAGTGAGCAAAGTACACTTTACAGTGCATCCTTAGTGATTTATCTTGTTTGTACTTGTTTTTATATATTATTTGAGATTAGTGAGATACCCAAAAGATATGGCTTCCACATCTATATTTATTCCAAAATCGTTAAACCAGGGCATTTTTTCTTCAAGGAAAAACTTATTACGATGAATGTTGATGATGCCTTAAGATAACAATATCTCGATAATAATGTTAAAAGTTCTATTGAGAAGTATTCCAACATGACAGGAGTTGGAAAATCTACTATGTACCGAATACTGAAGGAGAAAAAAACGACTGGAATTGTTAGTACTCCCAAGCTACATTCGACCACACAAACTGTACTAAAAGGAGTTGGACATATATTTTATTATGAGAAGCAAATCCCAACCGTCGACAAAATTCTAACTAAAATCAATGAAGATCAGGATTTACCTGAAATTAAAAGAACCGAGCTCTAGAAATTGCTCAGAGAACTTGATTTTTGCTGGGAAAAACCAGATAGGAAATCCGTTCTTATAGATCGTCCGGAAAATGTCCGTTGGAGAAGAAAATCTCTCTCAAGTACAAGGTAGAGTTGCTAGAAATAACAACTTACAAAATTAGTAATTTAACTGGACTTATTTTTTTTGAATAAAGTTATTGCAGAAAATTGGGAAAAATCCAGATAATAAAAGAATAAAAGAAAATGGGGAAACTCGATCTCATGATCGGTGAGATAGAGGAACCAATTATATCTAATTTGAGCGAAGATAGCTTCACTGACTTTGATTACAAATTAAATATATAATGTTTACCAACGTAAACACAATTTATTATTTAAATTTTCTGTAACATATAAAAATTAATTACATTTGAATCCCTTTTTAGCGTTCAATTTTAATTCTGCAGATGGTTTAAGAAATAAATAAACTGAAACGTCAAATATCCTAAAAATGTTTTTAATTAATAATAAAATGACCGATAGCTTCAACAAAATTTTAATATTATATGGACGAATGGATTTTTTTATGTGTTTAACTTCTTGCATTTTTGATAATGGGTATTTTGTAAGTATTTAAATTATAACTTAGAATTTTTTTGAAGGAAAAAGGCTACGTTTTAGTCTGAATGTACCTAAAACGGTTTCTATGCCAAAATTAAAAATAATAAAAATACTGTAGTAATTTGTGTTAAATATGTCAAAATTATCTATATTTTCTAATGTATGTGAATTATTAAGAAATCATAGGAAAGAAAATAAAATAAAAACTTTTTATTTTAAGTTTCTAACCGAAATAATATTCTATGTTATAAATACTTAGTGATAAAATAAACCTCTTTCCGACGCCTATGACAAGGATTAAAATCCTTTTTAACACTTCACATCCAAATATCTATTGTTATCCTAACCAAATAGTCCATTATTATAGACCGGTATTTTTGATTATAAAATTTCTAACCAATTCCTATGAAAAATATATGTGTCTAACAGATTTTGCCAAAGACATCGGAATAAAGAACACAGGTAGTTTGCGAAGAAAAAAAAAGGTAAAAAATGATTTATTACTCTCTCTAGTTCTTGAATAAACTATAGTATAAGAGGCAAAATCGGGTCTATTTTCCTGAACTCCAAGCTCTTGGGGGGGGGGGGGGGCGATCGCCCCCACCGCCCCCCCTTGGATCCGCGCCTGGTATAGAGAGGGTTATAAATACAATAATAGTGTTATGTAATTATTTTAGAAGAATGTAGGTACTTACCGTGTAAATCTTGTCCTGTTGTCGTTTTCACGGATAGACTTGGGTTAGATGATACTTGCCAAAAGCCGTTTTAAGTCCTAAAAATACAAAATATTCAAAATAGCACACAAAGTGAAAAAATTTACCAAAATGTGATTCTCGGACTTGCATTGTCTTTATTTTGGTTTGTTTGTACTACGTTTCGATTAGGCTGTATCTCTAATTGTTTTCTAATATAAACTGACATTTTTTTGAAGGCTGCTACCTTATACAGGGTATCCCACGACAAAATGCCGCGATCGGTTTCTAGGAAAACAGCCTTTAGAAAATTTTTAAAATCTGTTAATTTACTAGAGTTGCTAAAATATTTTCAAGATTGTGACATTTCCAGTTATACCGGAAGTTGATGCCTTCTTGCTTTTTTTAAATGGAACAGCCTGTATGTTATTTTTTAGATTCTACACAAAATGATAGATATAATTCATTTATATCCTATACCTAAGTTTAATTGTTTTTGACATATTTTAAATTTTATGTCAAAAATGGCGTTTGCTGGTCTAAAGATAAATATCAATTTGTCCTATACAAAAGCCTTTATTTTTTTTTTTTAGAACTGGTTTCCTTCTAGAAGTGTGTTTCCTTCTAGAAGTACTTTAGTGTATTGTGCTAATATTTTGATAACAAATAATATACAACGTGATCAAAAACTAACAGTAAATATTAACATGAAAAAATCGTTAAAAATCAGTTTTTTTTAAATGTAAATCCCCTATTTTTATAATGTTATCTTATTAAGCATTAAAAGTAAGTGTAACTTTGTATAAGGTTGTTTATTCCAAAACTTTGCAGTTTTTGCAATATTAGCAATTTAATATTTTAGTATTGTAAAAATACCATAGGGCTTTTAAGTTTTGTTATAAGTTAGCCATAACGGCGAAACGCGGCGAAAGAAAATAATAGAGCACTACAGAAATATCACTATTTCTTGCCATTGGATAATTATTAATAAAAATCATACTGGGGCGATTAAAATATACTCACGAAGATTATTTAAATTTGCTTATTATTTATGGGGAATGCAACAAAGTTTTGTAAATAACATGCTAAACATTTGCTGATAGATAGTCAGATAAACAGAAAAATGGCGTTTGCTGGTCTAAAGATAAATATCAATTTGTCCTATACAAAAGCCTTTATTTTTTAATTAGAATTGGTTTCCTTCTAGAAATATATTTCGTTCTAGAAGTACTTGAGTAGACTGTGTTGATATTTTGAACATAAATAAATACAGGGTGATCAAAAACTTACATTAAAAATTAACTTGAATAAATCGTTAAAAATCAATTCTTTAAAACATGAACCCCCCATTTTTATAATGTTATCTTATTTAGCATTAAAAATAAGGGTGACTTTGTATAAGGTTGTTTATTCCAAAAATTTGCGGTTTTTGCAATATTAGCAATTTAATATTTTTGTATTGTAAAAACACCACACGGCTTTTAAGTTTTGTTACAAGTTGGCCATAATGGCGAAACGCGAAAATATCACTATTTCTTGCCATTTGATAATTATTAATAAAACTCATGTCGGGGCGATTAAAATATACTCAAGAAGATTATTTAAATTTGCTTATTATCTATGTGGAATGCAACAAAGTTTTATCAATAACATGCTAAACATTTGCTGATAGATATTCAGATAAACAGAAACCATCACGGAAGAGTGTTAAACGAATATTGATATTTAGATATTCTAGAAGAGTTAGACAATCAATATTTGGGCAGTTTTTCTCTGGCGGAACACAGGCAAATTTTTTATCAACATGATGGGGCTCCACCACACAGAATCGTTCCAGTTATTAACTTCTTACAAACAACATTTTATGACAAGTGGATTGTCAACAATAGACTCTTCTGTAGCCTCTTTATTCCTGATTTGACTGTTTTAGATTATTTTATATGGAGAACGACAAAAAATCTCCAATGTGAACTGAATGCGGTGATGAATGCTGTTAAGTTCCTCTAAGAATATGTCTAGGTTGGCTCTTCCGTGTGGCCATATGATGATGTCATCCACGTAACGTTTCTAAAGAGATGGTTTTGTTGTGGAAGGATGTATTAGAGATTTTTAGGACCCTTTTTTTCATTTGTTTAATTAGATTCATTTTTATTGACTGTTTGTGGTACGAATTGTAGTTCAGAAATCTACCTAAGCTTTAGTTAAGATTTCTGTGATATAGGAAGCAATAAGCTCCTATATGATAATGATAATAAAGATTTTCGAAATCTTGGATTAACTTTAAAGAGTACTCTTTCACTTGCTGCACACCCCAGTATTAACTAGTTTATCCTAACTAATCAGCAACGACTACCCTTTATATATATATATATATATATATATATATATATATATATATATATATATATATATATATATATATATATATATATATATGAATACGCTGTATCTTTAAATAGACTTTAATTTAAATATTTATATACTTCTTTTATATAAATAATTTTAAACCGTATTCTACCAACTTATAAGAAAACGAAGTCGGGAAAATAATAACCGTATAACAGTACTTGTTTCGAAGATACAATTTTTGTAACTTTGTAATAGGCGCGGTAAATCAAAGACATAAAAGAACATCTCATTTCTCTGCGAATGAACTATTAAAGAACGTTTCTTTTGACTTGCAATTACAAACAATTTTACTACCAATTTGTAAAACAAGTAATAAAATATAGGTATAAAACAGGTTGACTTTTGACAAATTATCATGCATGTGCCAAAAGTTCGGTCACGTAATTTTCTGGAAGCGTTCCCATTAAACAATTTAAAAAGCTGTTTGACAATTCTTTTACAGATTAACACTTACTTAAGAATTAATTTAAAATTTTTTATTGCCAATAAAACAGATAGGCCATAAAAAGTTTCTTAGCCAATTTTTACTATTCCTTTTCTCTTTAAAAAATTTTTCTTAATAACTTAAAAACGGTATCTTATACATTTATTTTTAAAGTTTCAAAAATAAAGCAAAGTGTTTGTTGCGGAGATCTTTGAAAGTAATCGAAATTTTATAAAATTTTCGACGGCATAAACACCATATAAAATGGTCTGAGGCTGCGGCAATATACATGGAACCCAATATGAAAAAAAGAAAATTTATAGAAGCAGCTTACATTAAAAACAATAATGGAATATTTAGTAAATCGAGTGTTGAGATACCTAATCCTTGGCAACCACTACTTTGTAACATCAAATCATTGAGGTGTGTACAGTGAAGCGAAATTTTGCGCTCTAGCAGACACAGTCCCTATATAAGCTCGTAGTCTTAAGACAAAACTTTCAGTTTATACTTGATAACAATTAGAAATACAACCTAATCGAAACGTCGTAAAAATAAATAAAAATAAAGACAATGCAAGTCCGACAACCACATTTTGGTATTCAAATGTCTAAAATAAAAGAGGAAATAACCTTGCTGTGGAAAAAGGGTCAAATGCAATATAATTTCCTGGGAACACTGATGCTATTGATAATGAAGTTGTCAGAGGAAAATCACTGATCGCTAATTATAAACAAAGGTTTCTCAAAGCATAGCCAAATCATGTTTTAACACACAATAAGACAAAAACCTTAATGACATCAAGCGCAACCACAACATTCTTAAATAACTGATGCAACAGCACTGCATTAATATATATTTCCTATTAATTTCTCTTCACGATCTGACGTTAAAACCTACTAATTATTTTAAAAGATAGCTTGCTTTATAACTTTCTGCATTACTGAGAACAACGTAATTATCTAGTTATTATTTGCTTTTTGCCATTCTTGGTTGTAAGTTTAAGCACACTTTCAACAGGAAAGAAATAATTCTGCTAATATGAATAATTATATAACCTACTAGTTGCCGCTGGCCAACGCGGCCACCCGATTTAATCCCATTGGATCGGTTTCACAATAGTGTTTTTTAAATATCCTTCCTAATGATATCATCTTACGCTACGTAAGATATAAAGATAATAAGATCGAATTAGAGATAGATCGTATTCGGTGTCAAAAACAATGTTTTTCTAACTCGTAAGTAGGCGCGCGACATTATTGTTTGTAAATTTTTAAACCTTGTAGGACAGACCTTTTGTTTTACAGTCACCGTGAATCGATGTACTAACTTCTTAATACAATTCATAAATATGTAAAATCCGTTTGTTATGTCACACGGGACACACCCTCCTAATAGGTTTAAAATTTATTTCAAATCCGAGAACGATTTGATACAGTATTTAGTACTTAGTTAAAACAATGGTTATTTTTTTTATTTAAGCTAGGGTTTTTGTTTAGAATGTGATTTAATTACTGAGCAAGTGCGAATAGTATATCTGGCGAGATTGAGATTAGATTTCCTACATATGTTCTCTTCATACCCTGCGTATATATATATATATATATATATATATATATATATATATATATATATATATATATATGTTTGGTTATTCCGGGTTTCAATCCGTTCGTTCAAAAGGCACTTTTAAAACCGAAATTTTGGAAACGTTATGTTGATATTTTTATAATATGGCCACATGGAAAAGAACACCTGGACGATTACCTCATATACCTGAACAATATCCACCATAGAATCCAATTCGCGTTAGAAATCGAGCAAGAACAGAAACTTCCTTTTTTGGACCTCTTATTAACTAGGAAACCCAACAACACCTTAGGTTTTAGCGTATATCGGAAACCCACACATACTGACCGATATCTCAATGCAGAGTCACATCATCATCCTTCTCAAAAGCAGGCAGTAGTCAACACACTAGTATCAAGATCTCTACGCCTAACAGAACTTGACACAAAACAAGACGAAATAAGACAAATTTCAACAGCTCTAGAACGAAATGGTTTCTCACAATCAGATATAAAGAAAGCCATAAAAAGACAAGAGAAGACTACAACAAAGACCAAAGACCAAGATCAAACAAGGAACAAAGCGATAATACCATACATAAAAGGAATAACAGACAGAATCGGAAGAATCTTAAGAAAACACAACATACAGCCCATATTTAAACCACAAAAAACAACATCCTGGGAAATCCCAAAGACAAGACCAACCTTGAAAATCATGGTGTTTACAGCATACCATGTGCAGATTGCCATCAAACTTATATAGGACAAACAAACAGGCGCGCACAACCTCAGCCCTATTTCAACATCTCCAAACAGCTGGACATACTATCGACTTCGAAAAAACAAAAGAAATAGCATCAGTACAGACCTACAAGGTACGCGTCATACGAGAAGCCCTAGAAATCGAAAAGCAGGACAGCTAAATAAACGAGAATATGCTATAAATTTTTCAACTACATGGAAAAACATTAATAAAAAATCAAGAAAGAAAACAACAAAAATCAACTAGTACACGAGAAACCTGCATACAAGAACGAAATATATCGCACTCGGCAGAGGGGAGGAGCCTGCGAAGCCGCTCATCCAATCAGGAAGCGAGCCAGCTAAACAAAACTCGAAATTCATCAGAGGCCACCATCAGTTCTCAGCGAGTAACGAGACGAACCGCACTTGAAAATGCCAAATGAGATTTTGGCGAAACGTCGTGAAAACGATTTTTTGAACGAACGGATTGAAACCGAAATAACCAAATTATTCATATATATATATATATATATATATATATATATATATATATATATAATCAAAGATTTTCGGGTATCTGGTGTATGTGCTGAGTCCCTCTCAGGACTGTAAGGCAGCTGACGTTTCGGTGAAATCTCATTCACCATCTTCAAAGCTCACTGTACGGCGTTCACCACAGACCGTAAAATAAAAGATCTCTTGCCAGCATCTACGAGTAAAGAAAGAATTCCTCTAGAAAACCAGGGAGTGTACGAAGTTTCATCGTAGAATGCAGTTCATCGTACGTAGGCTTAACCAACCGTAAAATAAGCGCCAGAAGAGACGAACATATAAACGCTGTCAAGCAAAAATCAACTTCTTCTGCACTGGTTAAACACAGGACATAAGATAAATTTCTCAGGAACAAAAAATGCTGTCGAGATGTGAAAACCTGTCCACAAGACTTATAAGGGAAGCCATCGAAATGCAAAGAGGCCCAACAACTTGAATAACAAAGATGATGGCCAGCGAGTGCCTAACACTTGGAAGAATCTGCTTACAAAACATCAACTAGTAGCCCTTAGTAACGAAATAGATTACATTTCGGCAAAGCAACCCCAAACAACAGGGCCAATGACACGCAGCAGGTCTCGCAGCCTGATTGGCCAGAATCATTCGGAAAACGAACCCGCCCGATGTACACACGGGACCGACAGTTAGTTTTTTTAGAATGCATATTCTAGCCATTTTAATCTAAAGATCCAAATATCTTCTGAAATACTCCATTTAAAAAAATGGTTCAGATAAAAATTGTCAAGAATAGAGGGGGTCATTTATCTACTAATGTTCTAATGCCCTTGACCTTGAGATCAATTTTCCAGATCATTTCAAGGTCAAGGCGATTTTTTTAAAGAAAACCCAAATTTTTTATTGTATAAATTAGAATGTTAAATGTCCTCACACCTTCAATGATGATTGGTTCGTGGTACTAACGTTACTACTGTCATTTAAGGTCTTTTTTTTTCATTGTGTTAATTCTATCTTCGTATTTGAATACGAACTCTAGAATTAAAATTCCATCTGATATGGGCGAATGAGATAAGCTTTTGTTAACAATTTGATCTAAAATCGCGGTTCTTTGAGGGCTATTTGAAAAAAAAAGGACAAATCCCTTGCAAATTAGAAAAATATGTGGGACATTTTTGTTGGCGAATGCAGCGTTTAATATTACTAAATTTAATTGATGTACATAACAATGCACGTAAGCAGCATGTTCATAGATTTCTGCGCTGCTTAACAATCCAAAAAAGTGAATATTGCGGGCCCCCCCCTCCCCCGAATGATTTAAGTCGGTAAAACCTACTTTTGTCCAAGAAGTTTCGGTTTATTATAAAAGTCCTGGTTAAACGACCCCCTAAAGTTCATTTTTTGCTAGACGCGGATTGTTATATTTTTAAATCGGAGTAAGCCTTCCAAGCCTTATTATTTCAGACCTATTACTTAATGACAGTCCACGGAATGGCTCTGCAATTAAACTCTGAACTGAATTAATTTTTGTTTTAACCAAAACGAAAATGTAAAAAATACAACAGGGTACCGCACAAGTAACAAAAAAAGTTTCCAGGCATAATACTGTAATAAAAATAAATTATTAATGGCATTTAGGCAAAGTAAGTTAAATAATTTCAATAATTGAGTGCTGTTCACGTATAATCTAGGTAAAAAATTGATTTAAATTTAATCATTTAACTATTAATAGTACTCATGATTAAGATAAATTTTTGGTATATGGAAAGAGGAAGGTATTTCTCATAAATTAAACGATTTAAAGTGACTCAATATGTAAAGGGGTGTTTTTTTATAGAGGTATAGAACTTTAAGTTGGCAACACGTTTTTTAACTGGCGGCCATTTTGTCAGCTGTCAAGTGATTTATGTTTAGTTTGGTTTGGCATTTCAACATGAATAGACTTACGCCTGAACAACGCTTCCAAATTGTGCAAATTTATTTGAAATCATAGTTCTGTTCGAAATATGTATCGCGCACTACGTCCATTTTACGGTCAACATAATCGTCCATCAGAGCAATTAATTCGATTAACTATGGAACGTTTGCGCACCACTTTTACTCTAAATGATAATACGCATCCACAGAGACGTCGTACAGGGCGTACAGAAGAAGTCATTGCTGCTGTAGAGCGTAGCGTAGAGGAAGACCCGAATCAGTCTATCCGCCATCGTGCACAGGAATTGGATATGTGTCCATTCACTTTATGGAAGATTTTGCGGAAAGATCTTGGTTTGCGTGCTTACAAAATCCAACTCGTGCAAGAATTGAAGCCACCTGATCACCTAGCAAGGCGTAGATTCGGTGAATGGGCCCAAAACAAGATTGCCGTTGATCCCGATTTTCATAAGCGAATTTTGTTTAGCGATGAAGCTCACTTTTGTTTGAATGGATACGTCAATAAACAAAACTGCCGTATTTGGAGGGATGATAATCCTCAAGTGTATGTTGAGACACCGTTACATTCAGAAAAACTGACTGTTTGGTGTGCTTTATGGGCTGGTGAAATCATTGATCCGTACTTCTTTAAAAACGATGCTGGCCAGAACGTTACAGTCAATGGTGACCGCTATAGAGCCATGATTACTGACTTTTTCGTTCATCAATTGAACAACCATGATGTGCAGGAGTTATGGTTTCAACAAGACGGCGCAACATGTCACACAGCTCGTGCCACAATTGATTTATTGAAGGAAACGTTTGGTAACCGCATAGTTTCACGTTTCGGACCCGTGAATTGGCCTCCAAGATCGTGCGACTTAACGCCGCTAGACTATTTTCTGTGGGGATATGTGAAGTCGCTAGTCTACGCCGATAAGCCCGAAACGATTGATCACTTGGAGGACAACATTCGCCGCGTTATTGCCGATATACGGCCACAAATGTTGGAAAAAGTCATCGAAAATTGGACCTGCAGATTAGGCTACGTCAGAGCCAGCCGTGGCGGTCATATGCCAGAAATCATATTTAAATTATAATGGTTATCTTTCGAATAAAGTAAATTTCATGTCAATTTAAAAAATTCATCTTTTTTGTTTTATTCCATTTAAAAGTTCTATACCTCTATAAAAAACACCCTTTATAATTGTCGTCTGCTGAAAGCCACTTGCTTTTTGAGTTAGAGATTCAAATATAAGACTCCTTCATATTTATTTAAGAAGGATTTCTCCAGCTTCTCTGCAATATTTAAAAAGAAATCGAAGTCTAGTCTTTTAAGTCAACTGTAGTTATAAAATAAACCTATTTGTTTTATCTTTCACTTTCTGTAGATGGCGTTAATAAAAGTAATCATAAGATCTCACAGATAAGACTAATTGAAATATTTTTCCACTTATTCTCTTCACTCGGTAGAGGACATTTTTTCATACTAATTCTTGAAAAACTTAATTTAAAATTTGATATGTTTGTAAGCGCCGTATTAAATTTGAAACCCGCAATTTTTGAATAGTGCACAACAATATCGTTAAATAAAAGTCAAGCAGACCTAAATCAGGTGACTGCGCCGGACGTCCAAGTTATTTCATCCAAATCTCGAACGGCCTTACACCATCACAAAACCATACATCAACGAAAATGTATTCAAAATATTCATTAAAAAAAGATGAACACATCAAAAATGCCAAATAAAAGATCTCATTGTGTTCAAAAAGAGTTGAATTTTAAAATATACGTGGTCACAATGAAAATCTGTCAGTGACTTGAAGAATGGGCATTCTAAGACCCATATGGGTTCTCCCAGATGGACGTCTTATAAATGACGTGAAATAGCTACGTCGTTGTTTTGGTTTCTTTCTTTTGAATGGTTTCGTTGTGTGAAGATTCATTTTTTCGTCGTATTTATTCAGACATATTTTTTACGACGTTCGTAATAGTCACACGGATGTAAGTCTTGAAATCGAGGCGGATATTATAAAAACGCATTTCAATAATGATTAGTGAATTATTTTAATATTGTAATCAAAATATTTTTAAACTTTTCCCTCTGGCAATCAAGAACTATAATATTATCTTAAAGTTAAGGTTATAACCCAGGATGGTTTATCTACGATCAAAAGAATTTCGTATTAAAATATACAACAAAGACCCTTCAGAACCACCTTCCGTAAAGTAAATATTTACCAAACCACCTATCAGAATCATGTGTTAATCCATCTCGAGTATTTATCTAACTTTTTATTGTTCGGAATTATTACTATCATCTATGTTTATGCATGATTTTTTTTTAATAAGTCATATACTCAATGTCAAAATTTTTTAGATATTATCGAATGACGAAGCAGTTATTGTACAAGGTATGAGAGAATTTTCTAAATAAATATTACCAAAAATATAAAGGTAAAAAAAACTAATTACAAATAAGTTTGCTGAAATAAAACTAGAAAGGTAAGTTTGTATTTGTTTATTTATTTATTAACACAAATTCCAGACACAACATGTCTGAAGTTCTAAAATAATATCCAATGCTTACTCAAAAGAAATAGCCAATTTGACATCATACCAGGCGCGGATCCAAGGGGGGGGGCGGTGGGGCGATCGCCACCCCCCCCAAGAGCTTTGAGTTCAGGAAAATAGACCCGATTTTGCCTCTTATACTATAGTTTATTCAAGAACTAGAGAGAGTAGTAAATCATTTTTTACCTTTTTTTTTCTTCGCGAACTACCTGTGTTTTTTGGTCCGGTGTCTTTGGAAAAAATCTGTTAGACATATATATTTTTCATAGGAATGGGTTAGAAATTTTCTAATCAAAAATACCGGTCTATAATAATGGACTATTTGGGTTGGATAACAATAGATATTTGCAAGTGTGAAGTGTTAAAAAGGATTTTAATCCTTGTCGTAGGCGTCGGAAGGAGGTTTATTTTATCACTCAGTATTTATGGCTTAGAATATTATTTCGGTCATAAACTTAAAATAAAAAGTTTTTATAATATTATTTTATTTCTTAGGATTTCTTAATAATTCACACATTAGAAAATATAGATAATTTTGACATATTTAACAGAAATCACAACTGTCTTTTTATTATTTTTAATTTATTTTTTTTTTTTAATTTATAAATTAAACCATTTAAGGCAGATTCAGACTAAAACGTAGCCTTATTCTCTCAAATAATTCTAAGTTATAATTTAAATACTTAAAAAATATCCATTGTCAAAAATACAAGAAGTTAAACATATATAAAAAAATAAATTCGTCCATATAATATTAAAATATTTTTGGGACTATCGGTCATTTTATTATCAATTAAAAACATTTTTAGGACATTTGACGTTTCAGTTTATTTCTTAAACCATCTGCAGAATTACAATTAAACACTAAAAAGGGATTCAAATGTAATTAATTTTTATATGTTACAGTTAAAATTAGACCTACTTATTTTTATTTCTATTGCACTGACATCTTAATTTAATTGACTTTATTGTATGGAAATCCGATTGCTCCAAAAAAATAACATAAACGTTTAATTCTACACGCTTAAGAAAAAGACACAAATACAATAATAGAATAATAAAGAAATTACGACTAATTAGAATTAAATATATATAAAATAAAGAGTGGGGCACACTAAAATAAAAATATATAAAAAATATACAAACAACATTAAACAATAAAACATAACAAAAACAAAAATTTAAATAATAAATTGTTTATACTGGTAAACATTACGTATCTAATTCGTAATCAAAGTCAGTGGGCTATCTTCGCTCAAATTAATTATAATTGGTTCCTCTATCTCATCGATCATGAGATCGAGTATCCACATTTAGTTTTATTCTTTTATTAGATGGATTTTTCCCAATTTTCCGCAGTAACTTTATTCAAAGAAATCTTTCAAAAGTTCAGTTAAATTACTAATTTTGTAAGTTGTATTATTTCTAGCAACTTTACCTTTTACTTGAGAGAGATATTTCCTTCTTCAACGGACAGTTTCCGAACGATCTATAAGAACAGATTTCCTATCTAATTTTTCCCAGCAAAAATTTAGTTCTCTGAGCAATTTCTAAAACTCAGTTCATTTAATTTCAGGTAAATCCCGATCTTAATTGATTTTAGTTAGAATTTTGTCGACAATTGGGATCTGCTTCTCATAATAAAATGTATGTACAATTCCTTTTATTGCAGTTTTCATCTCTTCTTCCAACGAGGTTTTTCGTCTGTCTGTGATCGAATGTGGCTTGGAAGTACTAACAATTCCAGTGGGTTTTTTCTCCTTAAGTATTCGGTACGAAGTAGATTTTCCAACTCCTGTCATGTTGGAACACATCTCAACAGATCTTAAGGCATCATAAACATTCATTGTAATAAGTTTTTCATTGAGGAAAAAATGCCTTGGTTTAACGATTTTGGACTAAATATGGAGGTGAAAGCCATATCTTTTGGATATCTCACTAGTCTCAAATAATATATAAAAAAGTGCAAACAAGATAAATCACTAAGGATACATTGTAAGGTGTACTTTGCTCACTGACAGAAATTAAATTGAACTATCAGATATTTTATTATTGCAGTAAATTTATAGAATTTTATAAAATTTAAATATAATTAGATTTACGGCAGTCCTCAGTTCCCTGCGACACTGGAGCAGGTACGTTGGAAGTTTCGGTAACAGTTTTATTACTCTCTAGTTCATGAGTAGAGTATAGGAATGTGTATGCTTGCGATCGCCCTCTCCCTCCCAAGAGCTCTGAATTCAGATAAATAGAACCGATTCTGCCTTCTATATTTGGAATGTGTAAGCTGCTGGCACTCCCCCCCCCCCTTTGACAACTTGTTTTTTTGCGATAGCCGCCCCCAAGAAATTTGAGTTCTTTTATTCTAGAAATGTTTATGCTGCTAGCATCCTCCTCTCCAAGAGCTTGAAATTCAGAAAAATAGATCCAACTCTGCGCTTTACACTAAAAATGGGAATGCTGCTGGTGTCTCCCCCCCCCCCTCGTCGACATCTTGCTTTCGCTTGCCATACTGTACTTTTGTGAAATCACCGCCCCCCCCCCCCAAGGAGAGAGGCTGGATCCGCTCCTGCATCATACATTATTTTTATGATAATTGCAAAAAGAAAAAAAATATCCCTATGAATTCATAAATGTAATACTGTAAAAACACTTCTTAATTTCTTATTTATAAACACTAAGACTCCAAAAAAGACATTTGTATTGTAAAAAAATTAATTAAATTTAAATTGCGTTTTAATGTATTGATTAGACAAAGATACCAAAGTACAATTGTCGTTAAAAACATATCCGAGTGCTGACATAGGGTCAGATCACAATCCCGTAGTTATCAGAGTAAGACTCTAATAAGGAGAAGAGAACAAAGAATACCCAAATCGGCACTACTAAACTCAGAGAGAGAAACACAATACAATATTTGGCACAGGAAATCAACCAAGGATTGACGGACAAAAAAAAAAGGAATTCTTCTAAATACTGAAATAAAAGTTTTACCACCAATGAGATGCAAAAAGAAACAGTAAATGACAGAGGAGATGCTAAACGGACGAAAGAGGACAGTTCAAAAACACAGATAATCGAAAGTATAAAGAATTAAATAAGCAGATAAAACATAAAATCAAACAAACGAAAGAAAATTGTATGGGAGAGTAATGTGAAGAGATAAAAAAATATCAATTTTAACATCCACAATAAAATAAAGGGGATAACTTACAATAATAGAAAAAGAGAACCGGGTATAATAAAGAATGCAAATGACAACGTAATATTGGATATACTGCTGGATGCTGGATTTATTCAACGCAATATATAAAACAGGAGTTACATATACCGTGACAATGACTTCTATTCACCTTTTGCCCAATCCCAAAAACCACAAATTCAGATTTATGATCAAGGAAGAGCAAGGTAAGTAAAGACTATTTCTACTAAATATTTGCAGGAAAAGCTATAGGGTGTTTAAGATATTGGAAAAATTTTAAATTAAAATATATTATTTTTTTCACAAGCCACATGCCACACAAAATAAAATTTTATATAGGGTCTTTCCAGATAAGTTAGAAAAATTTTATAGTTATTCTTGAGCTAATTAAGTTCATATAAACATATGTCTGATAATGCTTAGTTTTTAAGACACAGGGTATATCATTTCTTTTTAAAGATCATTAAGTCAAATTTGGAACACATAACACTTTTTACAGTTCTCATAAAAAAATTTATTATGTGAAATATTATAAAGGGTGTTTTTTATAGAGGTATAGAACTTTTAAATGGAATAAAACAAAGATGAATTTTTTTTTAAATTGACATGAAATTTACTTTAATCGAAAGATAACCTTCTGGCATTATAATTTAAATATGACCGCCACGGTTCGCTCGGACGTAGTCTAATCTGGAGGTCCAATTTTCGATGACTTTTTCCAACATTTGTGGCCGTATATCGGCAATAACGCGGCGAATGTTGTCCTCCAAGTGATCAATCGTTTCAGGCTTATCGGCGTAGACTAGCGACTTCACATATCCCCACAGAAAATAGTCTAGCGGCGTTAAGTCACACGATCTTGAAGGCCAATTTACGGATCCGAAACTTGAAACTATGCAGTTACCAAACGTTTCCTTCAATAAATCAATTGTGGCACGAGCTGTGTGACATGTTGCGCCGTCTTGCAGAAACCACAGTTCCAGCACATCATGGTTGTTCAATTGATGAACGAAAAAGTCAGTAATCATGACTCTATAGCGGTCACCATTGACTGTAACGTTCTGAACAGCATCGTTTTTAAAGAAGTATGGACCAATGATTCCACCAGCCCATAAAGCACACCAAACAGTCAGTTTTTCTGGATGTAACGGTGTCTCAACATACACTTGAGGATTATCATCACTCCAAATACGGCAGTTTTGTTTATTGACGTATCCATTCAAACAAAGTGAGCTTCATCGCTAAACAAAATTTGCTTATGAAAATCGGGATCAACGGCAATCTTATTTTGGGTCCATTCACCGAATCTACGCCTTGCTAGGTGATCGTGTGGCTTCAATTCTTGCACGAGTTGGATTTTGTAAGCACGCAAGTCAAGATCTTTCCGCAAAATCTTCCATAAAGTGAATGGATACATATCCAATTCCTGTGCACGATGGCGAATAGACTGATTCGGGTCTTCCCCTACGCTACGCTCTACAGCAGCAATGACTTCTTCTGTACGCACTGTACGACGTCTCTGTGGATGCGTATTATCTTTTAGAGTAAACGTGGTTCGAAAACGTTCCATAGTTAATCGAATTAATTGCTCTGATGGACGATTATGTTGACCGTAAAATGGACGTAGTGCGCGATACGTATCTCGAACAGAACCACGATTTTCAAAATAAATTTGCACAATTTGGAAGCATTGTTCAGGCGTCAGTCTATTCGTGTTGAAATGCCAAACCAAACTAAACATAAATCACTTGAGAGCTGACAAAATGGCCGCCAGTTAAAAAAGTGTTGCAACTTAAAATTTTATACCTACAAAGTGGTACTTTTTCCAGGTGTGTAAAATTTTACTCTTTCGAATTTTTTTTTCGGGAACTACTGTCTCGATTTAATTTCTCTGTTAGCTTTCCCATCTTATTGTGAAACTTTTTTATCTCTTAAGTTTTCCTCTAAAAGTCAATAGTTCTTCAACAAAAAAAGAAAATACATAAGTAAAAAATCCTAATCTTATTTGTTTTAAGCAATAGAGACTAAGGAAAAAATACAACGTAATAATAACAGTAACAAAATATTGATAACTGAAATTAGCACAAATGTTGAAAATAACCACCCTCAGCCATAGTTCAAGAATTCGATCTTCGTCTTATTGAAGAGTGTATTCGTTAAAATGATACTGGAGTATTTTTTATTCTTTCACAAGACGCAATAATGCGATTTCTCAAGTCCTAAACATATTCAACAGAAAATGAGACACCAGCAACATTTCCATTTCTAGTGTAAAAGGCACGATCGGGTCTATTTTTCAGAATTTGAAGTTCTTGGAGAAGGGAGGGGGGGATCAAAAGAAAAAAACAAGTTGCCAACAGAGGGGGATGCCAGCAACATACACATTCCTATTATAAAAGGCAGAATCGGGTCTGTTTCCTGAACTTAAAGCTCTTTGGGGGGGGGGGGGGCGTTATTGCAAGAAACACAAATTGTCAACGGGGGGGGGGGCGGAGAAATAAAACTGTTAGCGAAGCCTCCAACGTACCTGCTTCAGTGCCGAAGGTAACTGAGGACTGCTGTAAATCAAATTATCACTACATAGTATAAAACAAAGTCGCTTTCTCTGTCCCTATGTCCCTTTGTATGCTTAAATCTTTAAAACTACGCACCGGATTTTGATGCGGTTTTTTTCAATAGATAGAGTGATTCAAGAGGAAGGTTTATATGTATAATAACATCCATTAAATAGTGGAGAAATACTGTTATTTTTGAGGTTTCTAATGTGATGTCGTTAATTATCATATTTTTTTCCGCTTACATTGCAAACGCAGGCTGAACCCTACGAGATTTATCAAAATAATGTACTAATTATTTGTACACATTGAAAAGGTCTACAGAAAACTCCGCGATGGTATATGTCTATCTCTCATGGATATCCCACAATAACATTTTTTTGTCATTTACTTTTTACGACAAATAATGGCAAATTTTGAAGCGATTTTAACCAAAACAGCATTAATCCTTATCCAATTAAATAGTTTAAATACATTGTTGATTTAATATAGATCTATATGGTCCTTTACAGCACAAGATTTAAATGAATATTTTCGAAGATATTACAGATTTAAAATTGCGGGAAGTAGCGCTTGCGGCGGTACTGGCCGACCGGGGCGGCGGCAGCGTGCCTATAAATAGCGCGTCGGAGGCCGATGTAATAATTGTTGTAAAAATAAAATAAATAGTCACAGTTTTTCTGAAGTGTATTTAGTATCAGCATTGCACCCGTGCGAAGCCGGGGCGGGTCGCTAGTATTTAAATATAATAAGCTTTGATAAATTTACTACAACAATAAAATTTCTGATAGTTCAATTTAATTTCTGTCAGTGAGCAGAGTACACCTTAAAGTGGGTCCTTACTGATTTATCTTGTTTGCGCTTATTTTTATACATTATTCCAAATCGTTAAACCAGGGCATTTTTTCCCCAATGAAAAACTTATTATAATGAATATTTATGATGCCTTAAGATATCAATATCTAGATAATAATGTTAAAAGCTGTTGAGATGTTTTCCAACATGACAGGAGTTGGAAAATCTACTATGTACCGAATACCGAAGGAGAAAAAAACGACTGGTATTGTTAGTACTCCCAAGCCACATTCTATCACAGGCAGACGAAAAACCTCGTAGGAAGAAGAGATGAAAATTGCAATAAAAGAAGTTATACATACATTTTTTATGAGAAGCAGATCCCCATCGTCGACAAAATTCTAACTAAAATCAGTGAAGATCGGGATTTACCTAAAATTAGAAGAACTGAGCTCTGTAAATTGCTCAGAGAACTGAATTTCTGCCGGTAAAAACCAGATAGGAAATCTGTTCTTAAAGATCGTCCGGAAAATGTCCGTTGGCGAAAGAAATATCTCTCTCAAGTAAAAGGTAGAGTTGTTAGAAATAACACAACTTACAAAATTAGTAATTTAACTGAACGTTTGAAAGATTTTTTTGAATAAAGTTACTGCGGAAAAACTCTATCTCATGATCGGTGAGATAAAGGAACCAAATATAATTAATTTGAGCAAAGATAGCTTACTGACTTTGATTACGAATTAGATACGTAATGTTTACCAGGGTAAACACAATTTATTATTTAAACTTTTGTTTTTGTTGTATTTTATTGTTTATTGTTGTTTATATATATTTTTAATTTTTTTATATATTTTTATTTTAGTGTGTCCCACTCTTTAATTTTATATATATTTAATTCCAATTAGCCGTAATTTTTTTATTATTTTATTATTGTATTTGTGCCTTTTTCTTAAGCGTGTAGAATTATGTGCCTAAAAAGGTTTCTATACCAAAATTAAAAACAATAAAAATAGAGTTATGATTTGTGTTAAATATGTCAAAATTATCTATATTTTGTAATAAATGTGAAGTATTAAGAAATCATAAGAAATAAAATAATATTATAAAAACTTTTTATTTTAAGTTTATTACCGAAATACTATTCTATGCCATAAATAATTAGTGATAAAATAAACCTCTTTCCGATGCCTATGATAAGGATTTAAATCCTTTTTAACACTTCACACGTCCAAATATCTATTGTTATCCAACCCAAATAGTCCATTATTATCGACCGATATTTTTGATGATAAAATTTCTAATCCATTCCTATGAAAAATATATGTGTCGAACAGATTTTGCCAAAGACAACGGACTAAAGAACATAGGTAGTTTACGAAGAAAAAAAGGATAAAAAAATTATTTATTACTCTCTCTATTTCTTGAATAAACTATAGTATAAGCGGCAAAATCGGGTTTATTTTCCAGAACTCAAAGCTCTTGGAGGAGTGGGGCGATTGCCCCCACCGCTCCCCCCTTGGATTCGCGCCTGTAGGAGGCACATATTACAATTGCTGCTTTTCTTGATACCCCTTTTTCTTTATTACTTACATGCATGAATTATTGGCTCTTTGTATGCATTTTTGTTTAACAGTTCTAGAGTGCCAATTTAAGATAATTCTGTGGTCTATATTTACACCTAAATATTTGACTGATGGCTTGGTGTATATTACTTGGTTATTAAATAATATAAAAAAAAATAATCCAGGGAAAGGACAAATATTTTAATAGCAATCAATAATTTCACAACTATGATTTTTGACGGTCAATTTGACGTGCCAAAACGTCATTTTTCCCCAATATAGCGACAAGCATACTCTGGATATATTTAGTCTATCAGCTCAATTCAATCTGTTATCCGTTTTATTTTCTGAAATCCGTGCTCAACCCTAACCAAAAAAAACAAACAAGACTCAAATCAGCCAACTCAGAGAGCCATCTAGTGGTGATTTCGGGAACTTTTTAATAAAAATGGTATGTCTGTTTTAAAACTTCCATAGTAATCTTCAGCTGATACTTTTAAGAAAAAAAAAAACGAAAAACCTTTTTTATCGTTCTCGAAATACAAAACAAAAGTTTGTATTCAATCCTTTTTAACTTTCGAATGCCCCTTTCGGACGATACTATTATATCTTCCGTGTTGTATGGTTAATAATCACCGTCAGATCGGGTTTCATACGTCCACTTTATATGCACGCCTGTACGTAACTCATTTTCATGTCAAACACTCCTGTATGACGTCGCAGGAGCCACGCCCGATTAAATTGAGCGCGCGGAGTTTTATTTCAAAGGGGCTCGTTAGTTTTCGGCCCTTTTTGCATACATTATGCAAAATAGATTTGGGTTGTTTCGAATATTAACTGTAATCAACTAGCGCGGGTTGGGATTTCGCTTTTATGCAGTTCTTTGGAGCTCGATGGCAATATTATGCAACATAATTTTTTTTAAATTTGTTTTCTGCATTTATAATACTGTATGTAATTATAAACTCAATTTTAATTCAAGAACTTTAGTTCTTTTAGGAATATTCACGAATGTTTTATTAACTGCGGTAAATCGAAAGTTGCACAAGGCACTAGTACAAAAAAATATATTATTTGTTTATCTATACTATCCTTTCAATAAGAGGAAAGGAAAGGATATATATATAAACAGTTTGTTTCATGCAAATGTAACTCTGGTCCTCTCTCCATACGCGTCTCGACCACCTTATGGTCTCGTCAGTAGAACTGTATCGAACCGAGAGCAATATTTGCAGGAAACAACTGACATGGAGCATGATCTTTATGGAGGGCAGAGAAAAATCTGGAATATGCTAAGAAACCGTAAAAAACCCGTGAACGAATACATTCAAACCACTGCAATAACAACAGAACAATGGGAGAAGTAATTTCACAATCTGTACGACAGCATTGCACCCGCAATAACACAGGAAACCCAGGATGAATATGCGGAAAGAAATCAGGCTCCAAAATGGATTATCACAAAAGAAGAAATAAAAACAGCAGTCACCAAATTGAAAAATCGAAAAGCCCCTGGACCAGATGGCATAACAAATGAAATGCTCAAATATGGTGGAATGGCACTACTAGAAGAGTTACATTCCCTCTATAGAAAAATACTCAACGAGGGGAAAACACCAGAACAATGGAGGGAAAGCTTGACCATACTCATATTCAAGAAAGGCAACAAAACTGATCCGAACAACTACAGGGGAATAATACTTCTAAGCTCAACCGCCAAGCTACTAACGAAAACCATAGCAAAAAAAAATAGAATCTAGCGGAATCAGTGAGGAGCAGCAAGGCTTCAGACAAAACAGGTCAACAACTGACGCCATATTTATAATTCGCCAAATTACAGAGAAGGCCATCGAATACAACAAAGAGGCATATATGTGTTTTGTCGACCTCACAAAAGCCTTCGACAGGATCAGACTTCATGACGTTCTCGAACTACTTAAGGACAGAAACATATGTCATAACATCCTGGAAGTAATTAAAGACTTAAGCAGCAGAAATACAACGAAAATTAAAGTAGGCAACAAGACATAGAACCAAATTCCAATATCTACCTGCATAAGGCAGGGAGACAGCCTCAGTCCAATTCTATTCAATGTCATTTTGGACGAAATTATCAGAGAAGTGAAAGAGGCCGGTAGAGGATATAGAATGGGAAAAGAAGAACTAAAGATAATTTGCTATGCCGATGATGCAGTACTGATATCGGAAGACGAAGACAACCTCCAACGGCTCCTGTACAAGTTTGAAAAGATCGCTGAAAAATTTAATATGACAATCTCCATAGGAAAAACCCAACCTCTCACGATCAGTAAAGAACCAAGAAGATGTAAGCTCGCTGTACACAATCAAAGCATCGAACAGGTCATGTCATTTAAATACCTGGAAGCAAACATCACCAGCAATAGAAACTTAAAAGCAGAAGTTCAAGAACAAACAACCAAAGCTGCCGTAATGTCAGGATACCTACGTGATATTATATGGAGAAATAAACATATGACGACACAAAGTAAGATCAGAATATATAAGACCTGCATACGACCCATAATGACTTATGCCATCGAAACAAGAGCAGACACATCAGCAACCAAAAGACTACTCCGGACAACTGAGATGAGAACGCTAAGAAGTATCACGGGTCATACATTACGCGACAGACTAAGAAACGATGAAATCAGAAAAAGATGTGAAATACAGGACGTCGTAAGATGGGGCAGAGGAAGAAGGAGAGCATGGAGGGATCATGTCGACAGGATGACCGACGACCGAGTGGCAAAAATTGCAAAAGAAGGAATACCAAACTCCTCAAGGCTTCCTGGTCGACCGACTAAAAGATGGAAAGAGAGCTGAACATCGGTGTCTCAGGAGCAAGAATACACGAGATGCATTGACAGTCAATACAGGACAAAGTCCTATACTAAGAATAATAAGAAGAAGAAATGCTATATGAAATATCAGTTCCAAGGTATGTCGGTAGGATATTAAAAACCTTCCAACTTCGATGACAGACGACATCTGTACAATCACCGGAGTAGTGTGAAATCTTTAAAAATCAAAATTTCAGTAAGAAATAAAGAAATCTATTCGCCGTATTCCGGTGATTGTATGGACGTCATTTTGACTGGCGATATTTTTCAGTCTGGCTTCGAAGTAGGCAGGATTTTAATATCCTACCGACACACTTTGAAATTTATATTTTATTCGGGGTTATTCACCCTAAACGGCACAGAATATTGCTGCGAAAATACGTGACCTTCGAAAAGTTTTACTTTTGGGATATATGGGAGTCTAATATAGTTACTTTTTAAAATTATTTTCGTATTATACAGAATGCCCCAAAAGCTCTGAAAGTCTCAAAATTGTGTGTGTTTTTTTTTTAAATAGAACTCCCTGTATATTATTGCACTTTTGGATTCTCCGATCAAAGAAGTGCCTATTTTAATAAGGTTTATAATACCTAAAATAGACACAACTTCCATTACTATTCTGATTCAAATCCGCATGAATACAGAGTTATGAGAAACCAGAATAGGTATTCGGTTAATGTGTGGGGAGGAATACTGGGTCCATACTTAATTGGACCCTACTTTTTTGAAGGAACTTTAAATGGTTTGATGTTTCGCGATTTTCTTTTACACCAACTTCCAGTGTTATTAAAAGAGGTCCTTTTAAATATTAGAACAACTAGGTGGCTTCTACTGGATAGAGGTCAGCCTCATTATCATTGTGAGGTTCGGCAATTTTTAAATGTCAACTTTCGAAGCAGGTGGATTGGGAGAGACGGATTTCAAAATTGGCTCCCGAGATCTCCGGACTTAACTCCACCCGATTTCTTTTTATGGAGATACATAAAAGGAATTGTCTACAATGCACTCCCGACAACACCACAAGTTATGAAAATACGCATAAGAGACGCTTTTCAAACTGTAACCCCGCGAATGTTGTCCAGAGTTAGCAGTGGTTTCGAAAAAAGAATATGCAAGTGTGTGGAAATGGATGGTCGACATTTCGAACATCTATTATAAATATTTTGCTTCTGTTTTTTGCTATCGTCAATATGTTACTACCATTATTGCTGTTATAGCCTGTTGGGCGACTATAAATCGCGTTCCGAGTTTCTGAATATTTGTAAAGATATTCCTGATTATTATTCTTATAGTTGTAAATTACCTGCCATTTCTAAATGCCATAGGCAACTAGATACATTAGAACACCTCTGTTTGAAGGTCATAGACAATGATGTTTCTTGCAAAGTAGTAGATATCTGTTGGACTTCCATTGTCTTTATTTTTGTTGAATATCACGACGTTTCGGCTAGTAGTTATCTCTAGCCGTTTTCAAGTGAAACTAAATAAATCCCTTAGCAACATGACTATTTATACTAAAAGTAAATGCAGTGGAGTATGATTGAGATGGATGCAGTCATGCCTGCTATGCCAAAATCATTTTTTTGCTGCATTTAGTTTTAGTTTACAATTATTAAGAAGTGGTTTCCATACTTCTCTTATATCTAAAGATGGTTTACTAAAACAACTCGGGTTCTGATGTATAACCGCGGCTTCCTTGAATTTCCGTTTTCTCCAATGTTGTTCTCGGTGTAGTATTTTAGCTTCAGACCATTTTATGTGGTGTCCATGAGTCCAGGCATGACTGGCGGCATCAGATTTTTCTGTTTCTCCTCGAGATGTGCATTTTTGGTGTTCTTTGATCCTTCCGTCAAGAGGTCTCTTTGTTTCGCCAATGTAGGAATTGCCACATTTACATAGTATCTGATATATACAGTTCTTCATATCTCTTTGAGTTGTTGGTTTGACCCTAGTGAGCCGACTTCTCAGAGAGTTATTTCCCGGAACTCTCCGACTTCTGAACTTGCCAAATTTCTTCTTCCAATCCTGAGACCATTACAAGGAGATACATCGTCCTGGGTTAAGAACTCGCAACATTTCGTAGAAATTATACGTGAAATAGAAGACCATTTTATTAGCTTTGACGTGGAAAGCCTATACACCAACGTTCCAGTTAAGGACTCACTAAAAATCAAAAGAAAGAAACTTGAAGAAGACCAGACCTTAGCAGAAAGAACATCTTTACCACCGCACCCCATTATGGACTTGTTGGAAAGTTGTTTGACTAATTCGTATTTTCAAGAAGAGGAAAAATTCTACATCCAGGATGATGGACTACCGATGAGATCTTCACTCTCATCGGTGGTCGCGAATATTTTCATGGAATATTTCAAGACGTTTGCAATTGAATCCACATCTGAGAAACCAAAGTTATGACTCTGATACGTAGACGATACTTTTATTATTTGGAGTGGAAACGACGAAGAACTTCGAAACGTCCTTTTTCATCTCAACAATATCAGCCCAACTATTAAACTCACCATGGAGAAAGAAGTAGAAAATAAATTACCATTCTTAGATGTCTTGGTTGAAAGAAATGGCAGACAAATTCGAACTTCGGTTTACAGAAAAGTCACGCACACAGGACAATACCTTAATTATTCATCTAATCATTCCAACAACACCAAACAAGGAATTATAAGAAATCTCGTAGATAGAGCCTTAACTCTCTGCAATTCCAACGAGAATTTGATGAAAGAGATAGATTACATTAAAAATGATCTGACAGCCAACGGATACCCAGTATATCTAGTGGATAAATTTCTTGAACAAAGCAGAAATAGGACAATATCGACAACGAATGAAAACCAGTATTGAACATCCCCTATGTTAAAGGCATTTCAGAAAAAGTTAGAAGGATAGGAAAACGATATAAAATTAACGTTGTTTTCAATTCAAATAACTCTCTGAGAAGTGGGCTCACTAGGGTCAAACCAACAACTCAAAGAGACATGAAGAACTGTGTGTATTGGTGAAACAAAGAGACCTCTTGACGTAAGGATCAAAGAACACCAAAAATGCACATCTCGAGGAGACACAGAAAGATCTGGTGCCGCCAACCATGCCTGGACTCATGGACACCACATAAAATGGTCTGAAGCTAAAATACTACACCGAGAACAACATTGGAGAAAACGGAAATTCAAAGAAGCCGCGGTTGTACATCAGAACCCGAGTTGTTTTAGTAAACCATCTTTAGATATAAGAGAAGTGTGGAAACCATTTCTTAGTAATTGTAAATTAAAACTAAATGCAGCATAAAAAAAAAGATTTTGCCACAGCAGGCATGACTGCACCCATCTCAGTCATACTCCACTGCATTTACTTTTAGTATAAATAGTCATGTAGCTAAGGGATTTATTTAGTTTCACTTGAAAACGGCTAGAGATAACTACTAGCCGAAACGTCGTGATATTTAACAAAAATAAAGACAATGGAAGTCCAACAGATATCTACTACTTTGCATTAGAACATCTATTCAAAAAAGACAAAATGGTGCAGAAAACGATTATTTGGCGTATTCTGTGAAAACGCGAAGACTTACCTTCTGGTAAGTTAAAAAGTATAGCGTTCAATTCAAATTAATCAAGTTATAGCCATTTAAAATTCGTATGTGGTTAGTTTTAATTTTTGGACACCCTGTATAATATAGAAAGTTTATTATAATTGGGATATAAAATATGATTTATTGTTACATTTCACTGTAAATTTCGAGCAGATAACTGAAATACTTCTTAAGTATTTGAAACATGAAAATTAGGTTAGATTTTGTCAATATTCTAATTATTGAAAAACCCTTAAGGTTTAGGTACTATAAATCTTGTTAAAATAGGCACTTATTTTGATCGGAGAATCCAAAAATATAATAATATACAGGAGGTTCCATTTAAAAAAACACCACTTTGATACCTTCAGATCTTTTGGGACACCCTGAATAATATGAAAATAATTTTAATAAAAAGTAACTATATTAGACCCTTATATATCTCAAAAGTAAAACTCACGTATTTTGGCCGCAATATTCCGTGCTATATAGGTGAATAATTCTGTATAGCAGTTGTTTCCTGCGAATGTTGCTCTCGGTTCGATATAGCTCCACTGACGAGACCTTAAAGTGGTCGAAACGCGTGTGGAGACAGAACCAGAGTTGTATTTGTAGGAGATAAACTGTTTACATATATTCTTTTCTTTTCAATGCTTGAAAGGATAATACATATAAACAACTATTTAAATACGGCGGATAGATGTTTTTATTTCTTACTGAAATTTTGATTTTTAAAAAGATATTATTATTCTGTCTCTGCATACTAAAGAATAATGAAAAAACTAGTGCCATCATTGAACTATGAAAGTGACGCTTTTCAGTACCTGAAAGAAAAATTTCGAAAAATGGCACATGCAAAATTAAAGGAGAAGATTTTTAGGACTCCATGAAATTAACTTGAAAATTTACTCGAGGCGAATATAGGTTGCCTTAATTCAAAATACATTTTACTTCCAACTCTAAAACTTTGATGATTATTTTTTATACCATAATAAAGTACTAATATATATTATTATTGTGTATATTTACCAGATTGTTAAATACATTCCTACAAGAATTGTTTATGAGAATGTTCCGCGCGTCTATTTGGCCCATATTGCCTATTTAGTTGAATTATAAGGGTCACCAGTTAACAATCGATTTAAGAAAAAATACGTGATCTTCGCATAACCTACCTGAAGCTTATTTTGAATGAACAGGAAGATAAAGCCATTAAGAAAAATAAGAAAATAACTAACAGCACTGAAAATCATAGGTTCAAGCCTAACACGTGCCTCTTGATACCAGGTAAGACAGTTGACACATATTTGCATGTCCTACTCCTGGTCTTTTTCAGAATCAGCACAAAACCAAGATTCTTTAGTAAATTTATTCAACGTTGACTTATTGATGGAATTCAATTATTAGAAATCGATGAAATTTGACTTTTTAAGTTCTTCTCTAGAAATTGCATAAGTTTGATGTGCCCTATCAAAAAGATCTTTTGTAACCTCCTGAACGTTGACTAAAATGTAGTTGTCGGACTTGCATTGTCTTTATTTTTATTTATTTTTACGACGTTTCGATTAGGTTGTATCTCTAATCGTTATCAAGTATAAACTGCTGAACGTTGTAATTTAAAGCTTTCCTGAGAGCTTTTACCCCTTTGCTATATTTGTTTAATTTCTCAAGAGAAGAATATACAGATTTTGGCATTAATTTTGTATTCTAAAATATCCAACGTAATATTTTCCTCATCTGAAGTATATGAAAACTAATTTCCCTTATCTGATGGCACTGCATTGATGTTACAGTTTCTGTTTTGTTCTTGATATGTCTCTCTTCTTCTTCTTCTTCTAGGTAGAACCAAGTTCTGTTATCTATACAATGCCTCATTGATTCTCGTTTGAGGTCGAAATCTAGCTGTCTTTCCATCTTTTGGGGGGCCGTCCAGGCGGCCGTTTTGTGTTTGGTTTCTCTCTCATCACGGTTTTTGTTAGTCTGTCATCGTCCATTGGTTCCATGTGATCTCTCCACTGCCTACGACGGTTTCGAACCCACTTCACAACATCCCCCACTCCGCTGTCCTCGCGTATTTTTGCGTTTCTTATCCTATCTCTTAAACTTGTTCCCGTGATCATTCTCAGCGTTTTCATTTCTGTGGTTCTCATAATTTGTTTTGTCTTTGTGGTTTCATTTCTTGTTTCTGCGCCGTAGGTCAGTATCGGTCTTACACAGACCTTGTAAATTCTTGCTCTCAACCGTCATATGTTTATTGTTCCAGATTATGTCTCTTAGTTGACCTGATATCATGGCCGCTTTGTTGGCTTGTGTGCGTACTTCTTCCGTTACTGCCCTGTTACTTGTTATATGTGCTCCTAGGTATTTAAACTTCCCAACCTGTTCGATATGTTTGGCATCAACCATTAGTTTGCATCTTACCGGTTCTTTTGCTATTACCATTGCTTTGGTTTTCTCCACAGATATCTTCATATTATACTGTTTGGCTGTTCGATTGAGATGGAAAAGCATTCTTTGTAAGTTTTCCTCGCTATCTGCTGTCAAGGCAACATCGTCTGCAAATCATATAATCTGAACGGTATTGTGTCCCATTGGGTACCCAGTATTTGTGCTTTTTACCTCATCAATGATTTCGTCCATGATTACATTGAAAAGTGTTGGACTTAGGCTATCACCCTGTCTTATTCCTATAGATAGAGGGATTTCCTCTGTTAGAGTGTTATTTGTTTTAATTACTCTTTTAATGTCTCTCGCAGTAACTAATTAAGGTGCACACGCTGAATCAGGTATTGCCTCTGGATTTAGGGGAAATAATCCTGTAACTCTGACTTCACTAATTATGTTCTCTGGCGTCATATATTTGGCTAAACTCGCGATAAAATAATATTGAATCTGGCCTTGTTCATACTTTTCTTTGATGGTAAACAGAATAGGATCCTGTCCAGAGAGTCCGCGGTTTCTGCAAATGTAAAGTCTAAATGGGCCTATATTTGCCTCCAGTACTTTATATAGGTTTCCAAAACTCTCTACGGAGGGACGCTCTTGGTTACAAAATGTAAAGTGTCCAAAATATGAATACCTACCTAAAAATAATATAATTTAATCCCAACCTATTTTCTTAATTATTATTTATTGATATTTTATGATTTAGAGTTAAAAAGATAGACGTTAAGTTAAATTTTCAAAACCTTAAACTACAAATCTCAATATTCGAAATGTTTCCAAATGACTTCACGCGGTTTATTCACACAAATACGCTTCCATTCTTTTTTCTCGAAGCGTGTACCAATACCCCTAAAAACAGCCCGAATTTGTGAAAAATAACCGATATTTGTACTAACACAGGGCTCGAAATTTATTCCTTTTGTCGCAAAAGGGTCTCATTGTATTTTTCGAATAATAAATATATAGGTGTCAATGGATCCTTGACTTTAAGAAAAGGTGTTTTGTGAACAATGACTTCTCTAAGAGGTTTAAAAATGTTTTAAAGAGAAGTAAATCGGGTTATAGTGGGATTTTAAGTGGATTTTGTGGGATAGTGATTCTGTATATATTTATTTATTATTAGGTTTTTAAATTGCTTGTAGTACATGTTAATAGAGGGTTTTGAAAATGCTGTTGCCAAGTTGAACACCAAAGTGACTGGTTCTATTTCGGCCATTTCGTAAATATCGATTGCGTTCTAGTTATAGATGATTTATTTTGGTTGTAATTGTTAATAAAATTATATCTGGCAGAATCTGTTTCTCTAACTAGCTACCAGAGGACACTTTCTTTAAAAATCAAAGTTATGTACTGTAATCATTCTTACTACAACTGAAATTTATTATATATACAGGGTTGAACAAATGTTCCGTACCCGCTTAAGATCGTGATAGCGGATCGCGTCAGCAAATGTCAAATGACGATGTTATTTATACTTTTTTTAAATAGAACATTCTATATGTTATCAGTCATTATAAATCTCAAACAAATTTAGAATATGTTTTGAAAATTATGACCTCATTTCTAAAGTTGTATACTGATCGGATCGGACAGATCTGATGCAGTTTTATCCACTTGAAATTCGCGTAATATACAGTTCTAACTGCAGTTTCCATTTCAATTGGTAGTAAGTAAAGAATATCAGACGGATTTCAAATGGGCCTAACAAGAGACAAAAATAAACAAACATGACAATATTTGAAAGATTATGTTTAGCGATGGACAGATGTACTATAAGGAAAGAAAGTTAGAGGCAAGAACACGTATGTGTAATAATGAGGCGTTAGCAGAAATCCCCATAAATTATCGAGCTAGCATCACCGGTTTTGATTTCTGGTAGTGTAGCATTTAAATTTACCAGTTAGCATCAATGCTACATGTTTTTAGTAATATGATATAATTTGTATATTTTTACCTGATTAAATTTAATTATTTACCCCGTAATTTAAAATAGTAAACATGGAATTTATTTTTTTGGTTCACAACTCTTTTGGTCTTGTAACTTATCACTGCTTTTTCTTAACACAGTTTGTAAATTGCTATAGTTTATATATCACATTATTTGGTTTGAATTTAAAAGTCGTAAAATATTTTATTTTTAATAAACTCTCATTTATTTACATTCCATTTCAGTATTAAAAGTATAAGGTTATAGTCGGTAATGTGGGGATGTATTCCCGATTAGTTGACACGAGCACGGCATGTCGAGACCGATCATTTAAGGTTGAGTATGCAGTATGGAATTTGTGGCAATTTTTTTTTGGACTTTGTTTTAATCATGATTAGTAACTTTGGACTGTTTGATCATAATTTTCTCTTTGATAATTTTCCATGGCTTGCCAATATTTGATGTATTACCTGGTGGTCAGTGTAAGTTCGGAACTAGGTTAGAGTGCTCCAGGTTGAGAATAAGGTTGGCAAACGTAAATACAAATATCCCTAAGAATTGTCACGTCTGGTTGCAAGAGAGATTTTTATTTTCGTTCCCTTTACTGTTGAACCGCCGAAGGCAGCAGACCAATCTTGCCACTAGCTTTGAAAGGGCGGACGGTCAAGTGTTTTTTTTTAAAAGTCCACTAATCAATGAGGTAAGATTTTGCCCCTTATCTTTACGAACATGTGGTAAAAACAACATGTTATTTCAGGTCTATTTGAAGCCAGTTCTTTTTTATCTTTGAGCTTCATCTCACTCTTTTCATCTTGATATTGCTGTCAAGGCTTTCTGATGGTTCCGGCCCTAGTTTTCCTGTCCGTGTGACAACGACTATTTTAACCTTACCCTGCGTTTGGTTGGTGAGTTGGAAGTGGCCCTGTGAAGCCTCCATTTATCCACAACACAACAAGAATCCTAGCAACAGCGCTAGAAGTGAGAGGTACCATAGTATAGACTAGGTAGGAGAAAACTTTAAGTTAAAGGATTGGAGCTATAAATCAATTTTTTTAGATACAAACAAAACAACATAAATATATTTTAATGTGATATAATAACATGTAAGAACTTTTTGATAACTCTATAAAACGTAGGTTATTGGCAATTAAAGGTTCTAGAACATTTGCGGCCAAATTTTATATAATCTCTTAAAAATGAGGTAACAATCATAGTTATCAAGAGAGTACAAAAACATTGTAGGCACCATTCTAATTTATGTACATAATAATTTTTTTTGGGAATAAAATGGAATTGTTATTTTGTTTTAATTAAGTCGTTTCATTGTGGAGCTATACACCAACCGTCAATAAATTAAAATCATTCCTCATACCTAAGTGTTTTCCTGTTTAATCACTAGGTAAGTAACACAGATAATGTAAAACAGGTGGCGCCTATTGGGTAATCAAAGCAGAGCACAACTATCTCTAAAAGAGATACGAACCTAGCCTCCGACATATTGAGCTGCCGTACGCATCCGTTGCCGTACCCTGTAAAAAGGGAGACGCCGCAATAGAACCAATTCAGGAAATGAATTTCTCTAAATTCTCGTAAATACTAAAAAGTAAAAAATTAAATTTTTTTAAATTGCACTGATCGACAAAATGTATTTTTGCCAGTTAAATTAATTAGAATGGCTGTTCTTGATGGAATATTTTGCTCTGGCTTCAAATTTGAGTAACATTTTGTAATGTGCACGGTTTTTTTGCAATCGGAAATTAAAAAGTTCATACTGTTGTAAACAGATTAGTTTTATTCAATTTATTTACATACAGGATGTCTGGAAAATACGTGTACAAGGTTGATGGTTTTGGATATTTTTATAGGGAAACAGTAAAAGATTTTAAAAGTAGTCCAGAGCTCTTTTTTAAAGAAAATTATAATGGCGAAAACAAATTAGGGCTATCGCAATCGGTTTCAGATTTACAGGGCGATTTTTGAATTTTACAATTTTCTAAAATGTCCTTTATTTTATTTATTAAAGCAACTACAATAAAACTAATAAGGCATTCTTTAGGTACTTTTGTTTATAGAATCCAGTGGCGATCAAATTTTTAATCTTAGTTTTAATTACGGAGATATAATACCAAGTTTTAATTTTTTAAATGGAACACCCAGTATTCTTTTGCATTTTGCATTTTCTTTAAGAATATATTATATTGTGAATGTAAATTGACAATAAATAGGCTAAAAATAGTTTTTATTAAAAATGAAAACTTTTTAAAATAGGAAAGGTCTATTAACGAAGCTATATTGATATAATATAAAATCATTTAGTTCATTTTATAATAACATTTTCCTAATTTATAGTATATAATATAATAAATATTCTAATTGACCTCGACTAAAAATAATATCTAAATAGTTAAATCATTTCCATAGGTCACCGCTGAGAACGCTGTTTAAGTTCGATGAATATAACATATTGTATATTACGTTTTAAAATAGTAGTCTGTAACTGTGGGTAAATAAAAGAATCACTTATTCGGTTAATGCCTGTCAGTTTGAGGTTTATTAGCTTGTCAACTTGCAAATTGTCTGTTTAAGAACTCAAAATGGAAAAATTTCAAAATTTTTTAAAGTTTAATTCTACCATTAAACACCAGCAGAGAGTCTGTGATACATATTTTGAACGATAATCCAACCCGGCACATTTCAAGAGATTAAAGGAAAATTTAATCAATTTTGGATCCTTGAAAAAGCCATGGCCAAAGACGGCAGATCCTTCCACGTCGAACAGAACTATAGAAATGGATGTTGGGGTTTCTCATAAAAAATCATTAAAAAGGAAAATAACTTTAGATGTTGCAAGGCAAGAAAAACTCAGCTTCTTCTCTCTGATGACCCTGAAGGAAGACTTAACTTCTGTAATTGGTACATGGTTACGTTACAAAATAATGATTTTTTCTTTAATAATATTATATGGACGGATGAGTCAAGAATAACTAGTGATAGTATATTTAATCGCCATAATAATCGTAAATGGGAGATCAGAATCTTCACCAACAAATAAATAAAGTAACATAAGGACGATTTGAGTTTAATATGTGTATTACTTTTAGACACAAACTACGTTTTCAAAAATAATTATTTTATGAAGTTACCTTATACAGGGTCAAAAACGAATAACCTTTCCATCACATGTGACCACATTTTAATATCCCATTTTGGATTTTGTAGAAAATCACACATTTAATATGGCGCTACTTTAAATAAAATATGTCTGGATTGAACCATTGTCAAAACTAAGAAGTTTTATGTAGGTTGAGTTGAGTCTTATTTTGCAACAGTGGTGCAATTTACAAAAAAATGGGGATATTTTGTGAAATAACTCCACTTTTGAATTTTTTTTGGAAGAAATTTAAAATTTGACAGATAATGCTAATCATGTGACTGTTACTTATTTGGTTAATTTTCATCTCGATCGAAGCAGAAAATGTTGCCAAAGTCAAATTTGGAATAAAGCTATTAATAAAAAAAATCCCATATTATGCGGACTTTACCGGTCACACTATATGTACATGTACTTCCAACATTAATTTTAAAAATTGTTTTATTATTACAAAAAATTGGTGTATGCATGTAACTGAAAATATTTTTTCTTGGGAAAATCACTTGTCCCATGAAAATTTTTCAAAAAGTAAAAAAGCTTCCAAATACATGGTGGTTATCCAATAGAAACATCTAGGTTGTCATAACGTTGATAACATAAAAAAATCAGAAGCAATGTTTACAAATAACGTCACTTTTTAACGCTTACACTACTTTATAGTATTAGATCACACACCAAAAATCATTAAATTCTGTTATCACGTTTTCAAAGAATTTGATAAAAATCAATATTTTCTTAAAACTTTAGCGTCTTCTAACGCCTAAACGTAACCATATCACTTCGGTGTAATGCAAGCGAACTGATTGTATACTACATCCAGAAAGAAGCGCACTTGCCGAGCATGCCAATAACCAATTACATAATATGGATTATGCGTCAGTGGCGATATTTGCAATACAGTCGATTAATGCCAAGAGGCTTTTCCTAGAGATGGTCTTTATTTCACCAAAGAACCCAATAGAATAAACTAAAAATTTGGTATTAAACATTTAAGCGAAATATATTCGTATCTTTTATTGTTGGATAAATCGTTATCGACAAATAAAAATATTACTAATGATTATAGTCTTCCTTAAAAAATTAAATTAATAAATTCAGTTTGAACTGAACTAACCTGATCATTTACCGCATAGTTAATTTTAAACCCCTTCAAATTAAAATCATAAAAACAAATCACTAAAAGTTGGCAGCCATGCTGATAGTTGTCAATTTTCCTAACCTCAAATATTTTTAAAAATTCTCTTAAATTACATATGACTCAGCAAGGAAATTGTTCCTCTTGTTTTTGATTTTAAATTCAATTTTATGTGTTAAGTTTATTATAATTTGGTCTGGGACCTTAGTTTTAATCTCTTTTGTGAATATAATGTCATAAAATCTTCTAACATCTTAGTAAACAACCTCAAATAAAGATGTTACTTAAGATTATTAGGGACAATTATCTTACTAATTTTCCGTTGTTTTCGTTATTTTATTCTCCCTAAAGATGAAAATGACAATAAAGATTTTCGAAAGCTTGGATTAATTTTAAAGAGTACTTTTTCACTTGCTGCACACCCCAATATTAACTAGCTTATCCTAACTATTCAGCAACGACTACTATATATATATATATATATATATATATATATATATATATATATATATATATATATATAATATCTTTGTTTTCTTAAAACATCTATATTTATTTTTCCGAATTTTCTTGGGTATGTGGTTTTTTTTATTTTTATTTTTAAAACAATCTAATTAAAATTTTAACGTTCAAAAATATATTATCAGTTCATGGATAAAATCCGTAAAATGTACATTTGACACTTTAAATTTGGTAAAGCCCAAAAGAATGGGCGAAACTTTAAAATTTTAATCAGATTGTTTTAAAAATAAAAACAAAAAACCACATACCCAAGAAATTTCAGAAAAATAAATATAGATGGTTTAAGAAAACAAAGATATTATAAAGAATTGCATGGGTGAAAAATGCAAACAACACCAAGCCGAACGTTCCTGGCAACAATAAGAGAAACCTATGGACTACAATGTGTGGAAACTAAGAAAGCATTCTCTAAAACTTGCAGTAAACTGGCAAATAGAAGAATCTTTCTTTTAAGATGCAAACATTTGAATGTTTTTCCTGTGTTTCTAAATTTTAAAGTGTCAAATGTACATTTTGCAGATTTTATCCATGAACTGATAATATGTTTTTGATAAAGCCCAGAAGAATGGGCGAAACGTTAAAATTTTAATTAGATTGGTTCTAAGAACCTAAACCCAAGAAAAGATGAAATAAAGAAAAAATTATTTAATCTATGGTTCAAGAATCAAGAATATATATATATATATATATATATATATATATATATATATATATATTTATATGATTCTCCAATCAAAAAAAGTGCCTATTTTAATACCTTAACCTTATGGGTTTTTAAATAATTCGAATTTTGACAAATTCTAACTTAATTTTCATGTTGTCATACTCGATATTTACAGCGAAATGTAACAATAAATCATATTTTATATTCCAATTACAATAAACTTGCTATATTATACAGGGTATCCAAAAATTGAAACTAATCAAATATGAAATTAAAGTGGCTATAACTTGATTAATTTAAATAGAACGCTATACTTTTTAACTTACCAGAAAATGTACCTTTTAAATACATATCGAATGGTATAAGGGTATTCTATAGCTAAGTCTTCGCGTTTTCACAGAATACGCCAAATAATCGTTTTTTGCACCATTTCGTGTTTTTTGAACAGATGTTCTAATATATCTAGTTGCCTATGACATTTAGATACGTTAGATAATTCATTTAATGTCAGTTTAGTCTGCCAAGCTTGTTGCTATAATAGCGGTATTATTTTTTGTAACTGTCAAACTTCATTTTTTGAATTGAATTCTTTGAATATTGTTGTGTTATTGCTTTGTCAAAATGACGATTTATCCAGAGAAAGAGCGTATTGATATGACTTTTATTCTTGGAGGATATCATTAAAATTGTTTGTTGACTTCTCGAGTCTATGCTCAAAGGTTTCCTGAAAGAAACCATCCTAAACCAACCGTTTTTGTGATACTATTAAACCAGTTTGGGGAAAGTGAAAGTGTCAGTTATGAAAAACCTGCTTTAAGAAAACCTGTCACTAAGGACGAAGAAAATATTTTTACTGTACTTGGTTCAGTGATCGAAAATCCCAATATTATTCAGAATCATATATCTGAAAATACTAACATTAGCCAAGCAAGTGTTTCAAGAATTTTTAATAAATACAGATTTCATCCTTATAAAATCCAGCTTTGTCAAAGCTTCACGGAAATAATTTTGACAACCGAACTGAATTCTGCTTGTGGGTGTTAGATAAAGTGGCAGAAAATGAACACTTTTTTGATAATGTAAGGTTTAGTGATGAATGTACTTTTCACACAACAATGGTTTCGTGAATAGACACAACTTTCATTACTATCCTGATTCAATCCGCATAAATGAAGAGTTATGAGAAACTAGAATAGGTGGTCGGTTAATGTGTGGGGAGGAATACTGGGTCCATACTTAATTGGATCCTAATTTTTTGAAGAACCTTTAAATGGTTTGATGTCTCGCGATTTTCTTTTACAACTTCCAGTGTTATTAGAAGATGTCCTTTTAAATATTAAAACAACTATGTGGCTTCAATTGGATGGAGCTTCGCCTCATTATCATCGCGAGGTTCGGCAATATTTAATTGTCAACTTTCGAAACAGGTGGATTGGGAGAGACGAATTTCAAAATTGGCCCCCGAGATCTTCGGACTTAACACCAGATTTCTTTTGTTGGCGATACATAAAAGGAATTGTCTACAATGCGCCCCCGACCACATCACAAGATATGAAAATACGTGATTTCGAAAAAAGAATACGTAAGTGTTTGGAAATTGATGGTCGACATTTCAAAACATTTACTATAAATATTTTGCTTCTGTTTTGTATTATCGTCAATATATTATTATCATTATTGTTGCACGACTATAAATCGCGTTTCGAGCTTCTGAACATTTATAAAGATATTCCTGATTATTATTCTTATAGTTATAAATTACCTGTCATTTCCAAATGCCATAGGCAACTAGATACATTAGAACATCTATTCAAAAAACACAAAATGGTACAGAAAACGATTATTTGGCGTATTCTGTGAACACTTAACTATAGACCACCGTTATACCATTCGATAGATATTTAAAAGGTACATTTTCTGGTAAGTTAAAAAGTATAGCATTCTATTTAAATTAAAATAATTTTAAAAAGTAACTATATTAGACCCCCATATATCCCAAAAGTAAAACTTTTTGAAAGTCACGTATTTTGGCAGTCCGAACGTCTTAAGACATAAATAAGGCGTCTTATAGACGTTGTTTTAAAGACATCCATAAGACGTCTATATACAACGTCTTTAAGATATTTTTTAAAAGTCTACATACTACATTTTATATGAAAATAAATACAGTTGTGTATAATTTAGTTGATAAAAACTAAAAAGCATTTCCTTCCCTATGGATTTTGTCGCAGTTGGGTAATAAGTTTGCAACGCTGCACAGAGCTCAGCTGAATACAAGTTGAGGTTAAAATTTTTGATTGAACGACAAATTTTCAGTAGCCTCACTACGACCTTGGTTAATAGAACTTTTGCGTGATCTTTTTTAACATTATTTTGGTGCTTTTTGTCACAGACTGTTTGATGTACCGATAACAATGACACACATAAATATATATATATATATATATATATATATATATATATATATATATATATATATATATGATGCCTGCGAAACTATAACTTTAAAAAACCCGCCTTTTGTTTCTGTCAACTGTCATTTTTCAGTTTTGTGTTTGTGTTTCGTCATGTCGTTATTCATTTTTAATCTTGTTGGGGTTCCGACTGTGAAAATTTGGCTTTTGAAAGAATTTTATTAAAATAGTTGATTTATCTATGTGCCTCTGAAAATCTTTTTTATTCGTGTTTATGTAATACTTACGGTAAGATCGAGAATTATATGTACTTAGGAAAAACAGTAACGCTATTTATAGGTTGTGTTACAGAAAATTCCCGAATGCTTTACCGCTTATATTTTTGTAGTAACTCTATGTTAGAAGTATGAAATGAAATCTTCAAAAATATTATCTGTGCAAAAAAGGCTTGCACAGCTCATCCAGACCCGGTACTAAATATTACAAGAAATATTACTAATGAAGTGGAAGGCGAAATGTTTGTTTATGGAGTGCTCTACTAATGAAACCTGTAAGATTTATTTTGTTCCTGATGATTGGTTTATATTTAAAGAACATAGAAAATAGAGTTTTGTTAATTACAAGAAGTAATTTTGTTTAAGGATTTAGAAATTTCAAAACTGGGAGTAGGGAGCATTTATGACTTTGTAAAGCGAGCTTGTAAAATTAGCATGTACAGTTGATTAGTACGAAAAGGAAAGAGAAAGTTCTACGATTCCAACTTGGCGAGACTTATTATGAGTAAGTTCTGTCTTTCATTATACATATTAACCTTGAAATAGCATAAATCACAATTCTATAGTAGAGGACAATTATAAAAATTCGCAAAAATATCAAAAAATTTACTCCCACAAATGATAAACTTTATCCTATAAAATTAAAATCAGTTTGTTATTAGGATCTACAGAGACAACAGGACTGGCAAAAAGTCGGAAGAATGAGGAAATTTCAATCCGAACATGGCTGAAAAGGGCATCAGACCAGATTTGTTATTCGACTAAATTAAAAATTCTTGTTTTTAAAACTATTTAAAGATTTATGTACTTTTTATTTCAATAAACTTTTATTTTGTTGATAGTCTACCTTTTAAAGTTATTATATCGAAGGGATAAACTAAGGCTTAAATTTGATAGGTTCACTTATAGTTCGAACAGTAGTAGTTCTGAAAATATTTGTTCTTCTACCTCACTTCCGCAATTTCAAATTAGAAAAAGTTTACATTATGCTTAAGTTATGTATTTTTTTGTATAAAGAGATTATGTTGAACATATTTTTTAAAGCAAATTATTCATGCGGAACTTGTAGTTATTTAAAATGGTAGTGTATATTTTGCTCTTGATTTTTTCTTAATTAAAGTTATTTCTTGGACTTTTGAATAATTATGGTTTGACTTTATAAACAAAACAAACAAAAAAATTAAAGAGACCCTTTTTAATATACATAATTTTATTAGTGGAATATGTTGTCCAATAAGACGTTGTAAGCAAATGTCTTAAAGACGTTACCTTTTGTAACATAAGACGTTTATACAACGTCTTATGTACTTCATTTGTGTTTTATGGACATCCATAAGACGTCTTGAATGTTGAGATCAAACGTTTTATGGACATCTTTAAGACGTATTTGAGCTATATATATATATATATATATATATATATATATATATATATATATATATATATATATATATATATATATTTATATAATTATAAAAATTACACTCCGCGGTGGGCAACTTTTGTGGTTATATTCGGCTTTAGCTTAGCAAATTATAGCCACAGTTATTCATTTAATAAAATTACTATCCGCCGGTTTTGTTTACCAATTTCGCATAAAATGGTGCTTTTCCACCGACGAGTATTTCCTTTTCACACCGATACGCGCAACGCGGTAAAAGAAAAACAATCACCGCCTGTCTCGAGCCATAAACATATTTTTGCATCAACTTGTCGGTGGGAAGTCTGAAGAACACGCAGGGGTTATATTAATATACCCATACCTGCGAGTTAATTAACTAATTTATAACTGCTGAGGTCGAATAAATGCCGTGGTAAGTTTGAAAAAAGTACGACGAATAAGTCTTTATTGTTTCCGGGTAGATACACTACTTGTTTTCGAATTGTTTAAATAACATTACTTAAACTTTATTACTTGTTCGCTTTACAACTTCATTAAAACTATGTTATTCGGTTTTAATGAGGTAACAACATTATAATTATCGATTTATAACATAATAACATTATATTACCGCGTTTATTTCGTAATAAAATATCTACCCTTCCTCTGCGTCCCGCCCCAAATGTTATCGGTGAAAGGGTCCGGGCTCGTTAGCCAATCCACGCCTCGGGCTGTTGAACCATCGTGATGTTCAGTTATTTACACTTTTATTCAGCCATCAGCATGATACTTAAATACGAGGTATAAATCATATATACATATACGTGCGTGCATTCTCTTAAGTAACGTATTAAAACGCTTTTTAGTTAACTGAAGTTCCGTATCCTAACGAGAAAGGTTTGAGAAGTTTCCTGCCTATCAAGGAAAACACAAAAAATATAATATAAATTTACTTTATTTTTATAGATAAGTAGTTCCCAACCTTGTTTAATCGCGATGCTTTTTTTGATTTTCTGAAAAAAAAATACAGCGTGTTTGGAGGCCGATTTATGTTTTTAAATGCGATTATTTCGAAAAGTAATAAACGGTGCGGGGGTAGCGTCATTCGAATCACGATTCGTGTGGATTTGTCATTTTCGATGCCGCAGTGTTTCGGAGAGGATCGCGCGTTCGGTTGGAGGCATTTTTAAAAGACGATGATTCTTATGTGATCGCTAATCGATAATTTTATTCAGTTCAGTATTCGATGATTGAGTGATGCACCCAGTGTGAATTTAATTCGTTCCTGGGTGGAGAGATTCCGAGCTACAGCTTCGGATATGAACAGCCCCCACCCGAGACCTAGTCGATCTTCAAGCATACCCATAAACATCGTTTACGAGAATCAAAGGGGCCTCCGAGAGTAACCGACTACGAAAAAAAAAAGATTTCAATTTCCATCCTTTCAAAATTCAGATTTTCAAAAAATTAGAACTCATTCCTATAAAGACTAAACCCATAAATCTCAATTGCACAATCCTCAATTTGGTAAAACGAAAAGCAAATTCAGGTACTAGCGGGTCCATGGTTTTATGGTTCATGAATTGTGATATTGTCGCAGATTTGCCGTTAGAATACGTTGTCCTGAATGATTGTTTAAAAAAATGATGCAGATCCTTTAAAATTTGTGTCTGATGCAAACTTTTGTACATTTTTCCCCACTGGGCGATGGCGCAAGTGTATATTTATTAAAGGCGATTAGGTAGAAATACTTTCTAGTTTCATATGCTGAAAGGAAGTGAGATGGTAAACTAAATGAAAGAAAAATTTATCCCATCGATCTGCTATTTTCTAGTATTAAACTGTTGATTTAAAATAAAAATAGATCTTAAATATAGTTAAATTAATTAAATTAAAACCTAAATATTTTTTGTTATATATAATTATCGGCCAATTTGAGGGAAAATATTTCATTATTGCAAAAATTTGAGTTAAACAAAGAAAATTTTAATTTAATGTAAAAAAAAGATTGAAAAACGAAATACTTATGACAATTGGCAAAGCCAATCTTAGAATATAGTAAATATTTTCGGTTATATATAATTATCGACCAATTTGAGGAAAAATTTTACCACATTTCATTATTGCAAAAATTTGGGTTCAACAAAGACAATTTTTATTTAATTAAAAAAAATAAAAAAAGAAATACTGATAACAACTGGCAATGCCAATCTTACAATATGTTAAATATTTTTGGTTATATATAATTATCGGCCAATTTGAGGAAAAATTTTACCACATTTCGTTATTGCAAAAATTTGGGTTAAACAAAGAAAATTTTCATTTATTTATAAAATAAGATTAAAAAAGAAATAACGATAACGATTGGCAATGCCAATCTTAGAATTTGTTAAATATTTTTGGTTATATATAATTATCCGCCAATTTAAGGGAAAATTTTACTGCATTTCATTATTGCAAAAATTTGGTTTAAACAAAGAAAATTTTTATTTAATGTAAAAAAAAGATTGAAAAAGAAATATTGATAACAATTGGCAAAGCCAATCTTAGAATATGTTAAATATTTGTGGTTATATATAATTATCGGCCAATTTGAGAGAAAATTTTACTACATTTCATTATTGCAAAAATTTGGGTTCAACAAATACAATTTTTATTTAATTAAAAAAAATAAAAAAAGAAATACTGATAACAACTGGCAATGCCAATCTTACAATATGTTAAATATTTTTGGTTATATATAATTATCGGCCAATCTGAGGAAAAATTTTACCACATTTCATTATTGCAAAAATTTGGGTTCAACAAAGACAATTTTTATTTAATTAAAAAAAATAAAAAAAGAAATACTGATAACAACTGGCAATGCCAATCTTACAATATGTTAAATATTTTTGGTTATATATAATTATCGGCCAATTTGAGGAAAAATTTTACCACATTTCATTATTGCAAAAATTTGGGTTCAACAAATACAATTTTTATTTAATTAAAAAAAAAATAAAAAAAGAAATACTGATAACAACCGGCAATGCCAATCTTACAATATGTTAAATATTTTTGGTTATATATAATTATCGGCCAATTTGAGGAAAAATTTACCACATTTCATTATTGCAAAAATTTGGGTTCAACAAAGACAATTTTTATTTAATTAAAAAAAATAAAAAAAGAAATACTGATAACAACTGGCAATGCCAATCTTACAATATGTTAAATATTTTTGGTTATATATAATTATCGGCCAATTTGAGGAAAAATTTTACCACATTTCATTATTGCAAAAATTTGGGTTAAACAAAGAAAATTTTCGTTTATTTATAAAATAAGATTAAAAAAGAAATAATGATAACGATTGGCAATGCCAATCTTAGAATTTGTTAAATATTTTTGGTTATATATAATTATCAGCCAATTTAAGGGAAAATTTTACTGCATTTCATTATTGCAAAAATTTGGTTTAAACAAAGAAAATTTTTATTTAATGTAAAAAAAAGATTGAAAAAGAAATATTGATAACAATTGGCAAAACCAATCTTAGAATATGTTAAATATTTGTGGTTATATATAATTATCGGCCAATTTGAGAGAAAATTTTACTACATTTCATTATTGCAAAAATTTGGGTTCAACAAATACAATTTTTATTTAATTAAAAAAAAATAAAAAAAGAAATACTGATAACAACTGGCAATGCCAATCTTACAATATGTTAAATATTTTTGGTTATATATAATTATCGGCCAATCTGAGGAAAAATTTTACCACATTTCATTATTGCAAAAATTTGGGTTCAACAAAGACAATTTTTATTTAATTAAAAAAAAATAAAAAAAGAAATACTGATAACAACTGGCAATGCCAATCTTACAATATGTTAAATATTTTTGGTTATATATAATTATCGGCCAATTTGAGGAAAAATTTTACCACATTTCATTATTGCAAAAATTTGGGTTAAACAAAGAAAATTTTCGTTTATTTATAAAATAAGATTAAAAAAGAAATAATGATAACGATGGGCAATGCCAATCTTAGAATTTGTTAAATATTTTTGGTTATATATAATTATCAGCCAATTTAAGGGAAAATTTTACTGCATTTCATTATTGCAAAAATTTGGTTTAAACAAAGAAAATTTTTATTTAATTTAAAAAAAAGATTGAAAAAAGAAATATTGATAACAATTGGCAAAGCCAATCTTAGAATATGTTAAATATTTTTGGTTATATATAATTATCGGCCAATTTGAGAGAAAATTTTACTACATTTCATTATTGCAAAAATTTGGGTTAACCAAAGACAATTTTCATTGAATTTAAGAAAAAAGATAACAATTGGTAATGCCAATCTTAGAATATGTTACGTTTCTTCTCAAGAAAAAATATTTGTTAAACAAAGTTAAGATTAGTTACCTATATTCTTTCTAGCTGCCCAAAGTGGTTGGGGAGATAACATGCTTAGATTTGGATTTAAGTTTTGCGTTTTTGATAACCTTTCTATCTCCCTTCAGTAGCCTTATCTGTAAGACCACAATGAAAAATTTGGCTTCTGTATTGATGTAGCAAGCTACTGAATGTTAAGTATATGTACCAAAAAAAATCTTTGATATCTCATAAGTATTCTTTAATAATAGTATTTTAAATAAAAAAAAATTAAATTAAATAATTTTACAGACACATACAATACGTGTATCAGTACTATTATCTACTTATAGATAAATATAAGAGGGAAACTGTCAATTGAATATATTTCTTTTTTAAATATAATTAATATAATAACTTACATTAGTTACAAAACTAAGTTCAAGTATTAGAAGAAAAAGATAAAAACGACAAACTTATACCAAGAAAATAATTTCATTATACGCAAACAGTTTTGTGAAATGATGTTAGAGAGGTTCCGAACAGTTAATTTCATTTTTTGGAGTGACGAAGCTCATTTCCATTTGAACTGGCATGCTAATAAATACAACTATCGTTACTTGTCTCCAAGAACCCATAATCCGCGACTTAAACATCAAAAACCATTACATTGCTCCAGGGTAACGGTATGGTGCGTTTTTTCCATGAATGGAATTACCGGACTTTTTTTTTGAAAATTCCCGAGAGCAGACGACGAATGTAAATAGTGACAATTATGGAAGGAAGATTACGGATTTTTTTTGCCCAATCCGGAGCTCATCTATCGTTCTCATTACACACCTGGTTTCAACAGGATGAAGGCACTCCACATACGACCTGAGCTTCAATGATTTCACTTCGGGAAGCATTCCCTCAAAAGCAAATAAGTTGATTTGGGGACATCTCGTGGCCACCGAAATCGCCTGCTTTGACCCGATGGATTTTTTATGGGACTACCTTAAAGCAAAAATTTACTATAATCCGCGAACTGTGGCCTTTAAAGAAAACATTCGCGAAGAAACCCACAACATCCAACCGAGCTTATTGCAGAGTATGGCGCGCAACACGAGGCTCCGTTTCGAACAATGTGCATAACTCGACTTAAAGCATATAAAAGTCATTGTTTTTTAAAAATGGAATCCGCATCTGTACGCTGTTTAAAAGTATTTTTATTAAAAAAATATAATTAGTAATAGTTAAATAATACAATGTATTATAATTTCCACTATATTACGTTAACCACAACAATTGTTTCAACACAGCGTCTTCTTCAGATGGTAGATAACATCTAAATAAAGTAAAGACTACTCTAAATTTTACATTCAGAGACATTTACTTGTGTCACCCAAATTTACAAGTCTTTAAAATTATGGAGATACCAAAATTATTTTTATTAGTTCAGGTTATTGCAATTGCATATTTAATAATGGGGAACTATTTAAATTCAATTGGTAATTTAATCAAATGTTTAGTTTTTTATGTTTCTTGATTTCCAGGCATTCTTACAGATTCGATTTTAACCATTTATTTTCCAAATATAAAATATCCAAATTATCATTAAAAGCATGTTGTTCATTGTTTAAATGAAAAACGTTGTGAGAATTGGTGTGCTTTTTAAAACAACTTGTTTTATGTTCTTTTATTCTTTTAATAAAGCTTCAGCCCGTTTGTCCTATATATATTTTAGGGCAACTTCCACATTTTAATTCATAAACACATTTATTTTGCTTTTTAGTTCTGATTTTATTATTTTTTATTAATTTGCCTAGAGTATTATTAGTTTTGTATGAAATCTTGAATCATTTTTTGGTCCAATGTTTGGCTACTGGTTTCGTAAGTTTACTGGTATACGTAAGAGTTTTATATTCTTATATATGGCTAAAACATATCAAGAAATTTATAAATCAATGTGAAAATCATAAAATATGACTCGTTTTAGATAATCGTAAGAGCCTCTCCACCTTACAAGCATACAAATTTGCAAATATAACTACATTACAATGTTGTCCATACTGCCACACTCCTCACACTGTCTACAGCCACTAGATGTCACATTTTCTGACCTTCTGAAAAAGGCATAAAATTTGATCTATACCTCAAATCCAAAAATTTGATAAAAATTACTCCATATTGCATACCCTGTCTATTTCATAAAGCGTATAACAAATCAGCTTCAATTGACAAAACCATAAATGGCTTCCATGCCACTGGTATGGCGTAAATACCGCTACCTCCAACATACTAAACAGCTCTGTAGATGATCAAGAAAATAATAATAGGGATTTAATTATTCACGCTTTACCTGATAAGAGCACTTTAATACCAGGAGATGTTCAAGAAACTTCATTGCAGGATAGATTTTTTACTAAAGATTCAATTACTAATGACTCTGTTGTTTTTTATCGAAATGTTGTCAGTGACAATCAATGAGATCATGATAAATCTATTACAAATATCCTTTCCGCCTCTTCTGAACTAAATTCTGTCCGAGCACTTACATCTCCAGACTCATCAATCTCCCGAGAAGTTCGAAAACCAACACTTAAACACCATTCGCAAATAATCAATGCCACTCCGAATAAAACTATTCTAGAAGAAAAGAAGAAGGAACGTTTTATGATAGAAAATAAAGAACCAAAAGGAAACGGTAAAAAATGTACAATGAAGAAGAAAAGAAAATATTTAAAAAACAAAAAGGGAAGTTAAAAATTCCTATTTAAACATGATCGTACTTACTATATCGGTGAGGAATATAACATGTGTAAGATTTGTTGTGAATCGGGAAAATCTAATGAATTGTAGGATAGATGCAGGGCCTGTGGTGTTGGGCACATGCTCAATGCACAAGAAGTGATTCTGTCAAAGATATATTTGTGATTTCTGTATTCAACAATAATTGTTTTTCTAAGGATAAATTAACGGTAATTCTGCACGTTCCTAATGGTTGGTTCATACTTCAAAAATTATCAACAACCACTAGGAATTTCCACTAAACTAACACTAATAAATTCAAATTCGTGGTTCATACTTAACAATTAGTAAAAACTAAGGATGATCAATCAAAATCGCGCATATTCTAACAGTGAAAAACGTGAAAAATGCTAGCAAACATGACCAAAAAGTTCCGAGTGCGTGAAAATGAAAGAGTAATGGGGGCAGAGTAACTGTCGAGGGGAGTCATATTTATATAGTGCATATGACTCCCACCGCAGCAGCGCTGCTCCCACTAATTTTTTACTTTTACGCGCTAGGCCATTTTCGGTCATATTTGGTAGCATTTTTCACATATTTCACAGACTTTTCGATACAAAATGAAAATTTAGGCTTATAGAATGATACTTCTAGTTTGAAAAATAGTGCATTAAAAATTTCAAATGGCAATTGGGCAAAAACTAATGACTCGATAGCGCGTGGTTTTGGCATGCAAAAATTTTATACAAATTACTACTATTTCGCGAATGGCCAGCGCTACCACTTGAAAAATGACGGAGATATGAATTTTTGAAAAAATGCCGAATTTTTCTATTTTTCCTATTTTTCTTCGTTACTAATGATCCGATTGGGTCAATTCAGACCTCATTTTGTTTATATTTTTATTTTCTACCACCCAAAGGAAAAAACGCAATTTTTTTGTTTTAATGTTTCATAATAAATTAATGGATCATAGTTGAGAGTAGAAAACATAACGAAATCCCAGTATGGATTGTTTCTAGTGTGATAGCACAGTCGGGGTCATGATAATATTTTTGTCACTAAAAAATCTCTATTGATTGGTCTAATTCGAAAATTTAAAATCTGCAAACTGTCCCTTGCCGCTCTAGTCGTTGTTTGTATATCTGCCGGGAGTACTTTTCTGATTATTTTCAGCTCGGCCGAACAATTATTTTTACTGCCCGTCTCGATATTTCTCTTTCTTTCATGTTTCTTCGAGAGGCAACGGAATGTCGCGTTCGCTCCAAACTACCCGGCTAGCTTCCTTGTCCCAGTCGGACTTCGCCAGGCATAAGGAAAAATGCGTGGGACGGCCGTCCACTTATTAAGTCTCATGTATTGCCGTTGTCAAGCATAAATCAATTAATAATATTTTATTATCTAACTTCAATTTTTAAATTTGATTTAAAACCTCACATAGCTCCACACTATTCATAATTCTTGGCAGAATAAATATCTTCTGCACCTAAAATTTCTTCCAATTGTAAACTCACTTTTTCTGGTACCAGTTTTCCAGTGAGTTTCTTGTTGCAACTGTCGTTCGACGCCAATTCCGAAGTGTTTGCAACCCTATAAATTGATTGTCTTTTGGTGTGGTTGGGCATTTTCTGCCTTGACCTCGTCTTCCCCATGCTCTTCAGTTTGTCCCTAACTAAACATTTCAGCAACATTAGGGGAAGGTGGGGTAGTTGCGAACACTTAAGGAGAACTGAAATACAATAAAACCAAATGAAGTTCCAGGGCTTATTTATTGCTTAATATTTACTTAAACTAATCATTCTTCTTATGTTCTCATAATCAACTTAGATAAATTTTCAAAAATAAAATCAAATTTAAACAAAAAACAAGACCTCTGGTTTCCGGGATTACCCCACAGCTTGGGGGGTAATTACGGATGGTGTATGGGGTAATCACGGACATAGTCTAATTGGCACAGAAATCACAGATAAATCCCCTTGATGTGCTTGCACCACTCGTGCAATTTTCGTGGGCCCACAATTTACATTTGATGCACATTATCCAATCTAGTGGGGTACTAGTGATTATAACTGAATGTTTCTTTCTGGAACATTGCCTACTTTTGTGTTGTGGCAGTTGGGGAACATTAACAACATCTTGAAGTGGAATTGATTTGTCCAACACAGGTAAAGGTGTTACTGATCGCTGCTGCACAACTGATAATGGAACTACTTGTGCATTAGGTGACACTGCTCTCGGCATAGATATTGTGAGTACAATCTGGGTATCAGGTGTTACTGCTCGTTACACAGATGATGTCGGTGCTATCTGGATATCAGGTGTTACTGCTCTTTGTCGTCCAGGATTCTCCCACTCTCCCCTAATGTATGATCGACTATTTTCGATCATTGTAACCCTAGCGATATCGATCGGCGCTAAATCATCCAACATGGACTGTTTCACAATAAAGGTCATCATATAAACAAAACAAATCAAATTCAAACAATTCCTTAAGAAAAAATAACGAACATTAATATAGAGAAATGCGGGTTTCACTAGAAATGCAAAAACTAACGGATGTTTACACATTGACCTTGACGTTGATTGACATAATAAAAATGTACAAAATAAATAAAAATCGTAGCAATTATGAAATGAATCTCCGTTCCTTTATACCTATACATATACACACAAAAATATTATGTTCTAACCTTGCGAACAATCGAAAAAGCGCGTGGTCGCCGTAGACGTCACAAATCATTTTTACAAAAGGAGTAAAAATCTGAAAACGACCCTCTTAACGACTGTGGGCTTGTGGGCAGTCGGCAGATAAAACGACATAAATTGCTGTGTCCTTTTTCTTTTCTTCATTTTTCGTTCTTTCCAGCTTTTTGTAGTAGCCGTAAACCAGTCGGACACAATGCGCGGCGATGATGTACTATGTGGCTTGTCCACGTGCTAAAGAAGGCACAATCTTGAAATCGTCAAACGAAAAATGCACCGTGACGAATGTCTTGCGTGAGGGCGTTACAATACAAACTGGAGAGGCTTTTAACTTTATATTAATCTACCTATTTAAATTAGTGAAGCTAGTATATATAATTACTAACTATGAATATTCAAATGAAATATTTTTTAATTTGAAAGAATTTTTTGGTGAGACAGTGTTAAAAAATAAACCAAAAATAAAAAGATACAAAAACAATTCGTCAAAAACTTACCCTAGGAAGAAATATATATATATATATATATATATATATATATATATATATATATATATATATATATATATATATATATATATATATATATATATATATTGAATCAAAGAATTTAAGAAATTTTTCCGGACTTAGTTGACGCCACACCATAGCAAAATCCACATCTTTATCTTCTTCTTTAGGTGCCGTCTTCGTTCCGAAGGTTGGCGATCATCAGAGCTATACGTATTTTCGAGACTGCTGACCTAAACAGCTGGTTATTGCTGCAATTATACCATTCTCTTAGATTTTTTAACCAAGAGTTTCGTCTTCTTCCTACAGATCTCTTTCCCATAATTTTTCCCTGCATAATAGTTCTCAGTAGTTGATATCTTTCTCCTCTCGTAACGTGTCCCAGGTATTGTAATTTTCGTTTTTTAATTGTAAGTATGACCTCCTTTTCCTTATTCATTCTCCTCAGTACTTCAGCGTTTGTGATTTTCTCCATCCATGATATTCTTAACATTCTGCGGTACATCCACAATTCAAAGGCTTCCAACTTGTTAATATCGATCTTTTTAAGCGTCCATGCCTCCATTCCATAAAACAAAACTGACAGTACGTAACATCTTGCCAGACGAACCTTTAATTCAAGACTCAGGTCTCTGCCACAGAACACTCTCTTCATTTTCGTGAATACGGCTCTTGCTTTCTCTATCCGGATTTTGATTTCTTCAGAGCTATCGTTGTTTTCATTGATGACGGTGCCTAAATAGCTGTATTTTCTGACGTGTTCTATATTTTGACCCTGTATGCGCATATCTGGGACATTTTGGGTTGATTTGGATATTAACATGCATTTTGTTTTTCTTATGTTTAGTGACAGTCCATATTCTTCACTGACTGTTGCTACTCTATTGACTAAGGTCTGGAGATCCTCGAGTGTTTCTGCGATAAGTACTGTGTCATCGGCGTATCTGAGGTTGTTTATTAAAATTCCATTTATTTTAATACCAACGAATTGGTCAATAAGTGCTCTATTCATTATGTCCTCAGAGTAAAGATTGAACAAGGTCGGTGAAAGTATACACCCTTGTCTCACTCCTCTTTTTATTTCGACTTCTTCAGTCGTCTCATGCTCCACTCGCACTACTGCTTTCTGATTGTAATAAATATTCGATATAATTCTGATGTCTCTTTTATCGAGGTTCTTTTCCGTCAATAGACTGATAAGGTGATCATGTCTCACTTTGTCAAAGGCCTTATTGTAGTCTATGAAGCACATATATACATCCTGATTTATATCAAGGCATGTTTGAGACATGACATTCAGTGCAAATAACGCTTCTGTCGTTCCGAGTCCATTTCGAAATCCAAATTGGGTATCGCTAATATCTATTTCCAGTTTTTTATGTATTCTAGTGTGTATAACTTTTAGAAATGTTTTCAGTATGTGATTCATCAGGCTTATTGTGCGATAGTCGGTGCATTGTTTTGCTTTTCCTTTTTTTGGAATAGTTACAAATGTGGATAAAAGCCATTCCTGTGGTATTATTCCTGTTTTGTAGATATGATTAAAAAGCTCCACTAATGCATAAATCGACTCTTCCTCTATGAGCTTGAGGACTTCCATCGGTAGTTCGTCTGGACCCGGAGCCTTTCCATCCCTCATTCTTCTTAGTGCATACATTACTTCCTCTTTGGTTATATCTGGGCCTTCATCCTCTTGTATGCTGTTTAGATTAGGTTCATGTCTTTCATCTGTAAAAAGTTCATTAACATAGTTCTTCCATACCTCCAATTTTTCTTCCAGTTCTGTTATTATTGTTCCGTTTGTGTTATATAATGTGTGGGGTTGTTTGCGTTTTTGTGTGCCCGCAAGTTCTTTCACTTTTTTATGTATATTAAAAATGTCATGTTTCATCTGTAGATGCTCTATTTCCTCACATTTATTTTTATAGAAATTTTCTTTGGCTATTCTGATTTCAGTTTTGATGACTTTTTGTATTTGTTTATAGCTTTGTTCACACTTGCCTTTGAGAGTTCTTCGATCATCCATTAGCTGAAGGATCTTATCAGTCATCCATTCTTGCTTTTGTTTTGATTTTTGTTTAGTCAGAATAGTCCTTGCGGGTGTAATCAACGCCGTTTTTAAGTCCAGCCATTTGTCATCTGTGCTCTCTATGTTTTGATATTCGCCATTTGCGCACAGTATATTTAGATTGTTGTTAATATTTATTTGTAACTCCCGTTTGATTTCTGGGTTACATAGACTCCCGAAAATACATAAGCAAGACATGCCCTTACGACCTATCACGAGTTTCCGGAACTCTCCGACTTCTAAACTTGCCAAATCTCTTCTTCCCATCCTGAGACCATTATAAGGAAATACATCGTCCTGGGTTAAGAACACGCAACATTTCGTAGAAATTATACGTGAAATAGAAGTACAGCCAGAAGACCATTTTATTAGCTTTGACGTGGAAAGCCTATGCACTAACGTTGCAGTTAAGGACTTACTAAAAATCATAAGAAATAAACTTGCAGAAGACCAGACCTTAGCAGAAAGAACATCTTTACCACCGCACGCCATTATGAACTTGTTGGAAAGTTGTTTGACTAATTTCTATTTTGAAGAAAAGGAAAAATTCTACATCCAGGATGATGGTGTACCGATGGGATCTTCACTCTCACCGGTAGTCGCAAATATTTTCATGGAATGGTTCGAGACGTTTGCAATTGAATCCACAACTAAGAAACCAAAGTTATGGCTCAGATACGTAGACCATACTTTTATTATTTGGAGTGGAAGCAACGAAGAACTTCGAAACTTCTTTTTTCATCTCAACAATATCAGTCCAACTATTAAACTCACCATGGAGAAGGAAGTAGAAAATAAATTACCATTCTTAGATGTCTTGGTTGAAAGAAATGGCAGACAAATTCGAACTTCGGTTTACAGAAAAGTCACGCACACAGGACAATACCTTAATTATTCATCTAATCACTCCAATATCATCAAACAAGGAATTATAAGAAATCTCGTAGATAGAGCCTTAACTCTTTGCAACTCCAACGAGAACTTAATGAAAGAGATAGATTACATTAAAAATGATCTGACAGCCAACGGATACCCAGTATATCTAGTGGATAAATTTCTTAAACAACGCAGAAATAGGACAATATCGACAACGAATGAAGAACGAAAACCGGTATTGAACATCCCCTTTGTTAAAGGCATTTCAGAAAAAGTTAGAAGGATAGGAAAACGATATAAACTTAACGTTGTTTTCAATTCAAATAACTCTCTGAGAAGTCGGCTCGCTAAGGAACACCAAAAATGCACATCTCGAGGAGAAACAGAAAAATCTGGTGCCGCCAACCATGCTCGGACTCATGGACACCACATAAAATGGTCTGAAGCTAAAATACTACACCGAGAACAACATTGGAGAAAACAGAAATTCAAAGAAGCTGCGGTTATACATCAGAATCCAAATTGTTTTAGTAAACCATCTTTAGATATAAGAGAAGTGTGGAAACTACTTCTTAGTAATTGTAAACTAAAACTAAATGCAGCATAAAATAATGGGATTTTGCCATAGCAGGCATAACTGCACCCAACTCAGTTACACTCTACTGCATTTACTTTTAGTATAAATAGTCATGTAGCTAAGGGATTTATTAGTTTCATTTGAAAACGGCTAGAGATAACTACTAGCCGAAGCGTCGTGATATTCAACAAAAATAAAGACAATGAAAGGTCAACAGATATCTACTACTTCGCTAGAAACATCATTGTCTATGACCTTCAAACAAACACAATTTAAGGAATATTAATAACGTAAAAATGAGATATGTTATAGGTGTTAGATTTAACACTTTTTAAATTGAATCAAAACAAAATATCTTTTTTAAAATAATTGTCGATATCCTGTCTAGAAAATATTAAAAAAGGAAGAAATCATTTTGGAATGGTTATTTTAGAAACTACGTTATTCTGATTTATTTTAACATTTAAGTTAGTTTGATTTACATTTTTACAGCTAGATTCACTTAGAAGGTCCAAGACTTAAACCTGATCTAGTTACCATCTTCTAGTCAACCAGTGTTGTTTTGCTTAAGATATTGTCATAATTTATATAACATATGTCAATATGTTTACTTCCATGATCCTGAAGAGAGTAATGTACATTCACTGTTGCAATTGCTGGACAGTTATGGTTTGAAACCTCATATTATCGGGATTACCAGGGTAGACCGTGATCGGTCCTGCTCTCAACTAGACAACATTTTTAGCAACATACAGAATGATAATATCGATTCAAAGATACATATCAGCAATATTTCTGACCACTACGACCAGGTTTTGCAAATAAACGTAAATATGGAGTATCAGCAGACTTATACAAAAAAAAAGATTTTTCAATAACTATAAATTATTACGTTTCAAGGACTACCTTATAAATGAGTCTTGGAATGAAGTAGATCGAGCATACCGTGCTGACGAAAAATATAACACATTTTTTCGAATATTCTACTATTATTTTGAACTTTCTTTCCCAACCGGTATAAGTAGAATCAAATATCATAAAGCAAGCTGGGTAAATACCGAAATCCGTAACTATTCAAACTACATCAAAGACCTGTATGTGTGGTACAAGCAGACAAAAAGTCAAACTGTGTATAGAACATATAGGTCAGAAAGAAAGATTTATCGGAAATATCTGATTCTCATAAAAATTTTAATGATAGTAAGATTATTAATTCCAAAAATAAAATTAAAACTGCCTGGACTATCCTTAATACCGAATACAATGGGATCAAAAAGAATAACCACATAATCCTAAAAATAGATGATCATATTCATAGTGTCCCAAAAGATATTGCTGAATTATTTAACCGACAGTTCAATGTACATAATAATTCAAATCTTATCCTTACATTTCAAACTGAAGTTAATTATACGATGAAATTTTTCGAACACTTATGAGTTTACCTAATAAATTTTCAGCGGGACTGGACGACGTACCCGTATATATTTTAAAATTTGTAGCACACTGCATAAGTAATCCCTTACCAAATATTGTTAATGAAAGTTTTGCCACACACACCTTTCCCACTAATCTCAAGACAGTCAAAGTGATTCCTATATTTAAAAAAGGGGATCGCTAGCACATCAAAAATTATAGATCAATCTCCCTGCTTCCAGTAATGTCAAAGATCTTTGAAAAAGTTATATATACCTACGAGAATATTTGAACATCTAAAGAGACTCAATATCCTGAGTAAAAATCAGTTCGGCTTTAGACCTAACAAATCTACTGAAATGGCAATTTTCAACACAATTTCCTATATAAATGAAAGAATTGACACAAATGGCAAAGTAACAGGCCTATATTTTGATTTGTCCAAGGCCTTTGACACTGTGGATCATAGCTTGCTTTTGACATGGCTTGGTGCGTATGGCGTCAGATGTGTTTCTGCCAGTTTATTGCAATTCTACTTATCGGATAGGCAGCAAACAGTCTGCTTTGCTAAAAACAATCATCATTACTTTTTAGAGAGAACTAAATTGTTGCAAGGGGTACATCAGGGTTCCATTCTGGGACCCATATTATTCTTAATATATGTAAACAATGTGGGGGATGGATTGGCCAAGGATAGCATTTGCCAGTTTGCTGATGACACATCAGTGATTTTGGCGAACGCTTCTATGGCGGGACTGTCTCAAAAGTGCACAAACTCTGCACTGAAAATGCAGCAGTGGTGTTCTGATAACGGCCTCACTCTAAATGTAGATAAAACAGGCCTCACTCTTTTTTCAAAGCATACAACAAGGTCTGAGTCACTGCTTGTATGGCTTGGGGGTAGATCTTTACCTACTTTGGAACAGGTTAAGTTCTTGGGTGTTCATTTGGACCTCTCTTTAAACTGGGAACATCATATATCAGCTCTTGGGGCTAGGCTTAGCAGTTTGTGTGGTGTAGTCCGAAAACTTCGTGATGTCATCACTGCAGAGACTGTTAGGCATTTCTCCCTTGGGCAAATACAATCTCTTGTCTCTTATGGTATTTCCTTTTGGAGATCATCAAGAAAGGCTATTAATATTTTTAAAATTGAAAAACGCATAATAGGATGCATTTTCCACCTAATTCCAAGAGCTTCATGTTGACCATTTTTTACTCAGTTTAAGTTGCTTACTGTTCCCTCATTATACTTTAGATCTTTAGTTATTCTTGTCAGAAGGAATACGGAATTATTTCCGCTAGACAGCTTTATGGGGAAAACATTGTTATGACTACCAGAGGGACGAATGACCTAAGAATACCTTTACATAACTCCACCTTCTATGAGAGAGGACCATACTATATGGCGATTAAAGCCGTAAGGATGTTACCAAGAGAAATCTAGCTTATCGAGTCGATTAATTGCCTTAAGAGACGCGTAAATGAATGGTTGTCTTCGGGAAATGTTTAAAAAGGAACTACTATGTTTTACACCACTAAATTTATTAAGAAAACAGTGACTGCAGTTTCAACTCACAGAGTACTGTAGTTTTAATTAGAAAAAAGGACCAGATGCGTCATGTGTCTTCTGGTTTCTTGTGTCCATCCTCTTTTATCCCTCCACCCTACTAGTTTGGAAGTTTCGTTCAGACCTGGCTCTTTGTACTCCATCCATGTCGCTGTTTTAATCGTCCATCCACTCAACGTATTCATATCAGACCAGTTTTCGTTATGTCTTCTATTATATCTATCTTAGAATTAATCATCTGTTTGATTTTTTAATTTTATATCCTTTCGATCCTCGATTTTCTTGCTACTCTATGCTAGAAGTCTATTTCGAGCGATAGTAGCCGTCATTACAGGTTTACTGTTAATTTGTCATGTTTCGCATTCATATAATACTACTGTTTTGAATTTAAAGTTGTATATCCATTTTTCTATCGATATATACATATATATATATATATATATATATATATATATATTGCGTTGAAAAACGTGATGCGGGACCTAACGTCTATCGTCAGAGGTCTATATTCGTCGCCCACACACGCTTCAAGCAACTGCCCGAAGAGGAATTAGAATATTAATATTTTAAATATTTCGTTTTTTTTATAAAATTTGAAAATTGGTGAATGTGAATGATATAAGTTCTCTTTTGCTCTAATAAAAATATTCTAAACCACGATATGTATTTTTAATTTTTCCTTGAGCGCCCAGTTACTGTATCCTATCTAAGATAAGATAACAGCACTGTATTTATTCTTTGGATTAACTTAAAAATACATATATTATTGTTAACAAAATTTTAATAAATCTATTTTCTCTTTTTAATCTCCCCTTAATATAACTAGCTCGCTTCCCCTGAAACTATCCCAAGTGAGTTCAGATTCTCATAAATTAAAATTATCTTTTATCTACTGCCAATTAAAACCACTGAATTGTATTAACAATCAACATAAATTTATTATAAAACAAAATGATATTATTACTGATTATAAAATTATTTTGAAATACCTATTATCTAGATCATCTTTATTAAAATTAAAAATCAATTGCACCTTATCTCTACTGTTGATTATAATGTCACTCCACTTAACTGTCAAGAGTTGTTTGACAAATATGAAGGTCTCGTGTTCAGTTGAAATGTATTACTTTTATTTATTTTAAAAATTAAAAAAAAAATGTAAAGTGCGGATTATTAATTTTAACAAGTGATTATAAATTAGTTCTAATGATTTTATAATGTCTAATATAAATGTGGTAATATTATGTTTTAAAATACCTTAATCCTTAAGTGTTTGTTTACTTATAAACAATAAAAAGGTATATTTGTGTTTCTCTGTCTTCTTTTACCATCAAATTGGATTGGGATATTTGTTTTAAAAATACCTACTATCAAGTAAGTAGATATTCTTTATTAAACACTGTCTTGGTTATTTTTGGTAATGTCCAGGAATTGTTTACTTCTAGGAAATGTTGGTATTTACACCAGCCAGGTATAATTTCTTGAACTTTTATTTGACACAATCGGGTTTTACTAAATTTTCTTGATGTTTGTTGGAGTTGCTATTTCTTATGACATTCAATTTAATTTAAATTATTTTTTTTTTTTAAATATTGATTAATCAAACTTTATTTAATATTTATTTACTTTCATAACCTTTAAAAAATTATTTACTTATCAAAAACAAAAGATCTCGCACGTGGCTTTATGATTTTGTCGTGAAAATTTTAAGGTTATGTTTTGAGGAGAAACTTTTCTTTTACACCTCTCTGTAACAATACTTTTTTGCAACTGTCTCGAATTTTTGTGATTTTTCTTTCTATCATATGCCACCAGCTGACTTAATTAATCATTCTGATTGGCTCAGCAGTTGAAGGCATCGGGTTACTTGATGAAAAATCACCCTTTTCTTGGCATTCTTGTCAAACAAAAATGGCTGTCAAGAATTTTAAAATTGATAAAATTTTTCCAATTTTACCATTTCCTGGATTTATCCAATAATATGCATGACAATAAATATTATAAAATTAAACTCTATGATTTTACTTATCTAATTATACATATTTTAGTCTTCCTAAAACAATTTTTAATATTAAAAATTATAAAACAAAATGGCTTGACATGAAAATATTGAAATATAAAATTAACTAATTATTGAAAATTATTGTTTGAAGATGCTAAATTATGTTTTCTTAATATTAAAATATTAAATATTAGAATTTTCCTTACATTCTAATATAACTTATTTTACTCCATTACTTAAAATTAATTTATAATATCTAATTTTAATGTCAAAATCACAAATTTTCTTAAATTTATTCTATGTTTTTATGTGTTTTAATTAAAATTATTTTCTTAATACTACTGTTAACTGTCTAATTTATATTAAAAACAATTTAATAAACCTTATTTATTATTTAAAAATACTTTTCGTAACTGGTTTCACACTATGTTCACCTTTTGTTCCTTTTCAAAACATTATTGTTGCAAAAACCGATCGTTATGTTTTTTTTATTTCACTTGAAGATTTTCACTCTTCATTATCACTTTACCTTCACTATCACATCTAATGTTTGTACCTTATTATTCTTATGATCAATTTACAATATGATCTTATTGTATTAATATTTATATATTGTTTATCTTACAATTATGTCTAAAAATTCATTATGAATTTAGCATTATATATGATTTTTTTAATCATGTAAGCTTTTAATTATGCTTTGGTCCATATTATTTGTAAATATTAATGACTCTAATTAATTAATATATCTACTAACTACTTATTACTATCTAAATAATAAATTTATGTTGTATCTTAGATATTTTAATTGAAATTGTTTAGACTCGTCGAGTATTTATAATTTGGTCATTAGGTCATCTTGTGTCGATTCCTATTCAATATATATATATATATATATATATATATATATATATATATATATATATATATATATATATATATATATATATATATATATATATATATATATATATATATATATGTATATATCGACAGTTCACATCCGTACCTTTTTATTCTATTCTATGTGCATCTTTAGGAAAAATTAGAAACTTTTCATTCTTTCCTTGTACATATGATAGACAATGACTTATTGGCTAATATTATCAAACCTCTTACTCTAGAAAAGGATAGATGGCTTAGAAATGAGAGCTTACGAACTAATTTTAAAATCATTTTAATGTTTTTTTTTCTATCTAAGAACCATTCTGGCTATTGCCGTGTATTCTGTGAAAAGTAGACAATAAAATATTGGTATTTTCTTTATTTCATTCTTTCACCATTTTACTTGTACATAATTTTATTACGAACATGATTTATGACAAGATCATGCAGAACCAAATAGTACCGTATAAAAATCATAAAATATGGAACGACTTGGCCTATGCAACTCCTAAACATGTCTGAATATACTTATGGTAGATATTTAAAACCATAATGGCCCTTATATAACTCTCGACTTTACAACAAGCCTTGGGGTGTGCTCTCTCAAAAAGTTATTGTGCTGTAAATCCCCTATAAATATCAAGATTACTGACGACAAACGTGTTATAGCACAACATAGTCTAAATATAGAATACAATACTAAACATATTTTTAGTTTCGGGATAAGAATATTTAGATAGACATAATTGGTCTTGAGTTATTAATCTCGATAGTTTCTTCTCCTAGAGATTTTTAAGTGCAATTTGGTAAATTTGTAATATTATATATGTATATATATATATATATATATATATATATATATATATATATATATGTTATGTCGGATATTCTCACGGGTGTGATGTGTAATCGAAGGTTTTCCGGCATCCCGTGTATGTGCTGAGTCCCTCTCAGGACTGTAAGGCAGCTGACGTTTCGGTGAAATCTCATTCACCATTTTCAAAGCTCACTGTATGGCGTCTACGTAGACTCAGCACATACACGGGATGCCCGAAAACCTTCGATTACATATATATATATATATATATATATATATATATATATATATATATATATATATATACAGGGTGTCCAAGATAAGGATCCTAAGCATGGGGATCTCAGTACCTGTTGGAGTTACAGCTTAGGTTAAATTAGAAAAAAGTTGCGTACTTTGAAGCGTATTTACATGCCGTTGAGGAACTTTAAAAATTTTCATGGCCAGCTGAGATATTGGGGAAAAACGAAAATTTGACGAAATAGATTTTATTTTTTTGTGACTTTATTTTAAAAGATATTAAAAAACTAATAAAACTTTTTCATTGGCACTTTTTAGATAATACGTGATGGCGTTTTTAAATTTTATATCCGACGTTTTGTTTTCGAGAAGCCATCATCAACTTTATTTTTTTATATGGCCCAAAAAAAAAGTATACCCTGTATCTGATTCCATTTTTTATTACAAATTCAACGATGTATCACATGTCATATTTTTTTTGTTAGACAAAAAAAAAATGCGATTTTTCTATTTTTTTAAACATATTTTTAAGTAGGCTTTGCAAACAAATAATGCTTTGACACTTTGACGTAAATACCTGTTATTCTGTCACATATGACTTAATTTAATGTTTATGGTAAGATAAAATAATAATTGTTAAGTTGATTTAGAGTTATTAAGTTGTTTGTAGAGTTCTTGTCGTTGTTGTTACTGTTGTTATTGTTTATTGTTGAATAATTATTATTGTGTTATTATCGTCGAATATGCCGGGTGGCCATTATAGTCATGAAGAAAAGTTTGACATGCTGACCTGCTACATTTTGTGCCAGAAGAATACTATAAATACTGCAGCAATGTATCTAAATAAATTTCCAGATAGAAAGCAACCATGTAAGTCCATTTTCTTACAGTTGGCGCGAAATTTAAAACAATATGGATCATTTAAAAAGCCAGTTTCATCCCGAAAAATGGATTCTTCCGAAGAAACCCAAAATAACGTATTACAAGCAGTTGTTGAGAACCCTGACATCTCTTGCAGGCAAATTGAAAAAAATATAGGAGTAGCCAAATCCACTGCTCAATTTATTTTGCGTAAAAATAGATATCACCCCTATAAATTTAGGATTTGCCAAGCACTTAAACCAAGGGATCTTGAACGACGCCGGAATTTCTGTGAGTGGTATACACGCGCATGTGAAGATGATATCAATTTCCCTGCAAAAATAATATGGTCTGACGAAAGTCTAGTCACTAATAATGGTGTCTTTAACCGCCGGAATACTCATTACTGGGCGCAACAGAATCCGCGTGTTCAAAAAATTTCAAGACATCAGGAGCGTTTTGGGTTTAATATGTGGTGTGGAATTTTCGGTACCAAAATACTAGGTCCATTTATCTACCATAGTTCGTTAACTGGAGAACGATACCTTCAATTATTACAAAATAATTTAGAAGACTGCTTGGAGGATTTACCTCTGGCACAGGTTAATACCTGTTGGTTTCAACAAGACGGTGCTCCTGCACATAATTCTAGGCAGGTTCGCGAGTATCTTACGCAGCGATTTCCTGGAAAGTGGATTGGAACCTCCAGTGAAGTGCCTTGGCCAGCGCGATCTCCGGACTTAACCCCTATGGACTTCTTTCTTTGGGGGTTTCTTAAAAGCAAAATATACCATCATTCTTTTGAGACTGAGCAGCAGTTACGAGAATGTGTAACTAATGCATTCAACAGTATTACACCTGACATGTTGCGTGATGTTTTAAATTCTACCATAAGAAGATCATATTTATGTCTGGAAAATAACGGAAATCTGTTTGAACACCTGCTTTAAATTGAATAAAAAAAATTGTTAATTTATTTGTTGTTTTAGTTATTTTTAAATAATTTATCATTCTTTGTATATCATTAAAATAATGATTATCTTATGGTTAAATTTATGGTAGATTAAATTTTCTTGTTTCTAAGTAGTACTATGCTCCATTCAGCTTCATTGCTCTGTAAATAGATATTAACTAATATGTGAGATCAATAACTCATAACAGGTATTTACGTCAAAGTGTCAAAGCATTATTTGTTTGCAAAGCCTACTTAAAAATATGTTTAAAAAAATAGAAAAATCGCATTTATTCTTTTATCTAACAAAAAAAAATGTGACATGTGATACATCGTTGAATTTGTAATAAAAAAGGAAATCAGATACAGGGTATACTTTTTTTTTGGCCCTTATAAAAAAATAAAGTTGATGATGGTTTCTCGAAAACGAAACGTCGGATATAAAATTTAAAAACTCCATCACGTAGTACTTAAAAACTGTTAATGAAAAAGTTTTATTAGTTTTTTAATATCTTTTAAAATAAAGTCACAAAAAAATAAAATCTATTTCATCAAATTTTCGTTTTTCCCCAATATCTCAGCTGGCCATGAAAATTTTTAAAGTTTCTCAACGGCATGTAAATACGCTTCAAAGTACGCAACTTTTTTCTAATTTAACCTAAGCTGTAACTCCAACAGGTACTGAGATCCCCATGCTTAGGATCCTTATCTTGGACACCCTGTATATATATATATATATATATAGGTGTTCTTTGTCACTCCATTTTTGATCGTAGCAATATAGTTTGCACTGGACTTAAATTTTTGGTAAAGATGTCTAGTTTCATTGGCAGTTCGGCTTCTTTGAAAAAACCAATATGTCGGATCAAATATGGCGACGAATATGAACAAATCCTAGATGTAAAATTTAATTCTCTGTCAATTTGTTTCAAAATACAAATAAAATTATTTCTGGTATTTATCATTGTTCAATGATAATGTTTTATAATACGATTTTCAAAATGGCGGATCTAAGATAGTAGATACAAGTATGTCATAAAATTATACACAATGAATTTTAAATTCCACAAATATAAATTTTCATGTATTTAAATAATTTTTAATAACACAAACGAAGGTTCCTAAATTTCAAAATGGCAGATTGGAAATGTCGGATTTATAATAGACTGTCAATTTACAAATAGAAATTTAAATAAAAGAGTTTTAACAGTTGCTGATTAAGGATTTGAAGTGCTTGAATACATTTGCAATAGCCAAATTGTAGTTAATATATTTTTAAAATAGTAGAATTAAGATGGCGGTTTTAGGGAATAAATTTTTCTATTTTACCATGAAAGTATATGTTACTGGATTTAACCTCCACAAATATGAATTTTCATGTGGTTAAATGATTTTTCATCATTGAAGTGAAGTTTTCTAGATTTTAAAATGATGGATCCAAGATGGTGCATACAATCATTTTTAATATAATCACTTCAAAATAAAAATTCAAATAAAAAGGTTTTGGCAGTTGCTGATTAAGAATTTTAAGTGCTTGAATAAATGGACAGTAGTATAATTGTAGTTATCCAAATTTGAAAATTGCAGGTCCGATATGGCGGATATATATATATATATATATATATATATATATATATATATATATATATATATATATATATATATATATATAAAATAGAATCAAATATTGGCGAAGCGAACGTGAAAATTTGTCAATCTACATGATTCTCGTGTTAAAAAGTGGGGAGCACTCCAAAAATATGGAAAAACTCCGGGTCCGACAGATAGCGACAATGCTGTTTCATGCTAATATGGGACTCGTCAGGACACCGCATTCGGTACAAATCATCATCTCGCCTTTGGATCCTATAAAACTGAGTTTAAAATCAAAAAACAGCAAACAAGACGACAAAGGCGACTTCTCGATGGTCCACTTGATAACACAAGAACCACACAGATTAACAAAGTTTGTAAAATAACCGTCATATAGTGGCGCGACGGTGAATTAAAACAGAAATATGTAAAATCGAGTACACGAAACGCGCTGCCCAAAGGATAGGGGTCGCATTTTTCGGTACTGGCAACCAAGCCTACTGCTAATTTCAGCAGCCAAAGCCACGTGTCGCACCGAACGATTCCACCATGAGAGCATCGTTTAGCGTATTTCAAAGCCAAACAAGTAAATAAATAAATAGATAAGTTTTTGTCCGTGTAATTTAAAATAAAATCAATGTTTTTGGAGTGCTCCACACTTTTTAACACGAGAATCATGTAGATTGACAAATTTTCACGTCCGCTTCGCCAATATTTCATTCTATTTTATTTTAAATTACACGGACAAAAACTTATCTATTTATATATATATATATATATATATATATATATATATATATATATATATATATATATATATACATTACCGTAAACCTAATTGTTTAGAAATGGAAATTAAAGTTAAGGAATTTTTGGAGTTGCTGATCAAAAATGTGAAGTATTTTAATGAGTCTTTAATAATTTTTATATTATTTTTTTTTTAATTTTAAATATTAAATTCAAGATGACGAGCTAAACAAGTAATTAAATTTTTTGAAGAACTTTAATTGTTCTCCATCTTGGATTTGCCATTTTGAAAATCGTGTTATAAAACATTATCATTGTAATGAAGAATAGCAAAAATTATTTCACATGTGTTTCGAAACAAATTGGCAGTAGCCCAGTTGATAACGGATGTATGTAAAGGATTTATATATATATATATATATATATATATATATATATATATATATATATATATATGAACTAACATGTGAACAGTAAATACAAACTTGGCTGCATCATATCCTTCCCGTGTTAGAGATTCCACAGTTTAAATAAATTGGAACAAAACGCAATCTATCCTATTCCACCACCATCGAGATTATGGCCTAACTATACCACCATACCGAGAAAAACGTCAAAAACTTACTCTCCCCGCTACAGTGATCAGCAGGGGTACATGTTTAGTCTCTTACTAGACTCATCAGGGTACCGATATGTACCTAGTTGTGCAAAGGACAGATGCGACCGAAGTATGCAATACTTAACGCAGCTTCGCCGACCTCCTGCCAGATGGCATTTATATGTTCATGTGCTTTCACGGATCCCTCCGTGTGAGATGCAGTAACAGTGGTTATTTTCACATTACGCTGTTGTAATGCTGAAATCACATTCAGCAAACATACAACTGTATACAACTCCGTATATAATACAACAGCGCAATGTAAGATACATGGAGGGATCCGTGAAAGCCGCATATATACGCCATCCGGCGGGAGGTTGGCGAAGGTGCGTTCAGTGTTGCATATTTCGGTTCGATCTGTCCTTTGCACAAATAGGTGTATGTCGATATCCTGGTGAGTCTAATAAGAGACGAAACATGTACCTCTGCCGTATCACTATGGCGGGGAGGATAAGTTTTGACTTTCTTCTCGGTATGGTGATACAGGTAGACCATAATCCCGATGGTGGTGAAATAGGATAGATTGCGTTTTGTAGCAGTTTATTTGAACTATGCAACCTCTAATACGAGAAGAATATGATGGAGTGAAGTTTGCATTTATTAATCGCATTTTACGTCATTCATTTAAACAGGGAGTTGCATATAGTTTTACTTTGCTGAATATTATCTTAGCACTACAACAGCGTAGTGTGGAAATAACCACTGCTATTGCATCCTCTATTTACAATGATTTTTTAAGAACTTTTAACGAATTATGAGGATAAAACACTACCAAAAATATTTTCTCTCGTCCTCTATTTACAAAGAAGTGAAGTTAAATATGATTTACCAAAATTAAAATAAAAGGGGACTTGACAAATTACAATGAGGATATTGAGAGAATAAGAGAAATGAAGTATCTCCGGCTTACGGTAGAAAAATGGAATACAATTTCCATAAAAATCACACCGAAGAGGAAGAAAAGGACCAAACTAAAATAACAAATAGTTATGGAGTTATATAAAGGCTTTATAATGCCAAGAAGCCACCAGAATATACAAAGCAGAGCAATTAAACACATGAATTCCAAAGAAATGCCAAACATAAACACTGAATACCATCCAGTCGAATAGTTTGAATTTCATATGCGATATAATACATTGGACCAACTACTCACAATAAACACTATTAAATTAAAGAAGTAATTTATTTATACATAAATCAACTGTAACTTTTTGCCAGAATCATTCTTTACGAAAGACACTTGTCAATCAAATAGCAGGTATGTTTTTTGGAAGACCAAAAAAATATTTTTCTGCCGGGCAGTTCTAATTTATTCTACATAAAGTTATATAATATCGTCTTTTAAAAAGAAATGCTAAATAATATAACTTTCAGCCACGTGACCCCATGCAAGGTCTTCCTATAACTGAATCATTACATTAATATATATAAACACGTCTTATCAGTTGTCCACATCGATTCGTAATAAACCCGACCTCCTCTCTCCCCTGACTTAACACCTTTTAATTACTACATCTTAATAGGCTTCTATCTTCAAGTTCGATCTCGCCGATAGACCAGGCGCCCCGGGACGGCTTCCTTTGTTTCTAGCCGCCTCCATTGATGTTTCAATCTGCCCCCCCGCGAATTCCCAGCGTGGAAAGATAATTTTATTATAGCGGCCAGTGTTGGCCAATTATGGCACAGTTCGTGCCATTGTATTGTAGCGTTTTTTTCGTATTCTCTTCAGAGCGTTGCGTGTGTGTACTATAACGTCTACTTCGTTCTTTTATTTCGATTGGATCTCATTACGATTACCGGTCGCGATGTTAGAAAATTATATATATATATATATATATATATATATATATATATATATATATATATATATATATATATATATATATATATATATATATGTATAATGTGACTCGGGAAGGAACTAACAAAATGGTTCCTCCTGTTTTATTTTAAAGTCGAGCGAAACTTTTTCTACAATCTATAATCCATTTATTTATACAATAAAACAAACATTTTGCGGGATCTATATATATATATATATATATATATATATATATATATATATATATATATATATAGATCGGTTGAGGTAAGTTTTGACTTTCTTATCAAAATGGTGGTACAGAGAGGCCATCATCTCGATGGTGGTGGAATAGGATGAATTGTGTTCTGTAGCAATTTATTCAAACTCTGCAACCTCTAACAAGGAAAGGATATGATGAAATGAAATTTGCATTTACTGTTCGCATTTTACTTCATATGTATACGGCAGTGATATAGCAGAGGTACATGTTTCGTCTCTATTAGACTCATCAGGGTACCGATATGCACCTGTTTGTGCAAAGGACAGATCGGAAGGAAGTATGCAACACTGAACGCGGCTCCGCCGACCTCCCGCCGGATGGCGTATATGTGTTTATGCGGTTTTTACGGATTCCTCCGTGTGAGATGCAATAGCAGTGGATATATCCACGTTATGTCGTTGTAGTCCTGAAATCACATTCAGCAAACGTACAACTATATGCAACTCCGTGTATAGATGAAATAAAATGCGAACAGCAAATGCAAACTTCGTTCCATCATATCTTTTCCATGTTAGAGGTTGCACAATTTGAATAAATTGCTACGGAACACAATTTATCTCATTTCACCACCACCACCCTTCCCGCTACAATGATAAGGCAGAAATGCATGTTTCGTATCTACTAGACTCATCAGGATACCGACATGCATCTGTTTGTGCAAAGGACACCTCGGGAAGGGTAAGTTTTGACTTTCTTCTCGAAATGGTGATACAGATAGGTCATCATCTGGATGGTGGTGGAATAGAATGAATTGTGTTCTGTAGCATTTATTCAAACTGTGCAACCTCTAACAAGGAAAGGATATGATGGAACGATGTTTGTATTTACTGTTCGCATTTTACTTCATCTATACATGGAATTGCATATAGTTGTACGTTTGCTGAATGTGATTTCAGTACTACAACGGTATAATGAGGATGTATCCACTGTGAAAGCCGAATAAACATATATATATATATATATATATATATATATATATATATATATATATATATATATATATATATATATATATATGTATATATTATGTAAGATATTGTTACCATGATCAGCAAGTGCACATCTTTCAGGATGTTGTACACAATCGCTTCGGTGTAATGTAATTCTATTTTTAAGTGATTGTGAAGTTTGGCCGATATATATCTTGTCACAATCCGCACAAGGAATGGTGTAAATACCATTGGATTGAGAATTAATTGGTGTTTCGTCTTTAAGTTTTGAGTGTACAGAGTTTATTGTACGTACTGATTTGTTAGAAATTTTAATATTATCTATTTGTGAGAAAATTCTTGAAAGTTTGGGTGTTATCTCCTTGGTATATGGTAACGAGATGAATATAACTGTGTGTTAGAATTCCCTCTGTACTAGTTGGGTGATCATTGTTCGATACGTTTATGTTAGTATTCATGTTAATGTTATGAACTGTTATATCAAGTTTTGTTAGGATGAAACTGCATTTAGGGCTAATTATGCAGTAAATGATCGGCCATGCTTAAATTATTAGGATAGAAAAATTCTTAAGATGTCAGCAGGGCTATCCACTTTTAGTAATTATTTTTATTGGGGTTTATTAGGGTGAAATTGTAACTAAAGGTAATTATGCAGGAACTGGTAAACCATACTGAATTTATTATTTAGTTATTATCTAAAGAAAACTGTAATAATTATTGTTAGTATAGTAATATTGTACATGTAGATAAAGAATTATCCAACGATAAAAGATAAGAATATATTTCATTCAAATGTTTAATATCAATCATTTTTTTTATTTAAAAAAATATGTTGATGACATAATACTTTCCCGTCCAGAGAATAGTATCCAGGAGATAATAGAAACCATTAATAGTTATGACCCTTACATACAATTCACTATAGAAAAGGAGGATGAGAATCACTCAGTACCTTTCTTAGACACCAAGCACATACGTTCCCCTGATAACACAATCATAATAGACTAGTACACAAAACCATGCAGCTCAGTTAGATTCCTGAACTACAATTCGTACCACAAACAATCAATAAAAGTGAATTTAATCAGACAAATGAAAAACAGGGTCCTAAAGATCTTTAACACATCCTTCCATCAAAAAACTTAAATATCCTCTTACAGTTTTTCACAGACAATTCCTATCCCCCTACATTAATAAAAGAACTGTTGTTTAGCACGTTGTCATCATTAGCAGAAACAATTAATGGTGATATAACAGTTCATAACATTAATATGAATACTAACATAAATGTATCGAACAATGATCACCTAACTACAACAGAGGGAATTCTAACAAACACAGTTATATTCATCTCGTTACCATATACTAAGGAGATAACACCAAAACTTTCAAGAATTTTCTCACAAATAGATAATATTAAAATTGCTAACAAATTAGTACTTACAATAAACTCTGTACACTCAAAACTTAAAGACAAAACACCAATTAGTTCTTAATCCAATGTTATTTACAGCATCCCCTGTGCGGATTGTGGCAAGATATATATCGGAGAAAATTCACAATCACTTAAAAATAGAATTACATTACACCTGAAAGATGTGCACTTGCTGAACACGCTAACAATCATTTACACAATATGGATTATGGGTCAACTCAGTCAATTATTGCCAAGAGGCTTTTCTTAGAGATAACCTTTATCTCATAAGAACCGAATAGCTTAAATAAAAAAACTGATATTAAACATTTGAGTGAAATATATTAATATCTTTTATCGCTGGATAATTCTTTATCTACATTTACAAATATTACCAACAATAATGATTACAGTTTTCCTCAGATAATAACTAAATAATAAATTCAGTATTGCTGACCAGTTACTGCATAATTACCTTTAATTACAATTTCACTCTAATAAAACTCAATAAAAATAATTACTAAAAGTGGACAGCCCTGTTGACACCTGACAATTTTCCTATCTTAATAATTTCAGCATGGCTGACCATTTACTGTATATTTACCATTAAATGCAGTTTCATCCATATAAAACTTAAAAATAATTGGTTAAAGTTGGCAGCCCTACTGCGAGCTGACAATTTTTCTAACCTCATTATTCAAATTCATTTTACAATTACATGTGACTCGGGAAGGAACTAATTTTTATTTTAAATTTTAAAGCCAATTTTATGTATTAAGTTGTTGTAAATTGGTCTGTGATCCTAGCTTTTAGTCCCTTTTACGATTGTACATTGTCATAAAACCATTTAACATCTTAGTAAACAACCTCAAAGAAAGATGTAAGTTATTTAAAATTATTGGGGAAAGTTATCTCACTAAATTCCCTTTCTTTCGTAACTATTGTAGTCTCCCTGAAGATGAAAATGATAATAAAGATTTTCGAAAACTTGTATTAACTTTAAAGAGTACTCTTTCACTTGCTGCACACCCCAATATTAACTAGTTTAATCTAACTAGTCAGCAACGACTTCCCTCTCTCTCAATTTCTTTCTCTCTCTCCCTATATATATATATATATATATATATATATATATATATATATATATATATATATATATATATATATATATATATAATTACCCGTCGCGGCTTCGCCCGCAAACTTCGCCCGCAAAATATTTTGTTTTATCGTATAAATAAATGGATTATAGATTTTAGATACAAACTACGTTTGTAAAAATAGTTATTTTTTGAAGTACCTTGTACAGGGTCAAAAACAAATAAATTTTGCATCACATGTGACCAAATTTTAATAGCCTTATTTGGATTTTGTAGAAAAACACACATTTAATATAGTGCTACTTTAAATAAAATATGTCTGGAATGAAGCATTGTCAAAACTAAATAGTTTTATGTAGGTTGCGTTGAGTCTTATTTTGCAACACTGGTGCAATTTACAAAAAATGTGCAAAAAACCTAAATTATCTTATATCGTTGAAATTTTTGCATGTGGGCAAAAAATTGCATATATATATATATATATATATATATATATATAATATATATATATATATATATATATATATATATATATATATATATATATACATTGTGATCAGTAAATTCCGCATCATAGGGACTTTATTTTATTAATAGCTTTATTCGAAATTTGACCTTTGGTAACAATTTCTGCTTCGATCGAGATGAAAATTAACCAAAAAAAAAAAAATATAAGTCACGTGATTAGCACTATCTGGTCAAATTTTATTTTTTTTTCCAAAAAAGAAAATTCTAAAATGGGGTTATATCTCAAAATATCGAAATAGTTATTAGAAAAAGTTCTTCTAAATGCAATTTTTTGCCCACATGCAAAAATTCAACGATATAAGATAATTTAGGTTTTTGCACATTTTTTGTAAATTGCACCAGTGTTGCAAAATAGACTCAATGCAACCTACATAAAACTACTAGTTTTGACAATACTTCATTCCAGACATATTTTGTTAAGTAGCACTATATTAAATGTGTGTTTTCCTACAAAATCCAAATAGGGCTATTAAAAATTGGTCACATGTGATGCAAAATTTATTTGTTTTTGACTCTGTGCAAGGTAACTTCAAAAAATAACTATTTTTGAAAACGTAGTTTGTATCTAAAATCTATAATCCATTTATTTATAAGATAAAACAAATATTTTGCGGGCGAAGCCGCGACGGGTAATTGTTTTTATTATTTTAAACATAATTAACTTCTGAATATATGGGCGAAACTTTTTCTACAATTTATAATCAATTACTTTACAATAAAACGAATATTTTATGGGCGAAGCCGCTACGGGTTAAATGCTAGTATATATATATTATATATATATATATTATATATATATATATATATATATATATATATATATATATATATATATATATTTCTAATATTTTCTTGGGTATAGGTTTTTCATTTAGAGAAACCAAAGGACAATAATTTTCTTTCTGACGTTTCGAGCGAAACTCTTTCGCATTTTATTTCACTTGCATTATTTTGATTATAAGTATGGCTTATACGATGCAAAGGCGAGATGATGGTTTGTGCCGACTGCGGTGGCCTGACGAGTCCCTATTAGGACGAAACAGCGCTGTCGCCATCTGTCGGACCCGGAGTTATTCCATACTTTGGAGTGCTCCGCACTTTTTAATACGAGAATCATGTAGATTGACAAATTTTCACGTCCGCTTCGCCAATATTTTATTCTATTTTATTTTAAATTACACGGACAAAACTTATCTACATATTTATATATATATATTATATATATATATATATATATATATATATATATAGTTATTCAGAAGTCTTCTTGGGTAATAGATTATAAATAAATTTCAAAAGTTCATTTTTTTCTTTTTATATATACTTATGACGTTTCACACACTATATTGTGTTTTTTCTTTCAAGTTTTTTTTCTAAAACAAACGATTTATATATATTAAAAACAAAAACATTTAAAACACACTCAAACATGTTAGAACACCGAAAAGTTTTGTATAACATGATTTTAAAATTACAATGTAATATATTATATAAAACTTTTCAGTATTCTAAGAGTTTGAGAGTATTTAAAATGTTTTATTTTTAACATATGTGGATTTTCTGTTTAAAAAAAGCTTTAAAAAGCACAACATGATTCGCGAAACGTCGTAGTAAATATAAAAAAGAAAAAAATGAACTTTGAAATTTATTCACAACCTGTTACCCAGAAAGATTTCCAAATTAAAACAAGAAATATACCAAGGTTGAAAAAAAAAATTAAATATATTATATATATATTTATATATATATATATATTATATATATATATATATATATATATATATACATATATATATATATATATATATATATATATATATATATATATTATAATATATATATATATATATATATATATATATATATATATTATATATATATATAATATATATATATATATATATATGAAAGTAAAATACGAACAGTAAATGCAAACTTCTCCCATCCTATCCCTTCTGTGTTTAGAGGTTGCACAGTTAGAATAAATTGGTATAAAACGCAAATTTATCCTATTCCACCACCATCGAGATGATGGCCTACCTGTACCACCATACCGAGAAGAAAGTCAAAACTTACCCTCCCCGCCACAGTGATACGCAGAGATACATGTTTCGTCTCTACTAGACTCATCAGGGTACCGACATGCACCTGGCTGTGCAAAGGACAGATTGGAAGGAAGCATGCAAATACTGAACGCGGCTTCGCCGACCTCCCGCCGGATGGCGTATATATGTTTATGCGGCTTTCACGGATTCACCCGTGTGAGATGCAATAGCAGTGGATATATCCACATTATGCCGTTGTAGTGCTGAAATCACATTCAGCAAACGTACAACTAATATGCAGCTCCGTGTATAGAATGAAAGTAAAATACGAACAGTAATGTGGATATATCCACTGCTATTGCATCTCACACGGGTGAATCCGTGAAAGCCGCATAAAACATATATACGCCATCCGGCGGGAGGTCGGCGAAGCCGCGTTCAGGTATTTGCATGCTTCCTTCCAATCTGTCCTTTGCACAGCCAGGTGCATGTCGGTACCCTGATGAGTCTAAGTAGAGACGAAACAGGTATCTCTGCCGTATCACTGTGGGCGGGGAGGGTAAGTTTTGACTTTCTTCTCGGTATGGTGGTACAGGTAGGCCATCATCTCGATGGTGGTGGAATAGGATAAATTTGCGTTTTATACCAATTTATTCTAACTGTGCAACCTCTAACACAGAAGGGATAGGATGGGGAGAAGTTTGCATTTACTGTTCGTATTTTACTTTCATTCTATACACGGAGCTGCATATAGTTGTACGTTTGCTGAATGTGATTTCAGCACTACAACGGCATAATGTGGATATATCCACTGCTATTGCATCTCACACGGGTGAATCCGTGAAAGCCGCATAAATATATATATATATATATATATATATATATATATATATATATATATATATATATATATATATATATATATATATATATATATATATACATAGAGAGAGAGAGAGAAGAGAGAGAGAGAGAGAGAGAGAGAGAGAGAGAGGTAGTCGTTGCTGACTAGTTAGAATAAACTAGTTAATATTCGAGTGTGCAGCAAGTGAAAGAGTTCTCTTTAAAGTTAATACAAGTTTTCGAAAATCTTTATTATCACTTTCATCTCAGGGAGACTACAATAGTTACAAAAGAAAGGGAAATTAGTGAGATAACTTTCCCCAATAATTTTAAATAACTTACATCTTTATTTGAGGTTGTTTACTAAGATGTTAAATGGTTTTATGACAATGTACCTTCGAACATACCCCTGTAAAAGTAGCATAACGTCAGAACTAGGGCCCGATTGTTTGAACGCTGAATAATGTAATAATATTTTTTTTTATATTTGAAAAAGTGTTGATAAACAGTAGATACTTAATTTCTTGGTACAAACGTATCGATTTTATGCTATCCTTTTCTAATTGCATTATTTAAAGGAGTATCATCGGTACGTCCTTCGAACATACTCCTGGGTACGTCAATTCTGAAAACAAAGTATGAATATATGGTTGCCTAAATTTTTATTATTGTTATTTTCAATATGTAAACAATCTAACAATATTTACTGATAAAAATAAGTTTTTAAATCCTCTTTTTGTTAATATTAATTGTAAACTTCGCATTTATAGTAATTTCTAACACTTAAAAACACCGAAAAAAGTCACGACAAGCAATTAAACTGAAGACAAGATAAGTAAATATGTTTACGTCTGTCAAACATCAAAAAGCGTTCTCCCCCACCGAACATAAACAGCCTTCAGACAAATCTATTGTTGTTTAAATCTAGAGTATGATCGAAGCAATGTACATTCGTAAAAGAAAATAAAAACTATAGTTATAGACCAATTTACAACAACTTAATACATAAAATTGGCTTTAAAATTTAAAATAAAAGTTCCTTCCCGAGTCACATGTAATTGTAAAATGAATTTGAATTATGAGGTTAGAAAAATTGTCAGCCTCTCAGTAGGGCTGCCAACTTTAACCAATTATTTTTTAAGTTTTTGTTAGGATGAAACTGCATTTAAGGGTAATTATACAGTAAATGGTCAGCCATGCTAAAATTATTAAGATAAGAAAATTGTCAGGGATCAGCAGGGCTGTCCACTTTTGGTTATTATTTTTATAGAGTTTTATTAGGGTGAAATTATAATTAAAGGTATTATGCAGTAACTGGTGAGCAATACTGAATTTATTATTTAGTTATTGTCTGAGGAAAACTGTAATACATTATTGTTGGTAATATTTTGTAAATGTAGATAAAGAATTATCCAGCGATAAAAAAATAATAATATATTTTACTCAAATGTTTAATATTAGTTTTTTTTATATGCCGCAAATTCAAAACTATTGTTAATGAATCTGAACTTAGTTTCATCATTGCCTCTTACAACTTTCAAAATAATGTCAGTAATTCTCTTAATTACGACCAAGTAAACAATAACAAAACGCCTTATTTAAACCGAAAATGCGAGACGTAATAAGTGGTCTATTAGCAGCCGTTTTATACAGCAATAAGTGGTCGCCGTGCCGGCCCGCTGCGACATTACAATCAGGGAGTGTGCGAAGTGAAATATGATCGGATTAGAGCGGCTCAAACTGAGCCAAAAAGGATTACAAATCGCGCTCGCTGAGAGCCTTTGAGACCCCGCGCGGCAGGGGACCCTCGAGACAACAGTTCGGATCTATGAATTAGCATAAAGTGTACCTATGTCGAAGAATAAATTGGTTTAGAATAAGATATATTCGAATTCAAAATAACAGCCTATCTGGATAAATATATATATATATATATATATATATATATATATATATATATATATATATATATATATATATATATATATATATATATATATATCATTTTTCTTTATTTTGTCTTTTCTTGGGTTTAGGTTCTATATTTAATAAATACACAAAACGATTGACGTTTCGCCCTTTATTCAAGGCATTTTCAAAATTCTTTCATCCTAAAAGTATATAATTAAAAAACATCACATAAAAAACATATTTACAATTTCGAAAAACAAACAAGACACTTAAAAACAGTATTCAAAACTTTAAAATTTTTTAAAAATATTTAATTTTACCGGTACACACCTTGACATTTTGCTGTTCTGTTACTAAATAAAATTCAAATTTTACATCGTTTACTGAGGATACGTGGAATGCGAATGTGTTTTATTTTTTTAATATTTTTTATATTTTACAATGCATAAAAAAACAAATAAGGTATGTCGCTTGTTACAATTTTGTTATTTTACGAACAAAACTATAAATAATTTTATCAAAATACCAACAATCAAGCCAATACTCACCATAAATTATATTCTTATTTTCATCAAGTAGCCTCTTTAATACATATAAAATAAAAACTAAAAGTTTTTGTCACTGTCACACCAAAAACCGGTTTTGTAAAAAAAATCAAGTGTGCCTATCAAACACTCCACTTTTGCCATTTTCATCAAGGGTGTAGTTAGATAATCTCTTGTTGTTTTTTCTTGGCGCTCTTGAGTGTCAGTAGAGAGAGTCTGGGCCAAGCCTTGGTTGTGAAAACTGGCAGTAACCCAGAAAGCAGATTTCTTGCTGATTTTCTCAGAGTATAATACTACTTTTATTCCTGTTTGCTGCTAAAATCATAGTTTAGTGCGTTAAGGCATCATTTGCCAGATATTGAGGATAAACAAAGTTTTATTGTATTCGTTTTTCGTTAAGTACAGTTTAGTGAAAGTGATCTCACCTAAGAAGTTAAAACACCATCATTGTGACTTTAAATACTTGGTGCACCCTTAAAGACATTTAGGTACATGCCACAAACAGTTCTTATTACACCGGGACTTTGCCATCCTGTTTAAAATTAGATTTGCCTACCAGAGCCAACATTTTACACACCACTTCTCCATAGAGGCCATCGGCTATCCAGCTTGCCGAAAGTGTTTGGATTTAATGACAAAACTGCCTTTCAGGTATTAAAACTTCATAATAAACAGTGAAATTACCAGTTTTAATGTATACTTTCCTTTTTCCCCTGTGATTGGGAACTAATAAGACTTTATGCGAGCAATTACAGGACACTTTATTTTTAAATTTCATTTAAAATACCTTGTAAACCGAAGGTATACGTATACACTACGTAATTTAAAATATCACTTCACATATTAATAGTCCAGCACTTTTAATTAGGCTTAAGTAAACATAATTTTAGACTTAATCGGCCTACTAGATACTTTGTTAGTGCAAAATTCAACCGTACTCAAAAAGTAAGGTTATTCAGTTTAGCCGATACTGAAAATTAAAGCTGGACCTACATCTAAACCGACTTGGCGTATGACGCAGATGACGTCATACTTGTAGTAGGGTTGTTCATTGTTTCTTTGTTTTTTTTTTGTTATGATCCATTTATCAAATAGTCACATATTTCTTTAGTTTAAAACTGTAATTCAAAATCCCTTTTTTTTTATTGTTAAATATAGATTTTAATTGTTTTTGGAATCGGTGTGTTTTATTTTTGGATCCAGTTGTTTCCTGTTTTCGATAAGATCATCGCTTCTTCTTACCGACGGGCCTAAAACAGGTGACGCTTTGAATTTAAATAACCCCCCCTAATCTCCGGCATGCTAGCCTAGGCACTGCCCTAAAAGAAGGAGCGATCAACACTAAAAAATAACCACCTGTACAGAAGCATTAAATATTTAATGTTCATTCATTCTTTTTCATTTTAATTCTTTTTCTCTCACGCAGTGTAGCACGCTAGTCTACGCCGATAAGCCCGAAACGATTGATCACTTGGAGGACAACATTCGCCGCATTATTGCCGGCCACAAATGTTGGAAAAAGTCATCGAAAATTGAACCTCCAGATTAGACTACGTCCGAGCCAGCCGTGGCGGTCATATGCCAGAAGTCATATTTAAATTGCAATGCCAGAAGGTTATCTTTCGAATAAAGTCAATTTAAAAAATTCATCTTTGTTTTATTCCATTTAAAAGTTCTATACCTCTATAAAAACACCCTTTAGTTTTTACGGTGACTATTTTATTCTTTTCGTATCATTGATTTTGCGAAAGGTAAACTTAATCGACAAGCAAACAACCAATCTCGCAAATTTTTACCAAAACCTTAACTTGGTATTTGTATAACCCAGAGTTTATCTTGATTATATGCTGTGACACCAAAGAAAAGTTAATAGACTCGAAAAAATTTTGGGGTTAAATTTTTCACTCTTTTTTTTCCACGGAAAATCTTCACACATATAAAAATTGTTCGGATTACTACTATAAACACGAGACATCGTTATCCACAATTTTATGAAGGCGTTTAAACATTTTTTGAAAGTAAATTATAAAAATCAGAATGGACATATTAGTTCGTCATTAATATTTTAGTACATATTATTAACTCTTCTCACATTTAACAATATACAGATTTTAGCTTACTTTACTCAGTTTTTTACGCATTTCATTAGCTATTTATAATAGCAAAAAATGCTGACAATAAGTAATTACATAGTTATTTTCAAAAATATTACCAATAGGCAGGAACCTTGTTGACCAATGTTATTTATATCACAATACCAATGTTTCGTGACTAGATTAGTATCTGGGTTCAAAATCTTCAGGTTTTAGAGCCTGAATTCTTTGAGTGTGGTATGGGTAGAGACATTGTTCATGTAGAATTTCTAAAACCGAGCTTTTTGTAATCCTTTTCTGTGTAGCCAGCCTCCTGGTGCTTATCCTTAGATTCCGTGCAACTATTTCGGGAACTCTTTCTTCAGCATCGGCTGTTCAAGTAGTATGTGTTGTAACAGTTGAGTCATCTAATTTAAAAGATCCTTTTTCACAGAGTCTTCTGTGCACATTAATAAAAAATTGAATGCATGGAACTTCGTTAAATAGTAAAAACACACATCGCCCAGGTAGATTTTTTAACATTTATATCATCAAATTCTTAACTGTCAGTTGTGGAAGAAATCTACTTTAAAGCGAAACTTTATTGTTTTTTAACTGGGAACAGTTAAATTTTTTCAAAGATTTCCAGACATTGATTTGCTGTTTTGACAAAAAATCTTTTTATGTAATTTAAAAATCATTAGTTAACGTTACGATTTAAAAAAGCTGCTTATATATATATATATATATATATATATATATATATATATATATATATATATATATATATATATATATAAGTCTAAACTGCAATTAAAATACATTTTTACCATATTTGGTATCTGGTATATAAAATTTATTAAGCCAAACTTTATTCAATTAAACACAGTGTCAAGTTGTTAAAATCTCCATTTAATAAAAGGACGTGAATATTAATATTTCGATTTTATTTTCAATACAAACATTCCTAATCTTCGGTGTATATATTTTCAAAGAAAATAATGACTTAACACTTCCAAAAGGCATCCTATCTTCTCGACAATCGAAATAAAAATATTGTCAGCCATTTAAGAATATTGTAAGGTGCGAATACAAGGTGGACCAATGTAAGATTTTTGAATTAAAAGAAAATAAATTGAATTATATATATATATATATATATATATATATATATATATATATATATAGAAAAAGAAAATAGAGAGTGACAAATATTTATAATTAGAAAAATCGACGAAAACAAGTACACCAAGAATAAAAGATCGAAAATTGTATTTAACGATATTTTAGTTTACGTGTTACAATAAAAAATTAAAGTACTATTATGTTAATAGTTAATAGACTATTCCTTATTATTTATTACTTGACGACAACATCGGATAGTGAGGCAATCAAATTTAAAATAATATTTTCAGAAAGATTTGTTTAAACTTCATTACAATTATTTACCAACGACTGTTTCTCTGGAATCATTTTGGTACACATACGACGTTCTACTTCTTCTTAAAGATTTTCAATGGAGTTAAAATTTGGAGATTGAGCCGGCGACTTCAAAATCCGTAAGTTGTTATTCTGCAACTACTCTTGTACAAGTTGTGAAGAGTGATTTAGGTTGTGATATTATTAAAAAATAAAACTGCATAGCATAAAATCAACCTATGGTATAATTAAAGAAGTTCAAATGGTCCATCCTATTTCATGAGAAACATCCCCACACTCCATCAAAATTAAAAATTTTGTAACACTTTTCATGGCAGAACTTTTTTTCATTCTGTACTGTTTGTGTAAATGCCTTGGGACCCTGTTTCTTTCCGAAATAGGGAGGTTTTTAATAGGGCGTTTATTAAACAACTTTGAGACTATCAAACTGCTCTAAACTATCCGTCCATTAACCATAAATTTTGGAATTTCAGCAATATTTCTAGATCGTTTGAGAAATATGCCTGATGATTCATATCATTATTTTTCTCAGTCTTTCGGCACATTCTCTAAATGTCCACTTTTATTCTAACATGGAACTGTCTTGAAATTGGGACTTGTTTTTTTTACCTTCCAAAAATGCCTTCACCATTTCTGGGTATGCTAGTATAAAAAATGCTTATTACACATAAAACAAACTCCACTAAATTATCTTAATTGAACTAAAAACTTTTTGAGTAAAACATGAAATATTGCTTCTCTTTTAACTGGATTAGAAAATTCCAAAACATTAAAATGATTATATACGTCTACATTTTTTTCATTCTAATATACTTAATTTTAGAAAAAACTTTCTATAGTCGGAAATTAACAGCTTTAAAAAAAAGCGTTAAAAAGTGACTTGAGATTTTGAGTTACTAATTTTCTTAATATACTTAATTTTAGAAAAAACTTTCTATAGTCGGAAATTAACAGCTTTAAAAAAAGCGTTAAAAAGAGGCTTGCGATTTTGAGTTACTAATTTTCTTTTTTCTCTGACTTTTCAGTGTTAAACAGAGTTTGATATAAGGATTCATCAATTTTTGTACAAGCCACACAATCCACCACCCAAGAAAAACCTTCGAAAAGTAATAAAAGAGTAGATGAAGCTATTATTCGCATCGCCAAAAGAAATTCTTTTATGACATCAAAACACATAAAAAAGAAATAGTATTTTTCTCAAGCCGTAAGAAGAGGCCTTGAGGAGCCACTTTCAGCAATAAAAACTGTCAAGCTAAACTAAAGTTCGCTAAGAAATATATTGAGAGACCAGTGGTTCTCAACCTTATTTTAAATCCCAACCCTTTCTCGATTATTTAAAAATGTTTGCGATATCCCCTCTCCCGCCCCTCATATTTAATCAGTAAAAAAATAGAGTGGCTAAAATGTGGTTGTCAGACTTGCATTGTCTTTATTTTTGTTTATTTTTACGACATTTCGATTAGGTTATATCTCTAATAGTTATCAAGTATAAACTCAATGTTTTGTCTTAATTAATGTAAGCTGAAGGAATGTGTTTCTTTCTGTGCAGTGGTCGTTGTTCTAAGTTATCTATAACATTGTCAATTAATTTTAAAAGATAACAATTTTGTAAATCGGATTTAATGTCTGTTACCTCTTTTTTCAATTAATCGGCATTATTGCATACAGCAATAACGCGTCTATAGAGGTTGCGTATAATTCCCTATTATTACGACAGGTTGATTAGAATTATGGTTAAGATTTGTGTTGGCTTCCTGTATACTGAAGTTTAATAGTTTCATTTGAACGATTCATCATGACATCTAGGAAGGGCAATTGATCATTTACCTTTTTTTCCATGGTAAACTTAATTGTAGGTCGAATGGAGTTTAGATGTTTCAAGAAAGCATTAAGTTCTTACTCATTGCCTTTCCATACGATAAAGGTATCATCGACATATCTCAACCAGACTTTCGGTTTTACTGTTGCCGTTTCTATGGCATTCCGTGTATATATTGGTGACGACTGGAGAGAGTGAAGAACCCATCGGAAGCTCAACATTCTGAGCATATAACTTAAAAGTACGCACTACGCAGGCAACACTCCAGAAAGTTCATCGCCCTGTCCAGTGGTAAAAGGCTCTAGATTAATTCTACTAATAATGTTATGAAATGTGTGAAATTTTTAACACATGTGTTCGTCTTATCTTCTAAAATTTGTATGATTCTTAAAAGAAACTTCACCAAGGCATTTGTTGAGGATCTTCTGGAGCTGATCTCAATGATAGGTTCGTTTTACTTCAAACAAACTTTAAAAAAATAGAGGGTTTGAAAAATATATTGCAGAACTTAAAGAAAGTGAGTTATTGTTTAATAAGTACTAATTATACAGGTTCAGGCAGCTGGGAGTCATTTCTAAAGAAATTGGCTGCATAGAATTAGCCCATCAAGTCAGGATTTTAAGATATTTGAGTTTATCTACTTGAAAAATGTTTTAAAGTTATGTACATAATACACAACATTTTTTGGTCTTTTTTTCTGGTTGTATCATTTAATACTATTCTTACCCTTCCAAATAAACTATTGATCAGTCACCTATGATTTTTCCTTGCGAATTTACAGCCATTTTAAGTTATAAATATATCTCAACAACGTTTTCAGGCATATATTTTTCTTCGGTATACATTTCTCGAGAAAATTTGTGCTTGGAGTGCTGTCCCTCTCGAAACTTCTCTGCCTTACACGTTTCATCCAGAGGCAACGAAATATTGTAATCGCTACGACCTATCCAGCTAACTTGTGAGAATCGTAGTCCATTAGACATAAGAAGTGTGTGCGCCGTCCAATAATTATGTCGCATACCTACCGTGTTGCCGAACACAAACAAATTATTACCGTTTTATCACCTACTTTTTAATTGTATATTTATAATTTTGTTTTTTAAAATCGATAAGTGGCGACCTTCTTGTGCGTTATGATCCACTCGTTAGGAAGCTCTGGAAATGATTCAAAGAAAATGTTGTGCTTTAACTGTTCTAAGATAAATCGTATTGGAAACAACGGCAAATCTGGCGGAGGAATTTTAAACTATAGAATTGTGTTTCAGAGTAATGTTTTTATATATATATATATATATATATATATATATATATATATATATATATATATATATATATATATATATATACAAAGGAATACAAAACTAAGATGATAGAAATCCTCCAAGATCACACCTATAAGCAGGTTACGAGGGATCCAACTACATACCCCGAAAACAACAAAAAACATAATCAAAATCGCCGAACTAGGAGATGAAATCGAAAAACGCATCCTTTCTCTAGAAAAAGCTAGCAGGTGTCCGAAACTATATGAACTATCAAAAATCCATAAGGAAGGAACACCGATGAGACCTATAATAACTGCATTATATTCGCCTACTCAACAACTGAAAAAATACCTGGCACAAAATATGCAACCGGTAACCGAAATTGCAGACTCATACCTGAAAGTCACCTCGTCAGCAAACTTCAAGGGCTAAAACTGCAAAAAAGATGACATTCTTGCTAGCCTGGACATCAAATCTTTGTATCCAACTATACCAATTGACTAAGCTGTAGACCAGATTACTATGAAAGAGGAGTTCCCACATCACTTCATTCACCTCTCCGAATACTGTCTCAAAAACACATATTTTTCCTATGAAAATAACTTCTACCGACAGACAGATGATGCTCCTATGGGATCTTCAATATCACCGGTTATCGCGAGCCTCTTCATAAAATACTTCGAAACAGAAGTCTTAAGAAAAACCAAAACAAAACCATTCCTCTGGAAAAGTTACGTGGATGACATCTTCATCATATTGCCACACGTAAGATCCAACTTAGACATATTTTTAGAAGACCTAAACAACATTCATCAGCGCATACAGTTCACATTGGAGGTCAAAGTCATTAAGCAGCTATCTTTCTTTGGCCTTCTAATAACCAGAAAAGACAACCTAAGTATCGATTATACGATCTACCGAAAACCCACAGACACAAACAGATAGCTAAATGCCAAATCTCACCACCATACATCACAGTTACAATCAGTCGCCAACATATCGATCTCAAGATCCTTACGACTAACCAAACCCACGAACCGCCAAGAAGAAGTCAACAACATCACAACAGCTCTAAAACAAAACAACTACAAAGAACACAATATCAGAAAGGCCATAAAACGGAACACAAATGCAATAGTAGAGAAAAAGAAGATGACAAATCCAAACCAAAACCACACTGCCATACATAAAAGATGTAACAAATGTAATTGAAAGAATTCTGAGGAAGCATGACACGTGCACAATTTACAAGCCACAAGCAACAATACACAAGTATTGGGTAATCCAGCATCCCATGTAGAGACTGTGAATACGAATACCTCGGCCAAACGAACATAAGAATCTCTACCAGAGTCCAAGAGCATAAAAATAGCATAAAGAATAAGAAAACCACATCAGCTTTATTCCAACATCATCAAGAGAGAGGACACACTATAAGTTTCCAGGAAACCAAACAGATCGCACTCATAAAGTACTATAGAACGCGCATCATCAGAGAAGCTCTCGAAATGGAAAATAATAAAAACCTTAACAAGAGAGATGATGCACAAAAGATCTCAAATACATGGAAAACCCTAATCATACCTGAAACAAAAAACAACACACAGAGAAACAGGATATCGAGCTGAGAGGAGGCCCAGACTCAGGGAAGCAAGTAAACCAACCTGGTAAAACCAAGGTATAACTTGCGTAAGTGCCAAACTATAAAAAGGCAGACACAGGACCAGCACGCTCATTCCAAGGCGAGCAGCCATCGAGGAAGCATCGCTTGAAAATGCCAGCTGAGATGTTGGTGAAACATCGTGAAGATTTTTCTATTGACGAACGGATTGAAAACCGGAAAAATACCAGTTCACATTCCAACATCCGTGAAAACTCACGTTATATACTTCCTTTTATCGAAGAAAATATGCAAATTACTTAGGTGTATCAACAGGATAATGACCTCAACTACACAGCTCTTTCATTAAAAACCCATAGAAGACTATTAAAATGATTTCAAGAGGAAAATAAAAGGAGAAATAGATAATTTAAATGATTTATATGAAGTAGCTCAGTTAACGAGCCCTGACGCAAATGTACAAATAGAGATTCAAAACGAAATCATGGAGAATGTCCAAGAGTACATCTATTTCGGCCACATCATGAAACTGGGCAAAGAAAATCAAACGGCGGAAATAACAGGGAGAATAGGGCTGACATGGGCTGCCTTTGGTAAGTTGCAGTACATATTAAGAGATAGAAACACACCAATCAACCTTAAACGGAAAGTGTATAACACCTGTGTCTTGTCTGTTGCTACTTACAGCATGGAAACACTAACCAAACAAAACGCAAATAGGCTCCGAGTCACTCAACGCTCCATGGAGAGACAAATGTTAGGAATCTCGTTACGGGATAAAATACGAAATCAAGTAATAAAATCAAGAACCAAAATAGTTGACGTCATTGAACGCATATCACGACTAAAGTGGCAATGGGCGGGGCACATAGCTAGACAACAGCCCGATAGGTGGACGAGTAAATTACTGCAATGGCGACCGCGAGAAATGAACCGAAATCGTGGCAGGCCACAACGCAGATGGGTAGATGATACAAGACAGTTTGCTGGAAAAGACTGGTTCCAGAAGGCGAGAGACAGATCCCAGTGGAGGACCATCGGAGAGGCTTATGTCCAGGAGTGGACGTCAATGGGCTGAGAAAGAAGAAGAAGAAGAAGCTCAGCGCCAGAAAATTTTAATTCTCGCACGTCAAAATGTTCCAATTGTTGCGGCTCCCTTCATATTCTATACAAAATTACAAATTTGAATATAAACCAAGCGAAAAAATTCATCAAAATTACAAATTTTTAAGACAACCACAATCCCTTAGTGGCCCGGATTCACATCAAACTCAAAAGAACTCCAAAGCAAAAAGAAACTCGAATAAATAGAGAGCACTTAAAGAACCAAGACGTAAGAAATGAGCTACAAGCTAGAATAAACGAAAATCTAAAAACACTCGAAAGCAAGGAGGAATACCGAAACTGCAAGAACATAAACGAAAAATGGTACGGAGTCAAAGAAGCCTTAATGGAACCGTCAATAGATATTCTGCAGAAAGAAAAACCCACAGGAAAGAAAAAATGGATAACTAGCGAAATTCTTGATTTGATGGATAAGAGAAGAAGCTATAGAGGAAAAAATGAACAGCAATATAAAGAAACACAACAAATAATCCGCACAAAAATCAGAAAAGCAAAAGAAGACTATTACAAACAAAAATGTGAGGAAATCGAGGAGTTACAGGCAAAGCATGACTATTTCAATACACACAAAAAAGTCAAAGAACTCGCCGGCACCACCAAACAAAAGCAGCTCAATATACTATACGACGACAGCGGAAAAATGGTCCTGGAAATAGAACAAAAACTGGAAATATGGAAGAATTACATTACACAACTCTTCAAAGATGAGAGACAACAAACTAATCTTGTAAATATTGAAGCGGAAATAGGCCCGGACATAATTAAAGACGAAGTGATATACGCAATAAACATGCTAAAGAACGGAAAAGCTACAGGTCCGGACCAACTGCCAGCAGAAATTCTTAAACTGATAGAGGAGGACCAGATTCATATTCTGGTAGAGTTAATCAACACCGTATATAAAACAGGAATAATACCAAATGAATGGTTGTTATCAACTTTTATACCCCTCCCAAAAAAGAAAAATGCCAAGCATTGCTCCGACTATCGTACAATAAGCCTGATGGCTCACACATTGAAGGTCCTGTTGAAGGTGATCCATAACAGAATATTCAGGAAACTAGATGTAGACATCAGCGATACACAATTTGGACTCCGTAAAGGCCTAGGAACAAGAGAGGCACTGGTCGCACTTAATGTCTTGTCACAAAGATGCCTAGACATGAATCAAGATCTACACGTGTGCTTTATAGACTACAATAAAGCCTTTGACAAAGTTAAACATGATCAACTCATCGAATCATTGGTAAGGAGAAGGATCGACCTCAGAGACATAAGAATAATCTCAAGCCTATACTATGGCCAGAAAGCAACAATACGAATAGAAGACATAACATCAGAAGAAGTAGAAATACAGAGAGGGGTTCGTCAAGGGTGTGTACTTTCACCAATTCTTTTTAATCTATATTCGGAAGATATAGTAAATAAGGCACTTGCTGATCAAGACACAGGCATTAAAATTAACGGCATGACAATAAATAATCTGAGATACGCCGACGATACAGTTCTTTTAACTGGAACACATGAAGACCTACAGATGCTAATTAATAAAATGGTCACAGTAAGCGAAGAATATGGACTCTCACTGAATATAAACAAAACAAAATATATGCTAGTAACAAAAACAACTCGGGACATTCGTACGGTGTGTGTAAAGAATCAACCTATTGAAAAAGTGAGAAAATACAAGTACCTTGGCACAACCATTAATGAAGACAATGACAGCTCCCAAGAAATACGAATCAGAATCGAACAGGCCAGAAACACATTTATAAGAATGAAGAGGCTTTTTTGCTGCCGAGATCTAAACCCTGAATTAAAAGTGCGACTGCTGAGATGCTATGTGCTGTCTGTACTGTACTATGGGATGGAGGCGTGGACACTGAAAATGTCTGACATGAGAAGACTGGAGGCATTTGAGATGTGGATATACCGGAGGGTGCTGAGGATTTCATGGGTAGAGAGAATAACCAACGAGGAAGTAATGAGACGTATGCATAAGGAAAAAGAAGTGATTCTAACAATTAAAAGAAGAAAACTACTATATATGGGACATGTCATGAGAGGAGAAAAATACCAAATATTGCAGATTATTATGCAGGGAAAAATCCAAGGAAGGAGATCCATAGGAAGAAGAAGAAACTCACGGCTGAAGAACCTTAGAGAGTGGTTTGCATGCAGTAACAACGAGTTATTTAGAGCAGCGGTCTCAAAAATCAGGATTGCCTTGATGATTGCCAACCTTCGAAGCGGAGACGGCACCTAGAGAAAGAATTATTAATAATTTTTTTTAATAAAAGACCAACACATCCTATATTTCATATTTTTTTGATTTGCATAACATACATATATAATATTTAAAAAGTCGAGTAAAATAATAATATTTCACCTTATACCAATATTTGACCTGGCTGCCCACCAGATTTCGGTACTATTGACTTTTTCTATTAGAGCCGTCAATACGTTATTATCGCGTAACTCACCCTGTAAATATTTACATCGTTTCCCATAATTGATTAAGTAGATAAATCGAAGTCATTACCGGCAAAAAGGCCGGTAGGAATGTCTGCTGGATACCTCAGCCTGTCCCTACCTCCATTTATCAAAATATACTTATATTGTATTTGTATAATAATATTATACACAACACCTGTCATTCACCAAAGCTGTGACTTATAGACTTTATTATCGCGCTCTGCGGAGGCCACCACTTCTCCGATTCTTTTCGTGGCTCTTCGACGTGCCGTTTCTTGTTTTTCTTTGGGGTCAAAATAGGCATTTTTCATGTATTGTGCAATCGGATTTTAAGAAAGATTTAAATATTTGTACTTGAATATTGGATACTACTTATACACCGGAGCTCATCTGTTTTTGGTTAGCTATTGGCAAGGGTCAAGCTAATTTTTGCCCCAAAACCTCCAGAATAATACTTATAACAAAAATATAAGATATGCTCCTTCTCAAAAAATACCGCTACATTTATTTATTTAACAAAAGGTTTAAAAAAAATTTAAAAACGAGTTTTTTTCTCCTTTTCTTCCTTATAACTTTAACTCAATAAAATAAACAAAGAAGTTAACATGTGTTTTTCTTGCACAATCAATAATTTGGCGGTAAATGATAGTCGCAATTTGTTTCATGCAATAACTCCATAAATATTAGTGGTACGTTAAAAATCAATCTGATTTTTATTATTCCTAATTACTAGTATACTGATAACCACTGTAACATTTTTTTCGCAATTTAAAAAGCACGTGCAACAATTTGTTTATTGCTAAGTTTAACAATAATTTGATTACAAAGACATATATATCATCCATTGCTTATATCTCGTCGAGAAACCACAAATTAAAAAAAAAAATAAAGATTCTACCACCAATATTCGCCGAGATAATCCAAATTTTTTCGGCGAAACGAATGTGAAGCATCCGAGTCTTTAAAGTATTGCATCATCAACAATTTTGAAATAATTGAGTTGAAAACTGCTGCATACAATAGTTTAACCATCTTTCTATGAATTCGTACTTAAATAATCCCATAATACTAAACAACGCAGTAGCGATTTTTTGAAAAAAAACTTACCGGCATTTCGATATCAACAATTGTCGAAGAGTTATTCTAGTTGTTTATAACGAAAAAACCAACAACAATTTTGTTTATCTGTTTCAACAATTTAAAATCAACAATTAATTTGTCTTGAGCTTCCATTTGCGCACCAGCCGATACTGCATAATTATTATCATCATTTTGAAGGTTTGTACGTTGTTAGAAGCAGGCGCGGATCCAGGGGGGCGGTGGAGGAGATCCTCCCCCCAAGAGCTCTGAGTTCAGGAAAATAGACCCGATTTTGCCTCTTATACTATAATTTATTCAAGAACTAGAGAGAGTAACAGATCATTCTTAAACTTTTTTTCTTCGCAAACTGCCTGTGTTCTTTAGTCCGGTGTCTTTGGCAAAATCTGTTAGACACATATATTTTTCACAGGAATGGGTTACAATTTTGTAATCAAAAATACCGGTCTATAATAATGGACTATTTGGGTTGGATAACAATAGATATTTGGAAGTGTGAAGCGTTAAAAAGGATTTTAATTCTTGACATAGGCATCGGAAGGAGGTTTATTTTATCACTAAGTATTTATGGCATAGAATATTATTTCAGTAATAAACTTAAAATAAAATGTTTTTATAATATTATTTTCTTACAATTTCTTAATAATTCACATACATTACAAAATATAGATAATTTTGACATATTTAACACCAATCACAATCTCAACTGTATTTTTATTATTTTTAATTTTGGCATAGAAAACGTTTTAGGCACATTCAGACTAAAATGTAGCCTTATTCTCTCAAAAAATTCCAAGTTATAATTTAAATACTTACAAAATACCCATTGTCAAAAATAGAAAAAAGTTAAACGTATATAAAAAAAATGAATTCGTCCATATAATATTAAAATCTTTTTTGGGCAATCAGTCATTTTATTATTAATTAAAAACATTTTTAGGACATTCGACGTTTCAGTTTATTTATTTATTAAACCATCTGCAGAATTACAATTAAACGCTAAAAAAGAACTCAAATGTAATAAATTTTTGTATGTTAGAGTTAAAATTAGACCTACTTATTTTTATTTCTATTGCATTGACATCTTAATTTAATTTGCTTCATTATATGGAAATCCGATAGTCCCCAAAAAAAATAAAATAAACGTGTTAATTCTACACGCTTAAGAAAAAGACATCAATACAATAATAAAATAATAAAAACATTACGGCTAATTGGAATTAAATATATAAAATTCAAGAGTGGTACACACTAAAATAAAAATATATAAAAAAATAAAAAATATATAAACAACATTAAGCAATAAAATACAACAAAAACAAAAATTTAAATAATAAATTGTGTTTACACTGGTAAACATTATCTATCTAATTCATAATCAAAGTCAATAAAGCTATCTTCGCTCAAATTAATTATAATTTGTTCCTCTATCTCGCCGATCATGAGATCGAGTTTCCATTTTGTGTTTTATTCTTTTATTATATGGATTTTTCCCATTTTTCCGCAGTAACTTTATTCAAAAAAAAATCTTTCAAAAGTTCAGTTAAATTACTAATTTTTGTAAGTTGTGTTATTTCTAGCAACTCTACCTTTTACTTGAGAGAGATATTTCCTTCTTCAACGGACAGTTTCCGGACGATCTATAAGAACAGATTTTCTATCTGGTTTTTTCCAGCAAAAATCTGAGCAATTTCCAGAGCTCAGTTCTTTTAATTTCAGGTAGATCCCGATCTTCATTAATTTTAGTTAGAATTTTGTCGACGGTTGGGATCTGCTTCTCATAATAAAATGTAAGTACAACTCCTTTTATTGCAGTTTTCATCTCTTCTTCCAACGAGGTTTTTCGTCTGCCTATGATCAAATGTGGCTTGGAAGTCGTTTTTTTCTCCTTCAGTATTCGGTACATACTAGATTTTCCAACTCCTGTCATGTTGGAACACATCTCAACAGAGCTTTTAACATTATTATCTAGATATTGATATCTTAAGGTATCGTAAACATTCATCGTAATAAGTTTTTCGTTGTGGAAAAAATGCCTCGGTTTAACGATCTTCGAATAAATGTAGAGGTGGAAGCTATATCTTTTGAGTATCTCACTAATCCCAAATAAGATATAAAAACAAGGGCAAACAAGATAAAACGTTAAGGACACCTTGTAAGGTGTACTTTGCTCACTGACAGAAATTAAATTGAACTATCAGAAATTTTATTATTGCAGTAAATTTATAAAAGGTTATAATATTTAAATATAATTAGATTTACGGCAATCCTGAGTTACCTGCGGCATTGGAGCAGGTACGTTGGAGGTTTCGGTAACAGTTTTATTACTCTCTCTAGTTCTTGAATAAGGTATAGGAATGTGTATGCTTGCGATCGCCCCCCCTCATCCAAGAGCTTTGAGTTCAGGAAAATAGACCCGATTCTACCTCTTATACTAGGAATGTGTATGCTGCTGGCACCTCCCCCTCCCCCTTCTCCAAGAGCTTCAAATTCAGAAAAATAGACCCGACCCTGCCTTTTACACTAGAAAAGGGAATGTTTCCGGTGTCTCCCCCCCCCCCCGTCGACAACTTGCTTTTACTTGCCATACTGTACTTTT